>CM064488.1:52194658-52522158 GCA_032716605.1 Paralithodes platypus
CCAACATTTTTCATCCATCTCTTCCTAATTAGCTTTTCACAAATCTTGCATACAATACTAGTAAGTGAAACTGGTCTATAGTTTAGAGGGTCCTCAGGGTTTCCATTCTTGTATATCGGGATGATATTAGTATAATAAAGATGAATGGAGATATAACACCAGTACTCTTCAATCCTTTATTGGTTAGGGTTGAGTACAGGAGCGCCGAGACGCTAGTTGGTTATGTGAGAGTCTGGTGTGAACTGAAGGACTTGCTGCCTCCACAGGCCTGGGTGCCAGAGGCGCCCGCAAGTCTAAAGTGTCTGTGGTGCCATATGGTGTTGGACAATAGTGGTGTATACATTATTATTATCATCTCCCCCCCTCCCCTATTGGCTTCCGACGAGGCGAGGGTGGAGTCGGGCGGTGTAGGTTGAGTGGAGGGCGGTAGACGAAGCTGTCGTAGGAAGCGGCGGTTGCGGAGTGTGGCTCGCCCCGACCCATCCACCCGGATGGTATACTGGCGGTGTGGGTGCACCTCCTCTACAGTGCCAGTCTTGTTCCACCGTGTCGGGTTGTTGCCCCCCTGGTTCTGGACGGAGACCCGGTCACCGACGTGGAGTGGTGATAAAGGCCGGGCTGAAGCATTATAGTATGTGGCTAGGACAGCGTTACGGTGAAAAAGGGCTGCCTCACGAGCTTCGGCCGAGAGAAGCCAGTGGGGGTGGATGTGGAGAAGTGCAGGATTGCAGGGGACGTGGTCCCGTAGGGTCCTGCCGAAGAGAAGTTGAGCTGGTGACTTGTCCAATGGTCGAGAGGGGTGTGTTCCTGTATTGGAGGAGGGCGCGGGCTGCGGCGTTGTTGTCTAGAGAGCCAGTGGGGGATGTACAGTCCGCGATGATGCGGCGGGCTGCTTTAACAGCCAGCTCGGCGGCGGCCATTAGACTGAGGGTAGAACGCAGAGCTGACCCGCTGGTGACACACCCCAATGTGCCAGGAATTCTTGGAAGTCCCCGGCTGTAAACTGGGGCCCACCATCGCTCCGCCAGTACCCGGGGTGCTCCGTAGTGGGTGAAGAGGGTACGGCACGCCGAGATGAGGTGGTGAGCATCACATTTACCTGGTGGCAGGTAGCAGATGTGGACATTGCTGGAGAAGCGATCGACGTAGACCAGGTAGTGTTTGCCCTGGTGCTGAAAAAAATCGGCGGCTACCTGGTCGTATGGCCATTGGGGTGGTTCAGATGACATGAGTTGCTCTTTCGGCTGGGACGGGGCGTGGGGCGCGGCAGTAGTGGCAGGTATCCAGGCAGTTGCGTAGGGCCTTGTCAATACCTGGCCAGTAACACTCGCACGTGCACAGGCCTTCATGCCAGTCATAACCTGATGAGCTGAGTGAAGGGCCTCGAGAACTCTGGACCGAAGATGATGGGGGATGACTGGTCGTTGATCCATGAGGGCTACCCCGTCGACGGAAGTGAGGCGGTCTCTAAACACCCCAGAACTGTCCGTAGTTGTGGGGCGGTCGCCTCTCTGGAGTCCGGGAAGCCCTCGGGGATGGTCTGAAGAAGGGAGGTATACTCGCTGTCTTGTTGGCCGGCAGATTTAAGGTCAGACCATGATACAACTGGGTCAGGTATGGCGGCGAGCATGGTGAGGGAGGCCAAGGCAACTGAGTGGATATCGAGCTCGCTGGCGGCCGCACTATGCACATCATGGGCGTCCGCGGAGGGCCTGGTCCGGGAGCGGGAGACAGCGTCAGGGCCGCGGTGCCATTTGCCAGGCGTATGTTGAATGGTGAACTGGTATCGTAGGGTACGTTCCTTAATCTTGAACAGGCGAGGGTTTGGTATGTTGTCCAGGGACCGGTCGTTAAGGATGTGCAGTAGAGGTCCTGTGGTCCACGACGACGACGAGGTCAAGGCAGCCCAGGACAAACATTCTGCATCTGTCAAGGGCGTCAGCCACTGCTAAAGCCTCGCCTTAGACCGGTGCAGAACGGGACTACGCTGCAGTGGTAAAACGGGAGCCGGCGAAGACAAGTTTCCAACCGACCTTGCAACAGGTGGGGGCAGATGCGGTGGGGCAGGACCAAGGTTGTTGGAGTAGGAGGAAGCCAAGGCCGGTTTTGCTCCAGTCTGTGGCGAGGCACGTGGGTCTGCCGATCTCGACGGAGCAGACCCCTTCCTCACCTAGTGTGTGATGTGGTCCTTAGATGTGGCAAAGGTACAGTCGAGTGCCTCATCCCAGTGGAAGGGGGTTTTGGACTGCACAAGTTCCCGGAAGGGTGCCATTTCCGGTTTGATGCTGAAGGCCCAGGCGACCTGTTCAACGAGACCAAACCACGACCGGGCTCCTGTGATGTCTGTGGGCGTGGGAAAGTCACGGATGGCCTTAATCATGGACGTGCATGGCTTAATTCCAGTGTCTGTGATGGTGAGTCCGGCGAAGTCAACTGAAGGGGCGGCGAAGGTAAACTTGTCAGGGTTTGAAAGTGACACCGTTGGTTGCACAGAGGGCCAGGTAATCAAAAGTGTGCCAAAATGCCTCCTCGACTGAAGAGTCCCACAAAAGGGAGTCGTCGACACACTTCACCTTGCGAGGGACAGCCTGTATGATTGCGTCGAAGCGTCGGTATAGGCGTCGCCAGCTGCCAAGTAACCTTGAGGGGCCCTGATATACCTGTAACGGCCAAATTCCGTGATAAAAGTCGTAGCCTCCCTGCTGGATTCGTCGAGTAAAACAGCATGGTATCCATTCCAGGCGTCTAGGACCGTCTTACGAGTGCCTGCAGGGATGGATTGGGCCAAGTTGAATGGGCTCGGGGTGTGGTGTGTCTCCCGAAGGCAGGCGTGGTTGAGTGCCTTCATGTCAACTGTACGGCGGGGTTGTCCAGTTTTCTTGGCGACCACCACCATCCTAGAACACCAGGTAGTAGGGGTACCGATGGGGACAGGCTCAATAATGCCCAGTGCGACGTCCCTGTCGAGATCTGCTTTGGCCTGGGCCTTCCAATGATGTGGTATAGGGGCAGGGGTGTGCACCGGCACGGGGACATGCGCCTGCCTTGAGGTGGATCTGCTTGGGAGGGCCACACTTCCTGCGGAGTGGGCCGCTGGTGGTGTTTAAATGCAGAAGATGCAAACTGTGACAAGAACCAGTCACGAAGGTCAGACAGGTGCAGGTCGTTAGGTGGGAAGGGGAGGGAAGTGGGCCGGTGTGGTGGAGGGGTCCTGGTCAAGGTGGGTGGTGGTTGGGCTGTGTGGGCGGCCATGCAGGGGGTAGGTGTGGGGAAGTCGGGAGGGATGATATGTAGTGCCCTACAAGCTGACATGCTAATAAATAACGGTGACTGTGCCTGAATAATACAAATATCGTCATCAGTACTGTAGGGGGTGCCGGCAACGTCGGTGGCGGTAATGGTAGTCGGCATATAACCCAGGACCTGGAGAGTGTGACCCCCCACGGCCGTGATCCGTTGGTGAGTAGGCTGTAGGTGGTGGCGTTGGAGGCCCAGTGCCCGTAGTAATTGCAAACCAGCCACAGATACTTGGGCGCCCGTGTCAGGGTGGGCCGTGACGCTGGTGGGGTGAGAGTGGGGCGACATGGCAGTAGAAATGGTAATGGGCAAGGAGGGGAGCCGTGCGGGTGGTGGTTTGTTAACAGCCTGTTTGATAGTACCAATGATAACAGCCGCGGATGAAGGTGAGGGCGTGGAGTGACAAACTGTGGAGTAATGGTTGAGTTTGTTGCACGGCGGGCAGGTCTTGCCCCAAGCAGGGCATTTGGATGGGCGTTCGGCTCGAGAGTGTGTGGATAGGCCGCACCCACTGCACTGGGAAGAGGTGGATTTTACAAACCTTGGCAAAGTGGTTAGGTTTATTACACGCCGTGCAGGTCTTGCCCCATGCAGGACACTTCGAAGATCGTTGGGCTTGTGAATGTGAAGATAGGCCACACCCGGCGCAACGTGTGGGAGATGAAGTGGGGCCGACGTGGGGAGGTGGTGGGGCGGGCGACGGGGGCTGAGTGGGTTGGGCGGGGGGCTGGATAGGGGCGGGGCGTGGGTAAGTACTCTTGAGACGCTGGTATGGTGATTTCACAGCATGTACCCCCGGTTGCATTGCCGTCTGATCGAGTGCCGCAGATTCGAACCCCACACAGTAGTTGATAACATCTTGTAAGGTAGGTAGGGTGCGGTCTTTAGTTAAAACATCTTGCTGAAGGGACGAATCACTAATCCCGATAGTCACTTGGTCCCGTATGTGTTCGTCAGAGACATCAGTGTGGCAACAGGGGCAGGTAAAGCCACAGTCCAAAGTGGCCTCCGTAATACGTGTGACGTAGTCCCGGATCTGTTCAGTAGGTTGTTGGAGAAGAGACCGGAAGTGGTGGCGAGCGGCTGCGCGGTTCCGTTGTCGGTGGACGAGTTGTGTGATGAGAGTTGCTAGGTCGATTTCTGGCAATGAGGAGAACGCCTGATTGTGAGCAAATATGGCGCTCTGAAGGGCAGGGTCGCACGTCTGGTAGAGCTCGATGGTAGCCTCGTGAGGTGGTAGAAGGACGAGCCGCTTGTAGACCTCCCAATCAGCCCAGAATTTGCGTAGGGCGTGTCCCGGCATATGTAAAGCGGCCTGGGGCCGCGTAGGGGCAGCCCGGCGGGGCGGGGCGGGGCGTGGCTGGGCTGGGTAGGAAGGACTTGAGGTGGTGGTGGTATGATGACGTCATGCGCAGAAGGGGCTGCGCCGTGAGGGTTGGTGCCAGCCGTACGATAGCCAGGGGGGGCATAATGGCCGCCGTAATACCGACCGTCGCTACCGACACCAGTGTGGGCCTGGCCGTCAGTTGGGGAGGGTGTGGGATATTCGCTCTTGAGAGGGTGGGTAAGGGGATTAGTCATGTTCATATGTAATAAAGACATGTGGGGAATAACTGGCATATGGTGGGGCACTGAGACATGGGTAGCTGGCATATGGTGGGGCACTGAGACATGGGTAGCTGGCATATGGTGGGGCACTGAGACATGGGTAACTGGCATATGGTGGGGCACTGAGACATGGGGAGATGTATGAGGTGTGGGTGTCTGTGTAGAGGGATGAATAAGTGTATCACTGGTGGGGCGTGAGGCAAAGGATGGGTCAGCCTGGTGGGTAACATTACTGGCCTGGGGCTGATTTTTGAAGGGCTGGGGGGGCTGGGGGTCCTGGCGGGGCGGTGGTGGTGGAGCTGTCGCGGGGCGATGTTGTAGATCCTGGCGGGGCGGTGGTGGAGCTGTCGCGGGGCGATGTTGTAGTTGTAGATTCTGCTGGTCCTGGTGATGCTGTAGAAAGGTGGCGATACTCGATTGGAGGGCGTCGATCCTTTCATTCAAGTAGATGATGGATGGGTATGGAGACAGGGCATCGGGCAATGAAGGCTCGACCGGTTGGGAGGTAGATGTAGCCGGGTAGGGACCGCATGGCGGCAAGCCGGCTTCCACAGCAGCTGCAGCCTCAGCTAGGTAGTGCAGGTTCTCCATGTAGGTTCAGATACTGATATACACTGCGCCATATAATAAAGATGAATGGAGATATAACACCAGTACTCTTCAATCCTTTATTGGCTAGGGTTGAGTACAGGAGCGCCGAGACGCTAGTTGGTTATGTGAGAGTCTGGTGTGAACTGAAGGACTTGCTGCCTCCACAGGCCTGGGTGCCAGAGGCGCCCGCAAGTCTAAAGTGTCTGTGGTGCCATATGGTGTTGGACAATAGTGGTGTATACATTATTATTATAATTAGCTCTTTTCCATTCAACAGGAACCTGTCCTTTATCTAAGGAAGCTTGAATTTTGTCCCTCACTGGCTCCACTAATTGCTCTGCACACTCCTTTAAAACCCAGGCAGACACTTCATCCGGTCCCATAGCTTTCCTTACTTCAAGTCCTCTCATCGCAGATAACAGCTCATCTCTAGTTATTTCAATCTTACTAAGACCACTCTCCAGTACTCCCGCCTGAGGTTCGTCAAAACCTTCCTCTCTAGTAAAAACTGACCCCAATTTGTTATTCATTACCTCACACATGTCCGATACATTTTCATACGTCCTAGCATCAACTCTTAATTTAGTAATTTGTTTCTTTACCTTCAACTTACTGTTTATATATTTATAAAATAATCTAGGGTCACTTTCACATTTATTTACAATGTTCTTCTCATAGTTCATGTTAACTTGCCTGATTATGTTGACATATCTATTCTTCTCCTGTTTATATTTATTCCGATTACTCTCAGTGTTCCTTCTTCTTAATCTAGCCCAAGCTGCATCACGCCTACCCAAAGTTCTTTTGCATTTCAAATTAAACCAATCTTTCTGCTTAGTAAAATTTCCAGTTATAAATTTTGAGGAATCTACTATATTTACCTTGTACGTCCTGTTCCTTAAAAATATGATCCCAATCTACTCCCTCTAAATATCTTTTCAAGGATACATAATCAGCTTTACTATAATTTAATCTGTCATTTATGTAGCTATTGTCTAATCTATTGGCATTACTCGAGGTCAACTTCCATTTTAGTAATAGGTGATCACTTTTACCTACAGGACATAAATAGTTTATATCACTAATTTCGTGAGGATCTTTTGTAAAAATCAGATCGAGTTTAGAAGGTTCGTTATTACCCCTCATTCTTGTATTTTCCTTCACATGTTGTGCAAGTACATTTTCCGTAACCAACTCCACTAGCCGACTTCCCCAAGATCTCTGATTTGGCCCTGCATCTCCCGATTCCCAATCAACCTCACTACAGTTGAAATCTCCTACCAAGATCAATCGATTCTTCCTTAAAAGCAATCTTCTCAACGACTGAATCATATCCTCTACCATCTCCTCAAACTCCAACTCCCTCCATGCTCTGGTCTTTGGTGGCATGTAAGCTACTGCTATGTCTAGCTTTTTTCCTTCTATATCATTGAGTTCGACTGCCATTATTTCTGCCTTGTCATTATTTAACTCCACATGCTTAGCTGTCATAGGGTTCTTAACTAATACTGCCACTCCACCTCCCCTTTTACCCTTTCTATCATTTCTCCATATATTATATCCTTCACTAAACACTATGTTGCTGTCAAAGTCCTGGTTCAGCTTTGTCTCTGTCAAACAGACTATCTGTGGTTGATCTTTTCTTAATATATTATCTAACTCTACCTTTTTACTGTTTATTCCATCTATATTAGTGTAGTAGCACAGTATATTTGAATCCACCTCCTTGTTTCTCTTCCCTCTCTGCCGCCTACCAGGTTCACCTCCTCCTCCATCCCTTCCCTGACCCAGTTCCACCTCCCCCGCTAATTCTTTTTTCCCTCCCCCCCTCTCTCCCTCTGTTCCACCCTCTCCACCACATCCTGGCTCTCTCTCCGGTCCCCTGCTCCCTGCATTATCTCTCGCTCCGTCTCCTTGCTTTGACTTCGTACTTGTCTCTCTGTCTCTTTCCCTATCACTCCTCTTACTTTCGGTTCTTGGTGGCTCCTGATGTACCACTTCCTTACTTGCCCTTCCCTTATTCTCCAAAAAAAATTCTTCTTTTGCTCTTCAGACAACTTTCCATTCTCTTCATCAGCCTTAGCTTGGAGTTCCCTTAACTGTTCTCGTTCTTCTACACTTAGGTCCTTTTTTACCCTTATATGATTCAGCTCTGTCGAATTTAATTTCCAGCTCACATTGGCTACTGCTTCTGCTGTTGATCTAAACTTTAGTTCCACTCTTAGTGGTCTCATCTCGCCCTTCTTATATATTCCTAACCTTCTCACCTCCTCCAGTTCTTTTACCCATCCATAACCCTCGTCTAAGTAATCCAGTATCCCCTTGACTTTCACAACATCCCTTTCCTTTCTTACCTTCATATCTGCCAGGTGCTCTTCCACATCTCCAAAGATTACTACACACTTACCTCTATCTATTGTCTCTCTCACTACCTTCTCTTTCTTCTTTAAAACTTGCACTACATTTTTTTCAAACTCTTTCTTTTCCTTTTCTCTCTCTTCCTTCTGCTCCTTCACAATTTCTTCAAGGGCTACCATCGTGGCACTCTCTACCCTTGTCCACTCATTTTTTACCTCACTAATTCCTTTTACTTCCTCACTCAGGTGGCCCTCATATTCCTTAAGCTGAGCCTTGAGTGCCACATTTTCCGCCGCTAACTCGTCTACTCTGGCCATCACTGCCTCTAGGCTGTCACTTACTGGCCTAGGCCTATCCACCCCGCTAGTAACGCCACACATATCGGACAAAACTTCTACTTTAGCCCCTAACTCCTTCCTCCAATTTTCCATCACTCCCCTCCATCTCACAAGACCCATCAATTGTTTTTTCATAATTGCCAACTGATCATCCTTGTCCTCGGTGATAAAGCCTTCAAATTCATATTCCTCCTCATCCCCAGCTAGGCTTTCACGCCTTCCCGCCATCGCGAGGTGGTCGTCTGCCAGCCTAAAAACAACAATCGCCCCACTATCCCATCTCACTCCAGGAACTGTTTTACTTAATCCATATTTTCAATTACTTGGAATATCCAATTACATCTGAATTGCTCATAAAACACCTAATTACTTATTGAAATGCACATATAAATTTCCGGGACAACACTTAGACACTCCTATCAACTTCACACAAGGTAACTCATTATCGGAGAGCAGCTGCGAGGTGTTGACAGCTCGGAGGTCGGAGGAGTTGTGTACATCCGCCTGTGTGAGTGCGTTACTTCGGGTTTCCCCACCAACCGCTACGACCTGCACAACTCTCTACTCCCATTCTGGAAACTCCGAGACCACCTGTCAGCAGATGGTGAACTCGTCCTGTACGGAGCGAGGGTTGTGGTTCCTGAAGCCCTCCGCCGCCGCACCTTGGCTCGCCTGCATGATAGTCACAGAGGTGTGGAGGCCACTAAGCGTAGGGCGCGACAGGCTGTCTTTTGGCCTGGCATCAACTCGGACATCGCCAACACAGTTCAAGCTTGTGAGCCGTGTCAGATCTTACAGCCTAGTCTGCAGCAGGAACCCATGATCAACGACGACAACCCAACTAGGCCTTTCGAGTCTGTTTCAGACGACTTCTTCGCTGTGGCGGGGAAATCCTTCCTCGTCGTAACAGACCGACTCTCATGCTGGCCCGTTGTCGTACCCTGCAAAGGAGATACTACCGCTTCAAACACCATCAGGATCTTCTGCCGCTACTTCAGGGAAGTTGGTGTACCCCTCCGCCTACGTACAGATGGAGGCCCACAGTTTACTAGCCGTGAGTTCCGGGACTTTATGGAGCGTTGGGGAGTCAATCACTTGGTCTCTTCCCCACACTACCCACAATTCAACGGTCATGCCGAGTCTGCCGTCAAGTCCGTCAAACACCTCATACTGAAGACGGCTCCCTCAGGCAACATCGACTGTGAAGACTTTGACCGTGGACTGTTGGAGCTCCGCAACACCCCGAACTTCACAGGCCGATCCCCGGCATAAATCCTGTATGGCCACCCACTACGGTCTTGTGTCCCTGCTCATCCCCAGTCCTTTGCAGAAGAGTGGCAAGCCAAGGCCGAGGACTGTGACCGCCGTGCAGCCGCCCACACTGCGCTGGTGCAGAGAAACTATGACCAGCATGCACGCCCCCTTCCCAGGTTGAGAGTCGGCACCACAGTGTGGATCCAAGACCCGACTTCTCACCGCTGGGACAAGGTTGGGGTCGTCATGGGCTGCGGCAGGTCCAGGGATTATGAGGTTCGTCTCCCCAGTGGTAAGATATATTGGCGGAACCGTCGCTTCCTCCGCCCAGTGAATTCCCCTGGTGTTGAACCCCTCCCCCATAACCCTGAGATCCCTGTGTCTTGCACGGACCCGGAAAGAGAGTCCTTCACTTCCCCCATGGCCCCACGTAGGTCTGAATCGCTCCTAGAAAAAGAGTCCGCTCGACAACGTATTGCGAGCTTGAAGGGGGAGGGAGGTGTTGATATAGGTTAAGTGCACACATAACATATATACAGAGTGTACACATGCCCTAATCATATTGCAACATACACACATGTATTTTCAGGGCAATACTATCATTGCTTAATATCCCATGGTAGTATACCGTACTCTCTAGTAGCGGCAACATTGTACCAAATATATCCGGCAACATTGCACATGTTTCCTCAGTAACATCCGGTCGGCACTCTAGCTAACAGTGCCCCCCGCTCTCTGTATCTCTGGCTAATAAGAACCTATAAAACTTACCTCAGACTTTTATTCTACATCCTTGTGCAAGAAAGGATTATCAAGGTTGTTGTAGCTTTACATGACAACCATACAGAATCAATCACACAACCTCAAAGGATTAGGCATAATCTAGTTGTGTACAAAATAAAAAGGCAAGGAATAAACTAAATCTAGTGAAAACGAGGCAGGAAATAGAAAAGCCAAATCTAGCGATGAAAAGTACAGTAGGGTCCCGCATAAAACGTGTTCGCATAAAACGAGTCTCGATGAAAACGACCGACCTAAAATTCGCTTTGTACGAAATATCGTCGCTTTGTATGAAATGTCGTTCGCTTTGTACGAAATATAGTTCGCTTTGTACGAAATATCGTTCGCTTTGTACGAAAATTTTCGCTTACAGTGAAAATTTACGATATTGCGCCACCAAAATGCTGTGTTCACATAAAACGAAATCGCATAAAACGCCCTCGTTTATCGACCATAAACTCGTTTTATGTGAGACCCTACTGTACCTTGAAAGAAATATTTACAAAGGCTTGCACCTCAAAATCCTGGTTTAGGTATCTCGGTGACGTAGATACGTTTAGTTAGGGCCAGACGAGGTACCAAAAATCTTCTGGTGATGATATCCAATTCCTCCCTGGCCACCTGAGCGTGCAGCCTGACAGTGGAGTCCGGGTCGGTGCTCTGGACCCGACGCAGGGCTCGGTTCAGTACTACCAACACGTCCTGCAACACCTGGGAGAGTAGAGAAAATTAGGTTGCATTCATCATCATCTTTATCCTTATTAGTTATCATTATCTTCATTACTAATATTATCTTGTTCCATTTATTTTTTTTTTTTTTTTTTTTTTTTTATTACAGTAGTTTAACCAGACTACTGAGCTCTACAAAAGAACTCTCATAGGGCTGGCCCGAAGGATTCGATCAAGATATATAACTAAACGAGTCAAGATAGATCGGGAAGGACAGTAGGGGACCAAATCGAGGTGAAGACACGCAGACATTTCTCGCCATTTCACCAGTTCAGCCGGACCACAATGTCATGAGCTCCACATCAGAGCACTTATAGGGCAGGGCCGAAGGATGAGGCAAGAACTGCTACACCGCAACACCAACCAAGAAGTGATCAGGGCGAAGAATGAAAGATCAGGTCGAAGGTAGAAAAAATCACATCGAGAAGCAAAACATGCATTACCGAAGGGAATCAAGTCAGTCCGGCCACATCAGCAACCGAAGAGACAAATCAGGTCAGGAGTCTGCTACCTAGCCAGGCCAGGGAAACATGAGATATAGGCTGCCTGAGGACAGCCAAATGGGACAGAATACGAATAGAAGGGGAAAAACATAGAAGCTAGTACCAACGTTGAAGAATGCGGGCTATGAGCAGAGGTTGAGGACACCTGGGGCTTCCGACACTGGCATATAGGAGAAAGAGAGGGGATATGATAGAGACTTTTAAGATAGTGTCAGAAATGTATGATGAGGATGTGTGTGAAGGTATCTTCTTGATGCGGGAGGGAACAAGAACGAGAGGACACTCTCGAGAAAGAAAAAGAAAATTTACAAAGAAAGAAACAGGCTTGAAAAGGCAAAGAACTCATTTTGTGATAGTGGTAAATGAGTGGAACACACTGCCCCAGTATGTAGTCGATTCCGAATCAATAAGGATGTTTGAAAGTAATCTTGATAAAGCATGGGGAAGACAAGATTTGAAGTTTGATTATAAAGCAAAAATACAGAATAGTAAAAATGTTGCGTCTGCTACCGCCGCCGCCAACACCGTGAACGACCGCAGCAGTGCAAGTACTGGCACTGAGCTGGATACACAGGCCTAGTTTGCCTTTTTCCAGAGGATCTACTGTAAGAAACTGTAAGAAGAAAAACTACTCAAAATTAGTCAAGCTGAGGACGAAAGCTCGAGGGGAGAGAGGGAGGGAAATAATCACAACCATCCCCCATCAAGCTCCAGTCGCCGGCCCCAAAGCCCCCAACCACGTCAAGGAGAGTAGTATATTTTTTTTTTTTTTTTAGTGTTATTATATTTTCAATGTGTGTGAATTTTGTGTTTTATCTGTGTTTGTTCGTTATTTTGTCTTGTGTTTTCCTGTTCTTGCTCTGTCTTGAGTCGGCCACCCCCAAGAAAAATAAAAAAATAAATAAAAAATAGGAAAAGTGGGGATTGGGCCTGAGCATATAGATAGATATTTTCAATATCATTGTAATTGCTGATATATCCATCAATATCATTATTTTCATAGTACAGTAGAACCCCTCCGATCCGGTGCTCTCAGATCCGGAAACCCAAGAGATTCGGACAGGTATTTCGATCCAGACTTGTGTTTCAGTCATCCAAACTTGGGAAAAATAAAAATCAATCCGGAAACGAGTGAGACGAATACAAGTCACCGAGCGTCTTGTTTACATCCAGCGTTTGGTACAGGCGGTGCCTATTATCCCAATTACTGTACATTGTTCTCTATAATACAGCCCCTCCACAAAGTCCCTCTTTTCCTTACAGTTTATGCCACCAACACCATCAAACAAGCTATATTATCCCCTATTCAAGTAATTTTAAGCTCACAACCTTACGGGATGCGTGATGCATTCTCGATGTACGACCCTCTAGTAAACAGAGTCCGAGACTGCTGGTACATTTTTAATTATTTTGTTAGATACTATTAGTCATATATTGTCAATATTGATTCCTATCGAATACAATAATATTTAAAGCTGAGCATCAGTCTGTTTACTAAAGTGCCAAAAATCGGGAATTCGTTAGTCTCGTAATGTTGTGAACTTAAATTTAACCCGGGAGCGGCGAGAACACTCTTAAGAGGTTTTATTGGGCGACGGCGAGAAAGCTCTTAAGAGGGAAGGCCTAAAAAAAAAACTTTTAAAAGGCCCCAGTAGCAAATTATTATTTTTTTCTTTTCCTCCATACCTCATATCACTCCTCCACATCCCCTCCTTACCCCCTTCCCCCAGATCAGATCAGATGAAGGTATTGAAAGATAAGCCTTTGCAACAGCACCTCGTATCTACATTCTACTTTTCCTATTTTTCTGAAGAGTGTAGAGAGGGGAGAAGGGGTGTTGGAGAGAGAGGAAGCTGTTGGAGTGGCTTTGTTATGTGTGTTTAGTCTGTGTACGTCGTCAGGATGTCCCCTGACTGGGTGCAAGCATGTGAAACATGCTAGGACGTACTACCACACCCACTAAATGTCCACCGTGGCAGGGATTCGATCCCGGGTCTTGCAGATTCACACGTGAGCGTGCTCACCACTCGACCACCACGGCCCCCCCCCCCCCCCCCCCCCCTTCAATTATCACCTATTTTCAGTGTTATTCCCTTATTCATTGGTATATTTGCGATCCTAGTGTGTTAATATGTCTGTTACGTAAGGTAGAGACCGGGAGGGTGTGTGGGAGTAGCTCAGTACTGCTTCAACCCTCGAGAGAGGAGGGTGCGAGGCCTGCTGGCTGACACTTGATGAATGAACCGCTCGCTTACAATTCGCGATTTTGACCCAGAAAAATTATATTCCCACTTGTTTTATTGTTGTTACAGGTTACTATCTTCATATTAAAGGTAAAATAGGCGCATATGAATAAGTAATAACGATATTTATCGTAAAATGACGATTATAGGCAGGAATGGAGCCTAATAATGCCGCCCAGAACTGTGGTGTTCACTACACCCTGCGTGCGCTTAATGGGTTAATTAAATTGGGGATAATATAGCTTGTAGATGGTGTTGGTGGTATAAACTGTATTGGAGAGTCTTTGTTTAATAAAGAGACTGTTGTTGTTGTTGTTGTTCCCCAAGCTGCCTGGAGACTGTTTACTGATATGCATTGGTGCGCATATTTTTGGAGAAAAAACAAAAAACAAAACATAGGCCTAGGCCTACTTTGTACAATCAAGTATCATTTATATCTTCAGTATACTTAGCAATTACAAGCTTTGGGTCAGTGTATACTGGGGGAACACTGATCAGTTTCAGAAGGGGCTGTACAACGGAGTTTGATATCCAGACTTGTATGTCAGCACTCAGCCATCCGTATTTGTCTGGATTGCTGAAACCTAAGTCTGGTTGTTTAAGTTAGATGTCCGGACTCATGTTTCAGCCATCCAGATTTGTCTGGATGGCTGAATATATATCCAGACTTTTGGCAGAAACAGGGTTCTCCCTCAATTAGTCTGGATGGGCGAGGTTTTACTGTATTAAAATCTTTTAAATAAGTAAATCACCACTCTACAACAAGGATAATAATGTTACAAGGTACAGTAGCGTAATTCTCAAATTTGAATAAAATATCCTTGGCATATGGTTGCAGACAAAGATAAATACTATCCCCATACCGTAAATGCGTCCTCTCCAAGTCCCTGTAGAAGAAGAGTAACCACCAGTACTGCTGCCCCGCGTACCTCTGCTGCCTTATCAGTCTCCACAATGTTGTACAACATATTAAAGATCTGAAACACACCACAGATCCTATACAAAACTTCTCATATACGTACCACAATATAAAATTTTCTTAATTCATCTGAAAGAATTATGAGAAACAAACTGGTAATTAGTTTCTATTTAGACATAATACACAAATATACTAAATAGAGGAATGTAAAGTAAAGGAAAGGAAGGCAAGAGAGGAAACGTCGAAAATATTCATTCTTAACCCAAGAGCGGCGAGCATCCTCATATGAGTCTGAACCCTACGAGGGCGAGCATCCTCACTAGCTAGCAAGCTAGTACCAATGTTGAAGAACGCGGGCTATGAGCAGAGGTTGAGGACACTGGCATATAGGAGAAAGAGAGGGGATATGATAAGAGACTTTTAAGATGGTGTCAGGAAAGTATGATGAGGATGTGTGTGAAGGTACTGTATCTTCTTGATGCGGGAGGGAACAAGAACGAGAGGACACTCTAAGAAAATTTACAAAGAAAGTAATAGGCTTGAAAAGGCAAAGAACTCATTTTGTGATAGAGTGGTAAATGAGTGGAACGCACTGCCCCAGTATGTAGTCGATTCCGAATCAATAAGGAAGTTTGAAAGTAATCTTGATAAAGCATGGGGAAGACAAGATTTGAAGTTTGATTATACAGTGAACCCTCAAACTACGCGTGGGATGCGTACTGTGCTGTCGGCGCGTACGTTCGTTTGCGCGTACATGGGAGTTAAATATAAATGGGGAAAATAGGTATTGGTCTGGGTCCGACCGAAAGTTGTACTATTTCTACCTTTCATCACCTAAAATCTACAAATATATAACATATTACTGTACAAATATGTTTTCATAACCTAATCTACCACACAAAATACATTTAATGTGTACAAATAAGACACAAACGTAAATTAACTCACATTGGTAGTGGTTGAGCAATGCTAGATCTGCGCCATCGATCGATAGCACTGCGCCCGAAACTGATCGACCGAAATAATAGGCCTAGCCGCCTAGGCTTACTAGTAAAGTTTTGAGTCAAAAAGTAATACACCCTGTATAGCCTATAGTTTCATATAGCCTACATAGTGTCAAGTGAGATAGTTCAATAGCTCATATACATATTAAAGAATTGGCTTCACATTATTTAGCCAGGGGAGAGCAGTGGGCTTTGAAGCAACTTTCGAAAGAAGTGTAAACAATCTCGCCTCCAACTACCGAACAGAAACAGATTTTCCATTTCCGATTTTGTTAGCTCAATAAATGATACATGCAATGTAAAACGAAGAACAGTATACAAGCTCTCACTAACATATCAAACTACAGCTATGCACACAACACAATACCAGACATTTGGAAGCATGGTATCATCATCACATTCCCCAAACCCAACAAAGACCCCACGCTACCCTCCTCGCACCGCCCCATCACACTCCTTTGCTCCCCCTCCAAAGTCATGGAATGCCTGGTATTACAACTAATTACACCCGACCTAACCCTAGCTCCAACACAACATGGCTTTAGGCCACTGCACTCCACAAACACTCTTCTCACAGACCTTACACAAAGAGCTTTTGACGGCATCAACTCAGCTAGACCACCACACAGATCACTATTAGCCACACTCGACATTAGTAAAGCCTTCGATGCCATCCCCCGCCACAACCTAACAAACAAAATATACAACACAAAAAGGTGGCTGGCCAACTTCCTAGCAGGCAGATGTGCACACGTATCTTTTGCCAGTCAGTCATCTAAAATCAGAAACTTTCCAAAACGGAGTCCCACAAGGATCTGTCCTATCGCTCGCACTCTTCAATCTGTACATGCACGATATAACTACACCCAATACGCCCCAAATAAACTTAGCTTCCTATGCAGATGACATAACACTCACATGCACACACCATGACCCAAAAAGAGAAACAGATCTCCTTCAACCCTATCTCAACACACTACATGGCTGGTGCACTACAAACAGACTTAATCTAGCCCCAGCCAAATCCACCGCAACCCTGCTCACAAGCTGGACAGGAGAACACGAATACATCCCTCAACTCACTATAAACAACACACCCCTAACACATACACACACACCCAAAATCCTAGGAGTAACATATGATACTCATATGACATTCAAACAGCACACCACAAACATTAAAAAGAAACTGACACCCAGACTTAACGCCCTCAGGTCACTTGCTCACACAAAATTTGGACACAACAAAGAAACTACCACCACAGTATATAAACAATACATAAGATCAGTGATGGAATACGCAAGCCCAGCCTGGGCTTCTAACCTAGCTGAAACACATCATAAGACCTTACAGACTATTCAAAACAAAGCCCTGAAGATCATTACAGGCTGCACAGCTACTGCACCCACAGATCACCTACATCAAGAAACCAAAATCCTCAAAGTCAAAGACCATCTGGACATGAGAGGCACTCAATTCCTGGCAGCAGCCTCCATGAACCAAGACCACCCACTAAACTACATGGCAGACACCAAGAAATATCAAATCAACACCCAGCACACGGTATCACACACAATTATTGTCCTCTCTCCCTCCCTGCCCACCCCGAACCAACTTCCAGAAGCACATCCATACTCATATCTCTCGCCGATCCATTCACTCACTCACAGACAACACGCAGCTGCATGCACGACCTCCGGAAATCCATCCTTCCGAATCCTCCCTTCCTCGCGAGGACAGAGTCCACCTGGCCAGGCTGAGATGCGGACACCATCCAGCTCTCCTGAGCTATCAGAAGAGACTGGATGACTCCGTTGTCGACGCCTGCCCGGGATGTAACACAGCACCCCATACCATTAAACACATCATAGAAGACTGCATTTCACACAACCACTTACGCCAACAACACAATCTACACTCAATGAGAGCTCTGTGGGAAAGCCCGATCGTGGCCATGGCCTTCCTCAGGGACTCGGGGCTGTTCGGCCAGGCAGCTTAGGGAACAACAACAACAGTCTTTTAATAGATTCATAATATCCTGTTGTGCTTTATAGATACATAATAGTTTGGTACGGGAGATGTGTCTCTCTCCACAGTCAACAGTGACGACGTTGGAGGGCTTGGCATCACGTCAATATGGCCGCCCGAAACTCTCCAACAGATACGAATCGACTCCCGCTCGTACGCTCGGGGCGTACATTCGAATAATTGAGCGTACTTTTCGATTGGTTGCCTCAATTGTGGTTCAAGCGTAGTTTTGATTACGCGTAGATAAATTGCGCGTAATTTGAGGGTTCACTGTAAAGCAAAAATACAGAATAGTAAAAATGTTGCGTCTGCTACCGCCGCCGCCAACACCGTGAACGACCGCAGCAGTGCAAGTACTGGCACTGAGCTGGATACACAGGCCTAGTTTGCCTTTTTCCAGAGGATCTACTGTATGAAACTGTAAGATGAGCCAAGGCCTAAACCTTTTAAAAGACCCCAGTAGCACTGAAAACAAAGGAATATGTGATTAAGTGAGATAATTCCCCTCCATACCTCCTACCACTCCTCCACATATGTCAACCCCCCCCCCCCCCCCCCCCCCCCCCCCCCCCCCCCCCCCCCCCCCCCCCCCTTTCAATTATCACTTATTTTTCCTCTTATGCCCTTGTTTATCGGCTTATTTTCCGCGGAAATATCTCCCACCCGGTTTCAAGGTCATCTGGGACGCATATAGGGAGCGGGGGAAGAGAGAGTCAGCACTAGCGAGATATCAGTCTCGGTGCAGGCCTCGAGAGGGGAGGGTGTAGGGCTCGCGCGCCTCTCACCTCATGAGTGGACGGTCGGCAATAATTAGTCTTTTTCACCCCCCAAATACTATTCCAACTTGTTTTATTGTTGTTACATGTTAATATCTTCATATTAAACGTAAAATAGGCGCATATGAATAAGTAATAACGATATTTATCATCTATCTATCTATCTATTGCCTGATGCCGTGATCCCCGAAGGAGTGGCCACGAACGAACCGCCCCCATGCACCTCTGTCCCCAGTCAGTCGACGCCCCTCCCCCCAACCATCACCGCCTTCATTCATGTACTTCCTTACTCCATCCTTCCACCTCTCATTCGGTCTACCTCTCCCTCTCTGTCCCTCCACCTCGCTCTCGTACACCCTCTTAGTCATTCTCTCGCTTTCCATACGTTCCATATAGCCGAACCATTTCAAGTTGTTCCTTTTCACACTTTCCAGCACATCTACCTCCACACCACACCTCCTTCTTACTTCCTCATTAGTCTGTCTATCCCTCCATGTAACTCCGCACGCACTCCTTAAGTAATTCATTTCCACTGCTCTCACTCTTGGTCTGAGTCTCTCAACCAATGTCCATGCTTCGCTTCCGTAAGTCAGTGTCGGGATTACCACACTGTCATGCAAGGACTTCTTCACTTCCATACTGACCACCATTTCTTATTACTGCTTTTAGCGTTCCTACAACCCTCTTCCCCTGTTGTACCCTCTCCCGCACTTCTTCATCCATAGTCACATCTTTACTCAACACACTGCCCAGATACTTAAAAGAGGTGACGATCACCATAGCCTGACCGTTCAGCTTCACCTCACACTCTGTAACTTCACCCCTTTCGAAGACCATAACCTTGCTCTTCCCCGCATTTACCTTCAAATTCCCTTTTTCGCGCACTGTTCCAAACTCATTTACCAGACCCTGCAACTCCCATTCATCATCACTCATCAGAACTGTATCATCTGCAAACAGCAGTATAGGTAGCTTCCACTCAATTCCCTCCCTTTTCAGCGATACACCAACATCCACTGCTCTTGATAGTATTTCTTTCATGACTCCATCCATATATACAGTAAACAACCACGGGGACATCACACCCCTGTTTCAAACCAACATTCAGGTCAAAGAACTCGCTCTGCTCACTCTCCACACGTACTGCCGCCTTTGCACCCTCATACATGCTCTTCACTGCTTTCAGCAACTTGCCCTCTACTCCGTATATTCTAAGTACTTTCCACAAACCTTCTCTATCCACTCTGTCATAGGCCTTCTCCAAGTCCATAAAGGCAACATAAACCTTTCGTTTCTTCTCCAGATACTTCTCCACAACACAATTCAGGGTAAAAATCTGATCTACACATCCTCTTCCCTTCCTAAAACCTCCCTGCTCGTCGCCTATCCATTTCTCCGTTCTCACTCTCACTCTCTCAATCACTACCCTACTGTATACCTTCCCTACTATGCTTAGAAGACATATTCCTTGGTGGTTACCACACACTCCTCTTTCCCCTTTGCCCTTATATAGGGGGACTATTATGCCAGTCTTCCAGTCATCGGGTGCACTCCCCTTCTCCCATGCTTGTTTGCACATTTATTTATCATAAAATGACAAAATTCGTTGGGATTTACCCACAATACCTTCGCCCAGCGTGACGTTTTAAAAACCATAGGCTCGCCGCGCTCAGGTTAAATGTGGTAAAAGTGGCCAAAAGGAACATGCTTTACTTAGACAATTATCTCTTACCTCATGAATGTCACGCCCTACGCTGAACCTGAGAAGCTTACAAACATCACCCATAGCAGACAAACTTGCCGCTCGTACAATTGATTCCTCAGCCTTCACACCTGTAACAGAGAGTAGGAAATATGGTTACTAGGATAGTTTTATCCATCTATCTATTGCCAGTCACTGTAACCCCGAGAGGGAGTGACCACGATTGAATCGCCTTCATATGCTTCCATGTGCCAAGGCAACTCACCCGATTCTCTAGCTTATTCTGTTCACAGGGGAGGGTCGCTTAATTGGTGTGTGTGGATGCATGTGGAATAATATTGTACTGTTGGAATGACTGTGGATGTAAATGTAGTCAGCAACCAGTATAATCAGTTCGATTATGCTGATCAGGTGCTAGCATATACACGTGCATAGTACAAGCAATGCTGGTCTACCGCAGCTCAAATGTCCGCCAGTGCAGCTAAATGTGTGGAAAGCCATTCCCGTAGGTCAATAAACTTACAGCGCTCCGGTCGGGGATCAAACCCGGATCCTTCCCCGCACAAGTCAAGTGCGGTACCATTTAGCCAAATTGGCTGGATATATACTGGTACAAATTAAAAATAATCAATGAAAGGAATGCTGCATAGCACAGTTCTAATAATTGTAGACCTAAAAATACAATACTGCACCTTCCTACGGTACTTGTTAATCACATGTTATACAATTTGGCTCTAATGAATTTTAGTACAGTACCTGTACTGACGAATTAAAATTACGAAAACAAATACCTGTATATAAATATACTGGAGTTTAATAGCTTGAATATCCAGGAGCTGTGATGTGAAAATACAAGTGGTAACTATGGAGTGCGAGTTAAAACCCTTCTTTGGCGGCGCGCAACTTATGTCGTGTGAAATAAATATGGACTAAGTGGCGGTTCACAACTTATGTCGTGTGCCATTTTCACCACGTAATGTTGCTGAGAGAGAGAGATGAGTGGTGGGAGGAGCGTAGCAAACGTATGACTGCTCCAAACCACCGCGGCGGACCTACTGACATGAATCCCACCCTCCTCCACCCTCACGCACTCGCTACACAGGGAATTATGTAGGGAAACTACCTAATTACATGGTTTTTGCACTCGTGTTGCGCGATCGTTGCAAGAGAACCAGCGGTCGTACAAGGATGGTTGGGGTGTCATTGGAAAGCTCTGTTTATGCCCTTTCAGGGATAGATACTTGTTTGCTTGCTCAGGGTCTTATTTAGGCATGAAAATGATCACATAAACAACCCTATTTAGGGTAAAAACACCCCGCTGGGCGGTACATATAAATTACCGCCTAGGCCGCTCGTAAGGTGTTAAAACCAAAAAATTATATGACATTAAGCAACAATAACACCATTGCAGCCTTAGTAATCAAATTCATGTCTTGGACTGGAAAAGTCCTGACAGACTTTGCAGTCTCTCATAACAGCTGCTTTACTAAACAGCATTGTTACGTGTCTCATCAGCCCTCCTATGTTGCTAACCAGAACCTCTGCTTGTGTACAACTAACTCTCTGCGTGTCGCAACAGAAAATCTTCTGACTTCACCAATGACGCTGTCAGCCTAATCATCTACAATACTAACGGGTTATTCGGCAGATCACTAAGCTCACCACCTTTGCCACCATCATCTTGCCAGCTCACCTTACCAAATATGAATATGAAGTTCCTGACACCACCTCCATTACCAACGACGTGTTACAGCTCAAACCGCTGCCTCCCATACACAGGAAACTTGTAAACCTCGTGGGTGCAATCTCTCATGACCTTAGGTGGCACATCGCTCCAGTGACCAACCAACCTATACTCTTCCACATGACTGACCCTAAATAATTAATAATCCTAACCAGTGTCATTACTGAACCCAGTGCATGTACCTAGTAAGAAAATAAAATAAAAAGTGAAGAGGAAGAAAAGATATAAAGATCCCAAAATATTTAAATGTTATTTGCATTTTCAGGTACATTTCATATTTAGATTCCTATCTAATATAATCTCTCTATCTATCTACAGGTATTTTATATACTCAGGCCCATTCCCCCATTTTTTTTTTTTTAAATCTGGGGGTGGACGACTCGAGACAGAGCCCGAACAGGGCCAACATAACACTAAAGAAAAACAATGACCACACAAAAACAAAACACAAATTCACACACGTCTAGGTCACCCAGGAGAAGACCCAGAAACCAGGGATCACCAAGTTTCTCTCTCGCTATTCTATCGCTACTATAATAATCAGTGTTCCTCAGAGCTTTCCCAGTGTATACCACCTCCTTTATGTAGGGCACGTGGTACCCGTCTTGCAACTCAATCCCACCCCTACTCTGTGCAACTCTCCAACCCAAGAGTGAAACGTTACTCTCAAACTTTCTTCTACTCAACAGCTGAGCTCTGGAACTCTCTCCCAGAATCAGTCTTTCCCTCTTCCTATAACTTAAATTGCTTCAAAGTCAGTGTGTCCAGGCATTTTGGCTCGAACGTCCCTTGATTTTGGCCCTGTCACTCTTTCAACTATGGGGTAGGCACTCGCTATAGGCAGTTCTGCCTTTTGCCTCCCTCAATCACATAAAAAAAAAAAAAAAAAAAAAAAAAAAAAGGGCACTACAGCACTCCCCCGGCCCCCGACCACCCGGAAAAGTTCCGGTCTCAGCAAGCAGACATGCAGCGAAGCCGCCGCCACCACAAGCCCGCCCACCACACTTCCAGGCACACCCTTTATACATACCGGATCCCCAGGCCAGGCGCCTGACGGACTACTATCTAGTCCAACTGGCGACCGACCTCTTCTCCAAAATGACCACTTCCTCCTAAAGATAATTATTAAAGGACTGTGTTGTGGTAATTTACCAAAAAGAGATTGCTGGAGACAACACTCAAACAAGCTATGTTAGCCATCAGATCAATATGGTGTAATACAATGGTTTAATATTCACATGGTATGAGGAAAATCATAGAATGACAATGGATATTTGAAAGTGAAGTGAATGGTAGTGTTCTAGAGTCAGCATGGGAAAAGAAAAGCAGTGGCAAGAATAAAAATTTGTGTATAAGAACAAAGATTGAGAATCATGTAAGGGCAAATTGGTGTGACAATAATAGTACATTTCACTAAATAAAAACTTTGTTATACGGTAGCTGAGTATTCAAAATCAGAATATGGCAATTAATCATTAGCAAAAACTTACAGATAACATAGATGAGAATTGTTTGCTATAGAACTGACCATTGAGCAGAGCGTTGATGAAGGAATATTTATAGTGAGGCAGTAAAGGTCCAAGGCGACGTGTGGCTCTCACTAACACCTCCGCTAGTTTGGCTCGGTCCTCACACCGCCGACCACCCACGCTGAACTCTGTTGTTAGGCTCTCAACAACCTGGGGGGTAAACAAGTAACAACTTCTTTGATTTCCCATGGAATTAATTTTGCTTCCATGGCCGGGGAGCTTTGCAGTACCGCAATACCGGGGTAATTATCTAAGCCCTTCTAGGGCAAGGAGGCATACATTCCATTTTCGTTTTCTCAGTCTAATACAGTATATACAAATCTTGTTTTTTTTTACGCTTGTTCTACTGCTGTCCACAATTAGGAGCAAGCATTCAAACAGTACCGTCGCCTTCAAACTCAAGAATCTCGTACTCTATATGTTTCCGCCTAGAATCAAGCCAAATCTGTTCAACTTACCAAAAATTCTTTCATCGATAACAAATGTACAGTATTGAACTGTCTAAATCTAGCTCTTCTCAGTTTTTCTGGCATCTAACCAAAAATCTATTGATAATTTTATTTCCTCGTCATTCCCTTCACTTTTCCACTCCAACGGCACCACCGTCACTTCTTCCTCTTACAAAGCTGAACTCTTTTCTCAAACTTTTGCTAAAAACTCTACCCTGGATGATTATGGTGCAAGTTATAAGTCTGTTATTTTTAAAGTTTTATTTCCGATAAATTAAAAAGAATTTTTCCACATACAGTATAGATATTGTTTAGTGTGTTGTCGTTTTGATAGTTTTTAATTTTAATGAGTTCGTTATATTAACCCCTCCAACCCGGATGGGCTCTTGAACGCCCATAACAACCTCGGCCCGCGCAACCCGGAAGGGCTCTTGAACGCCCATTGCTTGCATGCGTGCTTTTGAATGCCGCGCGTACATTTTCGGTATCGTGGGACGGTAGGTGGCGCCACCAGGCGTAAACTCCGCCACAGCAACAGTATCTACCCCGACGCCATCATGGACAGTACGCCAAATAGTGATTCCGCTGTGTCCGATACCGTGCTTCCTACGACGCCCTTGCTTGTTCGTCGCCTTACCCCGACGCCATCGCCTAAATGTGTTATCTCCGGAGGTATTGAGACGACATTGAGACTTTATGAGCGAGCTGATGCCAAGCATAATGTTGATGATGAAGTCAGTGACGACTCCAGTAATTATAAGTCGAGTGATTATGGCCATGAGAGTGATAAAGAAGAGCAATTCCTGGGATTTGCGAGAGAACATGACAGTGATGAGAGTGATGAAGGTGATGTACCAGTTGTTGAGGAAGCTGGTTTACCTAAAGACAGTGAACTTGAGAGAGTGAGCGAGTGGGAGAGTTCAAGGTCACTCACCAAATTTCGCTTAGGTGACACGACGCCAAGCCCTTCCCCAGGTAAATCGCCTTTCAAGCTACATTTGTATAAGCAGAAAATACTTGAGAAGGCGGCCGCGGCAGCTAGGGAACAAGCAAAACTACTTGGTGAGGATGAGGCTGTGAGTGAGGGTCAGCGTGGTGACCCTTCTCGTCCGCCATTGTCTCCCTTATCTACCCACGCCACCCAAGATGACCCGGATGCCCCGCATTCTTCCCCACCACCCCCACCATTGCCAAGGGTTGAGGACCCCACACTTTCGGCCTATTTGCCTCCTAGGTCCCCCGACAGGAGACATACTGCTGCCGAAAAGGGGAAAGGTAGGAAATATACCAAGAAAATTAAGAAAAGTAAGAGAGTTTTGTTCGAGGCTCCCGCGGCGTCCACCCCGGCCGGCCCCAGCCATACGTCCCCGCAACTTTCCCCACGGTCCTCCCCACCTCTCCCGCCTTCAACATGTCTTCCTGAAGAAGTCTTTGAGCTCGCATCACCAATACCTGGCCCTAGTGACAGTGAAACATTGCTTTCTGTCACTCGTCGCAGGCCAAGGAGCCCGGGACCTCGGGGGGACACAGCCTCACCTGACACTCCTTCCCCACATCACCCACCCGCACGCCGCCCACGCATCACTGGTTCCCCGCCAGATTATGTGGGGGCCACTGATGATGAAGGGCACCTCTCTCAAGACTCTGGCCATGATTACATAGGTCCACCGTCAGGGCAAGATGACCACTCTGACGATGACTATATGGACATCGACGACCCTCGACCCATCCGCTTGGCCCGGCGTCGTGCTGCCCGTCGTGCTGCCGACCGCCCTGGCCGCCGCCCTCGCCGCCCTAGGGCGCGCGCCTCCCGAGTTGGCCGTGGGCGTGCTGGGCCACCAGCTGGAGCTCCTCGTCAGCGTAGACAAGACCCATTCTACGTTTTTCAGTGGCAAGACGTAGTTGATGAGGATGCATACAACCCTGATGTGCCAGCTTTTGATGAGGTACTGGAGGGTTCAGGCGTTACCCCCAATTTTCCTGCAGGCCCCAATGCTCCACCACACGAACTGTTTGAGGCCTTCTTTGATGAGGAGGTGGTAGGCTATGTTGTCAAAGAGACAAATAAGCAGCACCAATTCCAGGTCCACTTTTTGGGAAAGGTGACCAAGGGCCACATGAGGCAGTGGACCCCAGTGACTCATAAAGAGTTCATGGTGTTCCTGGCACTCACCATGCTAATGCCTCATGTCAAGAAGCATAGGTTGCCTGACTATTGGATCACCAATGATCTGATATCCACCCCTGCCTTCGGGAAATATATGTCTCGCGACCGGTACCTTGATATCCTCGCAGCGCTCCATCTTGTCACCAACCTTGACGTCCACCTCCCAGACAAGCTGTGGAAGATTAGGACGTTGTATGAGATGATGCGAGAACGCTTCACCTCCTACTTCAAGCCCTTCCGCAAGGTCGTCATTGACGAGTCTCTTGTGCTGTTCCGGGGAAAACTCAGCTTCCGGCAGTACATCCCCTCAAGAAGACATCGCTTTGGCATAAAATTCTTTGTGCTGTGCGACTGCCAAACTGGCTATGTCCTGGACTTCCTGGTCTACAGCGGGAAGGAAGGGGACTTGCTTGTGGACCCCCTCATTGGCTTTGGCGGAGCAGTGGTGCAAGCCATGATGGACCGCTACTTTCATAAGAATCACGTCCTCTACACGGACAATTATTACACGTCCCCCACTCTCTCACAGTACCTGCATGAGCGCAAGACGGGGACTGTAGGCACAGTACGAGGGAAAAGGAAGGGCATGCCACCTTTCCCTCCAAAGACCAAAAAAGGTGATGTGTTCAAGAAGAAGTCGGGGCCCATTCTGGCTATCCACTGGCACGACCAGCGGAAGGTCAACCTCCTGACCACCATCCACAAGGGGGAAATGGTGGAGACTGGCAAGGTGGATCGCCGCACCCAGGCCAGGGTGACCAAGCCCGATGCTGTCCTGGACTACAACATCAACAAAGTCCTGATGTGGCGGCGTCTACGCCGTGGGGCCACCTCCCGAGGCTGCCAACCGCGGATGGCTGCCGACCCTCCACAGCCGAAGACAAAATCAACGACCAGTGGAGGAAAACCGGATGCCGGCCGCGGGGAGCAGTTTCGGGAGCCAAACCGTCACAACCATCCCCTGCCCCCTCCCTGGGGGCACGGGTCCTTGGAGCGGCTTCGGTCGCGCCGGGAATTTCCACACCTCTCACACCACACACACATCACACAGTTTTTCCTACACCGAGAAATGACTCTCCGGCTGTCATTTCTCGAAGACTTCTTCTAGCAGAGCAACCCAGGACCCACGTTCACATACATATGTCCAACTTGCTCAAAACCCATCACTTCGAGTCGCCATACTAAGGGTTCAGTTCTCTGCAATTCATGTGGGAACTGGACCCACTTCACCTGCACAACACTTGCCTCCAAGAAACACTACACAAACACCTGGACCTGTTCCTCATGCCCCTCCCTCTCCCAGTCAAATCCCTCGCCTAAAACCCGTCCACCTCTCCTCCCCAACCCACCTAACCTTCCCATATCATCCACTCCCCCCCCTAAAACCCGTCCACCTCTCCACCCTAACCCACCTAACCTTCCCATACCATCCACATCCTCAACTCAACACACCACACCCCATCCTAATCCATTCCAACCCCCATCTCCTGCTCCCCAATCCCCACCCCCACCTCACCCATCCCAACCCCCAGCCCCTCCCTCACCCCCACCCCCCCCCATCACCCCCACCCCCACCCCATCCTCGTGCAGCAGCACCCAACGTACATCGTGCACATAACATTAACATTCTTCAACTGAACATAGATGGCATCAACACAAAGAAACACGAACTCTCACACTTCATCAAACAACACAACATACACATTGCCATCTTACAAGAAACAAAACTCCGCACAACACAAAAAAACACCCACATTTCATAATTTCACCACCATCAGACAAGACCGGGCTGTCGGCGGGGGCGGTGGACTCATCACCCTGGTACACAAAGAAATATCATACATAGTAACCAGTGTACAAACCAAATCACTCCTCCCCCCAAATGATAACACAACAGAAATACAGTCAATTAAAATACGCACTGGCAACAACTCCAACATAACCATCATAAACACATACATCCCTCCCCAAACATCCCCTACAGTACCAAATGAATACAGACCACACTTACAACACATCACAAACACCCCACACACCCCACACATCATCCTGGGTGGTGACTTCAACGCCAAGACGTCGGCCTGGTTTGTCGACAACCCCGACACAGACAGAGGGCTGGTACTACAAAACCAAACCGATAACCTCATCATCCTTAACGACATCCATCAACATACCCATATTCCTCACCAAGCCCTCTATAACCCATCATCTCCAGACATCACCTTTTGCTCCCCAGAACTCGCCCCCACAACATCCTGGAGGGTGGTCAGAACCTTAGGCTCTGACCACCTCCCGATCATTATCACCACCAAAACCAGACTCACCCCAGCTAGCCACAAACACACATACACCAACTATAAAAGAGCTAACTGGGAAGCATTCACAAATGAGACAGAACAACACTTCACAACTCTAAACAGTACACCCATCACTAACATCAACAATGCTGTACACATACTCAATAAAACTATCCAAAACGCTGACAAGAAACACATTCCAAGAGGTAACAGAAAAAGACACAACCCCAACTTCACACCAGAAATTCAAAACCTCATCAGACAACGCGACATACTGAAACACTCCCCAGCACCCCACACACAAGACATCACACAACAAATTCAAGCACTCAACACCCAAACTAACAACAAAATACAAGAACAACAAAAACTAAATTGGAATAACTTCCTACAAACACTTGATCACAAAACAAACCCCAAAAAAACTATACAAAACACTAAACAGCATCACACTTTCCAACAGCAACACAACACAATCACATGCTGCAATCACAACAACAGACTCTACTCCTTCATGTAAACAACAAGCAAACACTCTCATCAATCACTTTTCACATGTCAGCCACCTAAAACCTCACAAAGACGACCGACGTGTCATCCGACGTTAAGAGACAATTCCCCACAGACCCTGACTATACACCCTTCACCAATCACCAGACAAAGCATATCATCAACAATCTCAAGCACTCACCCGCCTGTGGCCTAGACAACATAAGCAACATACACCTCAGAACACCTGGGACCACAAGGCATACAAGCACTCACTAACATATCAAACTACAGCTATTCACACAACACAATACCAGACATTTGGAAGCATGGTATCATCATCACTTTCCCCAAACCCAACAAAGACCCCACGCTACCCTCCTCGCACCGCCCCATCACACTCCTTTGCTCCCCCTCCAAAGTCATGGAACGCCTAGTATTACAACTAATTACACCTGACCTACCCCTAGCTCCAACACAACATGGCTTTAGGCCACTGCACTCCACAAACACTCTTCTCACAGACCTTACACAAAGAGCTTTCGACGGCATCAATTCAGCTAGACCACCACACAGATCACTATTAGCCACACTCGACATTAGTAAAGCCTTCGATGCCATCCCCCGCCACAACCTAACAAACAAAATCTACAACACAAACATGCACAACAACACAAAACGGTGGCTGGCCAACTTCCTAGCAGGCAGATGTGCACACGTATCTTTTGCCGGTCAGTCATCTAAAATCAGAAACTTTCCAAACGGAGTCCCACAAGGATCCGTCCTATCGCCCGCACTCTTCAATCTGTACATGCACGATATAACTACACCCAATACGCCCCAAATAAACTTAGCCTCCTATGCAGATGACATAACACTCACATGCACACACCATGACCCAAAAAGAGCAACAGATCTCCTTCAACCCTATCTCAACACACTACATGGCTGGTGCACTACAAACAGACTTAATCTAGCCCCAGCCAAATCCACCGCAACCCTGCTCACAAGTTGGACAGGAGAACACGAATACATCCCTCAACTCACCATAAAACAACACACCCCTAACACATACACACACACCCAAAATCCTAGGAGTAACATATGATACTCATATGACATTCAAACAGCACACCACAAACATTAAAAAGAAAACTGACACCCAGACTTAACGCCCTCAGGTCACTTGCTCACACAAAATTTGGACACAACAAAGAAACTACCACCACAGTATATAAACAATACATAAGATCAGTGATGGAATACGCAAGCCCAGCCTGGGCTTCTAACCTAGCTGAAACACATCATAAGACCTTACAGGACTATTCAAAACAAAGCCCTGAAGATCATTACAGGCTGCACAGCTACTGCACCCACAGATCACCTACATCAAGAAACCAAAATCCTCAAAGTCAAAGACCATCTGGACATGAGAGGCACTCAATTCCTGGCAGCAGCCTCCACGAACCAAGACCACCCACTAAACTACATGGCAACACACCCACAGACACCAAGAAATATCAAAACAACACCCAGCACACGGTATCACACACAATTATTGTCCTCTCTCCCTCCCTGCCCACCCCGAACCAACATCCAGAAGCACATCCATACTCATATCTCTCACCGATCCATCCACTCACTCACAGACAACACACAGCTGCATGCACGACCTCCGAAATCCATCCTTCCGAATCCTCCCTTCCTCGGGAGGACAGAGTCCACCTGGCCAGGCTGAGATGCGGACACCATCCAGCTCTCCTGAGCTATCAGAAGAGACTGGATGACTCCGTTGTCGACGCCTGCCCGGGATGTAACACAGCACCCCATACCATTAAACACATCATAGAAGACTGCATTTCACACAACCACTTACGCCAACAACACAATCTACACTCAATGAGAGCTCTGTGGGAAAGCCCGATCGTGGCCATGGCCTTTCTCAGGGACTCGGGGCTGTTCGGCCAGGCAGCTTAGGGAACAACAACAACAACAACAACAACATCAACATGAGGCTGGTGGACAAGTCCGACATGCAGATAGGCTTCATTGACTGCCTGCGTACCTCGTGCAGATGGTACAAAAAGTTCTTTCTGCATATGGTGGACATGTCAGTTCTGAATGCCTACAACATATACAAGCTTCGGAATGTGAACACACCCATGAAGTTCAATAGCCTGCGGAGGTTCCAAAAGCAGGTGTTGACGGAGCTCCTGGAGAAGTATGCTATGCCACAGAGGGCAGTGGCACATCCTGGGCCCGCCGTTATTGACCGCTTGCAGTCTGCTCAATACTTGATTAGGCACAGGCTTGGTTCCCTGCCTCAGAATGAATCCGGAAGAACACAGCAGAAGCGGTGCCATGTCTGCTACAACAGCAGGGTGAAGCCGAGGTCAGGTAAAAAGTCAACCTGGAGTGTGTGGAGTGCAAGGTGGCACTCTGTGCTGTAGATTGCTTCTTTGATTACCACTCCAAGCTGGAGTTCTAATAATCATACTGAAATTGCCAAATAAAATGACAATATGTACACTATAATTATATATAGGCAAAAAGTGGAAGAAAACCAATGTATTGTAATACAAAAGTCATGTATTATGAGAACATTGATACAAATACAATTACACCATAATAATATGTGAAAGTGACACATATGTATATACCAAGTGACATTCATATGATTAGAACCTATAGAAATATATAAATCAGTGAAAAAAGACACAATAAATTGTATATAAAACGTTTACAAATCATATAACTAAGTGAAAGTGACACAAGACCTAATATTTGATGGCCAAAGTATAATAAACACCTGTGATAACGAATAATCAGTGCCTAATACAACAATAACCTACCTCAATTACTAATAAAATGTACGGTATCGAGTGAAAATGAGCATTATCAGTGACAGTGACACTCTCTAAAGCATATTTGTCAAAGTGAAAGTGACACAAGACCTAATATTTGATGGCCAAAGTATAATAAACACCTGTGATAACGAATAATCAGTGCCTAATACAACAATAACCTACCTCAATTACTAATAAAATGTACGGTATCGAGTGAAAATGAGCATTATCAGTGACAGTGACACTCTCTAAAGCATATTTGTCAAAGTGAAAGTGACACAAGACCTAATATTTGATGGCCAAAGTATAATAAACACCTGTGATAACGAATAATCAGTGCCTAATACAACAATAGACTACCTCAATTACTAATAAAATGTACGGTATCGAGTGAAAATTAGCAATATCAGTGACAGTGATACCCTAATAAACATATTTTATATAATTGGCCTCAAAATAACTAGAAAATATCAAATAAACATCACATTCTCAATATCAAACACTAAAATCGTCTAAGGGAGATAAATACTTTGGCGCGGCGAGCGGCTAGGTGCGTCGTAGCCATGGCCGGGGCGACGCGTCCGAACGCGGGAAGAATTTGCCGCCGAAAAGCACTCGTCTTCCCGCGCTCACCATTATGCAACCAGAGGGGCTAGAGACCTCTACTCAACGCCATTCGACAGAGGAAGGTTTGTGGAACATTATTCTTTTTTATTCACAACATTACATGACATATTCATTGACTTACAGAGTAGTTAACATAGGCCAAAGATCGTCAAAACACCCGGTACCGGAGCACAGTCGTAAGCTATAGCCCCCGGGGCTGGAGGGTTAATTTGATCAGTAACTTTTGAGTTTGTTTTCAAGGTTAATAATTTAATTCTTCCCTCTCTCTTACTTATGCCTAATGTCTAAATCTCTTCTAAAAATATACTTTCTGCTCTCTCTGGGCTTAATGCAGTACTAAGAAGGCTCAGTGTTCCAAAACTGTTCTTCTATGCCGACTTCCTGCCAAGGCAAACTCTTCCGTCTCTGTGCTTCCTCTAACATCTTTCTTTCTTGCTGGGAGCTTGCTCTCATTCAACATGTCACAAAGAATGGCAACCGCTCTCAACCCTCCAACTATCGTCCAATTGCTCTCATCTCTTGCATCTCTAAGTTTTAAAATCTAATCTTAAATATAGATTTCTTAAGCTGGTATCTCATCTGAGGTTTTGAGGACTACAGTATTATATTTTCTTTAATTACTAATGACATTTTCGAGTAATGTATTTTTTGTTTGCCCCCGAGATTTAAAAATATGACTCCCCAGTCCCACTTCAAATTAAATTTGTACTTTTCACAATAGAAAAATGTTCCAGCCTTTCTCCTAAATAGCAGGATCGCTTTCAATTGCCCAGCAAATATCAACACCTGAAAGAGGTGAAGCATCTAATAATGTATGTATGTATGTACAGTATATACTCAGGCACATACCCCATAGGCTAGCTGGGGGTGGCTGACTCGAGACAGAGCCTTATAATGGCCAAACTAATTAGGAGAAATTTCTTAAAATCTACAAACTATTGGAATATAAAAGGATTGGTACCGGAGCCAATTGAAAATTAGTTAAAGGTTTTGGACGGGCAATAATGTGCAAATGTGGCCGAAAATGTGTCAATGTCAGTTTATTTTGATTTTGTATTTATTTATTTTTGTTATAATTTTATTCATAGTCTTTTCATTTTTTCTGTGTTACCTCGCCCAGACGAGAGCTTAGAAGTGACATTTATATTAAAAGAACACACACACACATAAGGTAAAACAAAAATACAGTAGGGTCCCGAAATAAGCGAGAATTTGGTGGACGAACGAGGTCGCTTAATTGGAATTCGCGTAATTCGAACAATGCGAGCAATGGGAAAAACGGAATTTGGTGGATATCCGATCCAGACTTTACCATGTACAGTACCAGACTTCTTATAAGAACATAACATTAGAAAACGGGAGTGTGCAGAGAGTCGACTGGCCCAGACATGGCAGATCCCTTTCAAACATGGCAGATCCTTTTCAAACATGGCAGATCACTTTCAAACATTGCAGATCCCTATTCCAATCCATCTCATCTATACCTAACAAATGATAATTCAACAGTGCAAAATGGTAATAAAATTATAACAATAACTCGACTGTGTACTGACCTTAATCCTACGATGATTGGGTGTGTTATTTAAGATGTTGGGGCTTTGAGGCAGACCCCCAAAGAAGAGCAAGGTCAGCTAAACTGCGTCACCGCGAATTCGCGCAGTTGGAGCGAACTTCGCTTATCTCGGTTTCTCCTCGGATGTCCTTGCCTTTGATCCAGCATTCGCTTAACTTGACACGAATTCGCTCAATTCGGTAATTTAAATTTAGTATTTTGGTGCTCCCTTAATTGGAGACTCGCTCAATTCAAACACACTTATTTCGGGACCTTACTGGATTTTACTTTGGTGTACCAGTATATCAAATATTTTCTAAATACCTAGTCAATTATTCAATTTAACCCTAGTAATCAATGAACTATAACCTTGTTTTACTGGCATGTCTTCTCATTGCAAAGACTAAAATCCGTAATAATCTATATTTTATTAATTTCACCATAACACCAAACACCCCCAATGATTTTTTTTTTTTTTTTTTTTTTTTTTTTTTTTTTTTTTTTCTATATTCCAACTACTCCCTCTCGGGCATAGGCTGAGAGCCTGTACATTCCACCGCTCAACACGGTGAAGCCCGTGAGGTATTGTTCCAGTCTGGGGAGTGAGACATGTGAAGCATCCATCATGGCTCGAAGCAGCTCCATCTCTGAAGCGGCTGGTTGCTTCGCTCAAGTGCTTCACCGTCTCACCCTCCAGACTCAGACCCTCACTCTCACAACGCCACCTATTGAGAAGTGAACTCACTAGGCATTGTCCCCCTGTAACATATTTTGAATATGGGAATATTCATACAGTGTTATTTAATCAGGGAACAATGAGGGTATTTTTTTGGCATTTCGGTGGGCTTTGTGGTAATGCACTGACACTAGGTACAGCACAAATTCAATCCCAATAATATCTTCCCATTGACATATCGGGATTTGAACCCGGGTCCATTGGATTACCAATCCAGTGGCATGACCACTCCCCCACACCTCCCCTGAATTAAAGTATATATGATCCGCCGGGATTCGAACCCGGGTTATCACACACAGATTTTTGCCACCTTAACCATTACACCACCAGGACGGTTAAAGGTTTATGCACACGCCTACGACTTATTATCCATTCTCGAATACTGGATATTAATCTAATCATGTTCATATTCCCAACCACGCTATGGTAGGCCTAATGTTTAAGTGAGAGAAAAGAATATTCATGGGGCACAGATCATATAGACCGGCCTCACGACGAAATATCCCTGAACCTACTGATAATCTATATTTTATTAATTTCACCACAACACCAAACACCCCCAATGAAATTAATTAAAGTATATATGATCCTAAAACTAATCCACCTACAACTGACCTTATCTGGGAAGATGTCACAGAGCACAGCGAGCCCTTCCACAGCCATTAGATACAGGTACGAGTCGTCTTCCTTAAGGTTGTGTTGGAAGATAGAGAGCAGCTGTGGCCCATGGTTCAGTGCTTCATGGTCTCGCCCTGCCAGTAGCTTCCCCAGGGCCAGCAGCGCATGACCTCGTACTGGCAGCAAGGGACTCAGTAGCTCTTCCATCGCCTCCTGGTAGCTGCTCGGTGAGGTTCCGGGGTGTGCCGTGGTACTCTCAGATTCATTGTTTAGAACGGATTTGGTAGACTTGGATTCCTTGATATTTATAGGTTTGGCATGCTCTGATTTCTTGCTTAATTCCTCTATCAATGTCTTTTTGTTCAGACTGGATATTACTTCAGTTTTCATAGGATTAGTTTCAGCATTAATCTTGGATTTGGTTTTCAACTTACAGGTACTATCGGGATCTATTTCTCCTTCATAAACCCTGGCCTCCTCAACAACCACTTCCTTTTTCATTTTATTTACATCTATTTTTGTGTCTTTTATAGTAGCATGAGGATCTGTGTTTTTTACTTTCATAGTATGAGGGACCACTGTTGGGAGAACATTGACAGCACCATGGGTTAGAACAAGGTTTTTCAGCTGGTCGATCAACAGTAACACGGCCTCATCCCCAGTGTACACTTCTGCCTCTTCTAATGCTGGCAGAAGATCCCTCAGGCCCTTCCAGTCCTCACTACCCATTCTCTTCTTCAGGGTCCTGTCGCTGGCATAACATGACACCAGCATTAGAACATTCATTAGGAGAGTTGCCTGTATCCCCTGAACTTCCTCCTCTTCGCAAGTTTGGCAGCCGACTCTGATAAGGGCGCTCACGATTGGAACGGCAGCCGAAAGATTCGTAAATAAGTCATTGGTGACCGGCTCGCTCTCGGACAGATTTTCCAGAAGGCTACAGCTCATCACAATCCTGCGCATCTTATCAAAGTGTTCGGCTCTTATATCTTCATCAGTCAATAACAGATTAGAAGGCACAGTTTTCTTATTAAAGATTGTGAAATCTATGTATTCAGTTAGTCTTTCATAAAACAACAAAACGACACTTGAGTTTTTTAGAAGTTCCAACACGGAAATAATGCACTTAGACAGGTTCTCATCCTCCTCCAAAACACGATCTTTCTGTAGTTTTGTCCGCACGTTGACTGCGACCCCTCCTGAATCGTCCACGGAGAATACCACATCTTGGTGGACAGCTGGAGACTCGGGGGATGGGGCGAGGGAAGACATAGTGAGGAGAGCATCCACTGCCTTCTCTCTTGATAACTGGGATAAGTACCTGAGTGAAGTAAGCAGTCAAAATGATTTAATAATACATCTACTGCATTTGGTTTAGGCACATGAAGAGAATGAAGGTATGCAAGTATGGTTGTGGGTATTGACTAAAAATAGGGAGGTAAGAATGAAAGTATATATGACACTTCACTGCATGATAGTGTGGTGATCCCGATGTACGGGAGTGAAATGTGGACGTTTTTGGAGAGGCATAAATCAAGAGTGAGAGGGGTTGAAATGAATTACTTGAGAAGTGAGTCCGTGCTGACTTCCTGCCTAGACAAACTCTTTCGTCTATCTTTCCTCTAACATCTCTCTTGCTGGAAGTTTGCTCTTATTCAACCTGTACCAAAGAAGGGTGACCGTTCCCAACCTCAAACTATCGTCCAATTGCTCTTATTTCTTGCATCTCTAAAGTTTTTAAAACTATTCTTAACACAACATTTCTTAAGCAATTATCTTCCCATAATCTACTTTCAGATCGCCAGTACGGTTTCTTTAAGTGCCACTCTACTGGTGATCTTCGTGCTTATCTTACTAACTCTTGGTCATCCTCCTTTCGGAAATTCGGTGAGACCTTTTCTATTGCGCTAGACATATCGAAAGCCGTCGATAAAGTATGGCACAAATCTCTAATTTCCAAACTACCCTCCTTCAGTTTCTAACCCTCTATCTGTGACTTTGTCAGGGTTGTGGACGGTCATTACTCACTTCCTCAACCTATCAACTCCGGTGTTCCTCAGGGTTCTGTCCTGTCTCCAATTATCTTTCTAATACTGCACCTCTAGCCCTATCCACTCATATACTGATGACTCTTACCTTACACTATTAAACTAGTTTTTCACATCAAACCAGCATGCAATCCCTCCAAAACAAACATGAGAAGGTCATAGAACACTTATCTTACGATCTATCAATTATTTATGATTGGGGCAGAGAAAATCCCTCCAAGACCCAATTTCTCCCTCTATCTCTCCATTACAAATCAACCCTTCATCTTCTCTCAATATTCTAGGTATATCTTTTTCATCCGACCTTTCATGGAAAGATATTACCACTCTTGCTAAAACAGCTTCCCAAAAGTTAGGTGTGCTCAACCGTCTCCATAGGGTTATTCACCCCCGCATAGCTAGCTTCTTGCTCTGTATCGGGGCACAGTGCGCCCCTGTATTGAGTATTGTTCGCATGTGTGGGGAGGTTCCACCCATACCGCACTTCTCGAATGAGTAGAATCAAAAGTATTCGCCTCATCAACTCGCCTCCTCTTACTAGTTCCCTACAATCTCTTTCTACACACCGCAATTTTGCATCTCTTTCACTCTTCTATCGCTATTATACCAATCAATGTTCTTCAGAGCTCTCTCAGTGCATACCCCCTCCCTTGCGGCGCGTGTGAGGTACTCGCCTATCAACACAGACCCACTCCTATTCTGTCCAGCTCTCCAACCCAAGAATTGGCAAATTTGTTCAGTCTTTCTTCTACTCAACAAGTGAACTCTGGAACTCTCTTCCTCAATTAATCTTTCCTTCATCGTATGACTTAAACTGCTTTAAACTTTGTATGTCCAGGCATTTTAACCCTAAGACTCCTTGAATTTGTCTCTGTCACTCTTTTGGCTTTGAGGGAGACACTCTTTATAGGAAACCTGCCTTTTGTCTCCTTCCTACACATAGAAAAAAGGAAAATAAAAAAGGGTCACATGGAGAGACAGACAGACAAATGAGGAAATACAAGAGCAATGTGGTGTGGATGCAGATGTGCTGGAGTGTCAAGAGAAACACGTTGAGGTGGTTCGGTCATGTGCAGCGTGTGGAGAGAATGACTAAAAGAGTGTATGAGAGTGAGGTAGAAGGACAGAGAGGGAAAGATAAACTGAGAATAAGATGGAAGGATGGAGTTGAAGATGTATAAGAGTGAAATTGGTGTGAGGTGGGAGGAGAGGTACCAGATGACAGAAGATCACGGAGGCGATTCATTTATGGCCACACCTTTGGGGATTGAAGTATCTGGCAACAGATAGATAGGTGTATGATTATACTAGTGACAGAAGGAGGAAGGACTGCCCAAGGAATACACTGGATGATATGCTGAGAGATCAATTTAGGGAGAATACATTGCAAGAAATTATGCAATCCACTCATGTTGGCATGGAAAAGGCTGCCCAAAATGGAAATAATAATACAGCAATAATAGTAATAGTAATCCTTCAATTCTAGTTATATTAGTATCTCATATTTGATCATGGCAAAAGCTAAACAAATAGGTATAGGTACAGTCGCAGTCAAAATTTGTCTCCTACCCGAGTACTAACATCCATAATTTCAACTTTAGTTATCTCTCTTGTTAAGTAAAAAATTATATCCTTACCAATTTTGTTCATCCATTCTCTCCACATGCCCATACCATCCAAACCTTGAATATAAAATTCAAGGTTTGGATGGTATGGGCATGTGGAGAGAATAGATGAACAAAATTGAGTGAAAAGATGCAGGTCTGTGATTGTGGAGGGAGCTGCACCAAGGGGTGGACCGAGGAAGACCTGGGATCGGACTTTACGTGCCGATCTCAAATCCAAAAACTTGACAAGTGAAGCAGCCCTTAACAGGGTTGCCTGGAACACCACCATTAGGACAAGAGACTGAAACTGCCCGTACCGGTATATGTGGAGCACTCAGTCTTAAAATGTTATGTATGTATGCTCAGTGTGATTCAAACTAATGGAAGAAAATCAATTTGAAGTTATGAAGGTGGGACACCGCTTTTATCATTTGGTGTATATTAAGCTTGGGGGGTGAATCCTGGATGTTAAAATTGCAAGGTTCTTTTTTATTAAAGCGTTATTTCCACAGAGATTTTGATAAGTTATCTTGCCTTTATATTGTGTCATCCCTGTTTTGGTTTGTTTATTTTGCACGTTTTACATTATTATTTTATCATATAATGTTTATTAAGTTGTATGTAATGGTAGTAACCTGATGATAGTGTGCCTGGCTGGTGTGCGTAGGTGTGTGGTTGGTAGTGCTGCGGTGGCCACCAGGGGTTGTAGCACTGGTTGTAGCAGGGAGGTCAGGGCCAGGCTAGGGGGAGGGATCTCAACAAACACTCGGTGAACACGGCTCAGGCACTTTGTTAGATTGGCACCGTCACAAGTACTGAAGATAAAAGGTTTATCATTATTTACATTACAATTCAAATAATGGTATAGCATAGCTCTGATATACAGTACCAGTAAGTGAACACTGGCATGTTTGTAATAGAAAATATATCAATAAATACTGTATATTGCATTATTAATATGAAAGAATTTCAATCAGTACAACACATAATTATATTGGATATAATAGAGGTTAACAAGACATGAAAAACATAATCACACATATTCATGAATTTTACATAACAATAGGAGCAACCTGAAATATTAATGGTAAACAGATCCTTATCCGACATACCTGACTGCCTCTGGTAGTGTTGTCTGTGTGAGCGGATGTAGCAGTGGTGCAGTGATGTGTATGGTGGTGAGGGATGAAGAGAGGATAGCCAGTTGAGTCACTGTCAACACTAACACTCGCAACACTTCACCCTTCAACTTTTCTCTCTCCAGTAGTTCACACACCTGTACACAGACATACACAGAGTATTAACAGTTTCAGTATGGATGATGTGGCTCAGACTATATCATTTTATTCAGGTTAGGAAAGGTGTCTCATAATCAAAAAGGTTTAAACATTCCTTGAGTAACTTCCCTCAATAACTAAGTTAAGTTGGGTAAAAATATACAAGTCCATGAACTTGCAGGGAGCTGCACCAATGGGCAGACCAAGAAAAATGTGGGATCAAATCGTACGGTCTGGTCTTGAATAAAATAATATAAGAATGACAAGTGAGGCAGGTCTGAACAGGGCTGCCTGAGCGCGGCAACAAGGACGCGAAACCGGAACCGCACTTTGTGTGAAGCATAAATTCTTCCATCTATCTGTATACTCAGGCACATACCCCATTATTTTTTATTTTTTATTTTTTTGCTGGGGGTGGCCGACTCGAGACAGAGCCCGAACAGGGACAAAAAAAATAAAAAATAAATAAATAAATAAATAAATAAATAAAAAACACACACATCTAGGTCGCCCATGAGAAGTTCCGGTCTCAACAGAGCACACCACAGTGCCCACCCACCATGCATCCAGGCGTACCCTTCATATATACCGGCTCCCCGGACTGACTATTATCTAGTCCACCTGGTGCCCGACCCCTTCTCCCAAACGACCACATTTTCACTTATTTACAAGCATTCTCCATTCATTACTATTTATTACCACTTCTCTTGCTTGATCTATAGTCATTCCTCTATCTCCTAACGCTTGTACTACACAATCTCTCCATCTCAATGGAGGTCTTCCTATCCCTCTACCTCCCCTTGTATCTGACTCACATATTCTCTTTGTAAGCCTTCATCTTCCATTCGCTCAACATGTCCATACGGTCCATACCAGCACAGCACCCTTCTGTCCACTCTGGCATAAAATAATGTATGTAAGAAAAATATGCTATATTTCCAGTATTTAGGCATCATAGTTAAAATGTTCAGTAACTCCCCTCAGTTAAAATATGCCTTGATTTTTTGCTTCAGGTATATATAAATTAATGTTACTATGCTCTAGCAATGTAGTCAATGAGTAAAAATACAATAAAAATAAAAATAGAAAATAATAATAAAACAAAAAATATACCGGTAGCTTTCACAGTACAGTACAGTGGACACTTGGTATTTGCTCATTTGGCATTCACTATTTTGAAAATTTGCGGGTTTTTCAGCCTGAGCAATTTAAAAACAGTTAAAAATTAACAACCTACTAATGCCTTCGAAATGCAAGGGGTTACTGTACATACATAAACTAAAAGACCGAGTAAACCCCCCCCCCCTACCCTACAAAACCTATTTGGGGGGTAACCCACCCTACCCCTCCTTGCTTCCCCTCCCCTCCCCCCCCCCCCCCAACCCTCCCCTACCTAACTTACCTAACCTAACTTACCTAACCTAACCTAACTTACCTAACCTAACCTAACCTACTCCACACAGAGTACGGTTCTTGTCTCATGTTCTTTAACTCAAAATCAGACCATAGGGTCTGATCCCACATTTTTCTTGGTCCGTCCCTTGGTGCAGCTCCCCCACGTTCACGAACTTGCATATTTTCACCCAACTTAGTTCATCCATCCTCTCCAAATGCCCGAACCATCCAAGCCTGGTAGTACGCAACTCATTACAGTACTGATATTCTTGATACCTAACTGTCTCCTCAGCTCTGCACTAGATATCCTATCTTGCAGTTTGGCCACATAATTCTATCTCATCATTCTCATCTTGTTATGTTCTATTCTGTTGATATCATCCACTTTGACAGGCCATGTTTCTGAAGCATATGTCATTGTGCTTCTAACACATGAAGCATACACCTTTCCCTTCAAGGGGAGGGGGAGTCTTCTCATAGCGAGTACAGTATATATTGGCAACAGTTCTCTGGAATTTCCCCAGCCGCATCTAATTCTGGCAATAGTGGCGGCCTTGGCCCCACCATCGGCGGAGATGGTATCTCCCAAGTAGCAAAACTTGTCCACCATCTTCAGTGCCTCATTGCCAAAGTTAACACTCTCGAGCTGATCATTGATTACAAGCTCACCTTTGCATACTATGCATACAAATTTCTCAAATTCGGACTTCTTCCTCGGTAGAAGTCCCTTTATTCTAGTGCAGCTCTTCTTCCCGTGGCGTACCCAGCAGCGGCAGACGCTACACTGAATTGAGTTCGCGGCCACCCCTTTTCTGCATATTGTGCGTGGGTATACAAAACTTTCTTTCTACCGTTCCTTAGCTGTTTCTGTGTCTTTTTTCCTGTAATAAATTTCCTACTTCAGGGGCGGGTGGCTAGGAATCATCCTCCCCTCGTACAATTCACCTATTAGACGAGACAGAGAAAGGGGCGAGGGAATGCGAAAGTGGTCCCGGACCCTAAGAATGGAACTTCATTTGTTGTTTCTGTTCGGACTCTGTCTCGAGTCGGCCACCCCCAGTAATGGGGTATGTGCCTGAGTATATACATACTGTACATACATACTATAAAATAAGTCACCTGAGGTCCAACGGCAAAGTAGAAGCCTTGAAGGTCATTAGTTTTAGCACGGGCAATGATGGCAGCGACAGCCTCACAGCATCTCCAGTCATGCCCGTCGCACACCGCCAGCCCTGCACCCACCACTGCCGCCACACCTCCAGGCTGGGTCAGGTATCTCCGCACCATCAGCGACCCACACACACGACCCAGCCACGACCCACCCTAATACCATATAAAATATTTGTTATCATAGTTATTATTTACTGGTAGTTGAAACAAAAAGTTGCAGGATATAGTGAAAAGCAAAACCTACACATGCTTATCTGAATATGGGACTTTATAAACAAAATGTAAACCTGTTTCCTACCCACCGGCACAAAGCCCATGAGAAAGAGGAGGTGCTTGAGAATGGTGATGGAGTCTGTGGTAGTCATGATGTCCTCAAGCTGGGTCCTGAAGAAGGCTGTGTCCTCTGCCCGGGTCTTCACACACTCCGGGGAAAAACATAACTCCAGCAGAATCGTCAACATTTCAGGAAACAAATGGTTGCGGATTCCAGTCCCTAAAAACTTGTGCTAGAAAGGAAAATATATAACACAATTAACATCTTTGTTTAAGAGAGGGAGTTTCAACTCATAGCTTAATTAATAATATTGTTTGGCAATAGCAAAGTGGAGGTAAAACAGAGAGTGTGTGAAGGAAGGAAGGTTTTCGGAGCAATGGAAGTATGTGGAAGATGAGAAATCTCGGAATGGAAGTAAAAAGTGCAATGTATCAAGGGATTGTTGTGCCAACAGTGATGTATGGGGCTGAGACATGGGCTCTGAAGGAAAAGGAGAGAAGAAAGCTGGATGTGAAGGAGATGAGCTGCTTGGCTGAGACATGCGCTCTGAAGGAAAAGGAGAGAAGAAAGCTGGATGTGATGGAGATGAGCTGCTTGAGGAGTATGTGTGGAGTTACTCGTAGAGACAGATTGAGGAATGAAGATACATAGGAGAGTGGGGCAGCAGGAACATTTGTCGGCCAGAGTGAACAGAAGGGTGCTGAGCTGGTATGGTCATGTTGAACGAATGGAAGATGAAAGGCATACAAAGAGAATATGTGAGTCAGATACAAGGGGAGATAGAAAGGCAGGAAGACCCCCATTGAGATTGAGAGACTGTGTAAGACAAGCTTTGGATGATAAGGAATGACTATAGATCAGGCAAGGGAAGTGGTAATAAACAGGAATGAATGGAGAATGCTTGTGAATAAATGAGTGAACATGTGCTCATTTGGGGGAAGGGGTCGGGCGCAAGTTGGACTAGATAATAGTCCATCAGGCGCCTGGCCCGAGGAGACGGTTTATATGAAGGGTGCGCCCTGGAAGTATGGTGGGCGGGCTTGTGGTTTCGCTCTGCCTGCCGAGATCGGAACCTCTCCGGGTGGTCAGGGGCCGGGGGAGTGCTGGAGGGACCTTGGTGACCCTGTTCTCTGGGTCTTCTTCTGATGACCTAGATGTGTGTTCATTGTATTTTGTGTGTTCATTGTTTTCTGTTGTGTTGTCCCTATTCTGGCTCTGTCTTGAGTTCCCCCCCCACCCCCCCCCCAAAAAAAAAGGAACAGTGGGGATTGGGCCTGAGTATATACTGTAGATAGATAGATAAAATAGCAAAGATATACTGTATACTGCAGTTTCTTTGAGCTAAATGGGATGTTTGATTTAATACAGAACTACATGTCATAGAACCTTGTTTATCCGGCATTCAGAACAACGGCAGCCCCAAAACAATGGCACGAATCCACCCAGGCAAGCAAAATATATGAATAAACTGTGGTGGAGTCCAATAGGAGACTAAGGAGAGTTAAAGTTCCAAGAGAGGAGTCAGATGAGTGGATAGGTGTCAGGGTTGGCAGGCCCACACAAGCTCTTCTCGCCAAATTCCATCAAAAAAGTCGCCCAATCCGTCGAAAGTACCCACTACCCCCGACCCCTTCGTTTTTTTTACCATTTTCACTCAAATTTTTCTTGACAAATATTATTGTAGCGTTGTTTTTTTGTTTGTTTGTTTTTATGACAGGGCTATAATTTGTGATTTGATCCACTTGCCTTGGATTGCTTGTTTGATCAAATAGTAAATATTGATTACTGTATACCAACCATTGATTACTGATTTATATCACCACTGTAACCATTCCTAAGTCACGGTCGACTGCTTTCATGCACCGTTTGGGACTAAGGAAAATCAATACAAGCTTTTGTTAGGGCTGCATGCAAGCAAGAGTCACCTGACTGACTGGCTATGTGTTTTTGTTCTTGTTGGTTATACGGACCACCCGCTAAGACAACATAATTTTAATTCACCTGAAATTCCCTCACTTAAGATCCACACCAGACATGTCAAAACTATTTTGCAGAATCTCTCAGTAGATAAGGCTCCAGGTCCAGATGAAATTCCTCCAATAGTACTTAAGAATTGCTCCTTGGTGCTCGCTCCTGTATTGGCAAAAAATTTCCGTCTGTGTACTCATACCTCATGCTTCCCAGTACCCTGGAAAGAAGCAAACATCCATCCAGTTCCTAAAAAAGGTGCCTCTTCAGATCCATCAAACTACAGACCAATAGCTATAACTTCCACTCTTGGCAAAGTTTTTGAAATTATATTAAATAATCACATAATTAAGCATCTGGAGAATAATAAATTAATCAGTGATAGGCAATATGGTTTTAGACGATGTCGATCAACTGCAGACATTCTTTGCCTTCTTACGCATCAAATCAACCAAGCTACAGACCAACATGGTGAAACACATACAATAGCACTGGATATATCAAAGGCATTTGATAGAGTCTGGCATCAATCCTTATTGTCGAAGATGTCACACTACGGCCTTGCATCATTAGTTCCACTAATTTCTTCTTATCTTCATAACAGAAAAATACGTGTAATGGTAGATGGCCTTTATTCTCAATTTCACTCAATAAATGCTGGTGTTCCCCAGGGATCAGTTTTGGCCCCAACTCTGTTCCTCATTCATATCAATGATCTCATATCTACCACTCATAATCCAATACATTCCTATGCAGATGACTCAACACTCCACAGTTCCTTCACATTTACCAATTCTTTCACCCAACCCGATCTTATAAATTCAAAAATAAACACTGCAATTTCTCTGAACCAGGACCTTTCTAGAATTAATGAATGGGGACAAGAGAATCTAGTTTCCTTTAATGCACAGAAAACCAAGTACATTCAATTTTCTAACCGACAGAATCTCACTGACTCCCATATATTTTTTAATGATGTAAATATTCCCACTTCCCCTAGTATTGACATTCTCGGTGTAACATTAACTACTAACTTGAGCTGGACACATTATGTTAGAAGCATTGCTAAGAATGCCTCTAAAAAACTGGGACTCCTGTACAGAGTTCGAGAATTCTTCACTGACGAGCAGTTGGCCGTAATATATAAAAGTCATGTGCGCTCTCAGATGGATTACTGTTCACCTCTGTGGGGTGGAAGTGGAGTGGTTGCATTGAGGCAGTTGGACAAAATTCAAAATAAAGCTATTAGATTAATCAATAACCCTGCAATCACACAGGACCTTCCTACATTAGCCATACGAAGAAACGTTGCATCCCTTGCATTATTCTACAGATATTTTCACAGCAATTGTTCCGAGGAACTTGCTTCAATTGTGCCGCCTCTCCACATCTTTCCCCGTAGAACTAGGGCAGCTGAGAGCGCCCATGAATTTACACTTTCTCCTCCACAATGCAGAACTTCTGCTTATCAGAATTCATTTATCCCCAGAGCTACTACTCTTTGGAATTCACTTCCCTCGAATTGCTTTCCACAAACTTACAATCAACAAATGTTTAAATCCAGTTGTTACAAACATTTTATGAATGGAGGATGCCTTTAGGCACATGGACCTTTTTGTTTTATCTGTGTTTTTCCTTCCTCCGTTCATTGTCTCTTAAAAATAATAAAAATAAAAAAAAATAACAAACGGAAGGATTTTTTTTCAAAAATTAAACACGGACTAATTGGCTTTATATTTTTTTCCTCCATAACCCCGCACTTTTGCACTACTGTAGCCAATCTCCTTTCCTTTCGTACTTACTGTATTTCCGGAAGTCTGAATGAGTTTCCGGAGTTTCAGACTTTCTTGGAGAATTTGGTCTTTAGGACAGCCTCTTCTTATGAAAGACCGAGGTTTTACTGTATTACTTATAGGTACAATATGTAGCTACTGTAATAAAATTGAGTACCACATGAAACTGCCAACTCCTACCTTCATGACTGGGATGACCAACTTGATGGAGTGAGCCAGTAGAGGTGGTGCTATGTTGTGAGGTACAGTGGTGAGGTCTGGGCCCAACACAAACTTGGTCCGGGCCAGTGAGGTCTTCAGGTACCGTCCACTCTCTACACCCACACAACCCACCACAATTGTGTACACCCACACACGCACACAACCCTCTACAGACTGGTATACAGTAACACAGTATGTTAGTGAAGACAATTACAAATGTTCAAGGGAATTAACTTTACAACTTTTGTTTATCAATTCTTTGATGATTAATCTGTCAATGCTGGATATAATATACTGGTAAGGCCTAAACAAAAAGATAACATGTTGTTTTTAAATAATAACAATGAAGATGGATATTACTGATCTGAAAATGCATAAAGCAAAATTATTCAACCGATAGAAAATACAGGATATAAAATATTATATAGCTAAGCTTAATTAACAAAATAGTAAAATAATGAATTGTAAACTAAAAATACAAAATTTAATACTGTAGCATAAAATATAATCAAAAGGATTACAGCTACCCCATGCACTAGCTAATACATAATAAGATGCTAAAACTGAAAGCTCTATCTGATTGTATACAGTAATGTACTGTACTAAGAAAAATCAGCCCACTTGATAATTTTAACTCAATTAAAATGTAAAACTTGCAAACTAAACAAACCAAAATTGGGACAAGGACAATATAAAGTCAAATTAAATTATCAAAATCGCTATGTGGAAACAACGCTTACTAAAATGAAAATTATTAAATAAAAGAACACAATCCACCACATAGGGTGTACATCACTACATGAGCAAGTTAATCTGTTTCCCAAGCAAACCAATCGCACATATAACAACGCACTATCGTCACGTTAAAGGAAGTAGTCAAGTTTGGGAAGTCCGGGACGTTCTGGCAAATTTTACTAAACTCTGCATGAATAAAGAAACTACATGTTAAATGTCAAAATATTATTTAAAATCAAATTTGCAACATGACAAGACATTAACAATAGTAAAAAATACAAATATTGATAAGATATCTATACTATTACAAAATAATATAAAATACAGTACAGCACTCACTAACGATAGTGCTATCGGGTAGGTACCTGTAAGCATAGCATGCCTCAAGTGACCCCTATCAATAACTACCCTACAAATAACCTACATTTATAGCACAAATAAACTAAGGAAATCGCAAAAGTAAGCAATTGATACTATCGACAATGAATTCATATAATATAAAGAGAAATAATTGCAAAATATGAAGTAACAACAGATTTAAACAAAGAGTACTCTTTTAACAAGAACAATAAATTTAAAAAATCATCAATATTAATAATAATAATAATAATAGAAAAAGAAAAAGATAAACAATAAATACAGACAAAAAGTAAGCAGAGGTTATACAAGAAACTTCAAGTTAAAAATGCTTGATTAAAATTATTGATGTCAAATTTTAGAATACAGTCACAATAATTGACCCTAAAAAGATTAAATTTATGGAACAATTTACTTGCCTCAAAACCTCTGTCCACTAAGAGTCTGTATAGTAACCTAGCTCTAGCCCAAAAGTCATCTACTTTAGTGCAGATTTTACAAAATCTTATTAATTGGGAATAAAAACAATTATAAGTGATTTTACTATCGATATTACTACTAGGGAAAGGAAAGTTTATTACGTTAAAATTAAAATCATCAACTTTGTGATATACTTTAAGTATGCACTGTTCATTAACAATCTCTATATTTATATCAAGAAAATTTTCAACTTTATAATTTACGTTACATTACGTTACGTTACGTTACATCAAGAAAGGGCCCAGATGTGCTAACCCATTACAAGCTAAGGTACAATCAATCTTAACCACATATATAAGCGAGTGATCCCCCCCCCCCCCCAAGGTGTTGCTGCTTCCTAATCTCCATTCTTTTGTTTGTACCTTAGTTTATAGGGTAAGTCGGGGTATTTCCAATGTGACGGCAATAATACCAATTCAAAGGCCCCTAGATCTGAATTTATTGCATGGATTCGGCTGCTGTTGGGTTTTGGTTACATACATACATACAATTTTAAGACTGAGTGTTCCACACATCAGTGCAGTTTCAGTCTCTTGTCCTAATGGCGGCATTCCAGGCAACCCTGTTAAGGGCTGCTTCACTTGTCAAGTTCTTGGATTTGAGATCGGCGCGTATAGTCCGATCCCAGGTCTTCCTCGGTCCACCCCTTGGTGCAGCTCCCTCCACAATCACAGACCTGCATTTTTTCACCTAATTTTGTTCATCCATTCTCTCCACATGTCCATACCATCCCAGTCTACTTGTACGCATTACCTCGCTAATACTCTTTATACCTAAACGTCTCCTCAGCTCAACATTTGTTATTCTATCCTGTAGCCTGGCCCCACACATCCATCTCACCATTCTCATCTCATTACGCTCCATTCTGTTGACATCCTCTACTTTAACGGCCCATGTTTCTGAGGCATACGCCATTGCACTTCTAACACATGAGGCATACACCTTTTCCTTCAGGGGGAGAGGCATTCTTTTCATGGTCAGGATTGGCATCAATTCTCTGAACTTCCCCCAGCCACACCTAATTCTAGCAACAGTGGCAGCCTCGGCCCCACCAACGGCAGAGATGGTATCTCCTAGGTAACAAAACTTGTTCACCAGCTCCAAAGACTCATTTCCAAAATTCACAGCCACAGGATCATCACTTAACACAAGCTCGCCTTTGCACACTACGCACTCAAATTTCTCTATTTCTGACTTATCCTTCGGCAGGGGTCCCTTTATTCTACTACAGCACTTACTCCCATGGTGTACACAACATCGACAGATGCTACCGTACATTGAATTGAGTTAACGCCCACTCCCTTTCCACACACTGCACATGGGTATGCACCGCTCTTTTCCACATTGCCTCGTCTCAATCTACAATGCATAACCTTGGTTTTGTTAATATTGACTCTTAAACCCTTGCTCGCCATGCCCTCTCTCCACTCTCTGAATTTGGCCTCAGCATCCTGCATACTGTCAGCTATTAGGACTAAATCGTCTGCATAAAACAGTTCCAACGGGAGTCCGCCTCTAAAAACTCTAGACAGCGCCTCCAAGACCATAATAAAGAGGAGGGGGCTTAACACTGAACCCTGATGGTTATAGTAGAATGTTGACCTAACAAGGTCATATGAGGCTTTCATCCATTTTGCAAGCAAATTGCTTTTGAGAAATAAAACTGCTTACCAAATGATTTGAAAAGAAAGGGTCGCACCGATATGAATGGCGGTTAGGCGGCGCGTAATAATCAAAGTTAGTCAGCCAGTCACCACATCCTCCTGGGCAAACCACTTGACATAGCAACTTCTGATTTTCACAATTTTGCAGAGGACTTGATTTACCAATATAGTGGATAATTATATATAACCCTGTTCATTTTGGAAAACGATTGAGTGGAATGATTTCGAAAAAAAAAAACCCGCCAGGCGGGGGAATTTCGCCATGAGGTATGTAGCCTATGATAAAAAAAAATCTGTGGTGTGGCCAAAATTATTTCTTTGACAAAAACAATTATAGGTATCTTTAGCAAAAGACCTGAATGTATAAATAAAGCAAAAACAAATAAAAATTTAAATATTATAAAAATATATAAAAATACTAACAATGATAATATTAATATTCTATATACCGTACTGTATTAAAAAAAAAATGCAGTTTGCGGCAAAATTACGTTGTTATACCCTAATGGTTAGTACATGTGGCCCCAGGACAGTACAGTACCTTGGTCTGTTGTACACTTAGTAGGCCTGGGGGAGCCTTAGGATAGTCTCTGCTGTGCTGTCTCTTCTCTGTCGGTGATGGTGAAGGGGTTGGTAGGGTTTCTGAGGATAACTGTGATGAGAGTGTTGATGGTGATGTTTCCTGTGATGGTGAAGGGGTTGCTAGGGTTTCTGAGGATGACTGTGATGAGAGTGTTGATGGTGATGTGTCCTGTGATGGTGGTTGGGCTGATTGTGACGATGGTGCTGGTGATGGTGGAGTGTGTTTAGCATTCTCTTGTGTCTGGAATTGCTGCAGAACCTCGTGAAGTAAGGCTACAGCAAGACATCCACACTCAAGCCTGGAAGCAAAAGCACACCCAAAACAATAACAGGATACCGTATCATATGTAAATGAACTTTGACTTAGTTTTGAAAAGGAAGAAATGCATGGTAGTTTATGAGGAATTAATTATTTCAATATTCTAATTTGCTAAACCTAAGGAAATAAAATACTATTATAACTCGATTCTCAACTGTCTCTTCCACTCAAAAGTATAGGGACATTAAAACCTTGCATTACACTTTTGAATAGCAAGTGGGCATCATTGTTGTCAGTATACTGTACTGGACTTAAAGACACTACTGTACTGTATATTTATACCAAAACTGTATTCTTCTAGTGCATATTGTTCCTTTAACCCGGCAACGTCGAGGGGGGGGTATTGAACTAGCTGCCCATGGGCGAGCATATTGGCTCCATTCAGGCCTATAATCGTCATTTTACGATAAATATCGTTATTACTTATTCATATGAGCCTACTTTACCTTCACTATGAAGATAGTAACCTGTAACAACAATAAAACAAGTGAAAATATAATTTTTCTGGTCAAAATTGCGAATATAGATGGACCAGCCCATTCATGAATTATTGAGAAAATTGAGGCAACCCCTCCCTCCACGAGGCCTCAAGCCACACTGAGCCTACTCATTCACACACTCAGTTGTATAACACACTCGCTAGGCACGTAAGCACATCCACACATTTTGCTAATGTTAGCACAAAAATATACCAACAAATTAGGGAATAACAGGGAAAATAGGTGATAATTGAAGGGGGAGGGGAAAAGGGGGAAGGAGAGGATGTGGAGGAGTGATATGAGGTATAGGGAAAACAATTTTTTTTTTTAGTGCTACTGGGGACGTTTAAATGTTTTTTTTAGGCCTCCCTCTTAAGAGCTTTGCCGCCCTCGCCCAGTAAAACTTCTTATGAGCTTTCTCGCCGTTTATGGGTTAATAAAGCAACAAAGCCAATGCTGGAAATATCCAAATACTGTACAGTGTACACTTTAACAATAGCCATGGATTAATAGTATTTAATACATAAAAAAGCATGGTGTATGTGAAAGAATATAAAATGCAGTACACAGCCTTATCAGTGGAATTGCATATATCAATCTGAAAGAATATTCTGAAGAAGATACTATACTAACCTTATGTCATGCTCTTTATTTTCCTTCTGTAAGTCCAACATGAGGTAATTAAGGGTAGTATGGATCCTCTGTTTTGCCACTGTGTCAACATCCTGGGCTTGGTCTGGTGGTGTTGACGCATCTCCCACAGTGACAGACAGATGCTCTTTAACCTCAGCCACAACCTTCCTTGCCACCTCCAGAGTTGTCCAGCCTGGTGATCCTACAGAGAACAGTGGCTTTATCAACCCAAGGAGCAGATCAGTTTTATACTCTGTTCATCCTAAATAGACATAATATTGTCAAGCCCATACAGTAGTTTAATTACCGACTATGAACCCATGGACCATGGATAGCTTTGAACTATATTATTGTTGAGATGTTATTTCAATATGATAACCTTTTTCAACGAGTTCTCATATCACTTACCGGTACGAGCTATATTATTGAAGCTTATGCTGAGTTTAACCCCGTTGTATGGTAAAGATCCATGTGAAATTCAGGATCTGGCCCATTGGCTATAATATTTTTGGCTTTACTGTAGAGTACATTATAACTATATGTTAACCCATAAAACATTGTTACCATACTAAATTTTGGCACAGTTACGCATTACAGGAGAAAGGACTGCTATGCACATAACTTAAATACCAGTACTGTACTTATTTGCCTGTAGTGAGAATGTTTCTGGATATAATGCTACGTATAAAGTTTCAGGAAAGAGCTAACTTTACGAGGAATCTTCTCAATGGTGAGTCATGAAAATCAACTTCTGAAATTCTACCGTAAATTGCCCAAACAGAGACAGAGCAAGTTATCATAACTGCGATTTGACAGGACAAATCTGTTAGAAAAATAGAGTTTATACAGCTCTAAAAGTTATATAGTATGGTATGTCAATATTTGTTTTGTTTTATGCATCTCTCCCGAGCAACAGTTTCTATACTATCTTGAATTAATGTAGAGTATATGTAGCCCTCTTACTCTATTAAAATGTAAAACTTGCAAACTAAACAAACCAAAATTGGGACAAGGACAATATAAAGTCAAATTAAATTATCAAAATCGCTATGTGGAAACAACGCTTACTAAAATGAAAATTATTAAATAAAAGAACACAATCCACCACATAGGGTGTACATTACTACATGAGCAAGTTAATCTGTTTCCCAAGCAAACTAATCGCACATATAACAACGCACTATCGTCACGTTAAAGGAAGTAGTCAAGTTCAAGTTTATCAGATACACCTCTCCCCAAGTCCCTGACCCAACCTTTTCTCCCAGATATACTGTATGTACTGTATGTATGTATGTATGTATGTATGTATGTATATACTCAGGCCCAATCCCCACTGTTCCTATTTTTTATATATATAGACAGATGAGGCATATGGGAGAAAGATTAGTGAACAGTTTCTGAATGACAGGAAAGCATACTACAGAGCTGTGAAAGAAGCCAGAGGGAAGAAGACTGAGAGTGTCTCAGGTGGTAGGATGAGGGACATGAATGGGGAAGTGGTAGAGGGTGATGGTGTGGTGAAAGTATGGAAAGATCATTTTAGTAGCTTAGCTGTAAAGAGTAGGGGGAAGGCAAAGATCTCATCCATAGGAATGGAGAGAGGTAGAATAAACAGGGTAGTTGAAAGCCAGATAAGCAGAGAAGAAGTAAAAGAAGCAATCAATAGACTTAAAATGGGCAAAGCTGCTGGAGTAGATAACATCCCAGGTGAAATGCTGAGATATGGAGGAGAAGAAGCTGTTGACATAATGCATAGGTTATGTAAATTAGCATGGGAAAAGGAAAGTGTACCAGAGGACTGGAGGAAAGCAGTGATAGTACCCTTGTACAAAGGGAAGGGTAGTAAAGAAGAGTGTAAGAATTATAGGGGAATTAGCTTGCTTACCATACCTGGAAAGGTACACGCAAGAGTAGTAACACAGAGGCTACAGAAGATAACGGATGACAAAATAGGCGAGGAACAGGGAGGTTTCAGAAAGGGCAGGGGCTGCGTTGACCAGATAGCCTCAATGCGATTGTTGGTAGAGAAGTATCTGGCCAAAAACAGAAAACTCTATGCAGCATTCATGGATTTGGAAAAAGCCTACGACAAAGTAGACTGGGAGGGCCTGTGGGATGTGTTAACAGTATATGGTGTGGGAGGAAAGTTGCTAATGGCAGTAAAATATTTTTATAGGAATGCAATGGCAAATGTGAAGGTAGGCCCTGGTAGGGGATAAGTTAAGTGAAAGTTTTGAGGTCAATGTAGGTGTAAGACAGGGATGTGTCATGTCAGCTTGGTTGTTCAATATATACATGGATGGAGTGATTAGGGAATGTAGGGCTGTATCAATGGGTGTGGGAGCTAGACTGGAATCAGAGGGAAGAACATGGAAGATTTTAACATGCCTATATGCGGACGATGCAGTCCTGTTGGCGGAAAATGCTGATGAACTTCAGAGAGTGGTCACTGACTTTGACAGGGTATGTGAAAAGAGAAAGTTAAAGGTCAATGTAGGGAAGTGTAAGGTAATGGTGTTTGAGAGAAGAATGCATGAAACTATAGATTTTAAGGAACAATATAGAATCAAGAAAGAACACAAGAAAAGTTGTAAAATAAAATTGAAAAATGAAGTACTAGAAGAGGTTGAAAGTTTCAAGTATTTGGGAGCTGTACTATGCAAATATGGTAAAATGGAGAGTGAGACAAAAGAGAGAAAAATGCAAGGGAGAAAAGTGATTGGAGAACTTGATAGTATTCTCAAAGGAAGAATGGTTAGCCAGGAAGTCAAAAAGTCACTGAGAAACAGTGTGCTGCTCCCAACACTCTCGTATAGAAGCGAGACATGGACGGCAAGTGACGAGGACCTCTTCAAACTAAGAGCTGTGGAGATGAGCTTTTTCAGAATGGCAGCTGGCATGAATAGGCTAGATGGGCCAAGTAATAGGGAAGTGTACGAGTCCTTTGGAATGAAAGAGCAGGCTTTGGGCATTGATTGTGGTGTGGTTGAGTGGATAAAGAGAAGTACTTTGAGGTGGTATGGTCATGTTCAGAGAATGGATGAAGACAGAATGCCAAGAAAGATATATGGGAGTCAGGTGAGTGGAACCGCTAGTAGTGGAAGACCACCTATGGTATGGGAAAAGAAAGTGGAAAAATATATTGAAGAAAAATTTCCACGTAGTGGAAGGGGCATTGTGGCACGGGCAAAGGAGGCATGTCTTGACAAAGTAGCTTGGAGACGTTTCTGTCATGGCCATCCTCTAGTGGGGGTTTCCCAGGGGGAAGCAAGGCGTCGGAGATGATGATGATGATGATGATGATGATGATGATGATGATATATATATATATATATATATTTTTTTTTTTATCCAGACACCAGGGTCACCAAGGTCCCTCCAGCACTTCCTCGGTCCCCGACCACCCGGAGAGGTTCCGATCTCATCAGGCAGACATGCAGCAGAGCGAAACCAGAAGCCCGCCCACCACACTTCCAGGCGCACCCTTCATATAAACCGTCTCCCCGGGCCAGGCGCCTGATGGACTATTATCTAGTCAAACTTGCACCCGACCCCTTCCCCCAAATGACCATGTGTTCACTCATCTATTGACAAGCATTCTCCATTCATTCCTTTTTATTACCACTTCCCTTGCCTGATCTATAGTCATCCCTCTATCATCCTCTATCACCCCCAGGGGGTAAGGGGGCCTTCATCTACTGGTGGAGGAAAAAAAAAAAATATGCCTCACGCATCCTACTGCGTGTCGTACAAGGCAACTAATAGGGGGGCTGGCAATAGACTTGTGGACCAACAGCCATTACTATGCAATGAAGTCTTTATCTTAGCACTGTTTTGGTATGGCACTGCCGAGGCTGGTGGGGTGCGGATAGGTGCCACAGGGGACTGAGTCTTACCTGGGCGCTGTTTGGCACCACACCTGTGTGACTGTGTCGGCAACAGTGTTTGCATATTGGAGCAGTGTTGGGACAGGATTTTATTGTTTTATAGTCCAAATTGCCAAATATACAGTAGAGTCTTGTTATGGTGCTGTCTTTTTGTAATGCTGTTAAGGCTGGTGTGGTTGCAGATACTGCAGGCGCAAGTGCAAGTCTTGCTGAGGCACAGTTAGCACTTTACCAACATCAGCCACAGTGATGACTTAGTAAGGCAGTGCTGTGGCGGGACTTTATTGTACTGTACTACAGTACACTCCAACTACTGAAAGGCAACCCCGTCTGAGCCGTTACAATGAATGTACAGTACAGTAATGGAAAAATTACGCTAAACCATTGTATGTATGTTGTATGTATCCAAAGTTTGTCCTACATACAGTAATCTCTCCATCTCAATGGGGGTCTTCCTGCCCTTCTATCTCCCCTTGTATCTGACTCACACATATTCTCTTTGAAAGCTTTTCATCTTCCATTCGTTCAACATGACCATACCAGCTCAGCACCGTTCTGTCCACTCTGGCTGACAAATGTTTCTGCTGCCCCTCTCTCCTACGTATCTCTTCATTCATCAATCTGTCTCTACGAGTAACTCCACACATACTCCTCAAGCAGCTCATCTCCATCACATCCAGCTTTCTTCTCTCCTTTTCCTTCAGAGCCCATGTCTCAGACTCTCAGCCCCATACATCACTGTTGGCACAACGATCCCTTGGTACATTGCAATTTTTACTTCCATTCCGAGATTTCTCCCCTTCCACATACAGGAACTTCCCATTGCTCCGAAAACCTTCCTTCCTTCACACATTCTCTGGTTTACCTCCATTTCCATACCTCCACTCCTGCTTATCGTTCCTCCTGGATATTTAACACACTCTACTTGTTCCAATACTTCCCCATCCAGCCTCACATCTAGATTCACCCTACGATCACCCCTATTACACACTATTACTTTACTTTTATTGACATTCACCTTCAGTTTCTTCCTCCCACAAACCACACCAAACTCTTTGACCACCCGCTGCAGTTTCTCCTCAGAATCCGCCACCAACGCTGTGTCATCAGCGAACAGCAACTGATTCAACTCCCAATCTCTACCATTCTTTCCTACTAAACCCAATCCTCTTCCCATAGTTCTCATTTTCACCTCCCTCACCACACCATCCATAAACATATTAACACCTCAGCCGCGGGGCCTGTCATATGTCGGGCGAGAGAACCATGGCCACCCCTGCGGGGCCCGACAATATCCGGGCGGGATGTTGAGCACATTATCGGCTCTGAGAGAGAGTCCACGCGTTGGGAGGACAATAGGCGGACTCTGACCGCTCGGCATGAACCGAGTGAGGTGACTGACATAATCTCTGCACCATTCCACACCCCTGGCCTCGCGAGACCAAGTAAAAACTCGGGAATTTACCCCGTATTTTAGGGTTTTTGCCCTCGTGTTGCGCAATTGTTGCAAGAGAACCCGTGGTCGTACAAGAATGATTCAGGTGTCATTGGAAAGCTCTATTATCGCCCTTTCACGGATACATAATTGTATTACGCTCTGGCTCTTGTTTATGCATGAAAAAGAGCATGGAATGAAGCTCGTTTAGGGTAAATATGCCCGCCAGGCAGGTAGTAGAAGTTACAAACATCCCCTCGCGGGTGCCCAACCCCGAAAGGAGTTGAAATAGGGGAGCTATCCCCCCGCCAAAGGCGGCTTTCTAGGGCCTTTCCTAGCTGTTGCTGAGAGGATTGGGTTCTAGTTATGTGGTGATGGGCTGGTCTATCAGAGTGAGAGCTGAGCGATCTCTGCCATACCCATAGCTTACTCGGACTGTTCCTTTTACTTATATATCTTCTAGATCTCAAGTGACGGCGTCTTTTCCGTGGATTGACCTCCCTACTGCCAACCTAGAAGTTGGCAGATTGGGAGCCAAAGCGTCACATTTTTCCCTTGCCCCTCAACTTTCCCCTTCATAATTGCTGAGGGGCACAGGGCCTTGGGTGGGGCTTTGGTTTCCTGGGCGTTTCCGCACCCTCCTTAGCTCCCTGCCTTGGAGTGGCTTCGGTCACCCGGGCTTTGTTAGTGGTAAGCAGGGAGGGTTTTGTGGGGGTGCTCGTTTATGGCCTTGGCTTTGCTCGAGACCTTGGGGCTGTTCGGCCAGACAGCCTGGGGAACAACAACAACAACAACAACAACAACAACAACAACAACAACAACAACAACAACAACAACAACAACAACAACAACAACAACAAACATCCCCATTTGACAGGGGCTAAACAGCCATGGTGACATTACACAACCCTGTCGCAAACCTACATTTACCTCAAACCATTCACTCAACTCACCATTTCCTACTCTAACACACACTCTGCTCCCTTCATAAAAATCTTAAGTGCTTTTAACAAATTTCCTCCAATTTCATAAATCCTTAACACCTTCCACATTGCTTCACGATCCACACGATCATACGCTTTTTCCAAATCCATAAAAGCCCAAAATATCTCCTTATGCTTCTCTAAGTACTTCTCGCATAACTGTCTTACTGCAAAAATCTGATCCACGCACCCTCTTGCCCTCCTAAAACCGCACCGTTCTTCTCCTATTGCAACTTCCATACACTTTATTATCCTTTTTATCAACACCCATACAGCTTTCCAACCACTGATAATAAACTAATACGTACCTCTATAACTTAAACACTCCTGCCGATCTCCCTTCCCCTTGTACAACGGCTCAATACATGCACTCTTCCAGTCTATTGGTACCATTGACAGCACACATTGAAAAGTCTCACCAACCAATCTATTTTCACATCTCCACCCTTCTTTATATACTCCACAGCAATACCATCCAAACCTTCTGCTTTTCCCGCACTCATTTGTTTCACTGCTTCTTCACCTCATTTTCCTCAATCCTTTTATTCATTCCCTGCCACCTGGGTGGCCTGGGTAACCTATCTCCATCAACCACTGCTTCTCTTCCATCTCTTAGATTTAGCAAGCATTACAAATACTCAGCATATCTTTTCCTCACTTCAACTCCTTCCACTAGTAATTCTCCATTTGCATCTTTCACTGATTCTTCCCTCTGTTGTCCTCCTTTCCTTACTCTATTTACTTCCTTCCAGAATATCTTCTTTAGTTCTTCAAAATTCTCCCTCAACCTTTGACCCCACCTTTCGTTTGCATCTTTTTTCGCTTCTCTAATTGTCCATTATGCCTCTCTCCTTTTACCTCTCCCATACCTCAACACTACCATCCTGTAAAACCCTCTCAAAACACTGTCTCTTCTCCTCAACTGCCTTTCTCACTGTATCATTCCACCACTCGCTTCCCTTCCTGATACCTCTGCCTCCTACTTTCCTTTTACCGCATACCACCTCTGCACTTGCTTTCACTCTTTCCTTAAAATGTTGCCATTCAACCTCTACTTCTCTCTCTTCCATCTCTCTCACTTCCATCCACTTTTCAGTTAGTCTTTCCTTGTACAGTACTGTACTGTATTAAATATTCTGCTTTGGACAAATCTACAGTCAGATACAATGAACAAATCAAACTACAATGTTCAAACCTACCTCAGTCTCTATACCTAAATAATTTGACATAACAAACGGGGAAGAGCAAGGTTATGGTCTTCGAAAGGGGTGAAGTCACAGAGTGTGAGGTGAAGCTGAACGGTCAGGCTATGGAGATTGTCAACTCTTTTAAGTATCTGGGCAGTGTGTTGAGTAAAGATGGGACTATGGATGAAGAGGTGCGGGAGAGGGTACAACAGGGGAAGAGGGTTGTAGGAACGCTAAAAGCAGTAACAAGAAATAGGGTGGTCAGTATGGAAGTGAAGAAGTCCTTGCATGACAGTGTGGTAATCCCGACACTGACTTACGAAAGCGAAGCATGGACGTTGGTTGAGAGACTCAGACCAAGAGTGAGAGCAGTGGAAATGAATTACTTAAGGAGTGCGTGCGGAATTACATGGAGGGATAGACAGACTAATGAGGAAGTAAGAAGGAGGTGTGGTGTGGAGGTAGATGTGCTGGAAAGTGTGAAAAGGAACAACTTGAGATGGTTCGGCCATATGGAACGTATGGAAAGCGAGAGAATGACTAAGAGGGTGTACGAGAGCGAGGTGGAGGGACAGAGGGGGAGAGGTAGACCAAATATGAGGTGGAAGGATGGAGTGAGGAACTACATGAACGAAGGCGGTGCTGGTTGGGGGGAGGGGCGTCGACTGACTGGGAACAGAGGTGCATGGGGGCCGTTCGTTCGTGGCCACCCCTTCGGGGATCACGGCGTCAGGCAATAGATAGATAGATAGAAGGTTACTAAACTTGATTAAAAGACATTATACCAACAATACTTACCAAGTTTACTGATATTCTCCAAACACTTGAATATAATATGCAAGCTCATAACTGTTGGTGAAGATTGTAGATCACTATACAGTACAGTAATAATTACTTAGGTATATTTATGCACAGCTATGGAGGCTTTCATCATCGAGTGATGGATAACATAATAGCAGTAAAGCTGTTAACTGTTTTGTTCTGCAAAGATAGAGGACAAAATTATTACCAATGACAATATGATAATCTATACCGTACTGTACACTTTGTACAGCACTATATTCCAGTTATGGTAAGTGAATCTAATTAGCCTACTGTACTGCAGCTACATGTATCATGATAGGGGATAAGTTTCCATGCTAGATTACCTATAAGATCAGGCAAGGAATAATCTAATATTATATTAATTTAACTACCAAGTTCCCAACACCAAACACCTCCCAATTAAATTAATTAAAGCATGTGATCCTCCCGGGACCCGGGATTCGAACCTGGGTTACCACATACAGATCATAAACAACCATTACACCACAGACAATTAAAGGTATATTATTGCTAATGAACTTATGACAAGCAATACTCAAGAATAGGTAGCCTATACAGTAAATTAAGGATGGCATAAGACAGTGGGAGTTGCAGGGTCTGGTAAATATGTTTGGAACAGTCGGAGAAAAACGGAACCTAAAGGTAAATGCGGGGAAGAGTAAGGTTATGGTCTTTGAAAGGAGTGCAGTCACAGTGTGAGGTGAGGTAGTAGTAGTAGTCATTCCCTAAGCAGCTCAGGGTGTCAAACGAAAGCCGAGTCCATTATTTTTAGTCTTTATTATTGTACTGTACAGTACTGTATATGTAAAGATAAAATTAAGGATTATAGTTCAAATTATGTCTTTGGAAGGGCTAAAATGGCCAAAACAATGCTACTTCATGTTGTTATTACTGTATTGTATTTCTTCTCATATTTACTCGAGTCTTCAAACAAAATTGCTCCGGTTTGACACCCTGCGGCTAAGCTGCCTGGCCAAATAGCCCGAGCTCCTAAGGAAAGCCACGACCGAGACCGGGTTTTCCAACAAAGTTCTCAAGGAGTGTGTGTCGTAAACCGAAAACAATCAGTAGCAGTAAACCAAGTCACATCTGAGCCTTCGGATGTCAAAAGCTCAGTGCCCCAAGGAACAGTGCTAGCGCCCCTTCTGTTCCTCATTCTAATTTGCGACATAGATACCAACACAAGACACAGTACAGTGTCGTCTTTAGCGGACGACACAAAACTAAGCAAGATAGTAAACACACAAGAGGACACGGGCCAGCTGCAGGAAGACATAAATGTAGTGTTCCAGTGGACCAGAGAAAACAACATGCAATTCAATGAAGAAAAATTCCAATTAATACGGTACGGAGATAATAATGTTGTTAAAGAGAACACAAACTACCTAATAGAATCTAACCACATAATAGAACGGAAAGACAGTGTGAAAGACCTTGGGGTGTTAATGTCTGAAAATATGGGTTTCAATGAACATAACCAGGTCAAAGTTGCGGCTGCGAAACGATTAACGGGTTGGATTTTGCGTACATTTAAAACACGCGGTGAATTACCTATGATAACGCTCTTCAAATCTCTAGTGCTACCGCGGCTTGAATACTGTAGCGTATTAACATCCCCATACAAAGCATGTGAAATAAATGACTTGGAGAGTGTACAAAGAAATTTCACTTCGCATATAAGTTCGGTAAAACAGCTACACTATTGGGATCGTTTAAGAGCACTGAAACTGTACTCGCTGGAACGTAGAAGAGAACGTTACCTAATAATATACACGTGGAAAATCACAGAGGGTTTAGTACCAAACCTACATACAGTAGTCCCTCGAATTTTGCGTCTTTCAAATTTGCGAAATTTTGATTTTGCGAACGGGACCCAAGATTTGACCTTTTTTGCGGGACTTGATATGTGCAATATTACTTGAGTTTTGCGGGTGGCGCCAAATGATACGGGGTTTCCACACTAGTTTTCGGGGGGGGAGGGGTATGAGGGTCGTGACGTCGGGCCGCCCTGCGGCCCATTGTTTACTGTTTATAGATTCTCCCACGCTCCTATATGTTCTCACGCTCTCGCATAATCGACTTCCTTGGGCAAAATTGAAGTGTTACCTGTGCCCTGGGTCCCCTGAATCTGTATTTCTGTGTTTTTCTTTATTGTAGGATGTATAATTAAGTGTATGTGTCATAATGTGTGTACAAACAAGGACGAATATCACCAAGAAATAGGCCCTCGATGATGAGATGTCGACCATATTCAATTAATCCCATAAGGTTAGTTATTTGAAATTTGCGATTTTGAATTTTGCGGGCTGCAATGTCGACCATATTCTCGCAAAATTCGAGGGAGTACTGTACTCCGATAATCATGAAATTCAGTGATAAGAGAGGCTGGGAATGCAATATCCCCCAGATGAATAACAGGGGTGCTATGGGCTCTCTGCGAGAGGGCTAGTTATCACACAGAGGCCCACGTCTCTTCAGCAAACTCCCACGGCGAGTAAGAGACATGAGGGGCGTCTCTTTAGACAACTTCAAGAGAGCCCTCGATGTCGAACTGCAAAAAGTGCCAGACGAGCCCATCTTCCCAAGGGAGCGTGCTGTCTCTTCAAACAGTCTGCTGCACCAAAACACAACCCACAACGAGGGGCGACGCGCTCCTCGGTGCTGCTAGGAGAGTGGCGAACACAACCTTAGGTGACCTTAGGTAGGTGTTGTTGCCGTAAGTGGTTGTGTGTTATGAAGTCTTCCATATGTGTTTGATAGTGTGTGGTATTGTCTTACACTTACAGCCTGGACAGGTATCCTGGACGGAGTCCAAGTGAGGTTGAATGGTCAGGTTATGGAGAATGTAAGCACATTTAATTATTTGGGTTGTGTTAAGTAAAGATGGGAGTATGTAGGATGAAGTGAGGGAGAGGGTGCAACAGGGGAAGAGATTTGTAGGAACGCTGAAAGCAGTGACAAGGAATTGAGTGGTCAGCATGGAAGTAGGCTACTGTAAAGACGTCCTTGAATGACAGCGTGGTAATTCCAACATTGACATAAGGAAGTGAAGCATGGACGTTGTTGGAGACACAACTCAAGAGTGAGAGTGGTGGAATTGAGTTACTTGAAAAGTGTGTGGACTGTGGAGTTGCCATGGGTGTCATATACTGTAGCCTATGCCCTACAGACCTCACTTGTGGAGAGAGCTATGATGATCAGGGAAAATATGGATACCTAAAGTCTGCTAGGATAGGTTAGTTGGGATAAGTTAGGTTAGATTAAATTTGGTTAGGTTAACTAGGTTGGTTAGGCTAGGTTAGGGTACGATTTTAGTTTCTGGACACCTATTTAACAGGTACCACTGGTCAAGGATTTAATAGGCCTACATATTTTTTTCGGTTTCCACGCATCCAACACAAAGCTACACCTTTTTCTGGTCCGGTAATAGCCTAGTATTGAAAACTATATAATAACTTTTTAAATGTGGTTTTCGACGAGAATAAAACGGCGCGTTTGTGCCGAAAATCGGGAGTCCGTCGTCACCTTGTTTACACAGGACGCTTGAGGTTACGGCCAGCTGTTACTTGCCTCCTGCTGGCAACATATATGACGATTATTATAATTTCCGTCCTGTATCCCACGGCCTATTATGCACGTCTTTATCAAAAAATTTACCCAACAACTGGTTAGCTTAGCCATTTTAAGTCGACCGCCACGGCGGGAAGTCACTCCGAGCGTAAAGTAAACAAAGCGACGCTACTTCCACGAACACAAGAGAGTTGTCTTTATATTTCATCTCATATTATCATTATTAAAGTGTCCCCATTGCTTTTTTAGTGTTTCGTACACCAGAAAAGGGTGTAGCTTGGTGTTGGATGCGTGGAAACCGAAAAAAAATATGTAATAAATCGTTGGCGGTACCTGTCAAATAGGTGTCCAGAAACTAAAATCGTACCTAGGTTAGTTAGCCACTATCGAGCGGCTCGAGCCACCCTATCAAGAAAGAGGAGGTTAGGCCTAAGGCCAGTTAGGTAGATTAAGTAAGCAAGGCTCGGGGAATATAAATGGGGCGAGTTCAACGCACAGGGCGACTTCGTTTCGGACCCTCGAGGCAATCTTTAAGGGGGGCAAGTTATCCAGTATTCTATATGAAAGAGCCCTAGTTTCACTTCATTTCACCCCCCCCTCCCAACCGGGCGTAGGCTACGGTCGTCATGTTTACATAGGTTGTGCGCTCGCTGCTCGCGGTTACCTTCCTAGCCTATAACTGTAGAATTATTGAGTAGGCTATTGGCCTAGGCTACTTGTCTTGATACCGTACTTAACCTAGCATATGAAAAATAATCAAGGATAGGCCTAGCCTAACATAGGCCATACACCTAACACCAGTAGTGCTAAGAACATCGTTAATTAATAGAATAGTTGTTGAGGAACCTCACTATAGTAGCCCACTTTCTGACGACGTGTGCCCTTGCGACAGCGCTAAGGTTGGCTCTTAATTCGTCTTGAATATGAATTAGGCTAGGCTAGGACCGGCCACCAACACCAGGATACCCCAGCACCAACTCCAACCGACTTCTGGAATGGAGAGTGGAAGAAAGGGAGCTGCCTGGTCGCAGTGGAGCCCCAGCTCAACTGTGTCACTAACGGACGGAATACAACTAGCCTAGGCCCTAAGTGTAACCTAAGTGCAAGTGTATAGGGTAGCCCATGTAAGACGCGAAGTGGCATTTGGTGACTCAACCTGATTTAGGCTATCATCTGGACTCTGCGAGAGATCCAGAGGTGGGTGAGAAAGTACTCCCTTGGCTGTTTCAGGTGAACCAAGGTCCAAGGTAGACCAGATACGTAAATTCGTAATGTTCTTGGTTCTTGGTGGCTTTTAAGGGCGATCAGACGAAGAATCCCGTCCGTTAATTGCCCTGTCTCCTGTGTGGCAGTACAGTCTTCACATGCAATGCACTAGGCCGGGCGTTTTCAGATAAATTCGTTATGTAAAAAGTTGTCTTTCTTGTTTTTCCGCATTGGAGGGCTGTGTCCTGTGTGGTCAGGCCCAATTAACCCTGCCACACCTTCTTCTTCTCAGTTCAGTTCAGTTGGAATTCGGGAAGTTTAGCCTTAACGTCGGCACTTCCCTAAGAGGTTTTGTTATTTTTCTTTTTGTGACTTGCTCATTTATCTAAAAATAAATATATCTCATTTTTCATCCCTTTTTCTGAAATCTTCTTTCTTCTCTCTTCAGTCTTGTTTCTTCTCTCGTCTTCCTTCATTCTTGTTTCTTCTCTCTTCAGTCTTCTTATTTCAGTTCTTTCAATTTTTTCTCTCGTACTCTCCACATTTGATAGTAATAATAATAATAATAATAATAATATTTATTCAGTCAGCAATTTACAGAGTTGGTACCACATAGTTTGTTACAAATATGACATGTACCAGCCTTGCATAATTCCAACTAAGGATAGCCCAATAAGGCCGTTAGGCGTATTTCCATTGGGGTCCTTGTGGGATTAGGTTAGCTGGGGAAAAGGGGAGGATAAAGAAATAGATACTTTAGAGAAAGTATTTCTAGGGGTTATTTTAAGATACCTTACATCCTATAGTGAATATCAGTAATCCGTAATCAGTAATCATTTCAGTTTGGTTTGTCTATCTCTTATGTCGTATTTAGTAGTAGACATAAGATTGGTGCTCCCTTCTCGCAGCTGTCCGGTTCAGGTGTTCCTTCAGGCTACGTCTGAAGGAATACAGTGTTCTCTTTTCACGGACTGACTGGGGTAGGTCGTTCCAGTCTTTGATGGCAGTGAAGATAGATTGTCTGTTTCACTCTATCGCTTATTTCTTTGTTAAATAAAAGATGTCCGATGACTTGGTTTTCATTTTCAATATAAGGCTGTTGGAACCCTGGATCTTTTATTCTGCATGCTTTATAAAATGAACAGTGTAGTAGAAAATGTTTTAGGTCTTCTGTTCCTTCCTTACACATATCGCATTGTGTCTCTCCTCCCACATGCCTATTTCTATCTTTTAGATTTAAGTTATTTGTCCTACATCTGTAAAATATTATAGATCTTCTTCTTCTTCTTCTTTTGAACCAGCCCGTAGACCGTGCAGATCCACAGGGCTGGGGAGGCTATGTACGTAGCTCTAAAACATGACGTTACTCACCATCTGCGCATGCGTGAGAATCTTGGCCCAGCCCCTCAAATGTACAACTATTATATTAGATTAGATTATATTAACCTAACCTAACCTAACCCTAAAATATAACAAAAATAATCAAAATAACAAATATAACGAAATAAACAAATACAAAATATACCAAAGAAGAGTGGGATCGATCCCTGGTTTCCTCAGTGACGGGCGGGTGCCATACCGAGTGAGCTACAGAGAGATCTGGGTGATATGGTTTGAAGGGTATATTTAAACGCAACGGAGGTGAGGGGCGGGGCCAAGGGGGCCTAGATTCTCACGCATGCGCAGATGGTGAGTGACGTCATGTTTTAGAGCTACGTACATCGCCTCCCCAGGGCTGACCTTTAAATCGGTACTGGCTCAGAAACGTTAGTAGGAGGGAAAGTTTAGAGTAGAAGGATAGTTTAACCTCTGAAGTGCGCATGGGGGTATGAGACACCACACTCCTGTGCTGACGTATTTGAGCTGTTCCCATCACTAAAATATTTATTTTACCATAAATAGCATTAATACTTATCCATATGCGCCTATTATAGGTTGATTATAAAGGTATTAATCTGTTACAATAATAAAACAAGTGGAAACAGAGTTTGGATGGTCAAAATCGGCGATACAGGCCGGGAGTTACATAATGTATGGCTGAGGCAACCTCCCAGCCCACCACTTTCCTCCACCTCTGGAGAGAGACTGTCGATCGATACTCTCTCTCTCTCTCTTGCACTCGCTTGCTAACAGTGATGACAACGCCCTGCTACCAACTCGCTAATGTTAGCACGAAAATAGACCACAGGAAAAGGGAATAACAGGGAAAATAGGTGATAACTGAAGGAGGGGAGGAAACTGGGGAAGGAAGGGAGGTGGAGGAGTGATATTTGGCATGGCCCAGGGTAAAAAAAAAATAAAAAAATAATTTTTTTTTTTTGTTTTTTTCGGTTTTAAATTGAGTTTTTTTCCCCCTGACTCTTAAGAGTCTTCCCGCAGTCCGCCGGGGGAATTCTTAAGAGTCTTCCTGCAGTTCCCGGGTTAAGGGATTTTTTTTTTTTTTATAGACCCCCCCCCCCCCCCTTCCCATTTCTCTTCCTCCAGTATCTTCTTCATCTCCATGTCTTGTGTTTCCATCTCCTGTGTTAACCTCAACAGTGCCCCTACCCCTCTATCGTCTCTCTGCTTTACCTCCTCCTACCCCCTCTCCCCAACTCTATTCCTCATGTATCCCTCCAACTCGTCTCTCTCCTCATCATATCTTGTACATTCCGTTACTATATGCTCTACGTCCTCTACTATTGGGTCTCCTCCCATTTCCCATTGATTGCAGTGCGGTCCCATTCCATTCCATCCCATCTCCTTGTTCTCTCATTTGTCTCTAGCGATCCTGTCCTTGCTTTAAACAGTAGTTTAGATCGCCATCCTCCATCATAGAATAGCTCTCTAGCTGGTTTTTCCTTCTCTCTGTAATATGACAGCGTGACTTTATTTTCTACCCCCTCCCTCCACTTTCGTCTCCCCTCCTCTTTTATCCCTCTCTCTATCTCTCTGACACATCCCCTCCCATTTTCCAGTATGACCCACTCCTCTCTCCCATTTCGTTTTCTAAATTCCCCTCCCACACGGTCCTGTTTTATATTTATCCTCCCCAACCTTCTTTTGCACTCCCTGTTCCATTTACTTTCCTCGCTCGCCCATCTGTATACCTTCTTTGGCCACCTACCTTCCTCCATCCCCTCTAGCCTCACTTTGTACTTCCCCTTTGCTTTCCCTATCCTTTCTTCAAACGTATTCCACCCCATCTCCCCTCGGATTGCTTCTTGTGCTTCGTATTTATTTGCCCCCAATCCTGTCCTTCCGATTTTATTCTGTACCGTTTCTAATTTCTTCGTTTCTGCCTCAGTCGTTTCTACCGCCTCTAAGCCGTACATTATTGCAGGTACTCCTAGTCCTTTCCACAGCCCGCGCACTATTTCGTAGCTATTCGCTCTTAACCTTGTCGCGCTCCATAATCTCCCATTCCATTGTTGCATTTGTCCAATCTTTTCACTTTTCGCCTTCTATAACCCTTTCTCCGTAATTGTTACCCCCAGGTACATGTATTTATACTCTCTTGTCTTCTTCATTCTGTTTCCTTCCAGTGTCCATTCCTCGTCCTCTTGGAGCTGTCCATTCATTTTCATCACTTGGCTCTTTTCTTTACTAAATCTTACTTCTAGTTCCTCCCCGAATCTCGTTGCTTCCTCTAGTAGTCTCTGCAACCCTCCTCCAGTTTCTGCCATCAGAACTACGTCGTCAGCAAACAGGAGTACCCCCAGTCTTTCCTTGTTTATCTGGATCCCCTCCCCCACTCTTTTTATCCTCTGTGTCATTTCTTCCATATATAACGCAAATAATAACGGCGATAATACGCACCCCTGCCTTACTCCCCTCTTGCTTTCTACCCATCCCGTTTCTATACTTCCTAGCGCGTACTTCGCCTTTGTTCCCTGGTACATTGATGTTATGATGTTTATATACTTTTCTGGTATTCCACTCCTTGCCATTATTTTCCACAGCAGTTCCCTATTTACTCTATCATAGGCTTTCTCTATATCCAGGAATGCACAGTAACCCATTTTCTTCCCTCTTTTCATTTTCCCCATCACTTCGCTTAGTATATAGATATTATCTGTCCCCCTCCTGTCTCTTCTGAACCCATTTTGCTCGTCACTTATTATTCCGTTTCCCTCTATGGCTCTATTCATCCTTTCCTTCAATATCCTGCAGAAGAGTTTCCCTATTGTGTTTGTCACTGTCACTTGCCTGTAGCTTTTAATTTCCTTCTTACTCTTGTACCCTCCTTTGTGTAATAGCGTTACTCTCGCTTCATTCCATCTTTCTGGTACTCTCTCATTTCCCATTACCTCATTAAACATTTTCTTCAGCCTTCTTGCCATTTCTTCCCCCCCCCCCCCCCCCTCTATGTACATTTTATTTGGTATCCCAAATTGAGTTCCCTTTCCATTTCCATCTTATCTTGTTCTGGTAGTCTTCTTTCTCTCATTTCCAAGTTCCATTCCCTCCCCTCCCCTTGTTCATTTACCCCCCCTATTTCCTCCCAGTATCGTTTTATTTCAATCTTTATTATTCTATCTCCCACTATTAGTTCCACGCTTTCTTCCTCTCTACCGATCTCACCCCTTAACATCCTATACCACTCCTTTTGTCCCTCTTTCCCCTTGTTTCTGATCTTTTCTACTTCTTCTTTCTCGTGTTTTATCATTGCCTCTTGTATTAGTATTTTTACCTTCTTCCTTTTCTCCTCGTATGCCCTTACCGCTTGTCTTTCTTCTCGTTCCCTCTCTCCGCCTTCCCTTCTATTTCTCTCTATCATCCTTCTCCTTTCTCTGTTCGCATCCCTTCTTTCACTTCTTGCTTGCTTTATTTCCCTATTCCACCATGGTTTTTGTTTTCTTTTTCCTGTCAATCTTCTTATTCTTCCTATGCTCCTTTCTGCCGTTCTATTTATGTCCATCATCAACTCTCCGTCCATTTCTTCTATGCTCCCCTCTTCTTTCCCCTATTTCTTCCAGGTATCCTCTGTATTCTACCCATCTTTCACTTTTTAGATTCCATCTATTAATCTTCCATCTCGTGTTTCCTTTGCTTTTCCATTCCTTTGTGTAGTTTATCACCATGAGTCTGTGGTCGCTTTGTATCCCTACTTCATTTTCCTCATCTATCCACATGTTTTGGATCTCTTCCCTTGCTCTTCCATTCGCTAGTATGAAGTCTATCGCCGATCTTTGGCCTTCTCCGTGTCTTACCCATGTCACCTTCCCCTCCCATTGTTTGGTTCAGTATTTCCATGTCATTTTCTTCCGCAAATTGGATCAAGGTTTCTCCATTCCCATTTATCCTTTCCCCTAGTATCCCTATATGTGCATTCATGTCTCCCATTATGATTATCTCCTCTTCCTCCCTATCCCTTATCATTTCTTGTATTCCTTGGTACTTGATTCTGTTTTCTTCTCGTTCCCTTCTCCCCCCTTCCACCGTGAAGTACCCTACTATTGCTGTTATTTTGTCTTCCCTTCCATTATTCATCCTCGCTAGCATCACTCCCATTATATCCTCCATTTCCTTTGATTCTCCACCCTTTAGTTTCTCTATTTTCCAGTTTGAGTTGTTCCTAATCATTATCCCTATCCCTCCCCATTTCTTTTCTGATTTCTTCCTCCCTCTCCCAATGAGCGTATATTTATCCCCTTCCCATTTTGTCTCCCCCAAGGTGTTTCTGTTATTCCTATCATTTCCATTTCCCACTCACTCCATATCTCTTCAATGTCTTGTATTTTTCCTCTGTTCATTCCATTTGTTTACACATCCTATTTTTATTCCTCGGTTCTCGTTCCCCCCCCCCCCCCCCCCCACCCCCACTCTTTCCCTTTGTTCTTCCGCTTTCTCTTCCTTTCTCTTATTTCTCTTTCTTCCCCTCCTCCTCCTCCTTCCTCTCCCACCGTTCTTTCTTCCAAACTGCATTTCCCTCTCGCTTTTCTTTCCTTCCCTTCTCTTTTTTCTCGTCCTCCCGCTTCCTCTCTTCTCCCCTCCCTTCACATTTCCGTGTTCCCTAGCCACTCTTTCCTCTGCTCCTCACTTTCTTCTATTGCTCTCCTAATCTTTCCCCCTACAGTCCATTTCCCTGCTTCTGAAAGGTGTATTCCATCCCTCGCAAAATCTCCTGGGCTCAGCTTGTAGTCTGACCATAGGCGCGTTTTTGCGAGCGTTTTGGCTTAAGCAGGATAGCCGACATACTATTCAGAGAACAATAAAGCAGGAAATAGACAAAAATGTGGACAAAAAGACAAAAGAAGTTGAAATATCAGTAAATCATCAAAAACTTAATCAATAACAAATATGAATGCTAGACTACTCGGCCCACGGCGAGACAGCTCGGCCCTGTGTTAATTATGAGACAACTCGTAATTAACCTAACCTACACATTATGAATCGAGAGAACTATAGCCTATGACATAATTATACAATAAACAAACATTTCGCCCACATTACACACACGCCGCCATAAAGCCTCAACTTAGCTCTCGCCATCCTATATCCTGACTGGTCTCGTCAAATTGCCCCATAGCAAAACATGGGGCCGAGCTGTCTCAAATAATGGGCCAAGTTGTCTCGCCGTCGTGGCCGAGTTGTCCAAAAGTGGGCCGAGCTGTCCCATGGGCCGAGTCGTCCAGTCACCACAAATATGGGGGGGAACATTGACAAAGTGATCTCCCACAAAAATGATTTAGAAACTTGAGGATGTAATGTAATGCCCTCGAAAATATCCCGCAACCCCAATAATGTACTACCCGAGTTGACGTCTGGTATCTATACCATCTATTTTACACTATAGTGTAAAATAGTCATTGATGGGAAGTCCAATAAACTCATCACGTGAATCACCATGAGACTATCACCTGGTTCTTACAAATAGGACTAAGGTTACTATACTTTTGTACGTCCGTGGTAGTACAGTGGGTTAGCGCGCGGGCCTGGTTGACCTATGGAGGATATGGTTACTAACCAGGGTTCGAACCCCACCCAAGGCATCTCAAAACCTGTGGGTTCTTAGGAGGGTTAAACTCCCTTCAGAGGTTCGAGCCCCGCGCCAGGCACCAAGGAAGTGGGCCTGAGGAGTTTTCAGGAGACCATAAATTCCCTTCACACCCAGCATTTCAATATATTACTGTAGTTGATTTAGATAGGCAGAGAAACAAATATTTATGATTATATTATATTTAACATCAGGAATTCACATGGGTTTACCGGTTTAACATCAGTAAATTCATAAGGCTTTACCAGTGATGTCCTATAATCGACAGCATATGAGTAAATTACGTACAGTACAAGCAACTTGTCCATTCCTTGCAGTCTACATTACAATATTTCACGATAAGATTAATTTAACTAATAATTGTCTGTGTACACCATCATGATATGAATAAAATGCAGACTTGTATCAGACATGTACAGTATAGACAATACTGTACTTGCAATGTATGTACTGCAAGTTGTGCAGTACTGTACAGTATATACATAAAATTGTATATACAATATAGTCTTTCTGGCAAGTTTGATAAGTTTATTACATGTTAAGTTTAACTGATTGATACAAACTACTGTACTTATTAATGCAATTACTATATTCAAATTTAATGTTCAGTTTATTTTAGAGCGATTATATTTTCATACTTTTTTTTTTTAATGGGTTGAATGGCTGGAGGATCTGAAGACCCCTTTTCAACCTGGCGCTTAACCTATTTTACTGTCAGGCGAAACAGAGACAAAGGGTGTGAGGAGATTGCCCAAACATCTCCTAGAATAGAACTCAGTCCTCCCGGTTAGAAATCGAGCGATCTACCAATGTCACTACAGTCCACCCTTATTTCCATACTACACATTAGTTGTAACTTCATTGCACATAACCTACAAATAACAAACTTAATAATATTTTACATAACCCAACAATATTTAATTTCTATGAACAACAGTGATGTATGGGGCGGAGACATGGGCTCTGAAGGAAAAGGAGAGAAGAAAGCTGGATGTGATGGAGATGAGCTGCTTGAGGAGTATGTGTGGAGTTACTCGTAGAGACAGATTGAGGAATGAAAAGATACGTAGGAGAGTGGGGCAGCAGGAACATTTGTCAGCCAGAGTGAACAGAAGGGTACATGCTGAGCTGGTATGGTCAAGTTGAACGAATGGAAGATGAAAGGCTTACAAAGAGAATACAGTATGTGGGTCAGATACAAGGGAAGGTAGAAGGGCAGGAAGACCCCCATTGAGATGGAGAGACTGTGTAAGACAAGCTTAGGATGAAAGAGGAATGACTATAGATCAGGCAAGGGAATTGGTAATAAACAGAAATTAATGGAGAATGCTTGTGAATAGATGAGTGAACACGTGGTAATTTGGGGGAAGGGGTCAGGTGCAAGTTGGATTAGATAATAGTCTATCTGGCGCCTGGCCCGGGGAGACGGTTTATATGAAGGGTGCGCCTGGAAGTGTGGTGGGCGAGCTTGTGACTTCGGCTCCAATGCATGTCTGTCTGCCGAGATCGGGACTTTTCCGGGTGGTCGGGGGCCGGGGGAGTGCTGGAGGGACCTTAGTGACCCTGGTCTCTGGGTCTTCTCCTGGATGACCTAGATTTGTGTGAATTTGCATGTATTTTATTTTTGTGTGTTCGTTGTTTTGCGTTGTGTTTTGTGCTGTCCCTATTCTAGCTATGTCTTGAGTCGCTCCCCCCCCCCCCCCCATCTCAATGGGGGAAGGGGTCAGGTGCAAGTTAGAGTAGATAATGGTCCATCAGGCACCTGGCCCGGGGAAACGGTTTATATGAAGGGTGCGCCTGGAAGTGTGGTGGGTGGGCTTTTGGCTTCGGCTCCGATGCATGTCTGCCTGCCGAGATCGGAACCTCTCCGGGTGGTCGGGGGCCGGGGGAGTGCTGGAGGGACCTTAGTGACCTTGGTCTCTGGGTCTTCAACTGGATGACCTAGATTTGTGTGAATTTGTATTTTGTTTTTGTGTGTTCGTTGTTTTGCGTTGTGTTTTGTGTTGTCCCTATTCTAGCTATGTCTTGAGTCGGCCAACACCCCCCCCCATTTTTTTTTTTAGAAAAGGAAAAGTGGGGATTGGGCCTGAGTATATGTTAGATAGATAGATGAAATAAGATGGTAGAGTACAGTAGTGTAAAACGCAGCAACTGAATACTGTATTATAGTGTACAATTACAAAACATGATTACTTTCAATTGCTGACTTCTTACACTAGTTACAAATAACCTAATATACTGGTACATCATTTTCTGATCTGCGAGTGATAGAAGTGAAACATGAGGGTGTAGGAGTATGTTATGAGTGTGACTAGTGTGAGAGTGTGGTGAATGTATGTTAGTGATGGAAAGCGAGTGTGGGATACTGGAAGAGTGAGTGAGTACTGGTATAATAATAATAATAATAGTTCTTAAAGCTAGCGCATGCTAAGCTAGCTAAGGATAGCTCAATAAGGCCGATTAGGCGTATTTCCATTGGGGTCCTGTACTACTACCCCATCCCTTTGCTCATGAGGGATGGTAACGACTCAGTGCTTGTGAAAAATCTTTAATGCGCCGAGCGTGGGCGCGAACCCGGGCCTTCTGGGTGGAAGTCCGAGACGCTAGTCACTACACCAAGCGAGCCGCTATCTGTGTTGATAGTGAGTACGAGTGTGAGGGAGTGATGAGAGTGATAAAATGGGAGTACAGAAGAGTGTGGAATGATATAAATAAAGTATGAGGGTGCATGAAGAGAGTGAGTGTGAGAGGTGGTGATAGCAGGCCTACATGCGAGTGATATAAACTGAAAACGGGAAACCAGCTGTACATGTGGATGATAGGAATGCACTCAATTATTCAACCTCCATTAATTCTATCTGTATAGCCATTTACACTCAATATCCCTTGTCTTTTATCTAAACACTTCCTAACTTACTAAAATGTGTCACTCTATTTATTCTTTAACTCAATGTACTGGTAGATTTCTCAACAACATTCCTTTCTATTGTTCTAAATTTCCACTTTTCACATCAGAGACTGAACATAGTGTCAACAAAGTTGAAGGGAACATATGAGCCAACAAGAGTCAGTTATCAGTCTTGTTATGTCTGAGAGACTGTGCGGCCATAGTGTCATTAAGGTCTGGGGAAACATGAGCTAAGAGAGTCTGTGTTCAATCCTGTGTCATATCAGAAAGACTGGACATAGTGTCATTAAGGTCGGAGGGGACGTAGGAGCTAACAGAGTCGGTGTTCATCTTGGCTAAGTTGACCTTCCGAGGCACCAGAAGGGCAGCAATACGGGCGCTAATGTCACTGATACTGCTGTTACCTACATTGCTTCCCATCTTAACTATATTTCTGTCCTCACCTGCTTTAGTGATATTTCTACCTGATCTCCATGAATCCTCCTCTGACATACCTATCTCCTGCCCAACCCTGCTCTTGCCGGCTCCTACCCTACCTTTATCACTCTCTTGGTTTGCCTTTTCAGCTCCGGTACTTGTAAGCATATCATGACTTTGCAAGCTTAATTTCTCGGAGACGGAAGATGATAAAGATTTCAAAACACCAATGTTTTGAGGGGTCAATTCTTGATTTGTGAACGGTATATCACTGGTAACTGGAAAAGAAGCAGATATATTAGTCTTTATAGGAACACTGTCTTCTAGCTGAGAGTATGAACTAAGTAGACTGCTGCCACAACCTTCATAATCACTCTGTACATCAGAGACGATGGAACTTCTTGCCGTTTCATGGTCAACTTCACTTATGTCCTCAACCTCATGTACTGCTTCATTAATACTACCCTCAGTACAACTAAGATAGGACCCTGGTACTGAAACTACTTCCTCAGGAGTTATGGAGTGTTCTTGATTTATAAGAAGCTTACTTCCAGCTCTTGAAAGAAAATCTGCCTGTTTGCCTTTAAGGATTTCTCTATAAACTGCGGCAGAGATTTCAGATACTTTGGAATTTCTAGATGATGGCTGATCCTTATTTTTTCTGTTACTCTTGAAGCTGCGATGACTTGAAATAGAGCTAACCTTGATATCTGACTCAGCACTCAAAAACTTGGAATCTTCACTATGGTCTTCACTCATGATATTAGGTGATGTTTGGAGCCCGTCAGAATTGTCCTCATACACCGTGTAGGTTAGGCCTGTGTCTTGTGATGGCTCCCTCATAGCCATATCTGACCTAGTTAACTTTATCCCTTTTTTCTCTTGATCCCTCAAACTTGCATTACGGGTTCTGTTGGTGTCACTGTGTTTACTACGCCTTTTCTTTGGTTCGCTGGTTGATTTGGACGAATATTCCGAAAGAGGAGAGCTGTAGGTGGCGCTCGTTTTTACCGTTGCTGGCATAACACTCGTACTAGATTTACCGGTACTATGATTCTCTGCTCGCTCAGATGTAGACCTGCTATTATGAGTATCAGATGATATGATAAAATCATCTTCATCACACCCTTCAGATTCTTCTCTTCCTGTAACATCAATTTCAAAAGTCAGGTTCCTTGCCAGTTCTTTAGGCTTACTTCTGCCATTGCTCCCTAAAACTATCGTGCTCTTCATTTCATTTGCCTCTTTACCTATAAGAGATTGTGGTGTCCTTGGAGATTCTATATAATTTTCAATATTTTTAGGTTGCTCATTGCCATTGCCAAGTAATGACCTAGAGCTTCGAGAGATTATTTCAGAAGCATCATCTCTCCAAATTTCAGCCGTCTGGCATCCAATGGTTTGCAATTTGTTTTGGCAAAGTTTCCTCGCTTTCTTACTCACCATTATGTCCAAATGTGATTTAAGTTGATAATTAATTTGCTTCAGTCTATGCTTTACCTTGAGGTCTACTTCTGCCTGCAGTTGACGAGCAAGCTGAGGGTCTAAGTTTGCCCTGCGAAGTAAATGTGCACGATTGAGTTTTGGTTGCGGGGTTTTAATTGGGGAAGAGGCAACAGGAGAGGATCTTAGCCAACCAGTGGGTTTTCTTAATACTTCTATTTTTGTATTTGTTTTAGCATTCTTATGACTGTAATATGAGGAACTACTGTCATAACTAGATTTTCTGCTACCTTTATCACTCACCTTAGACGATTCTTTAGGATTCCTCTTAGATGTATAATGCATATTTGAACTGTTCTTTGGAGTGTCTTGCTTGACTAAGTCAGTTTCCATAGATGCATGTTCATCTGGGCTCGTTTTCTTACTAAACCTTTCTTCATCCTTGGAATTATGAATTAGATCTGAGGAATTATATTCTGACCCATTGCCAACTGAATTAGCAGAGATAAGTGGACTTAAATTAAGTTGAGAGGCACATTCTAATTTTGTATGATTTTCATGATCATCGGACTCTGTATGTTGATGACCTATATTCTCTTTTCTATCTACAGCAGTGTTAAGTAGTGAAGTATCTCTTTTATCTTTGCACTGGCTACATTTATTCTGGCTTAGCGCCGTTTGCCAACTTAACTGACCATTCAAAGCCACGGACTCTAGGATATGAACACTTCCCTCCATCCTCCACTCACGACCTCTTGCACCGTCCCCATGGCTTAGCGCCTGAGTGTGTCGAGCTACATCCTCCCCAAGGTTCTGGCAGGACACTGAAAGAGTAATCTCAGCCAAAACTTCCTCCCTAACATTCAATACTTTGACCTTCCCCTTCAACCCCCTACTGACCTCTCCCCCATGACCTGTGTCCAGCCTGGCCTTACAGCTGCCGTAGAGGGAAGGTGGAGAGTGGAGATCATTTAGCAAGGCAATCTTGACTCCCTGCCAGCTTGACTCCTGCCATAACCTCCAGGTCTCCTCAGGGACAGTGAACAAGCAGGATTTACCTTGCTGAAACAGAAACCTGCCTCCATTACGGTAACTCTCCTCCACCTCCCATGGCAGGCATGTGTGACCGCCCTGGGACTGCTTCTGGTGCTCTTGAATTCTCTCATAATTAAGGAATGGGAAGCAAAGAACTGGAGCACTATGTATCTGCAAAATAAATGAGCAATATCAGTGACAATACAAACAATAAGGTTAACATTTATAAAATTGCTACCAGTATATAGTACAGTATTTGCATTATTTGTTATTCTTCCTCTGTTTTGACTAAATTAAATTTATCCTATGTGCCTGTATGATTACCTAGTAGCTCTGAGTATGGTATATACTTCATAGTCTGTACTATACCGGTACTAGCAATATGAATGTTTATTTACAGCATATCCAGTACAGGAAAGTTTACACAAGTATTTGTCATTATATACAGTTGTGGATATTTGAAATGTGTATGTCATTATTGGCATTGTGGCTATACCTGAATGGCTACAATGGGTGAGAGGGTTGGTGGTGCAATGTTAAGGGAGTGTTGTGGAGCCATCAATTGTAGTTCACCCACCACCACCTCCACCAACACAGCACTCTCCCTCATCGCGCATTACACTTTAGCTTGGGGACCCACAGACGGCTGCTCATGGATAGCATGATATGTGAGGGTTGTGCAGGGAGTTAAGGGTTAATGTGAAGGATGGCTGTACTACACCATAGCCTTCATTATCTCACACCACACAGCAGCATTAGATCCACCACTGCCTGGGCACTGAAAAATAAAAACAAATTGGTTTGTTGACGGAAAAGGGGGCAAGGTTGGTGATTAATATAGGCTATATGAAATATATATGAAATATATATGATATATACATTATATATACAGTACACTGTATTTATACAGGCAATAGCTGATCCTAAAAAAAAATTGGCTCATTTCTGTATTTATATAGTTTTAAAGGTTTGGACATTGTTTTTTTACCCATATTCACATGTTGAATGTCCTTAACCCCTCATTTTCCCTAAGCTTCAAAGTCCTCCCCACTTGTGTTTTTTGTTTAATATTCCTGGGGTAATGAGGTCATATAGTAGTTTTATTTGCCATTATCTTCTTCAGGAAGGATGTAGTATTTGGGTGTATCGTCCGTTTTGTTTACATTACTCGTACGGTTATGTTCCCATGTATTTTTACTTTTTTCTGTTATTTGCCCCCCCTACCGGCAATAGATACCAGGTATGATGATGACAATAAAGTCATAGTGGGGTGAGAACTGAGGAGGGCAAAGCCCCCCTTAACCTAATATTGTATCCCACGGCAGTCAAAATAGACGAGAACGTGATTACAAGCGTACGAGTAGCCTAAATTCAATTGCCTAATGTAAACAAAGCGGGCGATACGCCCGAATACTAGCCTAAATCCTTACCGGTACCAGTACCTATTCTTCTAGTAACAGTGTAACTAGTAGTAAGTAGGGCCTAGGCTATACTGAAACACCACTTTTGTAGGTTCTGAAAATAATAATCACCTCTCAAACGTGCTTCAGATAATTTATTTTCATCGGATCTGGTACAGGGAGATAGCCTACTCTATGTGTCTCCCTTTTTTAGATATTTCCCGGCACTAGCCTAGTACAGTATTTGAAGGGTTCTTTTTACACGTTTAAATACCGTGCCCTCCGGAAGGCTTATCGCACTTCCTGGGTTAAGATTTAATAATCAAATTGTTTTCGAGATAGCCTAGCTAGGCTACAATCTTCAAAAAGCTCCCCAAATATGGGTGATGGCTGTGAAGATCAGGGAAGACGTAGGATTTTTAACCTAGGCCTAATAAAAAAATAAAAAACAAAAATTGTAAAAATCTCGCAATTGTCCACATCTCATAAATTGGATAAAATTGAAGACAACCCAGATACGAGCCCCTTTGATAATTATCAGTGTTCTAGAAGTTTCATGGACGATACTTTGTTGGTGTACAGTACATGTACATGTAATTACCGTCGCAAATTCACTATAAGTGAAATACGAGAAACTGTTGGATTGTTCACCCATAAACAGGGAACGTGAGCTGGCTTTAGACCGTCGCGCACCCTTAAACAGGGAACCTGAGCTGGGTAGTGGGTTTAGACCGGCAGCGAGACAGCGGACAGGTTAGTTTTTATCCTACTGTTCACACGTTATAACAGTCGTTGTGATAGTAGTTGTGATAGGTTAGGTTAGGTTCTTGGCTCGGATTTAATAGATTTAGCGGGGGTGTGGGGGCGGCAGTCCCCACCCATAATACTAGGTTAGGTTAGGTTAGGCTAATATTGAAAATACTAAAATGCGACGGTCCTCGGTATAGGCCTAGGCCTATCAAAGAAAAAGGTAAAAATTGAAGAGACCCCGGACAGCCTTTTTACTAGTTAATTCTAGCTTTTTGTTTATTTTTCTTTGATATACTGTACAGTGTTGTTTAATACCGAGGACTGTCGCATTTTAGTATTTTCAACATTAGCCTAACCTAACCTAACTTAACCTAACCGAAAACTAACCGACGGTCTAAATGCAGCTCACGTTCCCTGTTTAGTTTTCGGTTAGGTTAGGTTAGGCTAATGTTCTATCTATCTACCTATTGCCTGACGCCGTGATCCCCGAAGGGGTGGCCACGAACGAACCGCCTCCATGCACCTCTGTCCCCAGTCAGTCAACGCCCCTCCCCCCAACCAGCACCGCCTTCGTTCATGTACTTCCTCACTCCATCCTTCCACCTTTCATTCGGTCTACCTCTTCCTCTCTGTCCCTCCACTTCGCTCTCGTACACCCTCTTAGTCATTCTCTCGCTTTCCATACGTTCCATATGGCCGAACCATCTCAAGTTGTTCCTTTTCACACTTTCCAGCACATCTACCTCCACACCACACCTCTTTCTTACTTCCTCATTAGTCTGTCTATCCCTCCATGTAACTCCGCACGCACTCCTTAAGTAATTCATTTCCACTGCTCTCACTCTTGGTCCGAGTCTCTCAACCAACGTCCATGCTTCGCTTCCGTAAGTCAGTGTCGGGATTACCACACCGTCATGCAAGGACTTCTTCACTTCCATACTGACCACCCTATTTCTTGTTACTGCTTTTAGCGTTCCTACAACCCTCTTCCCCTGTTGTACTCTCCCGCACTTCTTCATCCATAGTCCCATCTTTACTCAACACACTGCCCAGATACTTAAAAGAGTTGATGATCTCCATACCCTGACCGTTCAGCTTCACCTCACACTCTGTGACTTCACTCCTTTCGAAGACCATAACCTTGCTCTTCCCCGCATTTACCTTCAAATTCCGTTTTTCGCACACTGTTCCAAACTCATTTACCAGACCTTGCAACTCCCATTCATTATCACTCATCAGAACTGTATCATCCGCAAACAGCAGTATAGGTAGCTTCCACTCAATTCCCGCCCTTTTCAGCGATACACCAACATCCACTGCTCTTGATAGTATTTCTTTCATGACTCCATCCATATATACAGTAAACAACCACGGGGACATCACACTGTTCACACACCCCTGTTTCAAACCAACATTCAGGTCAAAGAACTCGCTCTGCTCACTCTCCACACGTACTGCCGCCTTTGCACCCTCATACATGCTCTTCACTGCTTTCAGCAACTTGCCCTCTACTCCATATATTCTAAGTACTTTCCACAAACCTTCTCTATCCACTCTGTCATAGGCCTTCTCCAAGTCCATAAAGGCAACATACACCTTTTGTTTCTTCTCCAGATATTTCTCCACAACACAATTCAGGGTAAAAATCTTATCTACACATCCTCTTCCCTTCCTAAAACCTCCCTGCTCATCGCCTATCCATTTCTCCGTTCTCACTCTCACTAGGCTAATGTTGAAAATACTAAAATGCGACGGTCCTCGGTATTAAATAACACTGTATATCAAAGAAAAAAACAGAAAAAAAATTGAATTAACTTGTAAAAAGGCTGTCCGGGGTCTCTTCAATTTTTACCCATAAATTTGATAATTTACCTAACCAAGGCTAGCCTAGTTTCAATCTCAAAATATGTGGGCCAATGAACTCCATTTTACCATGCTAGGCTAAAACTACCATGACTCAAACTAAACAACCTAACACATTATGAGGATGGTGACTGGACGACTCGGCTCGGACAGCTCAGCCCACTTTTGGACAACTCGGCCACGACGGCGACAACTCGGCCCATTATTTGAGACAGCTCGACCCCATGTTTTGCTATGGGGCAATTTGACGAGACCAGTCAGGATATAGGATGGGGAGAGCTAAGTGGAGGGTTTATGGCGTGTGTGTAATAGAGATGGAACGAATATCAATTTTCACTATTTGCGAATACGAATACAAATTTTTTGTTGTAATTTTTTTTTGAGAATTTAGGTGTCTAAAACAGCATTTCCTGCAATCTAAAAGCAATCAAGGTGGAAAATATGGAGACCAACATTTTGTCAATTTACCTTTTTTTTATTTTAATTATAGGCTACTGTATAGCCTATAACAAGAATGTTAAGTGCGGGCGTACCGCCAGCCTTGTTTACACTACGCGTAGTGGCGTCGGACCTTTCCCATCATGTTCCCGTCTATTTTGACTGCCTTTGGATATAAAAATACATTAGCCTAACCAAACAACCTAACCTAACCTAACCTAACCTAGTATTCATGTAGTAACAACAGGGGGCAAATAGCAGAAAACATAGCGTCGAAATAGACGGGAACATAACTGCGAGTGCACAACATGACATGATGACAACCCTACACCCGGAAACTACATCCTTCCCAGAGTTTTTGTTATCATTATACAAAAAGTTAATTTGCGTTATCACTAAAAAAAACAGCGTCGTTTGACACCCTGCGTGTATGAATTAATGTTTAATATATTGTAAGAGTTCAGCCATAGAAGATTGAATAATTAAAATTAAATCCATTCAATTTTCTATGTTTCCAGTCCTAAATCCCAATGTTGCCGCTTTTTTGGTACTAAAGTACCGTACCAGATTTGGTACATTTGACTCTCTCAAGTACATTTTAGGCCTATACATTTTCCAATAAAATAGTCCATATCTGGTACTGAATACGAAATCAGTGAGGAAATATGATGGAATATATTTTAGTGACATGCTATTACATTGGATATGTCTGAAATAGCAATATTGCGACGGTTCAAATGTCCAGGTCCAGCACACGTTCGTTTACCGGGCAGTGATTCCACTTTAGAATAATTTGGTAGGCCTACTTTTCACTAGTTTGATCTGGTTACTGGTACAATTAAATACAGTTAAGTAGCAACACTGCTCAGTCCTCCTTCATTCCACTTTACCGGCCCCAACGCACATCTAGGCCTACACTGTTATTTATTCGTTTGTGTTAACTTTAAAATTTAATATTTAACATTTTTGTATATACTGTATTCTATTGGTTTCCTGAACATAGGCCTATTCGCATATTTGCAAATAGCTATGAATGGAAATGCGAATACGAATATTGAAAAACATAGCGAATATTCGGACATACGAATACGAAACTAATATTCGGTCCATCTCTAGTGTGTAATGTTCGTTTATTGTATAATTATGTTATAGGCCTAGGCTAGTTCTCTCGAGACTCGATTCATAATGTGTAGGTTAGGTTAGGTTAGGTTAATTACGAGTTCTCGTAATTAACACGGGGCCGAGCTGTCTCGCTGTGGGCCGAGCTGTCCCGTGGGCCGAGTAGTCTAGCATTCATGAGGATAGGCTAGGCTAGACTATCCAATGCCTAAAAACATCATGTTTAGGCCTATGGTTTAGTCTTCCAACTGTCCAACAATAGATAAATCTACAGTTATGCTACCCCTAATTTGTCGTTATTCTGTTGGTACTAATGGATTAATATTATTAGTAGGCTAGTAGACTTAGTATGGTTTGATGATGCTCGGAAATGTAGGCTATAGGCCTATTTGACTTGAAATAGATACATTGAAGTATTACAAACCTTCGCGAACCCATAAACAGGGAACGTGAGCTGGGTTAGACCGTCGCGCACCCATAAACAGGGAACGTGAGCTGGGTTAAGACCGTCATCGAGACAGGTTAGTTTTCGGGGAAAATATTAAGGAAACCACCCACCAATTATTTTCATTATTTTTTTTTTAGTTTTAGTTTATTTGCATCATTAGTTTCAACCTCCGCAAAAATAGTTTTCCCCTTTATCCAACGATCTTAAGACACGGCGCCCGATAGTGGGGAGGGCTATGAAGATCAGGGAAAATGTGGGGTTAAAGACATAAAAAGGCAATGTAATGGCTTTTATGATGAAAGTTGGCTCGGGTTTTGTTGTTTTTCAACTTGAGAAAACCCCAAAATGAAAAAACCCGAGCCAAGTTTTGGCAAAAGTTGGGGAAAAATGTTATTTTAATACCACGAATTTTCCGAGTGTTTTTTATAAACAAAATTGGTCATTTGCATCAATATATAGTGTTTGTAATTAATTAGAAATCTCGGGAAAACCTATTTTCCCCATTAGGCCTATCGATCGATGTTGAGAAACGCTCCCCGATAGTGATTTGAAAAGACATTAGCCTAACCTAACAACCTTACCTAACCTAACCTAGTATTATGGGTGGGGGCTGCCGCCCCCACACCCCCGCTGGTTGAGTACTAATCCCTTAATAAAAAATTAAACAAATTGGCTGTCGATTATACGAAGGTGAAAGAAAGTCGATGAAGTCTATGGTGTTTACTCTGCAATCTTCAGCTTGATTGTACATTGATAACGGGAAAGTACCGTATTAACAACCTTGTTACGAAAATTAAATTTTAGTACCATACTTTTATATTAGGTTTTTCCGAGGGTTTAACACATTTTCATTTCATATGATCTTTAGTGCTATCGATGACTGAAAGTACCGTATTGACAACCTTGTTACGAAAAAGACATTTTAGTACCATACATTTTTATTAAGTTTTGCCGAGGGTTAAAACAAGTTTTCTTATGATCTTTAGAGCATATAGATTCAATATTTAGCTTCAAATATATCAACAAAATTCGTGGTATTAAAATAACATTGAACCAAAGTGGGCTCGGATTTTAAGATTTTTCAGCTGCATAAAAGACAGCAAGTGCAAACAAGAAGTTGGCTCGGGTTTTCTTGTTTTTCAACTTAAGAAAACCCCAAAATGAAAAAAAAATCGAGCCAAGTGTTGGCAAAAGTTGGCTAGGATTTTAAGATTTTTCAGCTTCATAAAAGTCAGAAAGTGGCAAAAAAAAGTTGGCTCAGGTTTTCTTGTTTTTCAACTTAAGAAACCTCCAAAATGAAAAAAAAAAAATCAAGTTTTGGCAAAAGTTGTTGGATGATACATGGGATAGAAAATGAACTTACCCAGTAAGCTCATTATCCAACAATTAAGCAACATTAAAGATTTTAGCCTAACCTACCAACCTTACCTAACCTAGTATTATGGGTGGGGGCTGCTGCCCCCAGTCCCCCACACCCCCGCTGGTTGGATAGTACAACTGTACATTGGATAGAAAATTAGGTAAATTCCTAGTGTTAATTAGACTGAAAGGCAGGGAGAAAGAGGTCCGCCGAGTCGTGTTGTGTGCCGTCTATGGGGAGGGAAACCCTGGACAAATATCGTTACAGGTTCTAACTTCTAGGTTCTGTATCTCCCTTAATAGAATTTTTCAAGGGGTGACACTTATTTTGACATGGCGTATAGGTTATATTACATCCTAAATGAAATTTAAAATATCTGTGAAAATTCTTGGGTTGTTTATATAATAGAAGTTACTGTGAGACACGTAATATGTTGAAGGGGGAGTTCTGCCCCCTCTAAACACTCGTCACTTATGTCATCATAATCTGTTGTACTTCATAGGGGGTCCAATTAAGGAGAAAGTGAATTAACAGACGAAATTAGGCCGCAAACTACAATAACATAGCGGGCCGCCGTTTATGGGAGACTGTTTAGGCTACACATAATTTTCAATGTTAATTTTCTCCCTTAGGCCTAATCAATTTTTCCAAATTATCAAACTTACATAAAAATGAAGTAGCCTACAGTTTATAGGGATTCCAACATGCATTTCAAAATTGTCATGAAAATTGGTGGGTGGTTTGCTTAATATATACAGTTTTCGGTTAAGTTAGGTTAGGCTAAGTTAAAAATACTAAAATGCGACGGTCCTCGGTATTAAACAACACTGTATAGGCTATCAAAGAAGAAATAAAAAAACAACAAAAAATTATCTGAAAACTCGTATCTGGTTGGTGATCAATTTTTATCAAAATACGTTATTTTCAGTTTCCGCGTCTGCTGAACCATCCAAAAACACGCTAAAAGGCTTGTTTTGAAGGGGGAGGTGGTGGGGGGTAGTGGGGGAGGGGTAGTATAACTGTAGATTTACCCAACAATACACTATACTATATCACAATAACTTACGCGGATATGTAGATATTAAATTTCCGAAGTTTTTGGAATGCCGTCACAACAAAAATCAGCTGATCAGAGTTGAGACACGTCAGTGACGTAAACATTGGAATCTCTACCTTCACATTTCCTTACAAACTCAGGTGTAAATTGCTTGATAAAACTAATTTAATGCCGTAATGCACATATTTGTAAAAGGCAATACTCTAGTAGCACAGGAAAATTGGTATTTCCTACTTATTTCCTACTTTCATGCTTTTAAATCGATCATATGATTTCATATCACCCATGTACCGCACCTTGTGATTGGCCAGACCCAACCAACCAGAGGGCAGCTTTGACAAGTGTTATCAGCAGACCTTCACAGTCAGTAACACACCTCAGGATTGGCTCAAAGTTTGCTGGTTTCACTTGGACCCAGGCCAAACTCTTCACAACAGTCTCCATGTTATATACCTCATCATATAAACCTTCAAGTATTTTAGGTAGTAGATACTTTTGTAAGCCCTTCTTCTATATCTAATGTATCGTAATTTAGTAACACGACAGAAACAACGTAAATACAGTACTGTAAAGTTAGCAAAGACACATCTCAGGGATACAGCATGGCGTATCTACAATCTAAAATGCTATAATACTTCCTAGGCAAGGGTGTGGACTACTGCAGCCAATCACGAGTGTGGAGACTATTGTGGGGTATCACGGGACCCGCCACTGCCGCCAGCTGCTGCCATTACGCCGGAGACGTCAAACGGGTTGAAAGTGTTATCCTGTGCTCTGTGCTGCCTCACAAAAATATCTTAAAATGGGCGATACCGAGCCAGAAAGTCCCATGTATGCCCCCTTTTTCGGGGCCATGGGAGCTACAGCATCCATGGTGTTCAGTGGTAAGCCATTATTTAATGAAATTGTGAATTTTCAGAGAAAGTGCGATGTGGATTGTCCAGGAACTTTTTATCAGTTTCCAGAGTCACATCATGAAATTAATTAGTTTATGGTTCCACAGGCATAGGCTAGGTGTGTATGGCTATGTGCAGTTGATAGAACATTACATATTAGCCTAGGCGAGTAGGCGTATCTTCTGTTGTTACGACGTTTAGGCTAAGCCTATTCAAAGAGTAAAGCAAGTTTTATTAGTCAAACATTGGCTAGGCTACATGAGTAGGCTATTGGCTAACTTTATTTTAAGTTAGCATTCAAGGAGACTACCGCAGGACTTACCTCTGACCGTGTATAGGCTATAAGAACATAAGAAAATGGGAGTCTGCAGAAATCCGATTGGCCTAAGCAAGGCAGATCCCTGTCCCACACAACCCCAATTATAAAGCCCAATTATAGGCTCAACACTCTAATACCCTGAGGATCATCTTACCAAAACGGTTAGAGATTAACGCAGGATTACGGGGGTCTGCAGAGCGCTGATTGGCCCAACCCTGCTGATCCCCCTTTACACCCAACCCTTCTCGTCCATATGCTTATCCAATTTTATCTTAAAGCTCCCTATCGTTTTTAATCCCACTATAGCACTTGGTAGTCCATTCCACCCATCTACAACTCTGTTACCAAACCAATATTTGCCTATATCTTTTCTGAAACGAAATTTATCTAATTTGAAACCATTGGTACGAGTTCTTTCGCTATCACTGAGCTTTAGTACATTTGTCATGTCCCCTTTGTTAATCCCACTAACCCACTTGAACACCTCTATCATATCCCCTCTAACTCTGCGTCTCTCTAACGAATGTAAGCCTAATTTCTTCAACCTTTCTTTATAGGCCTACGGAAGATTTCTAATATTATGGATCATTTTTGTCATTCTACGTTGTACTCTCTCCAATGAATCTATGTCCATTCTGTAATAAGGACACCAAAATTGAACAGCATAATCCATATGGGGTCTCACTAATGACAAGTAAAGTTTTAAGATAACATCAGCAGTTCTGTTACTCACACTCCTTGAGATGAACCCGAGAATCCTGTTTGCCTTGTTTCGAACGCTTATACACTGTTGTCTAGGCTTCAAATCATTGCTAACAAACACACCTAGATCTTTCTCACAATTCGAGTTTTCTAATTCCACATTAGCTAGTTTATATTTAACATTAGTATGCATCTTCCCTATCTTTAATACCTTGCATTTGTCAATGTTAAACTTCATCTGCCAATTTACTGACCATTCGTGTAAGGTATCTAGATCCCTTTGGAGGCACTCTATATCTCTATCTGAATCAATTGTTCTCCCCATTTTGGTATCGTCTGCAAATTTACTTATCCTACTAGTTATACCTAAATCAAGGTCATTTATGTATATAACAAGCAACAGAGGACCTAATACAGATCCCTGGGGGACACCACTTTTGACTGCTCCCCATTCTGACTTCGTACCATTTATGCTGACTCTCTGCTTCCTACCAATTAGCCATGACCTAATCCATCCCAACAACACCCCACCTATTCCATGCGCCTCAACCTTTCTCATCAATCTCTCATGGGGGACTCTGTCAAAAGCTTTACTGAAATCTAAATATATTATATCATATGACTTGTCATTATCTACTGCTTCATATTACCTTTGATTACCTTTGAAGAATTCCGTCTGGGAGCGACGCAGCTAAGGTGGACCTCCGCATGTTCCGGGCAGCGCTCCCCTCCTCATCTCTGGGTCTTGGACTCTTGATGGGAGACTGTTGTTGGAGCCTGGGTAGCCTGGTGTTGGTGGCTGGTCTGGGATTCTAACCAGCCACTTGTCTAGTTTGTGTTTAAATGTGTCAACGGTTACACCAGTTAGATCCCTAAGCTCTCTAGGGATGCTGTTGAAGAGTCGGGTCCCGTTGTGTTGGAAGCTGTGGTGAACTAGCGTCTTCATTCGCTGTGTGGAGGCTTGAGTGCTTCTGACGTAGCATAGGCGTCCTCTTCTTGGATTTGCGTTTTCAACCAATCCCACATTTGGAACCCTTCCTTCTAGTATCTTCCATACGTAAATTACAACGTATCTCTCTCGTCTACGTTGGAGAGAGTAAAGCCCCAGTTCTTTGAGCCTTTCCCAGTAATTTAAGTGGTTGACTCCTGAAATTCTGCTTGTGAAAGTTCTCTGTAATGCCTCGATCTTTGCTATGTCTGTTGATTTGTGTGGGGACCACAACTGACAGCAATATTCGAGTTTGGGCTGCACCAGAGATTTCCACAAGGTCAGCATACACACCCTTTCTCTTGTGTTGAAGGTCCTAAGGATCCATCCTGAAAGTTGTCGTGCTGCTAGAGTGATTTTGGAGTAATGGTAGGAGAAGGTGGCATCATTACTCATGTATACCCCAAGATCCTTAGTGTGGTCTTTGGCCGGTATTAATTGTTGATCACATTGGTAGTGGGTCGAGCTTTTGATAATTTCTTTGCCCCCATACCTTAAGAGTTCAAACTTTTCTCCGTTGAGAGCCATGTTATTATTTTTTGCCCAGCTTACGACTCTTTCTAGGTCTTGTTGGAGTAGTCTGGTATCTTCCTCGGTCTCTATCTGCCTCTTTATCCTCGTGTCGTCGGCGAATGAAGTGGCTGATGAGTGTCTTAGGCCGGCATCGATGTCGCCAACCATTATGAGGAAGAGGAGAGGACCCAGTACAGTGCCTTGAGGTACACCGCTGACCACTTTACTAGGGTCTGATAGGGCCCCCTGTACTGTCACTCTTTGGGTCCTGTCCTTAAGGAAACTGTGGATCCAGTGTCCTACCTTCCCAGATATCCCGTGAGATCTTAGCTTGTGGAGGAGGATCCCGTGATCTACCTTGTCGAATGCTTTCGCGAAGTCCAGGTAGATCACGTCAGCATTGTTCCCATCCTGCATTTCTTCTAGAATGGATTCATAATGGAGTAGTAATTGGGAGAGGCAGGATCGCCCCCTCCTAAATCCATGCTGTCCCTCGTTGAAAGCACCGGTTTTTTCTAGGTGTTCAGTCATTCTGTCACGCAGGACCCGTTCGAAGATTTTTATCAGGTGGGAAGTTAACACCACTGGTCTATACTGTTTGGGTGACCCTTTGCTGCCTCCTTTATGTATAGGGGTAATTATTCCCACTTTGAGTGCTGATGGTATCAAGCCAGAATTTAAGGATTCTGACCACAGTAGTCGTAGGGGTGTTGCTAGTTGGTCTTTGCAGTTTTTCAAGAAAAGTGTGTGGAATCCATCAGGTCCGGCTGCCGAGTTTGATGCTATGCAGTCAATGGCTGTTGTGATGTCTTTCCTCGAAATTTCTACAGATGGGATTTGTTCTTGTCGGGCTGTTGGGGTGGGCTCCGAGAAAAAGTTGGTTGGGTTTTCCACTATTTTGTTCTTGTCCGGTTGGCTGAAAGTGTCCTCATATTGCTTGCTTAGTATTTGTGCCATGTTTTTTGGATCTCCGTCAAGTTCTCCATTGGTCTTTTCGAGTGGGCCAATTGTTGACATATTTCTTAGTTTCTTTTTTGCATAGCTAAAAAAGAACTTTGAGTTTTGTTTTGATATGTGACACCGCTTTTTGTTCATCTCTTGTTCGCTGAGTGTCATGGGAACGGAGAAGTTTGGTTTCGATGTCACAGATTTTTCTTTTATTCTTTCGCTCGCTGGTGCAAAACTGGCTCTATGTAACCTTTTGTTTAGGTTGCTCCTCTTTCTCAGTAGGATTTTTCTGTCCCGGGGGATCTGTCTCTTCCTTCTTTCATGTCTTGGGATTTTCTTCGGTATATTTCTGCTGCAGATCTGTTGGCAAGCGCTTAGAAAAATATTGAATATTTCTTCAGCATTTTTTCCCCTAAAAGTACTGTACCAGTCGTGTCGCCCCAGTTCTTCTTTAATGGTGTCCCAGTTTATATCTGGGCTATGGAAGTTCAGGTTGGTGAGGGAGATTTCCGGTACCAGTAGTGCATCAGGTGGTGGGAGCACACTTGGGGAGATGTTGGTATTTATGTTGGCCTTTGATAGGATCAGTTTGTGGTCGGACATTATCGTACTCTCTAGTTCGTATGAATGTATGAGGTTGAAATTATTACTGAGTATAAGATCTAGGATATTGTTTCCTCTGGTGGGTTCGGTTACAAATTGGGTTAGGAAGTTGTTTTCAATTAAGTAGATGAACTCTTCTGCCTGGTGTTTGTCGTCCATTGTTGGGCCGCTGCTGATGTTCATTGTTGGCCATGATATGAATGGAAAATTTAGGTCACCTGTGATCAGTACCTCAGTGGTTAGATTTGGGGGGTTGTCCAGGGTATTTTGCAACTTTCCTAGGATTTCTCTGAAGAGATCTAGATTGGTGTTGGGTGGCCTATATATGGTGATAAGGATTAGATTTAGCTTTGTCACATAAACAGAGAGCAAATCCGTGGTGCCGTTGGAGAAGGAATGTAGTGTTTTGGCACCTTCGGCTATGTCCTCCCTGATGTATGCTGCTACTCCACCATGGCTCCTCCCTTGTCTATCACTTCTGAATAGGGTATAGTTTTGCATATTAATCTCTGCATCTAGATGGCTTTCATTTAAGTGGGTTTCTGTTAAGGTGAGAAAGGCCACATTTTCTTTTAATGCCATTTCTTTTAACATAGGGACCTTTGATTGGTTATTTCTTGGGTATAGGCCCCTGATGTTCCCTGTGTAGAAATTGGTTAGTGGAATCCGAAGATGCCTTTGTTCCTCATCTCCAGTCTGTCTGTCCGCTCCATGAGTTGGCGCATCATGGACTGGGATTGGTTCTCCATTACCAGGAGCTTTTCTAGAAGGTTCTCTAAAAAAGTAGTTTTTTTCAGCTTGTCCTGGAGTTTGGTTTTCAGTGACTGGGGTCCAAGTTGGCGGTGGTGGTTGTGGGGTTGAGGTTACCGGTACCTGGTGGGGGTGGTGGCTTCCTCGCTGGCGAGTGTTATTCTTGGGTGCCTTCATTGGTGGTGGAGTAACTGGGCATTCTGATGCTGGCTCCTTATTTTCTTGAGGTCTTTTGGTGCCCTTTACATGTAGGTATTTACAATTTGTTTTGGAACACTCACGTTTGTGAAGGGACTGTCTACATATATTTGGGTGGAATTCTGTGCATCGTCTCCCAAGCTTACATCCTTACCTCTGAGAAAAAACTAAGCAAATTAGTAAGGCAAGAACGTCCCTGAGTGAATCCATGCTGAGAAGAATTTATTAAATTAAATGTATCTAAGTGGTTTCTAATTTTACTAGCAATAATTGACTCTAGTAGCTTTCCTATGATTGATGTAAGACTAATGGGACGGTAATTGGATGCTATTGATTTGTCACCTTTTTTGAAGATCGGAACTACGTTTGCAAGCTTCAAAGCTTCTGGAACTATACCTGTCTCCAATGACTTGTTAAATAAAAATGTTAATGGGTAACTTAACTCATCCCTACATTCTTTTAATACTCTAGCATATACCTCATCAGGACCAGGCGATTTATGAGGTTTCAGTCTGTCAATTTCCTTAAGCACATCATTTCTACTTATAGTAACCGTACTTAACCTATTTTCTATACTATCGCTATATACCTTACGGACTTCTGGAAACTGTGCCAAATTTTCATTAGTGAAAACGGAAAGAAATTGACTATTTAATGTACTGCACATTTCTAAATCATTTTCTGTCATTTCTCCTATCGAAGTATTAAGGGGACCAATTACATCTCTAACCTTGGATTTATATAGTTGGTAAAAAGCTTTAGGATTATTTTTTGAGTCATTGGCAACCTTAATTTCATAATTTCTTTTTTCTTTCCTAATATCCTTTTTTACCTGTCTTGATAGATTCTGATAGTAAGCAAGTAGGTGAATTTCGCCTTTCCTAATTTTTCTATATATTCCTCTCTTTTGTCCTAGAAGATCTAATAGTCTATTATTCATCCATTTGGGTTGGTTCTGTGTTGATCTAAATTTTCTTTTGGGGATGTATTTATTTTGTGCATTGAATACTGACTTGATAAAATTATCGTATGTATCTACCAAGGTTGACGTCTCTTCCTGACTTAAGATGACAGGTGCCTGAGACGGGGTACACTCATTTGGACACCTGGATCGACTTAATTTTTTGACCATAGGGTCCGCTAATAGGGCTCTTCTTAACCCACCATAATTGGCTTTTCTAAAGTCAGGTATTAATGTTGTATTCTCTCTGGTATTACCTTTCCATTGTATATTAAAATACACAGAATTGTGGTCACTATTTCCTAGGTGGTCCCCTATCTCTACATTATTTACCATATGTTCATTGTTACTGAAAACTAAATCGAGAATATTATTACCTCTAGTCGGCGTATCTATGAATTGAAATAAAAAAACTATCTTGTACTACCTATAAACTCCTCAGAATCAGAGTCTCCTATTTGATGCTGCCAATCTATATTCGGAAAATTAAAATCCCCCATAATGCACACATTGCTAAACCTTGATGCCATTTTAATTTCCTCCCATAATGACATTCCGTCATTTCTACTCATATTTGGCGGTCTATACATAACTCCAATAACTATGGTCTCACTACCTTCGTTAACCTCTACCCAAACACTTTCATTATCGTTATTTAGTCTAATACCTGATTTAATACAGCTTTTTAATGTACTCCTGACGACAAACACTGCTATACCGCCACCCCTCTTGCTTGTTCGGTCATATTTAAACAAACTATATCCTGGTATATCAAATTCTGCTAAAAAATGCCTGGTTTCTGTATTAATCCAAGTTTCAGTTAGCGCTATTATGTCTATATTTTCTTTGCTAACAAGGGCTCTAAGTTCGTTCATTTTGTTACATAGACTCCTACAGTTTGTGTAATATACTCTCAATTTACTTCTTTTCTTTATACCTAATTTACCTTTGTTTTTAGCGACATTTCCATCTTCCGTTGCACCATCACTACTATCATTTGCATTATCCTAGTGTTTACTAGGCTAGGCTATACCACTTTTAAATTACATTAGCCTAGCCTAACCTAACAACCTAACCTAGCCTAGCCTAGCCTATCCTAGTATTATGGGTGGGGGCTACTGCCCCCAAACCCCCGCTTTTTTACATTTTTGACTTCGATTATTGGTGTAGGCCTATTTATGGTAAATTTCTATAATTGCACCTATACAAGCTAAAACAAAGTATTATTGTATTTAACAGGAAATTACGACGAGGTGAGTGATGTGGTATAGGCTAAGCTAGGTGGCAATATGCGGAAATGGATTATAAGGGCATTCCGCCCCCTCTGACAAAAGTTTATCAATCTAGATGTGACACGGATTTTACAATGTTTCAGAGAGACATTAACCTAACCTAACAACCTTACCTAAGCTATCCTAGTATTATGGGTGGGGGCTGCAGCCCCCACACCCCCGCTGGTTGAGTACTAATCCCTTAATACAAAACAAAAAAATTGGCTGGCAATTATACGAAGGTGAAAGAAAGTCGATGAAGTCTATGGTGTTTACTCTGCAATCTTCAGCTTGATTGTACGTTGATAACGGCCCACGGGAAAGTACCGTATTGACAACCTTGTTACGAAAATTAAATTTTAGGCTAGTACCATACTTTTATATTAGGTTTTTCCGAGGGTTTAACACATTTGCATATGATCTTTAGCCTAGAGCTATCGATGACTGAAAGTACCGTATTGACAACCTTGTTACGAAAAAGACATTTTAGTACAGTACCATACTTTTTTATTAGGTTTTGCCGAGGGTTAAAACAAATTTTGTTATGATCTTTAGAGCACATAGATTCAATATTTATCTTCAAATATATCAACAAAATTTGTGGTATTAACCCGTGGAGCCCCGGCTAGTTTTGTAATGTTTGTTCACCAGAACCCGGCCAGTTTTCAAAAAGGTCAATATACAGGAGGCGCTACAATATAGGTAGCAAAATTCTAATGGTAGTTTTGGGTTCCTATCATCATATGCTTCATTTCTATATACTTTTTATCCCCGGGAAAAAAATAAAAAATCTTGGGTTTTTTATTGGATTTTTTTTTTTTTTTTTATTAACCTAACCAAAAAACCTAACCTAACCTAACCTAAATGTATTTGGGGGCTATTAGGTTAGGTTAGGTTAGGTTTTTTGGTTAGGTTAATGACCAAAAAAAAAAAAATCCCAAGAAAATAAATGAAAAATCCCAAGATTTTTGTTTTTTTCCCCGGGGATAAAAAGTATATAGAAATGAAGCATATGATGATAGGAACCCAAAACTACCATTAGAATTTTGCTACCTATATTGTAGCGCCTCCTGTATATTGACCTTCAAAAAATGGTCTTATTCCAGAAACAATAGCGAATGGGTTAGGAATGAAGGAAAAACCATGAAAAACCGCTCAAAAAGCTTAAAGAATGGTCCTACAGAGCCCCCGAAAACATATTTTACAAGAGTACAAAATTGAAGGCAATTACCCCCAAAAACCAGGTTATTGCGTGCTCACGCGCACGCACGTGGACTTTGAGAGTTTTCAACCATCGGCACGGTTGCGTGGGATACGTACACAGTTCCCATACAAATCTGAGCCCTCTTGAGTGGCTACACCTGAGGTTACGGTCGGCGCAATTAGGGTGACGCGCCAGGCGCGTCTCTGGGGCTGTGCGTTACATACATCGCCGACACGTCAGACGCATCGCTGGGGCTGTATGGGTTAAAATAACATTAAACCGATTTTTTTTTTATTTGCATCAATATATAGGCTAGTGTTTGTAATTAATTAGAAATCTCGGGAAAACCTATTTTCCCCATTAGGCCTATCGATTGATGTTGAGACACGCCCCCAATAGTGATTTGAAAAGACATTAGCCTAACCTAACAACCTTACCTAACCTGAGATGCGGACACCATCCAGCTCTCCTGAGCTATCAGAAGAGACTGGATGACTCCGTTGTCGACGCCTGGCCGGGATGTAACACAGCACCCCATACCATTAAACACATCATAGAAGACTGCATTTCACACAACCACTTATGCCAACAACACAATCTACACTCAATGAGAGCTCTGTGGGAAAGCCCGATCGTGGCCATGGCCTTCCTCAGGGACTCGGGGCTGTTCGGCCAGGCAGCTTAGGGAACAACAACAACAACAACAACCTCAACTTTCTCTTCATAATTGCTGAGGGACACAGGGCCCTGGGTGGGGCTATGGTTTCCCGGGCATTTCCGCACCCTCCTCAGCTCCCCGCCATGGAGTGGCTTCGGTCACCCAGGCTTTATTGTGGTCGGCGGGGAGGGTTCTGTGGGGGCGCTCGGGGCCTTGGGGCTGTTCGGCCAGGCAGCTTGGGGAACAACAACAACAACCTTACCTAACCTAACCTAGTATTATGGGTGGAATACAGGACGTTTCGACGGTGTGCCAGTTCGACGGCGCTAATTGGACGGTTCGACGGTACCGTCGAACCTCCGTCGAAATGTCTTTTATTTGTATTATATTTGTATATTGTTGTTTTTTTCAATTGTGTTTGTTGATTATATATAATATTCTTGTTTAACCCTCCTGGCCCGGGCTGTATCTCCAAAGGACAGGGTGGGCTACCCGGGCGATCTGGCCAAAAAATGTCTAGGCCTAGGCTACCGTATTTTTGTTATTTTAACTGCTAGAAATTTCCCACGCATCTATAAATGTAGTGCGATTTCCAATCTGTAGACTGACGTTGAGTAGAGCTCTCGAAGTCAACTGGTTCAGTTGTGATGACGATTTCAGTGGAGAGCATTTTCAGGCGATGTTAGCAATATGACGATCTTTTCACTACTGAAACAACGACATACAATAACAAACGAGTCTTCTCCTTCTTGTTTTCGGAGGTGCGGTGACGCAACGATCGGCTTTGTTTACATGCGTCGGACGCACGGCGTTCAGACCAAGCTGAATAGGCTTTCAAGCTTAAAAGTCCTGAAAGGACACCCGGGCACCTGCCCTTATTTCGTGGTGTCATTTTAAAATGACAACCGGGCAGGAAGGGTTAATAGATATTAGCTAATAGTAATTATATATTTACAGATATATTGAAAATGGGTTATATTTATCAGGCTTTCCACTAGGAGTGCACTATTTCGTTTAGAAGCATTGGGCACCACAACAAAATTTGAAGTCTTCCTCACTGCCACTTCCAATGTCAGGAACAGGTAAAGTATTTTCAATATAGGCCCTACGTATAATTTTGAAACAGTTAAACCTTCAAATCAAGACATTTTATTGTTCTAATCACACACACACACACACACACACACACGTACAAACAATTTCGAAACAACTAAGTCTTCAAATTGAGATATTCAAATCTTCTAATCCAACACATATAGGCCCTACGTATAACTTCGAAACAGTTAAACCTTCAAATCAAGACATTTTATTGTTCTAATCACACACACACACACGTACAAACAATTTCGAAACGACTAAGTCTTCAAATTGATATATTCAAATCTTTTAATCCAACACACACATACGTAGCCTATAATTTCGAAACAGTTAAGCCTTCAAATTAAGAAATTGTATTGTTTTAATCAAACACACACACGTACACACAATTTCGAAACTTAAAAAACTTTCAAATGAACGCTTCGATGGTCTTGGCCTACTTTTGTACACAAAATCTAGTTTAGGCTATGAAGGTATTGTGGAAATTTCATAATTAATATACAACATTATAAAAATGAACCCCAAGGGGTTGAAAAGTACAATTAGACGATGGCCAGTATTATTGGACGATTCGACGGTTCGGACAGAGACATTTTGACGGCATCGTTAAACTGGTGGACCGTCGAATCGTCCTGGGGGCTGCCTCCCCCACACCCCCGCTGGTTGAGTACTAATCCCTTAGCAAACCAGGTGTAGGCTCCATATATGGTAAAGGATATAGAAGCAGTGGAGAAAGTGCAGAGGAGAGCTAGCAAGCTAGTACCAACGTTGAAGAACGCGGGCTATGAGCAGAGGTTGAGGACACTGGGGCTTCCGACACTGGCATATAGGAGAAAGAGAGGGGATATGATGGAGACTTTTAAGATAGTGTCAGGAAAGTATGATGAGGATGTGTGTGAAGGTATCTTCTTGATGCGGGAGGGAACAAGAACGAGAGGACACTCTAAGAAAATTTACAAAGAAAGAAATAGGCTTGAGAAGGCAAAGAACTAATTTTGTGATAGTGGTAAATGAGTGGAACGCACTGCCCCAGTATGTAGTAGATTCCGAATCAATAAGGGAGTTTGAAAGTAATCTTGATAAAGCATGGGGAAGACAAGATTTGAAGTTTGATTATAAAACAAAAATACAGAATAGTAAAAATGTTGCGTCTGCTACCGCCGCCGAAGGTGAAAGAAAAGTCGATGAAGTCTACGGTGTTTACTCTGCAATCTTCAGCTTTGATTGTACATTGATAACGGGAAAGTACCGTATTGACATCCTTGTTACGAAAATTAAATTTGCAAGAATGTAGTTACCGGGTGTACCACCCGTCTTGTTTACACTACGCGGACGCTCACCATCATGTTCCCGTCTATTTTGACTGCCTTTGGATACAAAAATACATTACCCTAGGGGCCTAACCTAAAGGTTGGGCTTTTGAGTTAGGTTAAGTATTTATAGATTATTTGTTGTATGTCGGTAGTGGTACACCCGGTAACTACATCCATCCCGCCTAACCTAACCTAACCGAAAACTAACCTGTCTCCATGACGGTCTTAACCCAGCTCAAGTTCCCTGTTTATGGGTGCGCGACGGTCTAAACCCAGCTCACGTTCCCTGTTTATGGGTTCGCGAAGGTTTGTAATACTTCAATGTATCTATTTCAAGTCAAATATACACCAAAAATCTAAGTCAAGATTACAAACAGCGGGGGTGTAGGGGCGGCAGCCCCCACCCATACTACTAGGATAGGTTAGGTAAGATTGTTAGGTTAGGCTAATGTCCTTTCAAACGGGTAGAGTAAACTCTAGGATAATAATAATAATAAGCATGTTACTTATTTCTCATAAGCGCCAATTTTTCCGAAGAATTCACTAGCGCTCGAAAAGAGAAAGAAAAAAGAACAAAAATCAATGCATCAAAAGAAGGCTCATATACAACACACATTTAACAATCACTAGCAGTGGCAAAATAGCCTAAACTCTATAGCCATCTGTCATGACACCTCTCTCAAGATCATAGCTTCTCTCAAAGAGAGAATAGCCTATACCCGGTCCGAGGCAAGTCCTGCTGTAGTCTCCTTGAATGCTACCGAAGACCCTTCCATGGTGACACCGTGAACGACCGCAGCAGTGCAAGTACTGGTACTGAGCTGGATACACAGGCCTAGTTTGCCTTTTTCCAGAGGATCTACTGTAAGAAACTGTAAGAAATGGTGACTATACTAGCTAGGCTATATACTTTATATCAATTATTTGAAGGATGAAATTGTGGGGTGGATTGAATTTGAATAAAAAGGGAGGAGCTACAGTACCGGTACATAGGGTACACTATTTACAGGCAAGTATGTATGTATGTATATACTCAGGCACATACCCCTTTGCTGGGTGTGGCCGACTCGAGACCGAGACCGAACAGAAACAATACTGTACTTAAAGTTCCAATTCTTAAGGTCCGGGACCATTTTTCGTTCCCTTACTCTGTCTCGTCTTGTAGGTGAATTTTAAAAGTGATTGGTGAGAAATAGTTCTTAGGTGAAAGTAAATATATATATATATATCGGTTGAAAATAGAGATAATACGGAGATTCTAGACATCAATCGAGCAGGGCAATACCCATGGGAGGCTTGTTAGACCTGGTAGATACATAAGGTTTAATTTGGTTGTAGCGTCAAGGTCAGAACTGATATAAATAATTATTTTATGAAGGTACAGAGATCTGGATCTAGCCATGGTTTGTACTGTTATGTATATAGGCAGTACTGTAGTTCATACTGTACAAGGAAGATTAGATAACAGTATGCTGGAGTCGTGATAAAGATGGAGATCGAGTCAACAAGCTTTAATTACCGGTAGAATAATAATTTGGTATTTTTTATGATATAACATTTTTAAGTGTTTAACCCTTCCTTCCCGGAAGGGCTCTTGAACGCCCATAAAAAAGCATACCCAAGCTGCCCGGAAGGGCTCTTGAACGCCCAGTGGTTGAAAGCTTGTGAGCTTGGTGTGCGAGGCGTCGGTCCGACGCATGTAAACAACAGCCGGCTGGACCGACGCCCCGCATCTCCGGCCACAAGAAGGAGTGCGTCGCTTGTTCGTGTGTGCCTGTATGTTGTTGTTAAGTATCGAAAATTAGTGTAAAGTGGCTGTTTTTGCCATAAAGTTATCTCCAATTAAATCATCATCACAACTGAACCAGTTGACTTAGAGAGCTCTACTTAACGCCATTCTACAGGTAAGAAACACATCTACGCTTGGGGATGCGCGGCAATGCGGAAGCAGTCAGAATAACAAAGATACGGTAGCCTAGGCGTAGACATTTTTCGGCCAAAACCCCCGGGTTTCGGGGAATATATATATAATACATAGCCGGGGCTGGAGGGTTAAAACTGTTTCAAAATAATGTTTGTTTTTCCTTTTTGTACAATATTTGAAAAATTGGTTACTGCTGTTACATATACCTGTACTGTATATATATATTAAATATTACAGTACTGTACAGGGGAAGGATGTAGTATCCAGGTGTATGGTAGTCATGTTTACATAGGTCGTGCACTCACGGTTACGTTCCCATCTATTTTTACTATTTTTCTGTTACTTACGGAACATATTAATGTATCCCACGGCAGTCAAAATAGACGGGAACGTAATCGCGAGCGTGCAAGTAGTGTAAACAAGGCGGGCGATACGCCCGAATACTATAGTCTATTTGCTGTAAGTAGGCGAGAATTCATAGCCTATAACCTCTATAACTAAAAAACGACTAGAGTAATCGAGCTAATATTTCTACCATTTGGGAAAAGTCAGTCAAGGAATATATGTGGAAATTTACAGACAGTTTGCTCTAGCCCTTTTTGAGTTACAGAGGATAGAGGTCATGAGTTATCGCCTACTTACAGCGAATAGACTATACATCCTTACCCTGTATAGTACCTGTACTAGAAAATGTGATGTCCAACCTAGCCTCTTTTTATTTTTTCCAGCCATGGGTGCGGCGTATGGCACAGCAAAGTCCGGTGTGGGTATTGCCGCCATGTCCGTGATGAGGCCAGAACTGATCATGAAGTGTATCATCCCTGTGGTCATGGCTGGTATCATCGCTATCTATGGCTTGGTGGTGGCTGTGCTGCTGGCTGGTAAACTCGACTCTGCGGCCAATGGTTACACATTATACCAGTAAGTTGATGGCGGTGAGAATACCGGTCACATAAATAGTAAGGAGCAATGGTGCAGATTTGTTATTGCATATTAATAGTAGGCCTATGCTATTATATTAAGCCTCTAAACTATGTGAGGTCTTTTCCAAGCTGATTAAAACCCTCTTTAACGCAAGTGTCGTAACTTAAAAAGGTAATTCTAAAGATAATTGGATTAACAAAATGTTACCCATACTACAGTACAGTAAACCCCCGCTAACTCCGACTCTTTTTAGTCGGAAACCTGCACTTCTCGGAAATGTTCCTGTATATCTCGGAAATTTCCGAGTTGGACGGGTTTTGTGTCCGGTTTACAATGTTCTCTCACTCGGTTTTAAGTGATTTTACGATGAATTGAAGCCTGTGCCTTTTAATTATTGTGTTAATATTAATTATTCTGTACTGTCCCTGAAAACATAATAAGGTTCGTATTTGTCATTAATATGATGAATTTCACATGTAAAAAAAAAAAAAATTATCTCAATTTTCTCTGACGCGGACTTTCCTCTTCTAATTCGGAATATTCCCTCTCTTAAGTCAGACATCTCGGAAAATTGGCCTTCTCGGAAGTGGTCTCCCCCCCCCCCCCAATTAGTCCGAGTTAGCGAGGGTTTACTGTAATAGCATAATACTGAAAGGGTTAAGCATGATTTTCAGATCCACACGTACTTTGAGTGAAGATAGGTCAAGCGAGTTAATCTGCTACAGTATTTATGTATGTAAACCATTATCTCTTGAAGTGGGTTTATACAGTCAAAATCCATAGATTGACGACCTTGCTCGTAATATGGGAACACTTACACAGAATTTTAATTTGGTATTATTCTTTCTTGACTGTCCTTATGTTTCTCATAGCCTTTGATTAGTATTATTTATTTCAGTAGAAGTGTTGAGTAAATGTCTCTAGATTTCACACAAATTATGTATTTAGGTGAACAGTTGATTTTCACTACTGGTACCACCTTGAATTGGTATAAGTATTTTTATTTTAGTATACAATATTTGTTGATGAAACTGGTAAAATGTGAATATTACGTCATCTCCAGGGGGTTTGTACATCTTGGAGCGGGTCTATCTGTGGGACTGTCTGGTCTGGCTGCTGGGTTCGCCATCGGTATTGTGGGCGACGCTGGTGTAAGAGGAACTGCACAGCAGCCACGTCTCTTTGTCGGCATGATCCTCATCCTTATCTTCGCCGAGGTAAGATTTTTTCTTTTCTTTTTTATCAGGAAATTTTGTAGTATTTCGGTTGGGATGAAGTGAATGTGAAATGCAGACTATATGACCACCTTACGGTCAAAAGTAGTACAGTCCATCCTCTAAATATGTCGGTTTGAAATATGCGATCCTCCATATTTGCGAGGGGGGGGGGGGGTCAAATTTGGAAATAATATAATATTCCACATTTGCGAGGTCGATTCCATATGTGCGAACCATCCCGTAGAATTGTAAGGGAAATCGCCATTTCCTTTAAATTTGCGACCCCCTAATCCACATTTTGCGAGGAAGAAGCAGCGGTTGATAGGTGGTGGTACAGTATAGGGAGATACTACTACTTTGTGTCATACAATTTTGAGACATTTCCTGGCATTGGCACGGTATTTGAAGGGTTCTTTTTACACATGTTTAACGCCTACTGTACCAGAGGGTGTTACCATAAATGTACCCTCCAGTACCAGGCAATGTAGCCAAAATGGCTTCAGAGTCGAGAGAGAACACCCTTCCACCTCAAAAGATGGAGACATACTGATCCTCCTAGCCTGTGGGAGCTTGGATATATGTTGAGAAGTGTTGCCAAGGTCTCAGAGCAGTGCATACAAGTCGTGGTACCAGGTACTGCTCGATACGGGCAGTTACAAGGACCGCATATTATGGACGAACGTACGTTCATTGCTGGAACTGACGAGTGACTTTTTACTGTCGGCTAATGTACATAGCTGGGACAGGTGTTAAATAACGTGTCTTTCGTGACGCCTATCGCACTTTATGGGTTAACAATTTCAAATACTGTATCTTCAATACACTCGACCCTCCATTTAACGGACAAATGCGTGCAAGCACCTGTCCGTTGCTGCTAAATACTGTCCAGTCCGGATGTAATCCGGAAATTCCTTGAGAAAAATCCGGTGTTGAGTACAGGTGTCTGGATCGTGACATTTAACTGTTATGCATCCTTTTTTTTACTGTACCTGAAATAAATCCTGGTAATCCCTTGTGCTACACCCTATTGATAATGCAAAACTATTGAACACACTTAAAAGTGTATATTATTTGGTCTCTATATAATCTGTGAATCATTTCCGATATGATAGAATTAAAGATTTTATTTTCCACCAACTCATAATCAGCAAAAACGACACAAATATCAATTAAAAACATGTTATAATAATTATTTTCCCATCATTTTGTGTATACCGTGGGAACAAAAAAAAACAAAAATCTATCAAACGTAAATCTCTCGTCTGGGAAGCTCGGCGCCTAGACGGAGGGGAGGGTTGAAATATTTTGTTGACTATCTCATTTATTATTTATATATGTGCTGGAAGGATATTATATTTTTCAATTCCATCACATTAGAAATGATTCAAAGATTACAAAAAGTCCAAATAAGACATAGTTATGTTAATGTATAAGGGATTTAGGTAGGTGCATTAGAGATATAAATAGATAGAGCAACGGACTTTGCTCCAACTTTTTTTCGAGCAACAGACTTTGTCCATTGCTGGGTCCATTGTCCGGCCTAGATTTTTTGACCGTTATTGCCGATATCCGTTAAATCAGAGTCCGTTAAATGGAGGTTAGAGTGTATGTTATTTCCACAGTGATTTTGATAAGTTCTTTTGTCTTTATATTTTGCATTTCCTATTTTGGTTTGTTTGTTTTGCAAGTTTTGCATTATAATGCACTATAAGACATTGAAGGTGGTGTTGGTAGTAGTTAACCTTTAAACGGCGAACCTATGGTATTTCAAAGTGCCCGCCAGGCGAGGATATTTTCATACACTCTACTAAAATCATCATTATCCGATAAATATCGTTACCCGGTATTACTTATTCATATGCGCCTATTTTAAGTTTAATATGAAAATATTAACATGTAACAACAATAAAACAAGTGGGAATAGTATTTGGGGGGTGAAAATGACGAAATATTGCTGACCGTTTCATTCATGAGAGTAGAGCCGGCGCAGCACACATCGTCTCACTTATCGATCGGCACTGGCGCTTTGTAAGTGAAGTCTCTCTTACCACGATCTCTATATGGGTCCCACACGACCTTGAAACTGGGTGGAAAATAAACCGATAAACAAGGGAATAAGAGGAAAAATAGGTGATAATTGAAAGGGGGGGAGAGGGTAGACGGTATGGAGGGGAATTATCTCACTTAATTACATATTCCTTTGTTTTGAGTGCCACTGGGGTCTTTTTTCTTTTTCGGCCTGGGATCTTAATCCTTCTGACCCGGGCTCGCCCTCCTAAGGACATTGTTGAGATCCGAGCGATTTGGCCGAAAAACTTCTACGCCTAGGCTACCGTATCTTTGTTATTTTAACTGCTAGAAAATTCCCACACATCTCTAAACGTACTGCGGTTTCCAATCTGTAGACTGGCGTTGAGTAGAGCTCTCTAAGGCAACTGGTTCAGTTGTGATGATAATTTCCGTGGAGAGAGTTTCGAGGCGATGTTAGCAATATGACACAATTTTCAACACTAAATCTGTCTTAGCAGACCACACAACAACAAAGCTCCGACGTCTGCTTGCTTTCGGAGGTGCGCGCGTCGCCTCCGACCGGCTGTGTTTACATACGTCGGACGCACGGCTTTCAAGCTTACGGATTTTAAAAGGACACCCGGGCTCCTGCCCATCTGCCGCGGTGTCCTTTTAAAATGCTGCCCGGGCGGGAAGGGTTAAGAGCCCGTCGCCTTTGCCCAGTAAAACCTCTTAAGAGTCTCTGTGCCGTTCCCGGGTTAAAAGATATCAACCTTGATTGGTTAAGAATATAAATTAAAGGAAAACATATCACAGTATTGGGATTTTAGTGGGGTTGACTTCTGAAGGCACTTTGTTGTATTGCCTAGCAATAGATAGAAAATATTTTTCATATGAGAGATCGGCAGGAGTGTTCAAGTTATAGAGGTATTAGTTTATTATCAGTGGTTGGAAAGCTGTATGGCAGGGTGTTGATAGAGGATAATAAAGTGTACGGAAGTTTCAATAGGAGAAGAACAGTGCGGTTTTAGGAGGGGAAGAGGGTGCGTGGATCAGATTATTGCAGTAAGACAGTTATACGAGAAGCATAAGGAGATATTTTGGGATTTTATGGATTTGGAAAAAGTGTATTATCGTGTGGATCGTGAAGCAATGTAGGAGGTGTTACGGATTCATGAAATTGGAGGAAATTTGTTAAAAGCAGTTAAAGAGTTTTTATGAAGGGGGCAGAGCGTGTGTTAGAGTAGGAAATAGTGGGTGGAGTGAATGGTTTGAGGTAAATGTAGGTTTGCGACAGGGTTGTGTAATGTCACCATGGCTGTTTAATATGTTTATGGATGGTGTGGTGAGGGAGGTGAAAATGAGAAATACAGTATGGGAAGAGGATTGAGTTTAGTCGGAAAGAATGGTAGAGATTGGGAGTTGAATCAGTTGCTGTTCGCTGATGACACAGCGTTGGTGGCGGATTCTGAGGAGAAACTGTAGCGGGTAGTTTGTGGGAGGAGGAAACTGAAGGTGAACGTCGATACAAGTAAAGTAATGGTGTGTAATAGGGGTGATCGTAGGGTGAATCTAGATGTGAGGCTGGATGGGGAAATATTGGAACAAGTAGAGTGTTTTAAATATCTAGGAGGAATGATAAGCAGGAGTGGAGGTAACACAGTGTGTGTCAAGGAAGGAAGGTTTTCGGATCAATGGGAAGTATGTGGAAAGTGAGAAATCTCTGAATAAAAGTAAAAAGTGCAATGTATCAAGGAATTGTTGTGACAACAGTGATGCATGGGGCTGAGACATAGGCTCTGAAGGAAAATGAGAGAAGAAAGCTGGATGTTGTTGGTTTAGGAGTACAGTATGTGTAGAGTTACTCGTAGAGACAGATTGATGAATGAAGAGATACTTAGGAGAGTGGGGCAGCAGGAACATTTGTCGGCCAGAGTGGACAGAAGGGTGATAAGCTGGTATGGTCATGTTGAACGAATGGAAGATGAAAGGCTTACAAAGAGAATATGTGAGTCAGATACAAGGGGAGATAGAAGGGCAGGAAGACCCCCATTGAGATGGAGAGACTGTAAGACAAACTTTAGATGATAGAGGAATGACTATAGATCAGACAAGGGAAGTGGTAATAAACAGGAATGAATGGAGAATGCTTGTGAATAGATGAGTAAACGCATGGTAATTTGGGGGAAGGGGTCGGGCGCAAGTTGGACTAGATAATAGTCCATCAGGCGCCTGGCCCGGGGAGACAGTTTATATGAAGAGTGCGCCTGGAAGTGTGGTGGGCTGGCTTGTGGTTTCGGCTTATATGAAGAGTGCGCCTGGAAGTGTGGTGGGCTGGCTTGTGGTTTCGGCTCTGCTGCATGTCTGCTTGCCGAGATCGGAACCTCTCCCGGCGGCTGGGGTAGTACTGGACTTCAGTACTTTCATTTAAAATGAAAGTACTGGAGTCCAGTACTCCCTTGGTGACCCTGGTCTCTGGGTCTTCTGGATGACCTAGATGTGTATGAATTTGTATTTTGTTTTTGTGGGTGCATTGTTTTGTTACGTTCTCCCTATTCGGGCTCTGTCTTGAATCCCCCCCCCCCCCCAAAAAAAAAAAAAATGGGGTGGGGTGGGGGGGGATTGGGCCTGAGTATATAGATGGATAGAATTCTATTGTATTGTACTTTGGATTGAATTTAGCGCTTTTTTAACTTGACCAATTATTAGCACATTTTGGTAAGTCACCGAGAACTTTTTGTTTGGCAAACAAAAGCGTACAGCTCCTTGAAACCGCTTCGTTAACAAAAATTTACTAAAACTAAGTTTACTCTCGGGTGATCTGCCAAAATGCAATAAGGTGTGTGTAATATATCCGCTTAACTAACTTGTTACCTCCCTCTTCAGGTATTGGGTCTGTACGGGCTGATCGTGGCCATCTACCTCTACACCAAAACTTCAGGCTAGATCAATTACTGCATCACCGCCAACTCACCATCCATCCACGATCAATTGTCTCTCAAGCTCATACATATTTTTTCTATTATTGTTAATTTGATTTGTATGTTCAATTTTCAAAAACACATTCCAAGTCTATAAAGTGTACTTATTGCAAATTATTTGTTTATGGTTTTGGTGCTAGTTCATGAAATTCACAAAAGAATGAGTATTGTATGGGATGCTTGACGTATAGTATGTTTTGTTTGTAGTATGTGTGTACAGCTGTTAGGATCTTAATTTGTATAAATGTAAATTTGATCTTTTTTCTCTACCAGATATACAGTATATGATAAAGTAGTTATATATCCCAGGGTTTTCAGGGCTGTAGATGATAATTAAAGATTAAACAATCAAAGAAGTTATCAGATCATAGTGATACATAGTTTTTATACAACATGGTGGATCTGATACACAAAGATTATTTTACAGTACAGTATGGAAGTTTATTTGGGGCCTTAAAGTGATTAATACTTCCAAGAGTGCCAAGTGTTTTTTTACAATTATTTATCGTCCGAAACGCTCAAATTGCCAGGCAGCTTTTCCATCATGCCCCAATAATATGTTGTCCTTGGCCACAAGCTAGACTGCAAAAGTTTCTTTAAAATTATTAGCTATTAAACCAACTAAGTTATTTCATAGTGTTAATGGTTTATTACCAGAGTTTCATACTAGTTACCTTCACTTTAGAGCAATTATTGAAGTTAGTGTATCATATCAATTGCAGTTAACTCTTTTGGTATACGTTAAAGTATTCAATTTATTCTGGGTATCCTTAGATAATTTTATTTAGTTTAGGAAGGATCTGTGAGTATTTAATTTAACTTAGTTTTCACAATTTTTATTATTATTAGGCTTTCTAAAGCTAACTAAAATAGTCTAATGATAGCCAGAATAAAATTAAAGTGCATCCTTTGATAGATCAGAGTGGGTGGCTCTTCAGTCTCACTCCTGGCAGGTAGATACAGTGAAAGAAGATAAACCGTGCCTCCTTTGTCTTGTACCATATCACTGATTTCAGAACACTTTTTACTAATCTGGTGTTGGTTGGCAAGATACTATATATGGATCTACAATATTAAAACTTGCCGTTCCACGTGTTGCAGTGGTATACCTTGGTCACCTGGTGGCCGGTCTTCAGAAACCATATATTGTTATTATAGAAGTTGATGGATCTTTAGTTTTTGGCCATGTGTACCAAGTGTTAAAAAATATATTTATTATGGTTACATATTTATTAATAAAGACCTACTACACCATGATTAAAATTAGCCTTTTATTGAGCATGTAAATTTATAAAGTGGCTCGTCATTGAGGCTGTAGTTGGTTCTGCCACCTCACTACGCAGCCTCAGGTCACAGCACAAAGGATCTACCGATCATGTTGCCCGGCTTCGGTCAACCGGACTCAGGACTTACGTTATACAGTCTGGGGAACTACAACAACACTGGTGTCTTATAATTTATTAGGAGCACAAATGTCCCTTCAATGAAAAATCCAGTACTGTAGTTTAGCTCCATATTTTTATAGCATATGATTTTATAATTCAGGATGGTCATTTGATTTATATATTTAAATGTCTTGAGTTCCAGAACGTTTTTCATAGATTTTTTAAATTATGATGCTCAACATTCCAAGAGGAGATAAAATACAATATATTCTTAGTGCTTCCTACTTTTGAAATGTATACGGTATATATTTTAAACAGTATATTCATGGATGCTTCTGGTTTCACTGTTGAGTGTGTATAAATAAAAGTATAATGGATTATTATTAATAAATTACTTATTATAATGGTATTTTCTCTGACCCTGTTTAACATGTTTCAGCTACCATAATATATACAGTAGATTAGAAAGGACAACCAGCATTTACTTACTTTTGGAAGACAGTTCAGTACAGCAGAGCTGTTTTCAGCCAGTATGATATACTGGTAATACATCAATACATACTTTAAAACTTTGAAATCCTACTTCTTACGGGTTACTCGTCTCCTGTCCTAATAGTAGTATTCCAAGCAAAGATGTGCAAGAAAAGGATTAAGTAGGGATAACTGTCGATGAGTTTAATTTTTTTAGGGACAGCTTAAGACCCTTCTCTTCCAGAAAAGTTATGATTTTGCAAGTGGCACAGCGACTGATAATTACAGGTTTTAGCTGCTGCCAAGTTTTTTGTAATACTGTAGTGGTGTAACAGGTTCCAAGCGCCTACAAAGAACATGCCTGGATACCTCTACAACCATCACATACTTCAAAAGGAAGTACTAATAAAAGGCCCAGAGTTGATATAAAAACAAACTTCTCTATTCCACTTATCTTGCCATTACAAAAAAAAAGTGTCCAAGCTGGACGAGTACTGTGCCAGCTCGCCCGTGGGAGCTTAGATACATTGAGAAGTGTTTAAGAGTCTTGGTGCCAGGTACCGCATATTACTGACCGACTGAAGTCGCTGGTACTGGCGAGTGACCTTTTTTTTTTTCTTACCGACTGTCAACGTCTGTCGCTGGGACAGTAGGTGTTGATTAAAAATATTTTATAGAAAGGAAGAGTGAAGGCATTTTTATTCTTGTATCGACAAATTAAATGCAAGAGCACATGTCTACAAATAATTAACAGTATCAGCATATGTATGTAAAGAGAAGTATCACCTATGGTTTACCCTAGCCAATTCCTAATACTGTACATGTATGTTCTGTAGTCCTGCTCATCAATATCCTCTATTATATACCTACAGTATAAATTCATGCTTTCAATGGATTTAAAATAAAAAAATTGTTCCTTTAATTTTCTCATTCTATCTAGTAACACATTTATATAGACAGCTTAACACTTAAAGGCCAGACCTATGAGAGTTCCGTATGGAGCTCAGTGGTCTGGTTAATCTGCTTACATAACTAACTTAAGAGAGCGGGGCCCGACTTAAGTCTGTATCTAAAGAGCAGCAAGTTAGGAGCATTATTAAGGCTTTTAAAGAGTTAAAATAGTGTGCAAATGGCCGGGAGCTCAGCAGGCCACACGGCCGACACCCAGGGCTTACCGCCGCCCACTGACTCACGCTCCCTCTGTTCTCGAGAGGCCGGCAGTGTAGCCAGTAGTAAGAGTAGCTGGAAAAAATATGCCGCTATATGATAAACTCCCATGTTGGTGGTACCACTGCATCAAAACGACGAGTGCTACGTAGCTCGTTCTGGTCTCATTTTGAAGCTTGTAGCGCCTAGTTTTTTGCTGAATACATTGCTTTTCATGCAGATACTTGATTGATCATTCAGGAGGGCCTGAATATTCCCAAAATAGCCCAAAACCCCCCGCTAGACGAGGGTTAATAAAGAATGGGATTATAAAAAACAATTATATTATAGTACTCTATAATTTCAGTACAGAGAAAATAAAAACCGATACAAAAGAAATTGATAATTTTTAGAGTAACTACAATTCTAGTGCTTTCAACATTGCAGTAGCCTTTCACATTAGGTACACCAGGATTCAAAAGTTCTACTACCTAAATGAGAAATTAGGTAGGCTAAATGAGATAAATCGCTAAATCTTGAGACCTCATTTGTTTCTAATCAATATCTATATATATCTGCTTGTAAAATAGCCAAATAAATGTGTTTCTCTGGAATTATCTTTACATAAGCTCGCAAGATTAAGGGATTTCTCTGGAATTTACTCTTATTTTTCATCAATATTGTCACAACCTTTTAATCCCGGTGTACGGTATAAAATATCAAATTCGTCACGCAATGTTCACATCTATCTGGTCACATCCACACTCCAATCACAATATTAGTCTAGTCATGTACACGGAGGGTAATGGTCACGCAACATTCATAACATTCTATACTCTCTTCATCTTAAGGGGAGATGGGCATATTTAATTGTTTATTGTTTTATCCTTTTATAATTTTTTTTAGTTTTCTTCCTAGACCTCCATCAAGCTGTAAAAAACACCACCTAGACCTCCCTTCAAGATAAATTTTTGGCCTCTTGAAATTACAGGCTTAACGCCAGGAAAAAATTGACACCAAAATGGCACGAAAGGTGTATATATACAGTGAAGGTTTTTTCCCCAAAAATCTACTATTTTTCCACCAAAATATATTATTTTCACCTAAAATAAGATTCATGTCTATCTTAAGTCAATTAATCAAGTGTTTTGGATTTACACCTCTACACCACCGGAACTTCACCGCACTGCCTCTATTCTAATTAATTATTAATTTGTATGTGTTTTAGGGCCATTTTTATGTATAAATCTGATACCTCGGAAAATCTGCTAATCCGGAAGTCCCGCAGTCCCCTGCCTTCCGGATTACAGGACTTTTACTTTAGTACAAAAAATGGGATGAAAAGTCTTCAAATTTGCTAACTAATGGGCCGAACATCTTAAAATCCAACAACCAATGAGGCTAAACACGATAGAAGAGGGTGGCCAGAAAAACCGGCCTATCCCCTTATCTTGATTACTGAGCTGGGGCAAAAGTCAATCAACAAAATTTGGTGTTAATTATTATTTATGAATGGAGAATGCTAGTGACTAGACGAGTGTAAACGCGGTAGTTTGGGAGAGAGGGTCATGCGCCAGTTGGACTAGATAATAGTCCGTCAGACGCCTAGCCCGATGAGCCGGTGGTAGTGAAGCGTTCGCTTGGAAGCATGGTGGGTGGGCTTGTGGTGGTACAGCTTCGTTGCGGGTCTGCCTGCGGAAATCGGAGCTCTCCGGGGGATCTGAGACCTGGGAATCTTTTGCTTGGGACCCCAAATGGGCTTGGGTCTCTGGGTATTTCTCCTAGACGACCTAGATGTGTGTGATTTTGTGTTTTGTTTTGTTTTTCTGATGTGTGATGTCCCTGTTCGGGCTCTGTCTCGAGTCGGCCACCCCCATTTTTAAAAAAACCACTTGAGTAAGTGCCAGAGTATATACTGTACAGTACATACATACAATTATTACGGGGGAGATGGGTCACTTTTCTGGTTTCCCTTCTTCCTCATGTTCAGCTCCATTAGTTTTTTATATTTTAAAATGTTCGGCTCATTAGTTTGGCGATTTTATCACCTTTCGCCCCATTTGGTTGTAAATTTTAAGGCCTTTCGTGCCATTTAGGTGTAAAAAAAAATTCTGACGAGCGATACAGAGCCTGTAATTTCAAAAGGAAAATTTTCTACCATTTTTGTTTACAAATTTAGCTTGGAATAGGGTCTAAGGGGTGTTTTATAAAGTTTGATGGAGGTTAAGGGAGGAAACTAAATAATATATGAATATAATTATAAATAAATAGACCCCCAAAAATAACCAGTCCCCTTAAAAAACTATACTGAGAAGAGAACATGAAGTATTTTGAAGGGAGGATGATTGTGGTATTTTCCCTATCTGTCTTTACATATCAACAAAATTACTTCAAGAGGACAAATATCTAGTTATAATGAACAGAGTATAGTTACATACATTTGCACATGATTCACGCAACATTCCTCAAGTTTGCACTACCGGTATTTCAACTGCAGCATTAAGGGGGTATCGCACAAGAGCTTTTACCTTCAACTTTTCATCCGCATCTTCATTCGGGTAACACTTGAGACTATTTTTCACTGGTATTGGCAACTAGATAAGAAGTAACTATTTAGTGATGTAATTCTTATGTACCGGTAAGTGTACTTACAAATCAAAATTACTGATAAAAGTTAATGGAAAATGCTCTCGTGAAATACCGGCTTTACCCTATACATGGTCCAACTTAACACTGTAAAATATCTATTCAGAAATAATCTTTTTAAAGGTTTCATTTATTGTACATTACGGTTAATAAATGTTTTCGATCCCAAGTGGGAAAACAAAAAAATTTCTTTGGCTTTAATGAACAAGTAGAGAGATGAGGCACTCAGGAGAAACGAGCTCCATTTCCAGAATAAAGCTCACAAATGAACACGACGTGGCACAGTCCTCTAAAAGTCTAACCCACCGAGTTGCGATTAACCAAAAATGCAGTTTAACCCTATCATTCAGATTACTGTACTGTACTTAATTTTGTTTTATTCATGCTACGTCCAATTATTTCAACTTACAAAAGATGTCTAGATATAGTGTTTGCTGGCATAGAAGACACTAATTTACATAAATAGAACTCCATAATTCACCCTGCATCTTGCACTCAAGCAGTAATTATCCTTTTTTTCTGAATTTTCCAAGCTAAATTTATGGGTGAGTCATATGCGAGGGGGCATCTTATATGCCAGCAAATACAGTAAATGGGTTAAAATTGTCATTACCCTTTCCATCCAGGAGGCTCTAGCTAAGCTTTATAGACTTGTGGTAACTGGAATAAAATTAAGTTTAGATTTAAGATTAAAGGGTTAAACACCTTATTCTTTATGGCAATGTAAACTCAAAAAGTGGTTTACAGTGGCAACGATTGAGCTTTGATTCTTTCTTGTCATGGAATTAACAAAATCAATGGAGTCGAGGCATTGTCAAAATAACTCTAGTAACTTAAAAGGCACATCTTTATTAATCTATAATTTATATATACTTTCTAATAGACTTGCCAAATGATAACCAACGGACGGCAAACAGTTACAACGCTAATGGGAAGCAGGTCAAAATGGCCACACTCCTAAACGGCTACAGTAATAGGCCTGAGCATTTCAGTTTTAGCTAGATTTGATTTGGTCATGTTAAGTTTGATTAGAATATATTTAGGTTTGATCAAATTAGGTTGTGAGACTGTGACTGCTTAGGAGTGAAACTGTTATGACTTGAAACCCCGCTAACGGCCTCAACACGAGAATCTGGCTGTGGGTTACAGATTTTGATCACGCTGGCCAGCCGTTCAGAGATTAACTCATTCTATCAGATTTACACAAATATCTGTTTTATTCTGGCTACCCCCAGATGATTTTATTCAACTTGGCAATAACCTAAAGGGTTAATTGAGATTAAAACAATACTTCTTATTGGATCACTGTCTTTAAAGCGATCCTTCCAAAGCTGGATCAAATCATCTGGCAGTAGAATGAATAAAGTAAAGACATGGTCGCCTGATTGAAAGGGTTAAAGGCGGAGACACACAAGTTTTTCCGGCAATTTTCAACGGGCAATGTATTTTCTGGGTTATTTCGGTGTTCCCCACTTTGGTATCGGGAAGTAAACTGAAGTTGGATTATTTTTGATCAATCTTTTACTGGCAATACTTCAGAGTTCCTTGCATTGGTATCAGAAACTAGACTGAAGATAGATTATATTAGGTGACTGAATTCTGATAAAGCTTGTATTTTGAAGCTACCCAGACAATAATTACTGGAGAAAGTGCTTGTGTGCTTCGGGCTTAAGTACAGGATATGTGGTACTCCCAATACAAGCAATACTAAATAACATGGCTTGGTTAGATATATACGAGTGGGTAATGTAGTCTTTCACATCAACACCTTCAGTACCACCACGCCCTTTTACAATTATTATATTCTGGCTAATTGTAGATTATTTTATTCACCATGGGAAGAACCTGTGGGAATTGGAGGGTAAACTGATAGTGTTTTACCTTTTGATTCTAAGTGCAATAAAATTGTCTAATGTTAGTCAAAATCAAAGTCAAATGGTTTTGGTACTGAGGGAGTTAATGATGGTTAAATACAGGGCCTTTTACTACTGTAGATAATAGGCCAGTTAACGGTTACTTTGGGATAGTCTTGTACAGTAAATGCAAGATTGACATACAGCATACAGTAGTTATATTATTATTATTATCTGTGAGTACGGCTCCACACTAAAACACTGCATGTCAAGGCTAAATATTAAAATGCAAGGTGATAAGTGTCAGCATATGGATATGTGCAGTCGGGAGGGGTGTCAAAGGTACAGTGGTAGACAGGTCAAGTACAGACAAGTGCTGAGGTATATTAGGTCATCATCAGGGGTTAGCTAATAGTATTGTGGTTAATAATTATTTTACCCTTTACTAAAAAGCTTATAAGTCATCGCCGAGTTCTGCCCAAAAGGGAGCACTACTGATCTGACTATGCATGTCCTTAAGTAAACATCCTTATGTCAGACTGGCTAGGTGTTCTTTTATTTCATAATTTTATTTTGCTAAAGCGTTGTTTCCACATAGCGATTTTGATTAGTTCTTTTGCCTTTATATTGTCTTTGTCCAAGTTTTGGTTTGTTTATTTTGCAAGTTTTACAATTTTATGGCTATGTCAGCAGGAACACCTATAGGCCAACCCAGCTCTCCCCTCCTCAGCCTCAAGGGAGATGGCAACAATTTGCAGTGAATACAAAAAGCTTTCATGTCTTAAGCTGGATGCTAACCATGACACCATCAAAATGTTAATGCAAATGGTAAACTCTTTCAATCCCCTCCAAACTATTAACACATCTGTGAGAGCAACATATCCAATCTTTCTTCCACAACATGTTTGTTTTATATGTTTATAACTGTACAGTACATTCCTGGGAATAAGAATAAGATACTGTGGAGTACATGTCCTGTGGAGAAGTCACTGAATTTATTACTCGCAGATTTTTCTATTGTTGAAAATAAAGAATTAATTCATTCATAATTATGCATTAATGCTGAAAGAATTGGGTAAATTAAATTATGCACAATATTACTAGCAAATATACCTCGGTGGTTGCCGCAAAAACCTCTTAGCACTTCATAGCACTTGTACAGCCATAATAATCAACAGTTCGACAAAACCTTGAGTGAAATCTAGAGGAGGGACATTAAATTGCCACTTTTACAATGTGAAACAAATAGTACTAGTCACAGGGCTATTAGAAACACTTAAGCTCTGTCACAGAAAAGTCATAGCAACATTTATGAGCAAGGCTGTCGATGAACTACTGCGTTTGGCTGTACAGTATTAACTTAATCTGTTTACGACCGTACTACACGTCCACAAAGTCAGTCTACTGGACTAAACACTCAATGAAAAAAGGAATTAACTACCACTTCTATGATCTATCCTATATTTCTCTCATACAAGAGTTGTGTGTGATTAAAATGCTACATAACTTTCCTATCATTAAAAAGATGGATAAAATTAGTGCATAGATTGTACGTCACCTTGTGTTGTCTAACATAATTTGATATGTCAATCTAGGTTCTAATCTAGAGGAAATTTACTTGCATACTGCCTACTTGATTTAACATAGTCTAGATACGTACTTGTTTTGATTACAGCCAGATTGGATTGGAAAAATAAACTCTGAAATGTGAAAACGTACCAAAGAGGGTATCACACGAGAGCTTTCATTCATTAGCTGCCAGATCAGAGTTGCAGAAAAGCTTGACAATAAAAGTTCTCGTGTATTGCCTCTTAGCTTTGAGAGAAGGTAAAAGTGGAAGCATCAAATCTCTCCTATTACAGTATCCACCCATATAGTGTCGCTTGCTAGTTTAAAGTTAACTTCTAATTGGGGTAGGTTCACCAACATGTACTCAGTTGTTCAATTAGTATGCAAAATCAATAACAAAATAGATATAATAGTAGAGCTAGGTTAATAAATTTAGTGTAAAAATGTACGATAGTTAAGGTAAATTTGTTCACTAAGTTTATTAATCTAACTAAACTAAATATCAAGGGTATTTTTGTTATCACTATTACATTCTAATTAGACTAGGCCATACAAACTGGCTAATGCACCCTATGCCCGCCTGAAGACAGCAGCATCACAGTCTAAGTCCTCTCCTTTCGCACCCGCACACCTCTCGCTATTATTGTCACAAAATCAGGGGACAAAGAGTTGAAGCGTCAGTCATCTTACCTTATCTTGTACAACGATTTGTGGGTTCAGTAACTTTGGTTTATTAGGTTCTTAACGCTTTCAATCAGATGATGCCAATTTCGGTTTTATTTGAACTACAACCTGAATATTTTTTCATTCAGAATAGATTCCTTCACTCATATCCAAGGGGACCAAAACCAGCAGGCAATTTAAGGGGGGATGGGCCGGTTTTCTGGATCACTTTCTCCCTCATGTTTAGCCCCATTAGTTTTCAGATGTTTGCCCCATTAGTTAGTCGATTTTAAGACCTTTCGCCCCATTTCTTTGTCAATATTTAGACCTTTCGTGCTATTTAGGTGTCAATTTTTTCCCTGGCGAACGATAGTGAGCCTGTAATGTTGGAAGAACCGGCCATTGGCCGGAACATTTTTCTACCGAAAACTGTACAAATTAATCTAGAAGGGGGATCTAATGGATGTTTTTTTTTTTAATTTGATGGAGGTCTAGGGAGGAAACTAGAAAAATAATGAATACATGCAAATATCGCCCAAAAGGTGAACCATCTCCTCTTAAAAACTTTGACCGGTCCTAAAAACAGTCCCTTCTTTGTCGTCACTATTATGAATTATGCAAAGTCAAAGTTATGTTTTACAATTCTTAATACTGGATGACTTTGGAAGTGATAAAATGGCTAAAACAAAGTAATTTAATACAAAATGCCATGAATTCCTTCCAGTGTTAATGCCACCTTCGCCCGGTTTGATACCCTGGTCAATAACACACATATCGACCTCTTGACATTGAGACCATACACAATTTATATATATTTTGATTAGTTATTTTGCCTTTGTCCCAGTTTTGGTTTGTTTAGTTTGCAAGTTTTACATTTTAATATAAAACTGTCTGGAAGTAGCTACAATAAAAGATAAACCAGTATCATCTGCTTGAAAGGGTTAACAACACTGTGATAGCGTTGCCTCTTAATTCTTACACCCCATCCTATATCCCTCCTCCATCAATAGTTTGGCTCCCCCTTTCCTCTACCTACATCTTCTACTTTTATACAGTCCTTCCTCCTTAGTCTACCCTCTTTGTCTCCTATCTATCTATCTCGACTTACAGTTAAAGAGTATGTACAGCAAAACTCATCAGGAATATCTTAAATGTTTTTTTTTTTCATTCAACACAAACATCATTCAATTTATTTAATCAGTGTTTGCTCCCAACTTTCGTCCCGAGAGCCCCTTATACTATACTGGAGAATCTCACCACCAAATCACTGCTCTCCTTCAGAATCAATGGAATAACAATGGAGAATCATGAAAGTGGATTTACACCAGGGCTTTTCTGGCAACTTTTGATCCGTAAATTTCTTCTGGTAACATTTTGAGACAATTAATGGAATCAGCAATTATAAGAAGAGACAATATTATATAAAAGTATATTTCAGAAACTGTCCGGAAAAAAGCACTTGTGTAAATCCGCCCTAAGCCTGTCTATATTGACCATACTCAAGTTTTATCAATTGTGTTGAAGAACCATTCTGTGAACTGGTGTAGCTGTTGTGCAGCTGCCCGACTGTCCTCCTGTAGCTTTCTGTTCTCCGAGCGCAGCTGTGTCACCTCATCCTCCAGCTGCTCTGAACGGTGCTGCTCAGTTGCCAGACAACGCTCCAGATGTGCCACTTGATCATGCAGAGTGCTTGGATCTTGAGGAGTGCTGTTACTCTCATTTGATCTGTTAAATTTAACATAACTAAACATTACAGAAATACAGCATACATACTATTAAACACATCAAAGAAGACTGCATTCCACACATTCACTTATGCCAACAACATAATCTACACTCCTTGAGAGCCCTGTGGGAAAGCCCAATTTCGGCCATGGCTTTCCTTAGGGACTCGGGGCAGCCTAGGGAACGACAACACCAACAACATAAATACAGATGATGATAAGCTACTGGCCCTATTGAAGTAGTGTAGCTATATATATAATACTGAATGTTTATTTTTTTTCTCCTTATTTTGTACTTCTGTGGGTCATATTTCTCAGGTGGGACACATCTAACGCATAAAAAAAAAATAGTTCCTCATTTTATATTGTAGCTAAAATATGAAATTAATTGAAGAAGTTAGGTGAGGACCTAGATGTGTGTGAATTTGTATTTTGTTTTTGTGTGTTTTGTGTTGTCCCTATTCTTGCTCTGTCTTGAGTCAGCCCCCCCCCCCCCACCCTTCCAAAAATAACACACACACACATAGGAAAAGTGGGGATTGGGCCTGAGTAAATAGATAGATAGATAGATAGGTGAATGTAAGTAATCATGAATCATCTTTTACTTTAACTAATTTGCTAAATCTGGAAATGGCTGGATTACAATAAAAGCATTAGCTGCTTTACTAGATTATAATGTAAAACTTGCAAAATAAACAAACCAAAACTTATACGAACACAGTAAAAAGACAAAACAACTAATCAAAATCGCTGTGGAAACAACGCTTAACCTCTTAAGTGCGCATGGGGGTAATTAGACACCTCTGCCTGTGCGCATGTATTTGAGCTGTTTCCATCACTAAAATATTCATTTTACCATAAATAGCATTAATACTTATCCATATGCGCCTATTATAGGTTGATTATAAAGGTATTAACCTGTTACAACAATAAAACGAGTGAAAACAGCGTTTGGATGGTCAAAATCGGCGATACAGGCCGCGAGTTACATAATGTATGGGTGAGGCAACCTCCTTTCCCGCCAATTTCCCCCAAGGCCACTGAGACACTGTCGATCGATACTCTCTCTCTCTCTCTTGCACTCGCTTGCTAACAGTGGTGACAATGCCCTGCTTGCAACTCGCTAATGTTAGCACGAAAATATACCTCAGAATAAGGGAATAACAGGGAAAATAGGTGATAACTGAAGGAGGGGAGGAAAGGAGGGGAGGTAGAAGACTGATATTTTGCATGGCCCAAGGGCAAAAAAAATAAAAAAAAAAATAAAAAAATAAAAATAAACAAAATTATGTTTTTTCGATGTTTAAATTTTTTTTTTTTTTTCTCTGACTCTTAAGAGTCTTCCCGCAGTCCGCCGGGGGAACTCTTAAGAGTCTTCCCGCAGTTCCCGGGTTAAGTAAAATAATAATTTATAAATAAAAGAACACAATCTACCACATATGGTGTACGTTACTACACGAGCAAATTAATCTGGTTCCCAAGAAAACTAATCGCACACATAACAACGCACTATCGTCACGTTCAAGGAATTAGTCAACTTGGGACGTCCGGGACGTTCTGGTAAATTTGACTAAACTCTGCATGAATAAAGAAACTACAATTAGTGTCAACATTTTCTATTAAAATAAAATTTGCAACCTGACAAGACATTAAGAATAGTACAAAATACAAATAGCTCTCAATAACGATAGGGGGTAGGGACCCCCCTGATACTACTCTCCTTGACGCGGTTGGGGGGCTTCGGGGCCGTCGACTGGAGCTTGATGGGGGATGGTTGTGGTACCTACCCTTCCTATCTCCCCTCGAGCTTTCGTCCTCAGCTTGACTAATTTTGAGTAGTTTTTCATTCCTCGTTCTATGTTTTTCCCCTTCTATTCTTATTCTGTCCCATCCGGCTGTCCTCGGGCAGCCTATATCTCATGTTTCCCTGGCCTGGCTAGGTGGTTGACTCCTGACCCGTTTGTCTCTTCGGTTGCTAATGTGGCCGGACTGACTTGATTCCCTTCGGTAATGCATTTTTTGCTTCTCGATGTGATTTTTTCTACCTATGACCTGATCTTTTATTCTTTGCCCCGATCACTTCTTGGTTGGTGTTGCGGTGTAGCAGTTCTTGCCTCATCCTTCGGCCCTGCCCTATAAGAGCTTTGATGTGGAGCTCATGTGGTCCGGCTGAACTGGTGAAATGGTGAGAAATGTCTACGTGTCTTCACCTTCCTCGATTTGTTCCCCTACTGCCCTTCCCGATCTATCTTGCCTCGTTTAGTTATATATCTTGATCGAATCCTTCGGGCCAGCCCTATGAGAGTTCTTTTATAGAGCTCAGTGGTCTGGTTAAACTAATATTAAAACAAAAAAAGGGACCTGTAAGCATAGCATGCCTCAAGTGACCCCTATCAATTACTACCCTACAAATAACCTACATTTATTGTACAAATAAATTATGGAAATCGCAAAAGCTAGCAATTGTTACTATCGACAATGAATAGATATAATATAATAAAGAGACATAATTACAAAATATGAAAAAGCAATAACAGATTTTAACAAAGAGTACTCTTTTAACAAAAAAATTTAATCTGAAAAAATATTGTGTGTGTATGTATATATATATATATATATATATATATATATATATATATATATTTTTTTTTTTTGGGGGGGGGCCTTTGTTATGTGTACAGTATTTCTTATGTGACACCATAAGAAATACTGTACACATAATGAACCTTACCAAGTGGAGGGACTTACTGTGTACGAGTCAGGTAGCTTGTGGGGGTTATGATGGTAGTTGGGCTCAGTGGTAGTAGTGGTGGTGGTGGTGATTAAGTTGTCTCTGATATTCAGCATGGCCTCAGTCCCAATGTTCACCGAAATCATGCACACACTCGCCCTCTTCTTCAGTGTTTCTTTATGTATCTTTCTCTCTTTCCTGACCCACATCTAACCTTCCACCTTCTCAATCTATGTATCAACCTTATACTGAAGCTACCTGTTAAAACTGGAAAAGCCTGAACAAAATTTAATGACCTTATACTTAATGCAAAAATGGTTGATCCTAAATAAGACTGCACATATCAAATCTGTACCTGTTAGGTTGGGGTGGCTGTGTGGGCCAGGTGGAGCCTTGTGGGGGTAGTGATGGTGGTCGTGGCTGGGTGGTTAAGGTGTCTCCACTCTTCTGTATGGCCTGAGTGGCAGTATTCACCAGACTCATCCACTCCTGGTCCACATCCAGCCCGACACCTCCTCCTCCCGACACCACCTTCTCTCGACTTCCTCCAACACTCTCACTATCAACCGGCTTTTCCTCAGATCCTGACTCCGTCCATTTACTGCAAGCATAGACAAAGATTAAGGCTTTAATTAAAATGTAAAACTTGCAAACTAAACAAACCAAAATTGGGACAAGGACAATATAAAGTAAAATTAAATTATCAAAATCGCTGTGGAAACAACGCTTACTAAAATGAAAATTATTAAATAAAAGAAGATACTATTAAAAATAACATAAAATACCCTTGTTTTGTCAAAATCTATGTGCTAAGGGTGGGTCATCTATGCATATACTTAAAAATGTAAAGGAGTGGTATACAGTATAGTGCTGGATATGGAAAACCATCTGCTTAACTTAAATGTGAAAAATAAAAATAGTAGATGATAATAATAATTTTACTATTTTTCATAATTATTATTTTCTCTCCACTAACCAACTTTACTCCTAAACTCGATTAATGAAATTAACAAACACATTTGGCAGTCCGGAGATTCGAACCCAGGACGCTCACACCGAAAATCAACACACTTATACATTGCACCACGAAGACAGTTAAAGAATGCTGCACAAGCCTACGATTTATTATGCAGTTTCGAATCCTGCATACCAATCTTAGCATGTACATCATTCCAACTGCACTATCGGAGGCTATGAATAGGTGAATGGAAATACAGTAATCACTCCCATATCCGACCTGTCATTATCCGAACCTCGCCAATAACCGAACAGGCCATAAGATATATAAATAATTAAAGTAAAGTTGTTGTACAGGACTTTAAAAAAAAAATAAAAAATTACTGAAATCGCTGATATACAATAATTTACTTATCATTACTTATTATATCTTATAAACATAATAGTAGATAGCCAACTTACCATAATACTAAATTATAATTCATAATAAACTTATATAAACCGAGTAATCTTGGCCAAACCGATACGCATGCGGTATTGTTTACCACCGGTTTACTAAAGTGCCACCATTATCGATTTTCTTCCAGCCGACTCGAGCGGGAGGGTTACCAATTGAAGTTAAATCCGCTAGCATATATTGTTAGATGTAAGACATGATAAATACCACTAGAAATATGAATTGGCAAAATCCATATAATATCGCTTCAAAATTGTTCTGAAATTTCAAACAAAAGTTTAAATACAAACAGCTAGTGTAAATCATTGCTGCTAGATAGAAGTAAAGGTTTCTAGATCTAGCGGAAGTCGCTATATATATTGGCAGTACTGTTAGATGTAAGACATGATAAATACCACTAGAAATATGAATTGACAAAATCCATATAATATGACTTCGAAATTGTTTTGAAATTTCTAAACAAAATATAAACACAAACCGCTAGTGTAAATAATTGCTGCTAGATCGAAGTAAAGGTAGCTAGATCTAGCGGAAGTCGCTATACGTATTGGCAGTACTGCACACGGCGACACGATTGTATGGTCATTGTTGTTGATATTCCAGTAGAGGGATGAACAGATTATTTTTCTTGTCCAATAACAGCTATTTCATAGTCCCACAGGAATTATTTGGATATATTTATGACCCCTGGTATGAAGGTATGTTGCCAATATAATAATAGAGACAAATAAATAGTTAAAGGACTAATAACCTAATAATAATGACAAATAAATAATTAACTCTGTGTATCCGAATACTCCCTGTGACCGAACTGGCCATGGCCCATATAGTTCGATTATGGGAGTGATCACTGTAGTAATTAATGGGGCGCTTAACCCTAGGGAAGGCCTCTCGATAAACTACTACTGAACCAGGATTAATTATTATGTTCTCTCCACTAACCAACTTTACTCCTAAACTCGATTAATGAAAATAACAAACATATGTGGCAGTCCGGGGATTCGAACCCAGGACGCTCACACCGATATGTTTCAAAATAAAAGCATAATACAGAAGGGTAGTATCTTGGTGTTGGAGGTGTATAGCGTACCTGTCCTGAGGTGGTGGTGGTCTGTGAGGCTGGTGGTCCTGAGAATAGGTCTGTCCCCGGGTGGTCTTGTGGTCGGAGAGTGGAGCGGGGCTGGAGGTGGAGGAGTTTGATATGACTGTAGCGGGTCGGGCCGTAAGCACCACTACCTCCGCTACTTCTGTCTGTGGTGTACTGTGCCCACTCTCCACCGAGCTCTGTGGCCCGGAGGATGCTACTGGTGGGGCGTGTCCTGGTCCTACCGGTACAATGCCCAAGTGTTGCGGACCACTGGGGCCCCCCCGGTACCCGAGGGAAGGGGAGGGACCCTGGCTCTGAGAAGGATGAGGCTTAGTGGTGTTGGTGGGGTGGATTTGAGGTTGGTTGGTGGGGTGAATCTGAGGTGGGTTGGGTCTGTCTAATGAACCCGCTGCTTTGGCACGCTCCAGGGAACTACTGTTACTGCGACTACTCTGAGCTGACTGACGCGCCCCAACTTCAATTATGCTGTACGCCCTAGGCCGCTCAGAATTATCTCGCGACGCCAGGGACTCTGTATCAGAAATATAGTCGGGGTTTATCAATCTAAAGAGCTCTTCCTGTAGGTTGGATGAGCCGAGGTTGGCCGAGTTGCGCTGACTGGCCTTCCTGGGACCGGCGGCCTGCCTGAGTCTGGCCTCCGCAGCCACGGTCCGGGGGGATTGGTTGCGGGAGGAGGTGGAGGAGGGGGTAACACTCCCACCCTTCACCTGCCTCTTAGAGTGCGGTGATCCACTGCTGGCAGATAATTCATCTGAAAGACAAATTATATAATTATTGTCATCAGCCTTATATACCAAAATATCAAATTCAGAGTGGTTTTCATAATTATTTTTATCAACCATATTTTCTTGCGTACCGAATAAGTGCACCAGGATTATTTTGTTTAAATGTATGAGAAAAGGAGAGAAAAAGCAAAGCTGCCTGTAACTAGTGTCCCCCCTCCCCTCCCCCAAATTGAAAGAGTAACGGGCTCTATTCAAAGTAAGTTAGAGTCTAAATGTCTAGATACTGTACACAGAGCTTGAAGTAGTTCAAGTCGTAGATTGAGGGTGAGGGTTCCAGAGTTTTTATTTATTGTTTATCTTTTTCTTTTTCTATTATTATTATTATTAATATTGATGATTTTTTAAATTTATTGTTCTTGTTAAAAGAACATGTTTAAATCTGTTGTTACTTCATATTTTGCAATTATTTGTCTTTGTGTTCTTTTATTTAATAATTTTCATTTTAGTAAACGTTGTTTCCACATAGCGATTTTGATAATTTAATTTGACTTTATATTGTCCTTGTCCCAATTTTGGTTTGTTTAGTTTGCAAGTTTTACATTTTAATTTATATTATATGTATTCATTGTCGATGGTATCAATTGCTTACTTTTGCGATTTCCTTAGTTTATTTGTGCTATAAATGTAGGTTATTTGTAGGGTAGTTATTGATAGGGGTCACTTGAGGAATGCTATGCTTACAGGTACCTACCCGATAGCACTATCGTTAGTGAGTGCTGTACTGTATTTTATATATTATTTTGTAATAGTATAGATATAGATACACGGGTGGATGGGACTCGTTAGCCTTGGTCGGCAACTCATCTAGGGGAGACCACCTTATACAAATCCGGGTGGATGGGACTCGTCAGCCTTGGTTGGCAACCTGTCTAGGGGAGTAAACCTGATAAAAATCCGTACTGCTTACCTAAGGGTAAGGCAGGTTAGTGGATGGATTAGCCGAACACCACTGTAGAAAAATAGTGCTAACAAGATACACAGAGGGCCTCGGAGTCGGACGGATCCTAATTTGAGTGGTCAATCCTGTAAGTCCTTCAATAAACTGGCTTGGGTTTTCCCTCTCACAGGGAATAGGTCTGCTTGGGGACATTCTGTGTATGGCCACCCTCGTAAGGGGAGTAAGGCGTCCGGCAATAGATAGATAGATAGATAGATATCTTATCAATATTTGTATTTTGTACTATTGTTAATGTCTTGTCATGTTGCAAATTTGATTTTAAATAATATTTTGACATTTAACATGTAGTTTCTTTATTCATGCAGAGTTTAGTAAAATTTGCCAGAACGTCCCGGACTTCCCAAACTTGACTACTTCCTTTAACGTGACGATAGTGCGTTGTTATATGTGCGATTAGTTTGCTTGGGAAACAGATTAACTTGCTCATGTAGTAATGTACACCCTATGTGGTGGATTGTGTTCTTTTATTTAATAATTTTCATTTTAGTAAGCGTTGTTTCCACATAGCGATTTTGATAATTTAATTTGACTTTATAGTGTCCTTGTCCCAATTTTGGTTTGTTTAGTTTGCAAGTTTTACATTTTAATTTACTCGTCAAGTAGAAGAAAGACGGAAAATCGGTTCACTCTTGGGTTAGAGATGGACAGAATAGGGGTGGGAGTGTGTTGAAAGGTGGGTGCCACCTACTGTCTATAAGGTAGGAGGCATACTGTATGCTGAAAAAGCTCAAAACATTGATCATTATAAAAGCAGTAGAAGAGATAGAGATATGCAACATTGTGGTGTGTAGAGAAAGATTGTATGGAATGGAGGGGGGAGGGGAAGTGTTATTAGATAAATATCAATGTCAAACTCACAAACTCAATTTATTGGTACTAGGTATTTACCCCTCCTCTAGCGGGTGCTCTGTGGCCGTTTTGGGCCTTTCTGGGCCGTTCTGACTGCTATATCAACCATCAGTATGAAAGGAACTGTATTGCGCCAAAAACTAGGTGGAAATCGCTACACAATGACGCCACATACAGCTACGTAGCACTCGTGGAGCACTGACAGTGTTACCTCGAAGATGGAAGTTTAGCTGATTTTGCTACCTTGCTCACTTTTAGCGAACTATTGGTTACACTGTCATCCTCACGTGCGGTGGGGGAACTGGAGTTAGTGTGGGCCGGGAGGCCACAGATGTCGGACGTATGGATCATTACTATCCCACCCATTTTCACTCGATTTCCACCCTTTTTTCACCCGTTTTTTGCCAGTTTTTTCAACTCGACTTATGTGGTGAGCCGCTTTTTAAGGGTTAAGGAAAATTTATTTTGCTTTACATTATTACTTATCACAGTAACTTTTGAGTTAGTTTTCAAGTTCTAAATTTTAATTAATTATCACAGTTCTCTTCCTTAACACATTAGAATAAGCTACAAAGACACATACTTGAGTCCTCAAAAAGGGCTAGAGAAAATGGGCTGCAAATTTCCACATTTATTCTCTGGCTGACACTTTCCAAATGGAAAAAAATATTAGCTTGATTGCATTAGTCATTATTGAGTTACAGAGGTTAGTGTTAATTTTTGGTTTGCTTACTGATAATAAATGGGCTGTATACTTATCTAAATAAAACTTCTTATTCTTAAATCTCCTATCTATCTATCTATCTATCTATCTATATAGTCAGGCACATAATATGACTGTGTACCTTCACTGCGAGTGGGGTTGAGTCGCTCGAGTGATGATGCCGGGGCAGGAGCAGTGGCGGTGGTGTCCTCCTGGCCTGGAACAATAGGTCCAGAGGTGGGGCGGGGAAGGTGGCCGGGGAGACTGCTCGACCTCATGTTACCGTTCAGTCGCTCCGTCCGCCACGCTATGTACTCGCTCACCTGGGTACATATAACATGAAGGTGAACAGATTACTCTACTTATGTCACTAAATTTTTTTATTTCTCTTTAGTTTAACCAGACCACTGAGCTCTGAAGGATTAGGTGAAAGGAAGGTCTAGCAGGTAAAATATCAAAATGGGCAATTGTCACAAACAATGAAGTCCCCTACTTGTATAAATGAATGTTATCACATGTTACCGCTCAAGCGCTCCATCCACCACGCTATGTACACAACTCACCTAGACACACATAACATGAAGGTAACTATACTCTGTTTCTTTTCAACTGACGGTAAATTGCACTTCCTTTCAACATTACCCTTAAGTAATTCAACTCCTTCTCATAACTAGCATACTCTAATTCTACATAGCCTAGCTTAGCATTACCAGTACTATAAACAAAAACACTGGCTATCTAAAACCTTAACCTTTATGAATGTAACATTTTAAAGTTTATTCAATATTTGTAACTAACTGGTACATCTCTTATTAGGTAACTTTCTGCGAGTTAAATCATAGCGCAAAATTCATATTTTATATTCAAATCAATAAAAAGGTATTTGGACAACACAATCAGTAGACCATATCAACCAGTGCCAACTTAACAATTACTGCAGGGTTACTAGGTTAGGCTAGGACTTTGGCACTACTGATAGTAGATTTGGCCCAGGTTGATGGTTAAGACTCTGGTTAACCCACTGAGCCCCAGCGACGCAGGGTTTGCGTCCACAATGTATGTAACGCTAAACCCCAGCGATGCAAACCATGCATCCTGGCCGGTCCGGTCCCAATTACTCCGGTCCTATGGCACCTAGAGGGCTCAGATTTGTATGGGAACTGTGTAAGTATCCCACGCAACCATACCGGTTTTTGCACGTGAGCGCGCAAAAACTGGTATTTTGGGTGTTATTGCCTTCAATTTTTTACTCTTGTAAAATCGACTTTCGGGGGCTACCAATTTTTTACCTTTTTGATAGTTTTTTGTAGTTTTTCCTTCATTCCTAACCCATTCGCTATTGTTTCTGGAAAAAACAAAAAAAATCAGAAACAGCTGGTCCCTGGTGGTACATTTATTATAAACTAGCTGGGGCTCAGTGGGTTAAGGGGGTCGTTTTTCTGGTCCCCTTTCTCCCTCAAGTTAAGCCCCATTTATTTTGAGATTATAAGTTTTTCGGTCCATTAGCTTGGCGATTTTAAGACCTTTCGCTCCATTTTGTGTTCAATTTTAAGACCTTTCGTGCCATTTAGGTGTCAATTATTTTCTGGCGAGCGATAGCGAGCCTGAAATTTTAAGAGGAACCGGCCTTCGGCTAGAAATTTTGTCTACCAAAAGATGTACTTTCTACCAAAAGATGTACTTTCTACCGAAAAATGTAGAAATTTATCTTGGAGGGGGTCTAGGTTTTTTTTTCTAAGCTTGATGGAGGTCTAGCGAGGAAACTAAGAAATAAAGGAATAAATTAATTAATAGACCAAAACTACCATCTCCCCTTAAGATCTACTGGTTGAAATGGCATGGCTACCGTACTAGTCTAGTTGTCTAGGGGCCCAATAGAAATTCCTCCTAACTGCAATTACTGTACCTGTCCCGGCGTGATATTGTTGTTGTTGTTGTTGTTGGTAGTGTTTGGTAGAGCAGTGGTGGTGGTGGTGGTGGTTGTGTGGTCTAAAGTCTGTCTCATCTTCACACCATCCGATGGACATCTCAGTGGGGTGTTGTCATAGTCTCCTAACCCCACGTGCTGTTACAAGAGTTTATTTAGTTTTGAATATAATTTTAACATCACTGCTCCACTCATTCATATTATCTGAATATCAAAGTAGCCATTCTTATAATTTTAACATATTACTCTATCCACTGCCTGGCTTAATTTCATACCATCTGAACATCTAAATAGTCACCTAATGCAGAGTCTCTGAATCTTGTTCAGTTAATGCTTTTACTTTTAATTTATAGATTAAACCATCAACTAGCAGAGTCCTATGCACATCCTCTGCACATCTCACTGCGTCTTACCCCAATGAGGTGCCAGGTGTACTATATGTAGTTATTTTAGCCTCAATATTATCCTACAGCTAAGTACTGTATGGACTGTACAGTAATTTTCAATCAACTGAAGCATGTTTTCAAACCCCAAATTTGCAGAGATGACAATTTGCTTAGATTTATACAAGTGGTGCTATATTAATAGTTCTACAGGTACTTCACAAGTGTCACCAAACATATTACTCCTAGGATACCCCAAGCATCAATGGTGTTGTTATGTTTAAATCTACAGTGCTATATTACAAATATTACCGGTACTTAATTTAGTTTACGATTAATCTCTTACAGGCGAAGCATCAACAATTATTTTACAACTGCCATCCCAAAGTTCTACTGTATTCTACTTTCATAAGGATAAACTATACCCAATATATACAGTATATAGTATATATATATATTTTAAATAAAGGTACTCTTATGAAAGGGTCTCCAGCTTTTCTACCATAGCAAAATAAAAACATGCAACACACACACAAATCCTGTACTAAAACCAAGTTACAAACCCCCCCGTCAAACAGGCTTACTGATGGTGGGTCAGGTCCTTACATGGGGCGAGGGTTCCTCAGGGGTGACATGCAGAGGGCGAGGGTGGGAGGGGGGCACCGCGTAGTTCCCGTTATCTCCGTCACTGTCCGGACGGTGGTAGTGGTGGTGATGGTGGTGGGGAGGATGGTAGTGGTAGTGGGGCTGCCAATGGTTGGGGGAGGATGAGGAGGAGGAAGGGGTGTTGACAGGGGTGGGGGAGTTGGTGGAGTACCCCGGATGGAGGTAGGGGGGGTTCGGGGTAAATGGCGGAGGGGGTGAGGAGGAGGGGATGGACATGTTGTTAGGCTGGTTGGTAGGGGTAGGATGGGGGTATGGTGGGAGCTGCTGGGTGGGGGTGGGTGGGTTAGGCACCCCCCCACGGTTATGGAAGGAGGACTGGAAGAGGTCGCCGCGTCGTTTGGTGCTCTGTTGGTTAGATCAAGCAAGGTCGGCTCCAGGCTACATCTTCAGCTCTTTCACTTTTATTTTAAAGCAACACCAAAATACAAGATGGCAAAACACACACCTTCAATTTAAGAATAAAACACTACCATATCAACTAGCTTCCATTATATGAGTGCTATTGAATCCACTGATGTGGAGAACTGGTGCTTATGACAGTAAAATCACTGGCAGCTTTCATTATTTTTATTATTAGGATTTTCTTTACTAATAGAAGGATAGTCATTACATAATGCTCAGACAAAATTCCATGTTCTTATTCTTAAAATGAGGAGTGTCAGCTAAAATAAAATAAATAAATGCCAATAACTGCATAGTAAATAAAACAAAATAAATAAATGCCAATAACTGCATAGTAAATAAAACAACAGATTCCAATGGCATTCCAAAAAAATCACATACACTGTATTTCTAAAAATAATGCTAATGCCTTAAATTCATGCATGTATGGAGAATCATTCATGTATCTGAAGATAGTACACTGTATAATGCATATGATAAGAAATTAATGCAACGATTCATTTCAACTTAGTTCTATGCAACCATATTTGCTGGCATAGAAGATACACATATTTTCCGTATGTATAATCGGCTCGGTGGCAAGGTTGGTAGAGTGCCCAACTGGTGAACAAACTCCATAGACATGTGCAGGTTCAAGTCTTGCTCCGGGAAATACCACAAAAATACTACCCACCCACAGCTGACCACTCATCCGGCAGACCAATTTAGAAGCTGTTTCTCCCAATGGGACTAAATATAAGTTGTATAAAAATACACCCCTCTAAATATCACACTACGTCCTACGCTCTAGTAGTACAGTAAAACCTCGCCCGTTCGGAACCCGCCGACCCGGAAACCTGCGACTTCCAGACTAGCATTTCAATTCGGACTCCGACCTCTAGACTTCTGGAAAAGCTCTAAAGTCTGAGAAATGCAGTCCGGACAAAATCATATCCGGATATTTTTCTGTAAGTCTTAGCAATCTAGTCCAGAAATGTGGGATCTTGTCCGGACTATATTACTCAGACTTCTGGAAAAGTCTGGAAGTGTGAGTAATATAGTCCAGATGTAAGACAAGACTTTTGGACTTTTCCGTAAGTCTGAGGTCGGAGTCCGGGTTTCAGACTTTCAGAAAAATCACTATTTCGGACAGGCTCTTCCCCTAATTAGTCCAAAAGTGCGAAGCTTTACTGAATTTTTTTTTTTTTCTGATTTTTTCCGAACCAAATTTAGGGATGAGTTTTATCTGATCTTACAAGCCAGCAAATATGGTATGTGATTGATCTTTCTATCTGCCACTGAGACCTGTGTTGTGTTTCCCCAAGTGTTAACATTGCAATATTACCAACACCAGCACACCAGATCAAAACAAAGCTATTAGTATGACTGACCTTGAAGCAGCTTGTACGGTTACACTACATTACTCAATATTATCAGATACTATTAATTAAGCCCTTGTGTATTTCTTAAGTATTTAATTCATGTTACATTTATCTGTTCAACTTTCAACTATCCCCTTGTTCTAGTTACAACAAGGTTATCTCTTCATTCAACTATCCCCTTATCACTTCGTTATCAACATGTATCACTACCCGTTATGATTACCTTGTTTTATTAACTTGTAATGTACTGCTTCTTAATTTCACATGATCTATTTAATTTTTTCATTTTTTGCTACCTTCTTACCCTTGGCAGTTTTCTGTATCTCCTAATCCGTTACTTCTGACTTTACTTGCCCAACGTGCATTATAGTTTATGAAAATTAAAATAACTACCGGTATATATACATGTACTTGCTTTACTTGCTTGCTTAAATATAAATAATTAAATAACAGAATAATATTGAAGTCTTACACTACCACATATTATAATAAAGTTACTGTTTATGGGAGAGTAATCAACTACAAATGGCAATAAGAGCAAGAGGAAATTAGCTACTATCGTTAAAAAACAAAATGGCGGTCACAGTTAAAGAATAAACCATATTAAATCCAGCACATGCAGGAGGGTGATTTTGAGCGGGCGACAGTACTAACATCACACAGTATGCATCTCTCTGAGATTCCAACCAGAGACCAGAGGAATTCCTGGGCCCACTACCTTATCAAATGACCTCGTCTTGGATTTGAATCCCAGAGAGGTATACCAGTATATCACCACATTTTGAAACAATCCCAAGGGACAAAAAAGCAGACCTCTCTATAGCATTTTGTAATTGTTTGTTTCCACCCATGGGCATACCCATACAAAATAATGGAAGAGCCTTTCAACTGACACCAAGCAGCCCCTTAAACAAGTTTGGATATAGTGAACACATTGGCTAATAAATTATTTTGGCTTGCTCCTTGATGACATTAATGTAGGTGGTGTATGATGTTAATACACAGGGTACTATATTATGTTGTAAAGAATAATGTAGCATATACTAACGTGTGTGGACCGTGCTGGTAGCGGGGGCGGAGGTGACTCTGCAGGCTCCTCCAGTGGCTCCGTCCAGCGATCACTAGAGTGGCCAGAACTAGTGCTGGATAGAGTACCCATGTAGTCTCCACCACCACCACCACCACCACCACCACCACCACCATTACTACCACCTCCACCACCACTACGCTCATACTCCGCCACTCCCTCGTACTCTCCACCACCACCTCCACTACTACTTCCTCCTCCTGCAGGGGTACTGGAAGTGGTGGTGCCGGTAGTGGTGTTGTTGTTCTGTATGGAGAAAAGTATGACATAAATATACAGTAGTAGTAATAGCACTAATAGGTGGTATACACAAGGATACACTTTCTAACGTTGTTCACATCTATCTCTTCTCTTTAGAGCCTATATTGGGTAAGACCCACTAACTTGGTACACAATGATAACTGCATTACATTTTATAAGTACAGTCAGGTCTCCATATACACGGTTAATTCGTACCTTGTACATGCAGGGTATATCAAAACCGTGTATTAGAAATAACAGGCCTTATGGAAATTAATTAAATTCATTCCAGCCACTTTACCAAAGTCCCCTATTTGAGCCTTCAGCCTACCTTAACCCTCCAGCCCCGGCTACGCATTACATAAATATTCCCCGAAATCCGGGGGTTTTGGCCGAAAAACGTCTATGCCTAGGCTACCATATCTTTGTTATTCTGACTACTTCCGCATTCCCGCGCATCCCCAAGCGTAGATGTGTTTCGTACCTGTAGAATGGCGTTAAGTAGAGCTCTCTAAGTCAACTGGTTCAGTTGTGATGATGATTTCATTGGAGATAACTTTATGGCAAAAACAGCCACTTTACACTACTTTTCGATACTTAACAATAACATACAGGCACACACGAACAAGCGACGCACTCCTTCTTGTGGCCGGAGATGCGGGGCGTCGGTCCAGCCGGCTGTTGTTTACATGCGTCGGACGTACGCCTCGCACACCAAGCTTACAGGCTTTGAGCTCATGGGTGTTTAAGAGCCCTTCCGGGTAGCTCGGGTGTGTTTTTTATGGGCGTTCAAGAGCCCTTCCGGGTCTGATGGGTTAAGCCGACATTATACCACCAACAAACACATATTTACGTGTCAGGCAGGCAATAACAGCATCAATAAGTACTGTTTTGGACCTATTTGCATGTCAAGCACGCAATATCTTGCAACGTAAACAAACCACACTCTATTTTGTGTTGTTTGCTATGATCCGCGCGGTGCGGAAATATCCGGCGCCAACTCAAGAGTTGCAGCAGGACACCCGTCGCCCGCAAATTTCCGCGTACAGTAAACCCCCGATATTTATAACTCTTTTTACTCGTAAACCCGTACTTCTCGGAATGGCATCGCCCTCTCGGAGATGTCCCTGTATATCTCGGCAATTTCCGAGTTGGACGGGATTTGTGTCTGGTTTACAGTGTTCTCTCACTCGGTTTAAAGTGGTTTTAGGATGAATTGAAGCCTGTGCCTTTTAATTATTGTGTTGCTGTTGTTGTTGTTGTTGTTCCCCAAGCTGCCTGGCCGAACAGCCCCAAGGCCCCGAGCAATTCCAAGGCCACAACCGAACGCCTCCACAGAACCCTCCCTGCCGACCACAATAAAGCCTGGGTGACCGAAGCCACTCCATGGCGGGGAGCTGAGGAGGGTGCGGAAACGCCCGGGAAACCAAAGCCCCACCCAGGGCCCTGTGCCCCTCAGCAATTATGAAGAGAAAGTTGAGGGGCAAGGGAAAAATGTGACACTTTGGCTTCCAATCTTGGTAGATTGGGAGGTCAATCCACGGAAGAGACGCCGTCACTTGAGATCTAGAAAATATATAAGTTAAAGGAACAGTCAGAGTAAGCTATGGGTATGGCAGAGATTGCTCAGCTCTCACTCTGATAGACCAGCCCATCACCACATGACTAGAACCCAATCCTCTCAGCATCAGCTAGGAAAGGCCCTAGAAAGCCGCCTTTGGCGGGGGGATAGCTCCCCTATTTCAACCCCTTTCGGGGTTGGGCACCCGCCCATTCCCGCCGGGAGGTCCGGAGCTAATGTGGATGAATATTGATAAGATAAAACGGAATTATTGTGTTAATATTAATTACTATATACTGTAATGTCCCAGAAAACATAATAATATTCGTACAGTATTTGTCATTAATATGATGAATTTCACATGCAATGATGAAATATACTGTAAAGTGTAGCAGTGGTAGGGTGATCTCAGTTTTCTATGGTGGTGCGGACTCCCCCTTCCTATTCGGACATTTTCCCTCTTTGGATTCGGACATCTTGGAAAATCGGACATTTCGGAAGTGAGCATCCCCCAATTAATCCGAGATAACGAGGGTTTGCTGTACTATATACACATTTTTTCCATGTTGTGGCCGACTTTGAAATTATGGGGGATACCGTGTCCAAACGTAATGAAGCCATAAAATGCTTATCTTCTGATCTAGCTACTATTTCCAATTGGGGTAGAGAAAACCTTGTTGCATTTAATGCTTCCAAAACTCAATTTATCCATCTTACTACCCGTCAGGAACCTCCAGAGGACTATCCCTTATTCTTCAACAATACAAGAATCAACCGTTCATCTTCCCTCAATGTTCTCGGTGTCTCTTTTTCTTCTGCTCTCATTTGGAAACACCATATTACCAGTCTCGCTAAGGCAGCCTCCCAGAAGCTGGGTGTGCTCAACCGCCTCAAGGGGTTCTTTATCCCTGCGCAGCTTCATGCTCTGTACAGGGGCACAGTGCGTCCTTGTATTGAGTATTGTTCACATGTGTGGGGACGATCCTCTCACACCGCACTCCTGGATAAAGTATAAAGGAAAGCCTTTCGTATCATTAACTCCCATCCACTCACCAACTCTCTGCAATCTCTCTCTCTTCGCCGCAATATTGTATCTCTCTCACTATTCTATCGCTACTACAATAATCAGTGTTCCTCGGAGCTTTCCCAGTGTATCCCACCTCCTCTATGTAGGGTACGTAGTACCCGCCTTGCAACACAATCCCACCCCTACTCTGTGCAACTCTCCAATCCAAGAGTGAAATTCTATTCTCAGACTTTCTTCTATTCAACTGCTGAGCTCTGGCACTCTCTCCCAGAATCAGTCTTTCCCTCTTCCTATGACTTAAATTGCTTCAAACTCCGTGTGTCCAGGCATTTTAGCTCGAACGTCCCTTGATTTCGGCCCTGTCATTCTTTGAAATCTGGGGGAGGCACTCGTTGCAGGCAGTTATGTTTTGCCTCCCTCATTCACGTAGAAAAAAAATAAAAATAAAAAATGGTGGCAAGCCTCAAGACAATTTGAACAAGGGGGGTGAGGAGGTGGTGCATAGATGTGCGGCCGGGGCGCCATAAGCGTCTTGCCCTGCTTCGGAACCCCCTCTCTTCAAGCCACTCAAGCCTTCCCACTGTTAAATATAAGGTAAAATCTATGTTTTTTTTTAATGCTAGTGTCACAAATGCTTAAGCTAAACCTTTATTACAATGATATATCAGCAAAAAGTTTGAATATCAAAAGGGATGTCCACCATAAGTAATTCTCCCAATAATATTGTTATTGGAGGTACATGGAAATGCACTTAAATTAGTGTTCGATCATCACTGTCCAGAAGTAGAGAAGAAAATCATAGTACGAGATGATTCACCCTGGTATAGCACTCTAGTTAAATTTCTTAGAAGAGCGCATCGAAGAGCTGAACGTGAATGGCGGAAAAATAAAACAGACTCTACATGGTTGCAATATCTGTCAACCAGACGTTGCCTCCTGACGTTGGTTCACTCATTGGTCTTCTCTCGTGTTGATTATTGCAATGCCCTGTTGGTGGGTCTTCCAAATTATATTTTAAAGAAAGTTCAGTCTGTTCTTAACAGGGCCGCAAGACTCATTTTTGGTGTTCCACCTAGAACTCCTACTACATCTCTTCTCATAGAACTGCACTGGCTGCCAGTAAGAGCAAGAATAGAATTTAAGTTGTGTTTGGTGACTTTTAAGGTTCTCAAATTTGGTGAGCCTAGGTACCTTGCGGAGCTGCTCAGGCGCCCACCGGCACACCATGGTTTAGTTGTGCGTCATGACAATGACCCTTTTCGTCTTGATGAACCAAGGGCTTTCCAGCAGTCTTCTTTCTTTGAGAGATAATTCTCCTACATGGCTCCGAGGTTGTATAACAGGTTGCCGCTGTCCATGAGACAACTGAGTTCTGTTGAATGCTTCAAGAGACAACTTAAGACTTTTCTCTTTGAGAGAAGCTATGATCTTGAGAGAGGTGTCATGACAGATGGCTATAGAGTTTAGGCTGTTTTGCCACTGCTAGTGATTGTTAAATGTGTGTTGTATGTAAGCCTTCTTTTGATGCATTGATTTTGTTCTTTTTTTCTTTCTCTTTCCGAGCGCTAGTGAATTCTTCGGAAAAATTGGCGCTTATGAGAAATAAGTAACATGCTTATTATTATTATTATTATTATTACACGATTTTGCATTATGTGAGGTCGCGTGTCGCCCAAATATATGCGTATTACCTTATACAAATCCGGGTGGATGGGACTCATCAGCCTTGGTTGGAAACCTGTCTAGGGGAGTAAACCTGATACAAATCCGTACTGCTTACCTAAGGGTAAGGCAGGTTAGCGGATGGATTAGCCGAACACCACTGTAGAAAAATAGTGCTAACAAGATACACAGAGGGCCTCGGAGTCGGACGGATCCTAAATTGAGTGGTCAATCCTGTAAGTCCTTCACTAAACTGGCTCGGGTTGTCCCTCTCACAGGGAATAGGTCCGCTTGGGGGCATTCTGTGTATGGCCACCCTCGTAAGGGGAGTAAGGCATCCGGCAATAGATAGATAGATAGACGATGAAGGACTGTACCCTCTACACTTAAATTGTCAATAACTATAAAAATGCATACAGTGAACCCCCCAATTACGCGTGGGATGCGTACTGTATTGTCGGCGCATACGTTTGTTTGCACGTACATTGGAGTTAATTATATATGGGAAAAATAGGGATAGGTACTGGCGCCGAACGAAAGTTATACTATTTCTAACTTTCATCACCTAAAAACAACAAATATATAACATATTACTGTACAAATATGTTTTCATAACCTAATCTACCACACAAAATGAATTTACTGTATACAAATAAGACACAAACGTAAATTAACTCACATTGGTAGTGGTTGAGCAACGCCGGATCTGCGCCATCGATCGATAGCACTGCGCCCGAAACTGATCGACCGAAATAATAGGCCTAGCCGCCTAGGCTTACTGGTAAAGTTTCGAGTCGAAAAGTAATACACCCTGTATAGCCTATAGTTTCATATAGCCTACATAGTGTCAAGTGAGATAGTTCAATTGCTCATATACATATTAAGGAATAGGCTTCACATCATTTAGCCAGAGGAGAGCAGTGGGCTTTGAAGCGACTTTCGAAAGAAATGTAAACAATCTCGCCTCCAACTCCTGAACAGAAACAGATTTTCCATTTCCGATTTGGTTAGCTCAATAAATTATACATGCAATGTAAAACAAAGAACAGTCTTTTAATAGATTCATAATATCCTGTTGTGCTTTATAGATACATAATAGTTTGGTACGGGAGATGTGTCTCTCTCCACAGTCAACAGTGACGACGTCGGAGGGCCCGGTGTCACGCCAATATGGCCGCCCGAAACTCTCCAACAGATACGAATCGACTCCCGCTCGTTCGCTCGGCGCGTACATTTGAATAATTGAGCGTACTTTTCGATTTGTTGCCTCAATTGTGGTTCAAGCGTTGTTGTTGTTGTTGTTCCCCAAGCTGCCTGGCTGAACAGCCCCAAGGCCCCGAGCAATACCAAGGCCATAACCGAGCGCCCCCACAGAACCCTCCCAGCCGACCACAATAAAGCATGGGTGACCGAAGCCACTCCATGGCGGGGAGCTGAGGAGGGCGACAGAAACGCCCGGGAAACCAAAGCCCCACCCAGGGCCCTGTGCCCCTCAGCAATTATGAAGAGAAAGCTGAGGGGCAAAGGAAAAGCGTAGTTCAAGCGTAGTTTTGATTACGCGTAGATAAATTGCGCGTATTTTGAGGGTTCACTGTACTGTACAAAAAATAGCCTATATCTATTCTTAACTCCTAAAGGGCGGCTGATGTCCACAAACATGTACAGTACTGTTTAATATTTTCAGCCTGTATATTATTGTTTTTAAGTTGTATCTGTGGAGGAAAGACTCACCCACAGATTTAGTGTAGCTCAATCCACGTTCAAAAGAGGTTGGCTATGACACTTTTTCATGTCTCTCACCCTCATCATGCCTCTGCTATGCCTGAAGTGCCCGGGTAACACTATCTATCTATCTATCTATTGCCTGACGCCGTGATCCCCGAAGGGGTGGCCATGAACGAACCGCCCCATGCACCTCTGTCCCCAGTCAGTCGACGCCCCTCCCCCCAACCAGCACCGCCTTCGTTCATGTACTTCCTCACTCCATCCTTCCACCTCTCATTCGGTCTACCTCTCCCTCTCTGTCCCTCCACCTCGCTCTCGTACACCCTCTTAGTCATTCTCTCGCTTCCCATACGTTCCATATGGCCGAACCATCTCAACTTGTTCCTTTTCACACTTTCCAGCACATCTACCTCCACACCACACCACGTTCTTACTTCCTCATTAGTCTGTCTATCCCTCCATGTAACTCCGCACGCACTCCTTAAGTAATTCATTTCCACTGCTCTCACTCTTGGTCCGAGTCTCTCAACCAACGTCCATGCTTCGCTTCCGTAAGTCAGTGTCGGGATTACCACACTGTCATGCAAGGACTTCTTCACTTCCATACTGACCACCCTATTTCTTGTAACTGCTTTTAGCGTTCCTACAACCGTCTTCCCCTGTTGTATCCTCTCCCGCACTTCTTCATCCATAGTCCCATCTTTACTCAACACACTGCCCAGATACTTAAAAGAGTTGACGATCTCCATAGCCTGACCGTTCAGCTTCACCTCACACTCAGTGACTTCACCCCTTTCGAAGACCATAACCTTGCTCTTCCCCGCATTTACCTTCAAATACCGTTTTTCGCACACTGTAACACCATGCAGCGATATATTCGCAAAATAACTCTTCAAACTATGGACATGATCATACCAGTACTGTCACTTATAAAGTACAAAAGTACAGTCGACCCCAGTTGACCGGACTTCGGTTTGTGCGGACCCAACAGCCGATGCGGACAGGTCCCCAAAAGACCGGACAAATCGGGCAAAAGACCGTTAATTTAAAAGTTGTCCGGTATTTTAATAGTTCGTGTTTGTCTATCGCTCACTTCCCCCTCTGCAACTCTCTTTCTATCTATCTCTCTAATGTATCTACCTAACTCCCTTATACATTAACATAACTATGTCTTATTTGATCTTTTTTTAATCTATGAATAATTTCTAATACAATGGAATTGAAAACAATATTACCCTTCTAACACAAAAATAATATAATGAAAACGAGAGTAAATAAAAATGTCTCCTTTGTCTTTCAGAAACATAAGTCCGTCTCATATATGTTAGTATTTTATCGCTCGCTCGCCCCTAGCCACTCTCTCTCTATCTATTTATCTCTAATGCATCTACCTAACTCCCTTATACATTAACTCCCTCCGACATATTATGTTCCAATAAGTCCGAGGAGGCGGGAGCCCCGGGATCATTGCCACTGCCCCGCACTACACTCACAACAACACTGCGGCCGTTAGAATTATCGGAGGTGAATGAGGTTGCCACCAACGGTTTTATCGTATGGTAACTTATCGGACTAACTGAGCTCATATGACGCAAAATCGCGTTATAAACTTATTGGAGAGGTATACAGTAGAGATAAGTCCATATGACGCGATCGCGTCATATGAGTTTTTGGTTCACTAGTCCATATGACGCGATCGCGTCATATATGTCTGGGGGAGTTAACATAACTATGTCTTATTTGGACTTTTTGTAATCTATAAATCATTTCTAATGCGATGGAATTCTATCTATCTATCTATATGCTCAGGCCCAATCCCCATTTTGGGGGTAGCCGACTCAAGACAGAGCAAGAACAGGGATGGAATTGAAAACAATATTATCCTTCTAACACACACATAATAACATGAAAAAGAGTCAATAACAAAAAAATCTCCTTTGTCTTTTCAGAACCAATTAAGTCCGTCTCATAATAGTTCGTGTTTATCCTCTGCAACTCTCTCTTTCTATCTATCTATCTCTCTAATGCATCTACCTAACTCCCTTATACATTAACATAACTACTGGTATGTCTTATTTCGACTTTTTGTAATCTTTGAATCATTTCTAATGCAATGGAATTGAAAAATATAATATCCTTCCAGCACATAGATAAACAATACCGGTACATAAGATAGTCAAAATATTTCAACCCCTCTTGCTGTGCGAGGCGCCGAGGTTCAGGGACCGAAGATTTACGTTTGATAGGTTTTTTGTTTTTTGTTTTGTTCCCAAGGTATACAAAAAATGATGGGGAAATATTGGAATATGTTTTTAATTGACATTTGTGTAGTTTTTGCTGATTATGAGTTGGTGGAAAAAAAAATCTTTAATTCCATCATATCGGAAATGATTCACAGATTATATAGACCAAATAACATACACTTTTAAGTGTGTTCAATAGTTTTGCATTATCAATAGGGTGTAGCATAAGGCTTATCAACATCATCACAGTAACGGGGTCGAGGCCGGGACGGGGAGGGGAGGGAGTAGGCCTACAGCGGCGGAGATATCCTTCCTTCTTCCTTTTTTTTTTTTTTTTTTTAAATGTGAAATTTATCAAATGACAAATATGGGGTCGGGGTTGAGGTCGGTATGGGGAGGGGAGGGAGTAGGCCTACAGCGGCGGGGATATCCTTTTTTTTTTTTCCCCCAATGTATTTCCAATGTACGGACTTTTTCAATGTGCAGACAAGGGTCCCCCCCTATTAGTCCGCACATTCGAGGGTTGACTGTACTTAACATTATGAGCATTGATGATAAATGATGATGATGATGATAAAGATAAAGAGCCTGATGACCGATGATTTTAATGATAATGACAAAGCTAATTAACAAACCCTAGAGCCAACATATCTGACCTGATAGTCGTGTCTGTCATGTGAGTGTTCATTGTGGTGGTGTTGAGACCTAGTGGTGGTAGTGGTAGTGGTGGTGGTAGTAGTAGTGGTGGTGGTAGTGGTGTTGGGGGCTGCATCATGGTGGGGGTGGCGGTGATGGTGGTGATGAGGGTCAGCAGTAAAGGAGCGAGAGGAGTTGCCTGTACCATACCCACTGCTGTTGCTCGACCGTGGCGGTGACAGGCTGCGGTCGTATCTGTTCCAAAAAGTAGAAATTGTCATAAGTGCTTTATGGTCATTATATAAGTTTGAAAGACTTAGCAGTGTATACTGGATCGAAGATTTTAAATGAAAGTTCAAGAAGCAGGGTGTCAAACTACAATTTAGTTTTAAGATTGAAATGAATATGAGAAAGAATACAAGAAAATTTACATGTATTTACACTACTTGGCTATTTTTACTGGTGATGGGCTGGTCTATCAGAGTGAGAACTGAGCGATCTCTGCCATACCTATAGCTTACTTTGACTGTTCCTTTAACTTATATATTTTCTAGATCTCAAGTGACGGCGTCTCTTCCGTGGATTGACCTCCCAATCTACCAAGATTGGAAGCCAAAGCGTCACATTTTTCCTTTGCCCCTCAACTTTCTCTTCATAATTGCTGAGGGGCACAGGGCCCTGGGTGGGGCTTTGGTTTCCCGGGCGTATCCTCACCCTCCCCAGCTCCCCGCCATGGAGTGGCTTCGGTCACCCAGGCTTTATTGTGGTCGGCAGGGAGGGTTCTGTGGGGACGCTCTGTTATGGCCTTGGCCTTGCTCGGGGCCTTGGGGCTGTTCGGCCAGGCAGCTTGGGGAACAGCAACAACAACAACTACTTGGCTATTTTATCAATCCAAAGACAAAACACGAACTATGAAGCATAAAACTCGGCATCTTTCATAATAATTACTCAATCCTAGCCAGTGTGCCGCCATTAGGCAACTTGGACTAAACAGCAGAAACTATAATAGGACTGGGTTGGCATAGTGTCTCATTTGCTAGCCTGCCAAGAAGACCTATGACAAGGTCCAGAGGAAGGATCTCAAGGTTAGGGGGATTTAACAAGGGTGCTGCAAGGAGATTGTACAGTATGGAGAGTGGTTATCAGGTAACCAAGGTATACCTGTGTTATACATGGCCTTCCTTTGTGGTTAAGTGCCCCATTAATTACCCCTTCCATTCATCTAGTCATTACGTTATCAGAGTGCAGTTGGGTATATGTACAGGCTAAGATTAATATGCAGTATTCGAGAACGCATAATGTATCGTGGGCTTGTGCATAAACCTTTAACTGTCTTGATAGCCTAATGCTTAGTGTGCAGAATTTCGGTGTGAGTATCCTAGGTTCGAGTCCTTGGAGAACCACATGTATTCATTACTTTCATTGATTTCATTAGTTGGATTTATTTATAAATTCATTGGTGAGTTGGTGAAAACAAATATGAATTTATTGTACAGCATGGAGAGTGGCTATCAGGTAACCAAGGTATACTCGTGCAATATACATAGAACTGTCTTTCAACCAATAATGATACTAACTATAACTATTTAATCATGATTCAATTGGTTATTTTCCGAATTTAGAGAAAAGTTGAGTCATTCACAAACTTCCATGGTGTTCTACAAAGAAACTTATTTGAATTACGATATTAGCCTGACAGTGTTAGGGTAAGCATATGACACTGCGTAAGTTTAATCTTTATAATTCAACTTCTATAAAGTACCGGTATACAAATTATCCTGGATTCATAATAAAACTACAATAAATTAGAGGAAAATCAAACACTTGATGGAAGGTGTACTCCTTCAGTCAAATGACGATATCTTTACTTTATTAATTCTACAACCAGACTATTTTACTGAGATAAGAAAGAGCCTTAAGGAATCATTGGGTTAAAGACTATCTCAAATTCTCAACTTGGACAGTACCTTCCAAATTTGAATAAAATTGTGTGGAGGTAGGTAAATAATATAAAAGTTGGCATATTCTATTGAAAGGGTTAATATAAACAAATCAAAAGTTCAATCCACATATCTTATCACTTTGATAATGCCATCATGTTATTTGCCAGTGGAGTAATCAGTCAAACTTTGAAACAAACCAATGGCCCTTTTACATGAATTGCCCCATGTAACAACAAATCTGGTCTCTGGGTCTTCTCCTGGGTGACCTAGATGTGTGTGAATGTGTGTTTTGTCTGTGTGTGTTCATTGTTTTGTGTTGTGTTTTCCCTGTTCTAGCTCTGTCTTGAGTCAGCGTCCCCCCCAAAAAAAATAATAATAAGAGGAAAAAAGAAAAGAAAAACAAATGGGAAAAGTGGGGATTGGGCCTGAGTAAATAGATAGATAGAACAACAAATCTGAGCTGCATATCACAAACAATGGCCTTGGTATCTCTGCACATTGTCTGACCTAAAGCCGGAGTCACACGAGACATTTTTCGAGCAATTTTTAAGGGCAATTATGGTCTGGAAGCTTCAAAAATTACACTTTAACAGAATTTAGACGCATAACATAATCTACCTTCAGTCTAGTTACCGATACCAGTGCGAAAAAGTCCCGAAATAATACAAAAAAAAACTTGCTCATGGAAAATTGACGGAAAAAGCGCTCGTGTGAATAACGTGTAAATGAGAATTTGTCACTCCCCACTAATAAGTTATCTACATGAATGGCTGTTTTTCAGCACAGCTAAAATTGTCATATCATAATGACTAGGCTGAAACTTGTGCTGGATAACTTACACAACACACAATGATATTATCTTTTCTTAACATATAAACTAAAAGGAATAGGATCAATTACCAGAATACTGTAGTTTTCATTTACATACATTAACAATGCTCTTCTTTGGTATTAAGTGTAATGAGGTACGGTAAATGACTCATAAAATATGAAAAAAAAAAAATTGAAAAGGAAAATTAACACGGAAAAGCATAAGACTGGTATTTTTGTGAAAAAATTATTAAGTAAATTAACACAGAATAGCATGCCTAAAATATATGTAAGGTACGATCAAAACAGGATAAGAAATGTTGCAATACAGTAGTTGGAATGAAAAGTAATTGAAAGTACACAATATGACAGTCTGAAAGTTGTATAAAATTAATATACTGTATATCAATAGAGTATGTGATAGAGGACAGATCAGTTAATGGGTGAGAGGAAAGGATATAGCTTACAGTACAATATAGTATAACAGGTGATGTATGTATTGATATACTGAAGTATGGTCAAGTGGAATGGTTGCAAAATTATTGACGACCATTAGGACATGAAATTCTAACCATACCTCTTCATTCTTATGGATTACTGTGGGAATGTGGTACGGGAGACCTGGCAATACTGAAAGCTGTGGATTTGAACTCAAAAGGGCTCTTGTTGTCTGGGTATAATCTTGATATAACTATTAGGTATGTTGCATTAATTTATAAGGTATTCTTACATTATCATGAGATACAGTAGTTGTTAGTGAGTGCTGTATGTATTTTGTACTATTGTTGATATCTTGTCAAATTGCAAATTTGTTTATTTATTTATTTATTTTTTTACATAAATTGTAGTTTCTTTATTAATTATTATGTTCCTTCCAACAACCAACTATACTCCTAAAATCGATTAATGAAATTTACAAACACATGTGGCAGTCCGTGGATTCGAATCCAGGATGCTCACACCGAAAATCAACACCTTATGCATCGCACCACGTAGACAGTTAAAGAATGGTGGACAGAATTTAGAATACAGAATTTAGTCAAATTTACCAGAATGTCCCGGACTTCCCAAATTGACTAATTCCTTGAACGTGACAATAGTGCGCTGTTATATGTGCAATTAGTTTGCTTGGGAAACAGAATAACTTGCTCATGTAGTGATGTACACCCTATGTGGTGGATAGTGTTCTTTTATTTCATAATTACCGGTATATTTTGCTTAGCGGTTTCCACATAGAGATTTTTATTAGGTATTTTGTCTTTATATTGTCTCGTCCCAGTTTTGATTTGTTTAGTTTGCAAGTTTTAAATTTAAATTTTGCCTTATGTTCCAAGAATGACAGTATACATTCATCAGTAACTATTACAGCATCAGTTTATTTTCTACAATATTATTTTTTTGTTTGTTACAGATCTTCTCTAGATTTTGTTTAGAATAAAGCCTAGAGACCAGGTCTATGTAGTTTCAATATCACAACAATTACTATATTTAAAGTGTAAATTAAACCCTTGTTTTCTCTGATTCTTTTTACTCGGAAACCCGTACTTCTCGGAATGGCATCTCATGTCGGACATGTCCCTGTAGATCTCGGCAATTTCCAAGTTGACGGGATTTGTGTCCGGATTTAGGACAAATTCAAGCCTGTGCCTTATAACTATTGTGTTAATATTAATTACTATGTACCTTACTGTCCCTGACAACATAATAATGTTTGTATTTGTCTTATATATTGATGAATTTCACATGCAATGATGTAATTCGGACATCTCGGAAAATCGTACATTTCGGAAGTGGTCATCCCCCAATTAGTCAGAGATAACGAGGGTTTACTGTACATAGTGACTGTATGTATTGCTTGGCGTTCTCACGGATGCATGAGTGAACCTTAAATTACAAGGGAAGGGAGAGGGGACCAAATATCACCGAGTTGTGGAAAAATCCTTGTGTATCATATGTCTGACATACTTGCTTATCATTATAATATCTTTGGAACAATTATAGGTCATCCATGCATGGTCAAAATAAGAGTAACCGCTAGTGTAGTGTAACTAGTTGGTAAAGGTAAGAGATATTGACCTGTGACCATGATGTGACTTGCGGTGTTTACGTGAGAGCTGCTCCGGTGTTGTAAGGTTCTCATAGTCTCCCTCACCACCACCCAGCAGGAACCCACATGTTGGCACATTACAACCTCTGCAAAAATAGAATGGAAAGAGCTAAAAATATAGTAAAACAAATTCTATGCTTTACTATCTACAATATTTAGGTCAGGTGTGGGTAATCCGAGATCCATCAGGCTTACTCAAAGATTTAACCCATTGAGCACCAGGCAATATAATGTACACTCCAGGACCAGCAGGTTGGGGAAAAAAAAAAAAAAAAAAAAAAAAAAAAAAAAAAAAAACACAGAAAACACCTGGAATGGGTTAGTAATGAAGGAAAACCCACACAAAAACCGATCCCCTAGGTCATTAACACCTTAAGAGCGGGTAGAGGAGTATTTTTTTTTTACCGTAAACGAGCTTGTTTCCGTGCTCGTTTTCATGCATAAACAAGAGCCAGAGCATAATACAAGTATGCATCCCTGAAAGGGCATTAATTCAGTTTCCAATGACACCAGAACCATCCTTCTACGATCACTGGTTGTCTTGCAACGATCATGCAACCGAAGGGCAAAATCGGTAAAATACGGTCATTTTCTTACATTATTACGTGTGAAACGAGTGAGAGAGGGTGGAGTACAAAGGAGTACATCTCAGTAGCTCCACGGCCACCGTGGCGAGCGGTCATGAGGTAACCTACGCTCCTCCCACTGCTCCGCTCTCTCTCAGAGCACATTACGTGCTCAAAATTGCACTCAACAATAGCCGTGACCCGCCACATAGGCCACATTTATTTAACTCGACAATAGCCGGGTGCCGCCAGTTAAGAGTTAAGGGGTCCTACGGGGTGCCCGAAAGTCGGAATTAACATGGGGAAAAGGGTAGGCAAAACATGCAAAAACACGTTGGACTTTGAGGGTTTTCAACCATCGGCATTGTTGCGTGGGTTACTTACGCAGTTCCCATACAAATCTGAGCCCTCTAGGTGCCATAGGACGGAGTAATTAACCGCGACGCACCCTATCCGGCTCTGGGGTTTAGCGTTACATATATTGCCGACGCATAAGGTGCATCTCTGGTACTCGAGGGATTAATAGGAAAAAAACTTAGAGAAGGAACTAATTTCTTACTTTTATCTCTAATGTAAAATTTGACCTCTATACAATCAAACAAGACCTAGGAATTCCTATGGGTGGCAATGCAAGTTCTTTGATAGCTGATCTATTTTTGCTATATTTAAAATTTTATTGTATGAATAAATTAGTCAGAAAACCAATACCGGTATATTGAATCCACTAGCTCTAGCTAATTAATTAAGCAACCACTGTGGTGTGGTTCAGTCGGGGCATGCCTGGGAGCCTGGAGGCAGTTTCTACCATGGTCATCCCTTTTGGGGCGCTTCCTTTGGAAGCGGGGCATCAGATTTGATGATGATGATGATTGTAGATACAGTATATTGATAACATACCGGTACCGATACTGGTGTGTAATAATTAGCCTTTCTTAACATAGCTAATTAAATTTTTCCAAATTCAATACCCCTCACACAGGGCAATAATGATAATACAGTAGGGTCCCGCATAAAACTGAGTCTCGATTAAAACGAGCGACCTAAAATATTAATATTTAATTTTCGATCAGAACGAATGTGATCACATAAAACGAGTCCGCCGCCAAACTGGGGCAAATCCGAGGAGTTTTCATATAGAGCGCCGAAATATCGTACAAAACGTACAAAATATTGTACGCTTTCATATAGAACGCCGAAATATCGTACAAAACGTACGGAATATCGTACGCTCCTGACGGAAATTTACGCTTCCAGTGAACATTAACGATATTGGGCCACCAAAATGCCGTGTTCACATAAAACGAAATCGCATAAAACGCCCTCGTTTATCGACCATATACTCGTTTTATGTGAGACCCTACTGTACCTCATAAATATAATACTGTATAAGGTAACTATCACAAATGAACAACCTTGCTTTAATTGTATCATAAAATTAAAATGTAAAACTTGCAAACTAAACAAACCAAAATAGAGGATTTTTTATTTCAATGTCATAAGTTATCCCTTTCCCAGTAGTAACAAGAACGATATCATTGCTTATAATTGCCAAGCCAAAAATGCATCAATGCCAACAAATGTGATATGGTATTAACCTGCGAGGTGCTCCATCCGGATGTGGAGGAACAACAGTGACGGTGACGGTCATAGAGGTCTTCAGTAGGTCCACCATCTGCTCCTGGGATAGCGTGGCCAGCGTCACCGTGCAGATCTGAGGGTGGGTATCAACACACACCAAAGAAAGCATTAGCATAATGTGTACAGATGATAACACTTTGAAGCCTAGCATTACATGATTAATTGTCAAGTAATACCAAACAAATATAAAACTAGTCTGGCATCATATGATTAATACAAATATAAAATTAACATTATTTTGTAGATATAATTGGCCAAAGTTAAAACAAACCTACCCTGGTAATTTTACATTGCAACTTTGTAATCATCAAAGTATTTATGCAATAGGGTAGTGACTGTTAAATTTATTACCAGCTATATTACAATCACCTATCACATTCCTTGAAAACTACATGCTTCCTACCCAATACTGTAAAGCAGGGAGGGTTCTGTGGGGGCGCTTGGTTATGGCCTTGGCCTTGCTCGGGACATTGGGGCTGATCAGTCAGACAGCCTGGGGAACAACAAGAACTCAATACTGTCTGGAAAATTTGCCAGGGTAGGATCATTAGAACTTTGGCAAACAGTTCTATACAAGGTCATTACTAACCTCAACCAGCCTGGCTCCTTGCCGTAGTCCGGCCTGTGATGCCAGACCATATGGCTCCACCTCTGTGATGACTCCATCCTGCTGTACGTTGAACCCCAACAGACCAGCAGGGTTACGACGCAGCACCAGTTCCTGAAGGGGAATAGGGAGATAAGAGAGGAGGGTTACATACTGCATGGTTCTTGAAGGAGGGTAGGGAATAGAGGAAGATTACATATTGTGTGGTTCTTGAAGGAGGGTAGGGAATAGAGGAAGATTACATATTGTGTGGTTCTTGAAGGAGGGTAGGGAATAGAGGAAGATTACATATTGTGTGGTTCTTGAAGGAGGGTAGGGAATAGAGGAAGATTACATATTGTGTGGTTCTTGAAGGAGGGTAGGGAATAGAGGAAGATTACATATTGTGTGGTTCTTGAAGGAGGGTAGGGAATAGAGAGGAAGATTATATAGTGTGTGGTTCTTGAAGGAGGGTGGGGAGAGGGAAAGGTTACATATTGTGTGGTTCTTGAAGGAGGGTGGGGAGAGGGAAAGGTTACATATTGTGTGGTTCTTGAAGGAGGGTGGGGAGAGGGAAAGGTTACATATTGTGTGGTTCTTGAAGGAGGGTGGGGAGAGGGAAAGGTTACATATTGTGTGGTTCTTGAAGGAGGGTAGGGAATAGAGAGGAAGATTATATAGTGTGTGGTTCTTGACGGAGGGTGGGGAGAGGGAAAGGTTACATATTGTGTGGTTCTTGAAGGAGGGTGGGGAGAGGGAAAGGTTACATATTGTGTGGTTCTTGAAGGAGGGTGGGGAGAGGGAAAGATTATATAGTGTGTGGTTCTTGAAGGAGGGTGGGGAGAGGGAAAGGTTACATATTGTGTGGTTCTTGAAGGAGGGTGGGGAGAGGGAAGTTACATATTGTGTGGTTCTTGAAGGAGGGTGGGGAGAGGGAAAGGTTACATATTGTGTGGTTCTTGAAGGAGGGTGGGGAGAGGGAAAGGTTACATATTGTGTGGTTCTTGAAGGAGGGTGGGGAGAGGGAAAGGTTACATATTGTGTGGGTTCTTGAAGGAGGGTGGGGAGAGGAAGGTTACATATTGTGTGGTTCTTGAAGGAGGGTGGGGAGAGGGAAAGGTTACATATGTGTGGTTCTTGAAGGAGGGTAGGGATAGAGAGGGAAGATTATATAGTGTGTGGGTTCTTGACGGAGGGTGGGGAGAGGGAAAGGTACATATTGTGTGGTCTTGAAGGAGGGTGGGGAGAGGGAAAGGTTACATATTGTGTGGTTCTTGAAGGGGGTAGGGATAGGGAGAGGAAGATTATATAGTGTGTGGTTCTTGACGGAGGGTGGGGAGAGGGAAAGGTTACATATTGTGTGGTTCTTGAAGGAGGGTGGGGAGAGGGAAAGGTTACATATTGTGTGGTTCTTGACGGAGGATGGGGAGAGGGAAAGGTTACATATTGTGTGGTTCTTGAAGGAGGGTGGGGAGAGGGAAAGGTTACATATTGTGTGGTTCTTGAAGGAGGGTAGGGAATAGAGAGGAAGATTATATAGTGTGTGGTTCTTGAAGGAGGGTGGGGAGAGGGAAAGGTTACATATTGTGTGGTTCTTGAGGGGGGGGGGGGAGAGGGAAAGGTTACATATTGTGTGGTTCTTGAAGGAGGGTGGGGAGAGGGAAAGGTTACATATTGTGTGGTTCTTGAAGGAGGGTGGGGAGAGGGAAAGGTTACATATTGTGTGGTTCTTGAAGGAGGGTGGGGAGAGGGAAGGGTTACATATTGTGTGGTTCTTGAAGGAGGGTGGGGAGAGGGAAAGGTTACATATTGTGTGGTTCTTGAAGGAGGGTGGGGGAGAGGGAAAGGGTTACATATTGTGTGGTTCTTGAAGGAGGGTGGGGAGAGGGAAAGGTTACACATATTGTGTGGTTCTTGAAGGAGGGTGGGGAGAGGGAAAGGTTACATATGTGTGGTCTTGAAGGAGGGTGGGGAGAGGGAAAGGTTACATATTGTGTGGTTCTTGAAGGAGGGTGGGGAGAGGGAAGGGTTACATATTGTGTGGTTCTTGAAGGAGGGTGGGGAGAGGGAAAGGTTACATATTGTGTGGTTCTTGAAGGAGGGTGGGGAGAGGGAAGGGTTACATATTGTGTGGTTCTTGAAGGAGGGTGGGGAGAGGGAAAGGTTACATATTGTGTGGTTCTTGAAGGAGGGTGGGGAGAGGGAAGGGTTACATATTGTGTGGTTCTTGAAGGAAGGTAGGGAGATAGAAAGGTTACATACTGTGTGGTTCTTGAAAGGGGGTAGGGAGTAGAGAGGAGGGCTACCTATTGTCAGCTACCTACTGTTGGCCTAGGTCCAATAAATCACATTATATTACAACATGTACCATAGTACTGTACATATTATTTATTACACTCTCTGTTGCAAAACTCCTCCTTCATCAAATGTCAATAATCAAATATAATTCCATGTGCCTTTATATTGTTCCAAAAAAGACTATTCCTGGCTTGAAATTAAACTTTATAATAACTTAAAATAATATTATCTATTTTTATTAATTTCAATCCAACACCAAACACTTCCAATGAATTAATGAAAGCATGTGATCCACCGGGATTTGAACCTGGGTTACCACACACAGATATTAAATAAAATCCATATTAAATCAATGGCGCTACGGTGCGGTTGATGTAGCACTCGCCTACACAGGCCAGGTAATGTGCGTTATTGGCAGACGAGAGTGCTGGTGGTGGACAGCACGGTCTAGCAATCTGTGGCAACTGTCCACTGTAGTCATTGACACATCAGGGCACCTGACCTAGCCCCACTCTTGAGCAGGGAGTACATAGTGGTATAAATTGCACCATCATGTGTTGTTGACAATATAAATTAATTTTAACCCATTTGGAGAGTTCAAGCAGCATAAATGAACTTTGAAATTATAATTAACCCATCAGACCCGGAAGGGCTCTGAGGCACCCATAAAAAACACACCCGAGCTACCCGGAAGGGCTCTGAGGCACTCATGAGCTCAAAGCCTGTAAGCTTGGTGTGCGAGGCGTCCGTCCGACGCATGTAAACAACAGCCGGCTGGACCGACGCCCCGCATCTCCGACCACAAGAAGGAGTGCGTCGCTTGTTCGTGTGTGCCTGTATGTTATTGTTAAGTATCGAAAAGTAGTGTAAAGTGGCTGTTTTTGCCATAAAGTTATCTCCAATGAAATCATCATCACAACTGAACCAGTTGACTTAGAGAGCTCTACTTAACGCCATTCTACAGGTACGAAACACATCTACGCTTGGGGATGCGCGGGAATGCGGAAGCAAGCCAAATAACAAAGATGCGGTAGCCTAGGCGTAGAAGTTTTTCGGCCAAAACCCCCGGGTTTCAGGGAATACAGTCTGGCCTGCCAATACGCGAGAATATGGGCGACACGCGAGGGCGCGGAATGAAAATTCGCGTATTAGCAATAGAGTATTATATGGGAATAAATCTATATGGGCGGCACTGACTCCAAGTTGTCTACTTTAGGCCTATTTATCTCCGTCAATTGCCACAAAAGGTACATATATGTATACATAAACATCCAAATCATAAGAAAATATAACAATAATAATAAACTCACCTTAAAATTAACAGTAAATGTCCAACACGAGTCGGACAGCTGGTGCGCGAGCGTGGACTGAGGGTAGACTGGCGTATCCCACAATGCCCTGCGTGCCTACGTAACTGGCGCGGAATGGTGGGGGACCTCGCGTATTAGCTGAACTCCCCGGAATTGCCCTTATATCGGCCCCGGATTCGCGTTTTAAAGGTACATCACGCGTTTTGAAAGTTTTGGGTATGATTCGACCCCCTCCTCGCGTATAAGGTGAATCGCGTATTAAAAGCTCGCGTATTGGCAGGTCAGACTGTATATATATAATACATAGCCGAGGCTGGAGGGTTAAACTGTAAAACCAAATAAATAAATAAACCAAAACTGGGATGACACAAGATAAATGCAAAAGAACTAATAAAAATCGCTATGTGGAAATAACGCTTAATAAAATATTTTTTGAAATAAAAGAACACAATCCACCACATAGGGTGTACATCACTACATGAGCAAGTTAAATCTGGTTCCCAAGCAAACTAATCGCACATATAACAACGCACTATCGTCACGTTCAACAAAGAATTAGTCAATATGGGAAGTCCGGGACGTTATGGTAAATTTTACTAAATGCTGTATGAATATACCAGGTTGAAAATACATTTCAAAAAGTCAATTCAATAGAGGATAGCTTCAAAAATATACGGACTGCACCCGATGCCTCTGCTGACTTAGCAGTAAATAGGAACCAAGAGTAAGTGGACACTGTGATGTTCAATCTGGAAAAGTAATCTCGAAAATGTGCATTAGCCAAATCCTCTACCACAGGTACCTAAAGGGCAAAGATACGGAGATGAGTGCCGTGGTAAGCAAAGCCTAGCATAAGGTAACTTTGACTGTAAGCTACTTATAATTACAGTATATACTGGTTGTACCTGAGTGATAGCCCCCTGAGTTACAGCCGCAAGCCTGGCCACAACCTCCGCCAGAGCCTCGTCACCGTCGGCCTCGGGAGTCCCTGGTCGCAGCTGTAGTAATAAACATTCTCCCTGGTGGTAGAATATACGCAACCTGGAAAGGAAGATAAAACAAAAATTATTATTAGTTGTCATTATTAGAATTTATAATGTAAAACTTGCAAAATAAACAAACTAAAACTGGGATGATACAAGATAAATGCAAAAGAACTAATCAAAATCGCTATGTGGAAACAACGCTTAATAATATAAAATTTTGAAATAAAAGAACACAATCCACCACATAGGGTGTACACAACTACATGAGCAAGTCAATTTGTTTCCGAAGTAAACTGATCGCACATACAGTATAACAATGCACCTCGTCATGTTCAAGGAATTAGTCAATTTGGGAAGTCCGAGACGTTCTGGTAAATTTTACTAAATTCTGTATGAATAAAGAAACTACAATTTATATCAAATTATATATTAAGCTAAATTTGCAATTTGACAAGATATCAACAAAAGTACAAAAAACATACATCACTCACTAACGACAGTGCTAAAATTACTTTCAGCAAGCTGGAGGAAAGGAAAAAAAAAGTGTGCCACAAAATAGTGATAGTACAGGACGGGGCAGGAAGCTGGAATCTTCCTCCCCTAGTAAAATTCTCTTACTCAACGAGATAGAGAAAGCGGCGAGGGAATGCGAAAGTGGTCCCAGACCCTATGAATCGAAACTTTAAATGTTGCTTCTGTTCGGGCTCTGTCTCGAGTCGGCCACCCCTAGCAATGGGGTATGTGCCTGAGTATATACATACATACATACAGTAACAAGAGATCTTTATCCCCCTCCTGGGTTTTCCGACCTCTCCAATTTTACATATCTTTAACTTTATCTTTCCATCTCTTTTGAATAATTTCAATCAGATGATCCAAAATCGTATTCTATGCTAGCTGCCTCCTAACAATTTATCAAGGAAGGACCTTGTTATTACGTAATTGTGATAATCTTTAACATGATCATTCTTAAGATGTCCATTATTAAGCTAATTAACCCTCCAGCCCCGGCTATGTATTATATATATATTCCTCGAAACCCGGGTGTTTTGGCCGAAAAATGTCTAGGCTAGGCTACCGTATATTTGTTAATCAGACTGCTTCCCGCATTCCCGCGCATCCCCAAGCGTAGCTGTGTTATTTACCTGTAGAATGGCATTAAGTAGAGCTCTCTAAGTCAACTGGTTGAGTTGTGATGATAATTTCATTGGAGATAACTTTATGGCCAAAACAGCCACTTTACACTACTTTTCGATACTTAACAACAACATACAGGCACACACGAACAAGCGACGCTCTCCTTCTTGTGGCCGGAGATGCGGGGCGTCGGTCCAGCCGGCTGTTGTTTACATGCGTCGGACCGACGCCTCGCACACGAAGCTCACAGGCTTTCAACCACTGGGCGTTCAAGAGCCCTTCCGGGTACCTGTTATATGCTTTTTTATGGGCGTTCAAGAGCCCTTCCGTGGTGAGAGGGTTAAATAATCTGGCAGAAGTAATAAATTCTCCCCTTACCTAAGATTATTGTATTTTTAAATATTAAACTAATATCACTTCATTCATTCTCTTAACATTAGCACATCCAATATTTTGGGGTGTTATTGTGCATGTGTGTTTTTTAATAGAAGGTTTTGATGGTTGCACAAGGCTTCGTAATTGCCAAACTACAGTAATAGGGCGAAACAAGGGATATCAAGAAGACCACCCAGGTTTAGATACAGTTGAACCAATATCACTTGATTAAGTCTCTAAACACCTTCAATCATATGTCAATATCTTTGCTTTATTTATACTACTGCTAGATGGTTTTACTCAGCTTAGGAAGGACCGTCAGAAATCAAATGGCTAAAGACTCTCAATTAACTCTCTAACACCAACTGGTTCTTCTTAAGGGGAGATCTCCACTTGAGGGACTTTTTTCTTGACCCCTTTCTCCCTCATGTTTAGCCCCATTGCTTTTGATATTATAAAACGTTTGCCCCATTAGTTTAGCAATTTTAAGAACTTTCACCCCATATTAAGACCTTTCCTGCAATTCAGGTGTCGATTTTATCCTGGCGAGCGATAGCGAGCCTGAAATTTAAGAGGAATTGGCCTTCGGCCTGGACATTTTTCTACCGAAAAATGTACACATTTATCTTGAAAGGGGGTCACGGGGGTTTAATTTTAAGTTTGATGGAGGTTAAGCTAATACACTAAAAACCTCCCCTTAAGCTGAATATAATTGTCTGGAAGAAGCTAGACTAAAATAAAACTGGAGTCATCTGATTTATTATGTTTTTTACACCAACCAACTTCACATCTAAGGGTAAAAGGTTAAAGTGTTCCTACAATGTTCACAAACCTCTTTCAAAAACTCTTCTTGCTCTTGCATTTATCCCTTGTTCCTTAACCTAAGAAGTGCGCATGGGGGTAATTAGAAACGTCTGCCTGTGCTGACGTAATTGAGCTGTTTCCATCACTAAAATATTCATTTTACTATATATAGCATTAATACTTATCCATACGTGCCTATTATGGGTTGATTATAAAGGTATTAACCTGAAACAACAATAAAACGAGTGAAAACAGCGTTTGGATGGTCAAAATCGGAGATATAGCCCGCGAGTTATATAATGTATGGGCGAGGCAACCTGCTTTCCCGCCAATTTCCCCCAAGGCCAGAGACACAGTCGATCGATACTCTCTCTCTCTCTCTTGCACTCGCTTGCTAACAGTGATGACAAGGCCCTGCTTGCAACTCGCTAATGTTAGCACGAAAATATACCTCAGAATAAGCGAATAACAGGGAAAATAGGTGATAACTGAAGGAGGGGAGGAAAGTGGGGAAGGTAGAGGAGTGATATTTTGCATGGCCCAGGGGCAATTTTTTTTTTTTTTTTTTTCGATGTTTAACCCTTAACCCGTTGAGCCCCGGCTAGTTATAATATTTTGTTCACCCCAGTCCCAAGCCATTTTCACTTATTTTTTTTGTTTGCTATAATGGAAGACAAGGATGAGAAATGAAGAAAAAAAAAAAATAATCACATCTGACATTTTTTTTGGGGGGGGGGGGGCCGGTTGGGGGGGGGGGGAGCTTCAAAAAAATTTGTTGAGCCAAAATGGAAGAGAATGGTGAGAAATGAACACAAATAAAAAAAAACTCATTTCGGTCATTTGGGGGGCGGGGGGGGGGGGTTTCAATAGTTCGTCTCCCCCGCATGACCACCCGCCCGGGAGCACTAGGGTAAAAACTGAGTATGGCATTGTACGGCATACATCCTAAGGAGTATCTCACATAAATCTCAAGCCTCTAGCTCCCATACGACCGGAGTAATGAAGGTTCAAAGTGGCGGTAAACTAGGGGTGTAAACTATCCCCACTAAGCCCACCACCACCAGCCGCGCGGCTGTCTCGGTCCGCTCACACCTACTGGCCGGGCTCCCCCACACACTACGGTACCGCCCCCTCCTATTCTCCCGCCATTTCCTACCTTACGAGCCACGTAAGTGTTTTTTATATGTCGGACGCACGTGATGCGTCGCTGGGAGTTGGTGATCAAAGACTGCCGACGCAACACGTGCGACGCTGGGTCTCAACGGGTTAACCCTCTCACCACGGAAGGGCTCTTGAACGCCCATAAAAAAGCATATAACAGGTACCCGGAAGGCCTCTTGAACGCCCAGTGGTTGAAAGCCTGTGAGCTTCGTGTGCGAGGCGTCGGTCCGACACATGTAAACAACAGCCGGCTGGACCGATGCCCCGCATCTCCGGCCACAAGAAGGAGAGCGTCGCTTGTTCGTGTGTGCCTGTATGTTGTTGTTAAGTATCGAAAAGTGGTGTAAAGTGGCTGTTTTGGCCATAAAGTTATCTCCAATGAAATCATCATCACAGCTCAACCAGTTGACTTAGAGAGCTCTACTTAATGCCATTCTACAGGTAAATAACACAGCTACGCTTGGGGATACGCGGGAATGCGGGAAGCAGTCTGATTAACGAATATACGGTAGCCTAGCCTAGACGTTTTTCGGCCAAAACACCCGGGTTTCGAGGAATATATATATAATACATAGCCGGGGCTGGAGGGTTAAAGAGCGGCGCTCGACTTACATCGTGCACCAATTTGCAGTAAGTTAGGAGCATTATTAAGGCTTTTAAAGGGTTAAAATAGAGTGCAAATGGCCGGGAGAGCAGCGGGCCAGACAGCCGACTCCCAGGGCTTACCGCCGCCCATTAACTCATGTTCCCTGTGTTCTCGAGAGGCCGGCAGTGTAGCCAGTAGTGAGCATAGCTGGGAAAAATATACCGATATATGCTAAACTTCCATGTTCGTGGCACCACTGCAAGAGAACCACGAGTGCTACGTAGCTCGTTCTGGTCTCATTTTGAAGCTTTTAGTGCCTAGTTTTTTGCTAAATAATTTTTTTTTCATGCAGTTGCTTGATTTATCATGCAGGAGGGCCTGAATATGCCCAAATGAGCCCAAAACACCCCGCTAGACAAGGGTTAAATTTTTTTTTTCTTTTTCTGACTCTTAACCCTCCAGCCCCGGCTATGTATTATATATATATTCCCCGAAACCCGGGGGTTTTGGCCGAAAAACGTCTAGGCTAGGCTGCCGTATATTTGTTAATCTGACTGCTTCCCGCATTCCCACGCATCCCCAAGCGTAGCTGTGTTATTTACCTGTAGAATGGCGTTAAGTAGAGCTCTCTAAGTCAACTGGTTGATTTGTGATGATGATTTCATTGGAGATAACTTTATGGCAAAAACAGCCACTTTACACTACTTTTCGATACTTAACAACAACATACAGGCACACACGAACAAGCGACGCTCTCCTTCTTGTGGCCGGAGATGCGGGGCGTCGGTCCAGCCGGCTGTTGTTTACATGCGTCGGACCGACGCCTCGCACAAGAAGCTCACAGACTTTCAACCACTGGGCGTTCAAGAGCCCTTCCGGGTACCTGTTATATGCTTTTTTATGGGCGTTCAAGAGCCCTTCTGTGGTGAGAGGGTTAAGAGTCTTCCCGCAGTCCACCGGGGGAACTCTTAAAGAGTCTTCCCGCAGTTCCCGGGTTAATCTATCAAACCATCTTCATCTGTATACTGTCCCAAAGTATATTTCACGATATATTAAAAATTTAATTATCTTCTACTGTATTCTTTAGGGTTATCTGCCTTGATGGTGTAATGGTTAGAGTGTTTAAAATCTGTATGTGGTAACCCAGGTTCGAATCCCGGTGGATAACATGCTTTCTTTCATTATTTTCATTGAGAGGTGTTTGGTGTTGGAGTGAAATTAATACAAATAAATTTATGGACGGAACTGTTGGTATTATAATTCCCTTAAACTTTAGAAATCGGTATTACTATTGGTTAAAAGATAGGTACAGGTACATGTTTTTTATAATAATAAAAATAATAAAAATAATAAAAATAATAAAAATAATAAAAATAATAAAAATAATAATTTTATTCTACAGTACAGTATTCTATTCTATTCTATATAATAATAATAATAATAATAATAATAATAATAATAATAATAATAATAATAATAAATCTATCTACTCAGGCACATTCCTCCCTTTTTTCTGGGGGTAATATTAAAGCTAAATAAGAAAACAAATAATAATAATAAACTATAAACCTGCACCCCACATATCATTATTATAACCCCAATGTGATACTTGGCGTTGATAATGGGTCCACCCCCTCACCCTCCACCTGTGACACTATCTTATCAGTGGCTATCACACACGGCTCCTCCTCCTCCTCCTCCTCTTCGAGGCCTTGCCACACTCCCCCACGGATACCACAGATAGGGCTCAACAACCAATTTGTATGCAATAGTCTAAATCAGGCTGGTCCAACTTCTAGAAAACTATGGGCCACTTCAGCATATACCTCTAATGCCGTGGGCCACACACACACACACACACACTCATTTTGAGAGGTGGTTGGAAATATGATATGTGCGGCACTTACTAGGTTGCAAAACGGAGGCAAACTGACGGGTGGTGACTGCATGGTGAGGAGTCTGGTGACTCAGACTGGGCCTACTGTAAGGGTTGCCATTGTTTGCCATTTTTCTTTCAAAGATTCAAGGTTAATTTGTTTATTATGTTCGTTAATGTTGCTGGGAAACTAATACACTATGTAGATACACAAATATCGAATATTCAGAATCCAGAATATATTTAGGATTTCTGTTGTTGTTGTTGCCCAAGCTGCCTGGCCGAACAGCCCCAAGGCCCCGAGCAAGGCCAAGGCCATAGCTGAGCGCCCCCACAGAACACTCCCTGCCGACCACAATAAAGCCTGGGTGTTGTTAGATACGGTAACAGTAATTTATGCTAAGTCACATTTCTCAAGATCTAGCGAGAAATTGATAAATCTGCAACACTGGGCTGTCCAAGAGTGAGAACGAGAGAGAATTAACAGGAAATGAACACGTAGTAAGTAACGTATCACTTCGGAGCACAGAGAGAGAGAGAGAGAGAGAGAGAGAGAGAGAGAGAGAGAGAGAGAGAGAGAGAGAGAAAGAGAGAGAGAGAAAGATGAGAGAGAGAGAGAGAGAGAGAGAGAGAGAGAGAGAGAGAGAGAGAGAGAGAGAGAGAGAGAGAGAGAGAGAGAGAGAGAGGAGAGAGAGAGAGAGAGAGAGAGAGAGAGAGAGAGAGAGAGAGAGAGAGAGAGAGAGAGAGAGAGAGAGAGAGAGAGAGAGAGAGAGAGAGAGAGAGAGAGAGAGAGAGAGAGAGCGAGAGCGAGAGCGAGAGCGAGAGCGAGAGCGAGAGCGAGAGCGAGAGAGCGAGAGAGCGAGAGCGAGAGCGAGAGCGAGAGCGAGAGCGAGAGCGAGAGCGAGAGCGAGAGCGAGAGCGAGAGCGAGAGAGAGAGAGTTAACAGGAATTAGACAAGTAGTAACGGTTCACATTCGGGTCAGAAGAGAGAGAGAGAGACTTCACTAATGAAGACATCATGTAGGCTACCATACCATTTTAGTGTTATATTTTAAATGAGAGTCGAGTGCTTGTGGGCCATAAATAATCAACCCGCGGGCCTGTAGTTGGACCAGCCTGGTCTAAATCATGAAGAGGTATTTAAATTAGTATGTAAAACTTGCAAAATAAACATACCAAAACTTGGACGAACACAGTAAAAAGACAAAAGAACTTATCAAAATTGCTGTGGAAACAACGCCTTAGCAAAATAATAATTACAAAACAAAATATTTATACAGTATAATTATACTGTATGTATAAAATAAAAAAATAAATAAACAAAATAGAAGTTTGTAACTCCAAAAGGGCCAAAGCAAATGGGCAGTTAATTTCCACACCGATGCCCTGGCGGACCCTTCCCAAATTGTAGAAATATTAGCGCAATTACTCTAGCCGTTTGTGACTTATAGAGGTTAGTGTTCAAGAGTTTTGGCCTACTTATTTGGAACAGCGTACAGTATATCAATAATGCTAAGTTAACCCCTTCATAACCAAGCCGTCTTTTCCATTGTATTCTGCCTATGATTAAACAGTTATATTTAGCTTAGGAAGAACATGAAACCATTAAACGGCTTCAAAGTATCTCGAATCACCCTTTTAACTACCACAGATCCTTCCTTAGCTATATAAAAGCCTCTAGATATGTTTGAAATAATAGAAAAGGTCATGCTCGGTAATGAGGGGGTTAATTAAATACTGGTCGTTTCCTTTTGGCTCTCCCCCACTTGCTGCCTTTCATCGCTCCCCGCCTGATAACACAGATAAAACAGATGTGTCACGAGATTCATTACCCGCCACATCTGCTAGGGGACCACACTCTGCTTGTTTGTCAAATATAGGTAAACAATGCTATACTATGTGATGAATATGTCACACCAAACTAAAACAAATACAGTAGAACCCCGCCGATCCGGTGCTCTCAGATCCGGAAACCCAAGAGATTCAGACAGGCATTTCAATCCAGACTTGTCTGGATGGCTTGGGAAAAATAAAAATAAATCCGGAAACGAGTGAGACGAATACAAGTCACCGAGCGTCTTGTTTACATCCTGCGTTTGGTACAGGCGGTGCCTATTATCTCAATTACTGTACATTGTTCTCTATAATACAGCCCCTCCACAAAGTCCCTCTTTTCAATAGTTTATGCCACCAACACTATCAAACAAGCTATATTATCCCCTATTCAAGTAATTTTAAGCTCACAACCTTACGAGATTCACTATCACGCATTCTCGATGTACGACACTGTAGTAAATAGAGAGTCAGAGACCGCTGGTACATTTCTAATTATTTTGGGAGATACTATTAGTCATATATTGTCAATATTGATTCCTATCGAACACAATAATATATAAAAGCATATATTGTCAATATTGATTCCTATCGAATACAATAATATATAAAAGCTCAATATTGACAATTTATTATGTACCACCAGTCAGCTGAGCTGTTTACTAAAGTGCCAAAAATTGGGAATCCGTTAATCTCGTAACGTTGTAAACTTAAATTAAATTAAATTGGGGATAATATAGCTTGTAGATGGTGTTGATGGTATAAACTGTATTGGAAAGGGTCTTTGTTTAATAAAGAGACTGTTTACTGATGTGCATTGGTGCGCATACTTTGAAGAAAAAAACAAAAACATAGGCCTAGACCTACTTTGTACAATCGAGTATCATTTATATCTTCAGTATACTTAGCAATTACAAGCTTTGGGTCAGTGTATACTGGGGGAACATTGTAATCAGTTTCAGAAGGGGCTGTACATCGGAGTTTGATATCCAGACTTGTATGTCAGCACTCAGCCATCCGTATTTGTCTGGATGGCTGAAACCTAAGTCTGGTTGTTTAAGTTAGATATCCGGACTCATGTTTCAGCCATCCGGATTTGTCTGGATGACTGAATATATATCCGGACTTTTGGCAGATCCAGACAGGGTTCTCCCCCAATTAGTCTGGATGGGCGAGGTTTTACTGTAGTGAGTAAACTAGACCAAGGACCTATTTAATTACTACATCAGCTTTCATATTTATGTAGCCTATAGAAAAACACAAAATACAAACAAAAAAACGTTATTTTCAATTTAATTGTACATCTATCTATTTATCTATTTACTCAGGCCCAATCTCAATTTTTTTTTTTTTTTTTTTTTTTGGGGGGGGGGGACTCAAGACTGAGCAAGAATAGGGACAAAACAAAGAACACACAAAAACAAAACATAAATTCACACACATCTAGGTCATCCAGGAGAAGACCCAGAGACCAGGGTCACCAAATGAATATTCAATAAAGGTACTGGATAGTACCGAAGGCGAAGGGCAATTTGGTGAAGTAACAATAAAGAATTTAAATACAATATACAATAGAAAAAAAAATTGAATTACTGTATATACCATACCGTAAATTAATAGTGTAATGACAAGAACACTAACTAAACAAATAAATACCTTACAATTAGTATAATCAAAAGTAATAATGATACTGTCTAGTAAAAACCCTTTCAGACCCCAATATCCTGAAATCCTACCACTTTTTTTTAATAGCATGAAAGAAAGAAATTTGACTGTCTTTAACTAATCAAGAATATACGTGGTTCAGGGGAGCTGTACTTAACTCAAGTGTGGAATGGCCCAGGTTCGCCTCCCACTTTGCGATCAAAGCCTTCCATAACTACAATGGCGGATATTAGAGGTGCAGTAGTCCAGTATCGCATGTACAAAAGTATATGCTAGCACCTAATCACACGGGTTACATTTACATCCATAGCTATTCTAACAGAAATTCCAGTGAAAAGAAACTATCTAGAGAATCAAACAAATGTCCTTGTAATATGTAGGCAATTCATTCATGGCTACCACGTTCGGAACAAGGCATCAGGTGTTAAGTACAGGTAGATGTGTGTATATATTCAGGCACATACGTCATAGCTGGGGGTGGCCGACTCGAGACAGAGTAAGTAGTGAGTAAATAAGACAGTTAAGTAGATAAAATTATTTAATTTAACTGATAAATTATTAGGTGTTTTATGACTGTAGTGTACATACCCCTGCTGAGGCCTGAGGGTCCAGCCGATGACGCTCTTGCAGGGAGCCCCAAACACTACTGCAGCCGCTGCCTCCTCCACCACCACCAAAGAGTCCACTGACACGCCCACCACACATTCAACCTATAACAAATGACACAAAAAATTAAAATCACACACTCACACACTAAAATTACACCAAATGACACTACTGACATAATTTCCTGTTAAGCATCTGACTTGGGTGAACTTATAAAGTACGTTTCAAGATCGCGCCGTGGGACCAGGGCGTACTTATAGTTGCCAAATTGACTGATTCATAGGTTTACTCTACATTGGCTTTGGCAGCCCCGTATCAATTACTTTCCATTAGAGTTCTTAACCCTTGTCTAGCGGGGTGTTTTGGGCTCATTTGGGCATATTCAGGCCCTGCTGCATGATAAATCAAGCATCTGCATGAACAAAACAAATATTTAGCAAAGAACTAGGCACTAAAAGCTTCAAAATGAGACCAGAACGAGCTACGTAGCACTCGTGGTTCTCTTGCAGTGATGCCACGAACATGGAAGTTTAGCATATATCGGTATATTTTTCCCAGCTATGCTCACTACTGGCTACACTGCCGGCCTCTCGAGAACACAGGGAACATGAGTTAATGGGCGGCGGTAAGCCCTGGGAGTCGGCTGTCTGGCCCGCTTCTCTCCCGGCCATTTGCACTCGATTTTAACCCTTTAAAAGCCTTAATAATGCTCCTAACTTGCTGCAAATTGGTGCACGACTTAAGTCGAGCGCCGCTCTTTAAGGGTTAAGCACTGATTTTTGCCCCAAACTGTATACCATAGTAGAGATGTCAAACTAGTTTCAAATTACTTGTCTGGACATGGGTAACAACTTATATTCAGACAATGTTTAATTAATGTTGACCGTTTGATAGGTACAGTCTGTTGTAGTTTATCATCATGCCACAAATTGGTAAGTAATGTTGCCATTTGCCACTAATTTGTTGAACTACAGGAAATATTAAAGATTAAAAATGAAAGATTAAAGTTGAGGAATAAGATTCCCCGTGTCAAACAGTTGATGACAGCCGTGAAGGGTTCGCTGAGAGCGGGTTTGCTAAATATACGATCTATGCGAAACAAGATGATTAATATTGTTGCAGTTTTGAATGAGTTCTGCTTTGATATTCTTTGTCTGACAGATACCTGGTTGCTTGAGTCCGATTTTGGTATTGTTAAAGCGGCTCTTCCTAAGACATTCTATGCTTCACATTCCAAGATCACCACCCACACATGCTGTGTGTGGTGGTGTGGCAGTTGTGTATTCCCTTTCCTTGTCAAATATCAAATGTGTTCCTCCTGATCAGCCGGCTTCATCATTCGAATGCATGGAAGTTACCATCAACACCCACAGCCAGATAATTAGGTTAGCGATTATCTATCGTCCAGGTCATCCAGGCACAGATAAGACTCTTTATGGAAGAATTTAGCACATTCTTCGAAAGATTCTCCGCAAAGAGCGGAAAACTTTTGATTTGTGGTGATTTTAACTATTGGGTTGACACACCTGGAATGAAACCTTATTCCTCTGAGTTCCTGGAACTTGTTGACTTGTATAGTTTTTCAAATCTCGTGGCTGACTCTACACATGCTTCAGGGCATACCCTTGACCTGGTCCTCTCCCAGAGTGAATCCAACCTTGTAAATAATATTGAAGTTTTTCCTGTCGGCCGTAGCGTGTCTGACCATGACATCATCTCCTTTAAAGTGAATGCACCAAAACCCATATCTTATACCAAGAAAATAACCTTTCGTAAATATTGTAATTTGGATCAAGAAAATATAAGTCGTGTTATTGAACTTTCACTTAACACGGTCGATATTACTGTACATCATCAACAGCAAATCAGTTAGTTCACACTTATAACACCTTCTTCCATTATATTCAAGACTGTGATTACCCTGAGATTGACAAGGAGATAAGGATAAAGGATGACGCTCCATGGTATGATTCAAGTGTAGTGGCTTTGCGCAAGAGGAGGAGATGGTTAGAGCGTCTGTGGTGCCGGCACAGAACTGAATCCTCTCGTTTAGATTATGTCGCTGCTCGTAGAGCTATCACCGTCAAAATTACACAATGCAAGATCGAGTATTATACTGGACAAATCGATTCCTGCAGAGGTGACCAGAAACGACTTTTTTCAATTCTTAACAACTTAACAGGCCAGCGTTCTTCTCAGGTTCTCCCCTCATCTGTCTCAGCGGCTGATCTTGCATCAAAATTTTCAGCTTTCTTTGCAAACAAAATTGCTCAAATCAGAAGTGAGTTTGACAATACCCCTGCTCTTGGAGAGTACTCTGTGGTCCCTACTCGGCCGTTGGCCGTAGACTGTGCCTTCACACATTTTCAGCCGATTAACTCCCTAAATGCCTTGACATACACAAGAGAACTCAATAAAACATTCTGTTCATTGGACCCGATAAATGTATCAAAGATAAGTACAGCTTATGAGATTGCATCACCTTTCATTGCTTCAATTGTCAATCATATCTTTGAGGAAAATTGTTTTCCAATTCTGAAAAATATGCCTTAATTCAGCCTTTACTGAAGAAGGCAGGCCTAGATTGTGATAATTTGGTAAACTATTGCCCTGTGTCTAACCTGTCATTTCTGTCTAACATTGTCGAGCGTGCAATACTGGACCAGTTGCTGCCTTTTCTGGAGCGGAACAGTGTCATTCCCCAGTCTCAGTCTGCTTATAGGAAGCTCTACTCAACGGAGACAGGCCTGAGCAGGATATATAATGATTTAGTCTCGAATACATGTTCTGAACAGTGTTCTCTTTTGGTTTTGTTGGATCAACTTGGGCGTTGTATTCGACAAAAATCTGAACTTTAAGAATCATATAAATAGTGTCGTGAAGAGTTGTCACCTTTACATTCGTAACCTTTATGCTATAAGGAAGTTCTTGAGCAAGGAATCTCTTTTGACCCTCATTCATTCATTTGTTATATCTTGTTGTTGTTGTTGTTCCCCAGGTTGTCTGGCCGAACAGCCCCATGGTCTCGAGCAAGGCCAAGGCCATAAACGAGTGCCCCCACAAAATCCTCCCTGCTTACCACTAACAAAGCCCGGGTGACCGAAGCCACACCAAGGCAGGGAGCTGAGGAGGGTGCGGAAACGCCTGGGAAACCAAAGCCCCACCCAAGGCCCTGTGCCCCTCAGCAATTATGAAGGGAAAGTTGAGGGGTAAGGGAAAAATGTGACGCTTTGGCTCCCAATCTGCCAACTTCTAGGTTGGCAGTAGGGAGGTCAATCCACGGAAAAGACGCCGCCACTTGAGATCTAGAAGATATATAAGTAAAAGGAACAGTCAGAGTAAGCTATGGGTATGGCAGAGATCGCTCAGTTCTCACTCGGATAGACCAGCCCATCACCACATGACTAGAACCCAATCCTCTCAGCATCAGCTAGGAAAGGCCCTAGAAAGCCGCCTTTGGCGGGGGGATAGCTCCCCTATTTCAACTCCTTTCGGGGTTGGGCACCCGCCCATTTGTTATATCTAGAATTGATTACTGTAATTCATTGTTCATTGGTCTACCAAATGTTACTTTGAAGAAACTCCAGTTTGTTCTCAATAGGTGTGCTAGACTAATATTTTCACTTCCACCCAGAACACCCACCACATATTATCTAATAGATCTACACTGGCTTCCCATCAAGGCCAGAATAGTTTAAAATGTGCTTAGTGACATTTAAGGTGCTGAGGTTTGGTGAGCCTAAGTATTTGTTGGATTTCAATTTCCAACACATAATGAGTCAAATGTGAATATGAGTAGTGGTGATGACCCATATCGCCTTTATGAGCCCAGAGCCATTGGGGAACGTGCTTTTGCTGCTAGATCCTTTTCTTATGTTGCCCCACGTCTATTCAATCGACTTCCAGTGTCACTTAAGCAGTTGAATTGTGTTGACGCTTTTAAGAAACAACTGAAGTCGCACATATTTCTGAGGGCTTATGATACTGGGGAGCATAGAGTTACTGATGACTATAAGCTTTAATGTTTTTGGTTTTTTTAATGGAAAAATTTAAGTTAATGTGAGCGCTCGTGAATCCACTAGGAGAATTGGCGCTCGAACAAATAAAATACCAGCATATTATTATTATTATTATTTGCCACTAATTTGTTGAACTACAGGAACCAGTATAAGTAAAACGGTCAACATTAGCCAAACATTGTCTTAATATAAGTTGTTACCCATGTCCAGACAAGTCATTTGATACTAGTTTGATATCTCTACCAGGGTATACAGTTTGGGTCAAAATTCAGTGCTTAACCCTTTCACGCACGTGTGGACGCAGCAGTTGCCGATTAGCAATTATAAATAGAGTTCTCTCAATTTTATAATTAACTCTTCAAAATTAGTTTTCTGCCAACAGCTAACTCAAAGACAACTGCAGAGGTTGAAATAACTAAACTAAAATTTTCTAAACACCCCTGATGGTCACAAAGGCTTTAAAGTATCCCAGAATAGGCTCAAATCGTGTCCTGTGCGTGAAAGGGTTAAGAACTCTAAAGGAAAGTAATTGATAGGGGGCTGCCAAAGCCAATGTAAAGTAAACCTATGATGTCCCAATATCTAATTTTGATTATATTGACTATTTGATTGTGTGTGCCAATTTTGATACTTTTATCACAAAATGAACAATCCTTCTGATATTTTGAGCTATGCCGCCCCACTAAAAGGGAAAGGTGACTATGGGTCGGGGCAATTACAGAGGATGAAAAATGCTTGATCATGTAATTAAAGTTTGTGAGAGTATTTGAGGGTATACAGTAATTAGGATAAGTGTGGCCATAAACGAGATGCAGTTTGGCTTCATGCCGGACCGTGGCACCACTAGACTGCTCCAGGAGAAGTACCCAGGGAAAAATAGCGAACTTATTTATGTCTTTGTGGATCTAGAGAAAGCCTTTGACAGGGTGCCCAGAGAGGTTATGCAGTGGGCCATGAGAAAACTTGGCGTGGAGCAGTGCTTGGTGCGAGTGGTAATGAAGATGTATCAACGCTCCCGAGCAGCGGTAAGGGTGAAAGGAGAGCTGAATGATGGGTTTTCAGTGAATTTTGAGTACAACAGGGTTCAGTCCTGAGCCCGCTCTTGGAGGCCACCACCTGACCAGTACAAAGCTCCATGGAGAGAACCTCGACTATCCCTGTCATAGAGATGGTCTCTACCAACCTAAGCGCTCACATGAAACCCTGTCCCACATCAGTCTTCTAGGTATAATAATCACTCCTGACTACAGTATTTGCTATAACAAACAAGATTTGTGACAGTGGAGGCTTAAGGTTGGCTCATGCTGCAACCTTCAACGTTCACCACCGTAGCCCTCTTACTCACTGGGACTTTAAGATATAAATGGCAAGGTATTTTGTTTTACCGGCAATAGACATCATCATCATTATCATCTCCGACGCGTCGTTTCCCCTTGGGAAACCCCCGCTAAAGGATGGCCATGACAGAAACGTCTCCAAGCTACTTTGTCAAGACATGCCTCCTTTGCCCGTGCCACAGTGCCCCTTCCACTACGTGGAAGTTTTTCTCCAATATATTTTTCTACTTTCTTTTCCCATACCATAGGTGGTCTTCCACTACTAGCTGTTCCACTCACCTGACTCCCATATATCTTTCTTGGCATTCTGTCTTCATCCATTCTCTGAACATGACCATACCACCTCAAAGTACTTCTCTTTATCCACTTAACCACTCCACAATCAATGCCTAAAGCTTGCTCTTCCATTCCAAAGGACTCATACACTTCCCTATTACTTGTCCCATCTAGCTTATTCACACCAGCTGCCATTCTGAAAAAGCTCATCTCCACAGCTCTGTTTGGAGAGGTCCTCGTCACTTGCTGTCCATGTTTCACTTCCATACGAGTGTGTTGGGAGCAGCACACTGTTTCTCAGTGACTTTTTAACTTCCTGACTAACCATTCTTCCTTTGAGAATACTATCAAGTTCTCCAATCACCTTTCTCCCTTGCATTTTTCTCTCTTTTATCTCGCTCTCCATTTTACCATATTTGCATAGTCTATCTATCTATCTATTGCCTGACGCCGTGATCCCCAATGGGGTGGCCACGAACGAACCACCCCCATGCACCTCTGTCCCCAGTCAGTCGACGCCCCTCCCCCCAACCAGCACCGCCTTCGTTCATATACTTCCTCACTCCATCCTTCCACCTCTCTATCGGTCTACCTCTCCCTCTCTGTCCCTCCACCTCGCTCTCATACACCCTCTTAGTCATTCTCTCGCTTTCCATACGTTCCATGTGGCCGAACCATCTCAAGTTGTTCCTTTTCACACTTTCCAGCACATCTACCTCCACACCACACCTCATTCTTTTCCTCATTAGTCTGTCTATCCCTCCATGTAACTCCGCACACACTTCTTAAGTAATTCATTTCCACTGCTCTCACTCTTGGTCTGAGTCTCTCAACCAACGTCCATGCTTCGCTTCCGTAAGTCAGTGTCGGGATTACCACACTATCATGCAAGGACTTCTTCACTTCCATACTGACCACCCTATTTCTTGTTACTGCTTTCAGCGTTCCTACAACCCTCTTCCCCTGTTGTACCGTCTCTCGCACTTCTTCATCCATAGTCCCATCTTTACTCAACACACTGCCCAGATACTAAAGAGTTGACGATCTCCATAGCCTGACCATTCAGCTTCACATCACACTCTGTGACTTCACCCCTTTCGAAAACCATAACCTTGCTCTTCCCCGCATTTACCTTCAAATTCCGTTTTTCGTACAGTGTTCCAAACTCATTTACCAGACCCTGCAACTCCCATTCATTATCACTCATCAGAACTGTATCATCCGCAAACAGCAGTATAGGTAGCTTCCACTCAATTCCCCCCCTTTTCAGCGATACACCAACATCCACTGCTCTTGATAGCATTTCTTTCATGACTCCATCCATATATACAGTAAACAACCACGGGGACATCACACACCCCTGTTTCAAACCAGCATTCAGGTCAAAGAACTCACTCTGCTCACTCTCCACACGTACTGCCGCCTTTGCACCCTCATACATGCTCTTCACTGCTTTCAGCAACTTGCCATCTACTCCGTATATTCTAAGTACTTTCCACAAACCTTCTCTATCCACTCTATCATAGGCCTTCTCCAAGTCCATAAAGGCAACATACACCTTAGGTTTCTTCTCCAGATATTTCTCCACAACACAATTCAGGGTAAAAATCTGATCTACACATCCTCTTCCCTTCCTAAAACCTCCCTGCTCGTCGCCTATCCATTTCTCCGTTCTCACTCTCACACTCTCAATCACTACCCTACTGTATACCTTCCCTACTACGCTTAGAAGACATATTCCTCGGTGGTTACCACACACTCCTCTTTCCCCTTTGCCCTTATATTATGCCAGTCTTCCAGTCATCGGGTGCACTCCCCTTCTCCCATGCTAGTTTGCACATTTTCCATACCCATTCGATCACTATCTCACCACCATACCTCAACATTTCCCCACACACTCCATCTGTTCCTGGTGCTTTCCCCAACTTCACTCTTTTCATGGCTTCCCACATTTCTGACCTCCTGATCCCCACACCTCCTCCTCCACTACTTCTCTTCTTCACCCTCCCATACCATATCCAGCTATGTTTGCTGGCTCTTCATTCCTTACATTTAGCAACTCATTGAAGTACTCCCTCCATCTTTCGACTCTCTCTTGCTTCTTGGCTAGCATTCTCCCATTCTTATCTTTCACACCCTTACTGTTTCCCTTGCTACCTTCCCTAACTTTCTGAAATTCTTTCCAGAACAGTTTCTTACTCTCCCTCCATTTTACACTCAGATTCCTTCCAAATTCCTCATCTACCCTTCTCTTACTTTCCTTCACTACTCTCTTCACCACCCTTACTCTCCACGTACCTCACTCGTTTCTGTCTCTCGAAATCTTCATTCCCTCTACTACCCAACCACTCTCTATATGCTTTCTTCTTTTCTTCCACAGCTATTCTTACCTCTTCTGTCCACCATGCTGTACCTTTCACTCCCCTCCCTCCACACACCTCCTCACATGCTGCACAGATCTCATCCTTAAACACCTTGCTCATCTCCTCCACTTCCTCCATAACTTCCAGGTCGAACCCACCTAGTCGTCTTTCCACTGCTCTCCTGTACTCCTACTGCAACCTCTCCACCCTCCTCACCATTCCACCCTCCTCTCGCCTCCCTCCAGCTCTCCTCACCCACTTCTTTTGTATCCTAACCTTAAACCTTAGCTACCACTACATAATGATCAGACAGACCCCCTCCAATATCCCTATACACCCTAGCATCCATCACAGATTTCTTCATTCGTTCATCCACACAATACATAATCAATCAATGACTTTCGTTCCACCACTGTCTCATCCTCCATCGTCCACACCCGTTTCCACGTGTACCTGTGGATCATTCTGTGTCGGAAGAAGGCGTTAGCTATCCACAGCCTCCTCCCCACACATACGTCCACAAGTGCCCTACCATTCCCATTCACCTCTGATGGTACCCCCCACCCTCCCACCACTCTCTCAACTTTCCTATCACCCACCTTACCATTCATATCCCCAATCAGAAATATTCTTTCGTTCTTGTCAAACTTCTCCAGGCACGCCTCCATATTCATCCAGAACTCCTCTTTCTTTCTTTCAAGTTTATCCTCTGTCGGGGCATAGTACAGCTCCCAAATACTTTAAGCTTTCAACCTCTTCCAGTACTAAAAAAATAAAAAATTTAATACCGGCAATAGACTAGTGGAGAATGGTTTAGCGTCATACAATTTTAAGGGCTAGTAGCTTCAGAGTTGGTACATATTCCTTAACTGATTCCAGTTACCATGACCACTGTCAACAATGTGCAAAAAAAAAAAAAAAAAAAAAACACACACTACTTACATTCTGCTGTAGTGTAGCATCGTGCAGCATGAGGGGCCAGGACAGAGCCCCCCTCACCAAGGTGTCGGGAATGTACTTTATCCCACGCTTGTCCTTCTTGCCACCCCGTGAAAAGCCCATCAAAGCTGCAACCACACAAAAATGAATATCCAACATTATCCTTAGCATACATCATAAATATATCATTCTTCTTTATAGTAACTGAACAAAAACAAAATTTTAACATAATGCTTTTGCAAGAAAGCAAATTACTGTACTGTAATTCATACAGTATACAAGGATTTAAAAAGACAAACAAGTATGTTATCATAATAGAAATTTATAAAGGCAAAGATATTATGGTGTAAACACCTACAGAATATGGATATACATAGACTGACATTGCCACTCTTTAGAGAAGGCTTGGCTCAAACAATCTGATTTGATAAAAAGAATGATGAATGTACAATATGTTTATTAATAGTTCTATCAGTTACATTGAGAGTTGTGTTAACTTACAGAACTTAGTATTAGTGTCTAAAGTTGTGGAAGAAGAGTGATTCAAAGCAAGATCCTTCAGGTACTCATGTCTGGTCCGTGTTGCCATCGCTGCAAACTTCTCCGATCGCAGCGCTGCTATCTCACCGTTAATGGCTGCAAACAAGAAATATATATATTATTAAAAATTAATTCCAATGAATAGAAGATCTTGTGTTGAATCTCTCTTATGTGTGAAAAAGTTGGATGTATTAAGTAGGCCTAGTTACCGGTACTGGTACTGTACTTTTATTGAAAAGTATATAAATATAATATATTTTTATAAACTTCACACCAAACATCTCCAGTGAAATTAACGAAAGCATGTGATCCACCGGGATTCGAACCTGGGTTACCACACAAAGATTCTATGCCAACATGTCCTCGAACATATGCGACGGAAACCACCGCACGTTTCAATCTACACGGATGGTTCCAAATCTTCCTCGGGTGTGGGATGTGCTGCAGTGTCCTCCACCTCATGTATTAAGATCTCACTCCCTGCCCAGGCCTCAATTTTTACTGCCGAATTGTCTATCCAGACTGCTCTTGACATCGTCCGTGTATCTCTCCCAACTCGTTATGTTATCTACGGTGACTCGCGTAGTGCACTTGAAGCACTTCAGGGATACAACCCGCGTAATTCTCTTGTTTCCCGACTCCAACATTCCTTCCACACATTATACGATCGTGGATTCCAAATTCAAGTTTGCTGGGTACCTGCACACGTCGGTGTCCAAGGTAACGAACTTGCTGATCGAACAGCCAAAGATGCCTCTCATCTCCTGCCGGTTTTACGGAGTCACTTACCCACCACCGACTGGGTTACAGCATTGCGTCCGATACTTACTCAACGTTGGCAGATCTTTTGGTCATCTCAATCTCCTGATGCTAATCAACTTCGCAGTATTAAATCTACAGTCGGCTCTTGGCCTTCTTTATGTCAACCGTCCCGTCATTCTGAAGTTATCTTGTCCCGGCTCCGGATTGGTCATACGCGATTGTCTCATGGTTACCTGATGTCATCCCCTCACGACCCTCAAGCCCAGTGCACCGTGTGCGGTACGCGTTTAACGATTCGCCACATTTTCACTGACTGTCGCCGGTATTCCCGTCTCCGATCACTTTATTTTGGCAATTCTGATTTATCTCACATTTTCGAAGATTCTCCTTCCTTTTCCTTCTACCGTATTTCCCGTTTTCTCAAAGATACTTCTCTTCTTGATTTAATTTAATTCTCTCTTCCTTTATTCTTCTACTTTCATTCTAATCCTTTGGGCCAGCCCTATGGGAGCTCTTTTGGGGAGCTCAGTGGTCTGGTTAAACTTCTCACACATCACAAAAAAAAAAAAAAAAAAAAAAAAAAAAAAAAAATCCATGGGTTCTTTTAACACCTCTTATATTTTTGTGATTAACAAATTGTAATTTTTAACGTATTGTGATTCTGTTTACATAGTTTATGTGTTGAGACATTAGTCTATGTTTTATTTGTTGTGTTTAGCATGCATTTCAGTTAAGTTGTTGAGTTTTATACATTTATTAACAAACTATTCTGGAATTCAGTAGTAGAGCTAGCTTCACAATAGGATATAATCAACAAAATTAGCAAAATCAAGAGGTATAATAGGATGGATTTGTTCTTGATAGGCATTGACTAGCCTAACTATAACATCAAGTAAACTAACTCATGATAGCTACAGATAGTGCAGTCAGTCAGATCGGCTATTTTCTTCTTTCGGTGTCATTTTGGTGCCATATTGAGCTCAGAACAGAGTGAAACCTGTAATTTAATTTGATCATGGAGAAATTTGATCCAAATACGGTACCATACTATATATTCTGTACCAGTATTGCCAATGTTAATAATGGGTATGGGTATATTTGAGTGTTAACCCTCTCACATCCTTATGATGCAGAGGTTGCCAGATTAGCAATAAGAAATGGATTACTCTCACTCTTATAATTACCTTTCCAAAATTAGTTTTCTGCCCACAGCTAACTCAAAAACAACTGCAGAGGTTGAAGTAAATAAACTAAAGGTTTATAAATAACCCTGACGGTAACAAAGGCTTTAAAGTATCCCTAATAGGCTCAAAAATTGCGTCAGGACGTGAGAGGGTTAAGAGAGACTAATGACACCAGAAGCACCAATATGGGTGAGGTTAGCTGATCTGAGTTTTTATAGTTTCTAATGATAGGCAGTATTCTGGGTTGGTTATAAACCAGAGAGGGTATTGACTTTTCACAAATAATACAAACAATCCTTCCCCCACATATCATGCTGGCTGATAATAGTCATCAACTCAATGAAACAAATTGAGCCAGACTAACATATGGCCTTAAGCAAGGTGACCCCCTTTGATATCATGGGGTAAGCTACTACAAGTAAACTACTACAGCTAATTTATGATAAGACAGTGTTCTGGGTTACCTACAATATCAGGTAAGCTATAAAATTTGATCTTTCCCTGATCCTTTGTCCAACTCTCGCAGAACAGCAATCATTCCCAAACTAACAAACTGAGTCGGACTTACATTTGGCCAGTAGGAAGTCTGTAAAAGCCTTAGACTTAGGGAAGGTGGCCCCTTCTGGCATCATGGGGCCGAACAGTGGCACGTCTCGGAATCTGCTAACTGTCACTCTGTAAGGGGATAGTTTAGGTATTAGGCCTATAAATTAACCTTATACCGGTACTAATTATAAAGACATATGTATTTTTACATATGCATAAGTAACATAGTCTTTAGTCTAACGGTTTGTAACATATTTAGGATTTATGTTTTACATATACCGGTACTGTATATGGTACAGTCAAAATTAATAGTTCTCCAGAACCTTACTTACAAACTGTGTAAGTTTCATTTAATATCACTTTCCCTAGAGAGTCCTCTTGTATTTTTAATAGCTCATGCTGTTCTATTTGTTTCACATAAAAGAAGTCTAGAGTTACTGTCCCTCTCTTCAGATTCCATAAATGATCAATGTTTTAGGTAAACTACTGATACTGAGTGTACATATATTGCAAGACTATGTTCTATACCTATATATAGTCTTCCTCTTCCATTAATGGTGGCACTCCAGGGTACCCAGTCTCTGAGAGCCTCTTTTGTTAGTCCAATAGGTATGTGATCAGCTAGCAACACTTGATCCCAAGTCATCCATGAACTGCTTTTCCGAGCAAGTCCATCCACATTCAGATATCTATTTCTTCACCCAAATACCCTGATCCATCCTCTCCATATGACCATACCATCTATGTCTACTCTTACGCATCTCCTCGCTAGTGCTCCTAATACCCATTTGTAGGACAAACAAAAATTAAGTTGAAGCAATTGTACCTGTATTGTGTGTTTTCTGTACAAGGGTTGATGGCCTGGACAACAATAAAGACGTGCTGAAAGTGGCTGCGGATATGTCTAGGGCTGAAGGGTGGTGCTCCCGGCTCCTGGAAGATGATGGTCACTATGTCGTTGCCGATGTGTCTCTTCCTCAGTAGCTGCTTACGGTTGTTGGAAGTGAAGGGCAGCAGGGTGGACACATGGAACATCACTTCTGTGTCTCGGTACTTGTTGTATACACTGTACAGTCCAGTCGAGTCAGCTGTAAGGAGACATCAACAAAATTAGGTACAAATTATCTGTCGAAAGAGGAGCTACCCATTTTAAATTAATGCTGTCCAGTTTAATAGTGCATGCTTTGTATAAAGTGTCAAGCACAAGCACTTCAATGAAGCAACTTGGTTGAGCCTGAGAACTTTCAGTCTTCTACTGTACTTCTCACTTCTCCGCTTGTTCTTCCTCTGTCCAATTGCTCTTCTTTCCTACTTTACTCCAGCCATCTGGTCTGGTCTGGTCCAAGTACCCTTGTTATATTTTTGACAAAGCTAGGGTGGAAAACCAAATAGCCCAGATTGGCGACGAATATCACCTATGGCCTTGCCCATGCTAGGATGTGTAAATATTGTTCACCTGATAGTCATTCACAATGCTCTATACTGCCTCTACTTAGTGCTTTCACTCTTAAACTCGTTTGAAAGGCCTTCAATTATAGCTACTTGTCTTTGGTCTGAATCTCGGTGCCCTCCCATCCTCATCTCTACTGCCTCTACACATACAAACCTAACCAGCAGCACACTACTGTACTGAGGTACTGGCACATATAACTAAGTCATCCTCGCATTGCCTGCTTTTTAATTGTCTTTCAGCATACAGTAAACCCCGCCCTTTCGGAATTCCAAGACTTTCGGACGAGCATTTCAATTAAGGCTGAGAAAAATTAAATCGCATTCGGACCGAAGAGCCGAGTTTCGGACTTGTCTGGTTAGGTGAATGTGTATTCGGATTTATAAACTTTGGACATTATTTCAGCCATTCTGACAAGTCCGAATGGCTGAAGTGTGAAGTTCGGACTCGGCCCTTTGGGACTTTTGACACTTTCGGACAGGGGTCTCCCCCGATTAGTCCGAAAGGGCGGGGGTTTACTGTACTGAGCCAGAAATGCTTCACATCAATCTACCCCTTGCTTTATGTGGCAGGCCATCCTTACCCTTCAACAAGCAACCTAATAAAAGAAGAAAGCAATAAAGGTAAGGTGGATTTGCTTCAGGGTTTGGATAGAGACAAGATATATATGTATGTATATACTCAGGCACACACCCCATAGCTGGGGTTGGCCGACTAAAGACAGAGTCCGAACAGAAACAACAGTTAAATTTCCAATTATTAGGGCCCGGAAACACTTTCACGTTCCCTCGCCCCTTTCTGTCTCGCCGAGTAGGAGAATTTTACAAGGGGAGGAGGATTCCTAGCCCCCTGCCCCAAGAAGAAAAAGTAGGACAGTAAACGAGACAGACATAAATGGCTAAGGTTGGGTAGAGGATGCCAAACCTCACTCTGGATAGGACCAGCCCTCACCCAAGATGATGGTTCTTCTGTTGAGCTGATGGTTCGATCAAGGAACTCCGGGTTGAGAGTTCACACCACTCTAGACAGGTAAGGACAGCATCAGGATATAAATAGAATATAATGGGAGACAAGTGTTATGTTTTTATTGCGGGCTAGGCTTAAAATGCAAAAACCCAACTTAACAGACCCTGGCAGTGCACAGGATCAAACCCTTGCCACACTGAAGCCCCGCCCATCAGCCAGGCCAAGGTACAGAGCTCTAGACCCCTACACCACCGGGTCACCCTACCTAATGAGGATCTGTGATCTGCTACTCCTTACTTTCTTTCAAAATCTCGCCATTCTCATCTCCGTTCATTTATGCCAATTGGTGTCAATCCCCTTCACCCATCAGACCCGGAAGGGCTCTTAAACACCCATAAAAAATACACCCGAGCTACCCGGAAGGGCTCTTAAACACCCATGAGCTCAAAGCCTGTAAGCTTGGTGTGCGAGGCGTACGTCCGACGCATGTAAACAACAGCCGGCTGGACCGACGCCCCGCATCTCCGGCCACAAGAAGGAGTGCGTCGCTTGTTCGTGTGTGCCTGTATGTTATTGTTAAGTATCGAAAAGTAGTGTAAAGTGGCTGTTTTTGCCATAAAGTTATCTCCAATGAAATCATCATCACAACTGAACCAGTTGACTTAGAGAGCTCTACTTAACGCCATTCTACAGGTACGAAACACATCTACGCTTGGGGATGCGCGGGAATGCGGAAGCAAGCCAAATAACAAAGATGCGGTAGCCTAGGCGTAGACGTTTTTCGGCCAAAACCCCCGGATTTCGGGGAATATACAGTAAAAGTCTGTTAATCCGACGACCGATGATTCGAATCTCCCAATAGTCCGAATTTTTCAATTTGAGGCCAAATCCGAATTCACCCGATGGTCCGAATTTCAAGAAGTCCCAAAGTCCCCTTTTTGAGGCATTAGTCCACTCAAATGACACATAATGGAGCACATACATATCATATGTTCATGAATTCACTTTAAAAGTTTACCATTGTCATTGTAGCCTATTACCTACTTCAAAACATTCAGATTAATGGTCAAAGGAAGCTACTGATATAAACGTAAACACCTTCTTCTTCTTCCACATCGTCTGCTAGAGAGTTTGTTTTGCTCTTGAACGCATCCTTGGGACGCTCCGATGCGCTACTGGCTTGCACCGCATTTTCTGCAAGCGCATTCAGTCTTGAGCTTGAAAACGCACCTTTGGACGTATTAGTCTTGAGCTTGAAAACGCACCTTTGGACGTTCCGATACGCTACTATTTATAGTTCAGTGATCGGAGCGTCCCAAGGGTGCTTCAAGACAACAAGACAAGGGTGCTTTCAATACAATATAATATAACAGAGCACGTCACAAAAGGAAAATCACAAAATTAAAATTACAAGAACCTCTCAGGGAAGTGCCGTTGTTAAGGCATTACTTCCCGAACCACATCTGATCTGATCTTCAAGAGCAAGACAAATTCGCTAGTAGACGGAAGAAGAAGAAGACGTTTATATCAGCAGATTCCTTTGACCATTAATCTGAATGTTTTGAAGTAGGTAATAGGCTACAATGACAATGGTAAACTTTTGAAGTGATTTCATGAACATATGATATGTGTGTGTGCACCATTGTGTCATTTGGGTGACCTAATGCCTCAATGTTTTCGTCATACACAGGTTCATAGGGGTAAAGTCCGATAATCCGAAAAATCCACTAATCCGAACGAGGGCCGGTCCGCTGCCCTTCGGATTAACGGAAGTTTACTGTATATATAATACATAGTAATCTTATTTTTAATCAGATACAAAATACAGGTGTTTTTGTTTTTAATTATTGGTTACTTCCACTGAAATGGCAGCGGGCAAGCAGAGTTGTAGTTGTGGGAAGGTTGTGGGCAAGGCCAAATCGCTGGGCTGCTACTCGTGTGGTACCTATTTTCATGTTAACTGTATAAATGTTGATGATGAGGACCTCAGAGTACTTGCAAAGAAGAAACCTGGATTTAAATGGCATTGCACTGTTTGCGATACCACCCCCCTGGCTGCAAAGGATGCAGCAATTAGTCAGCAGACCTTGGATGACCTGACGGCTGCCCTAGTTGGTGAAGTGAAGACTGCCATTGTAAACGAAGTGAAGGGTGCCCTTGCTGCGGTGGCTGTGGAGATAGAGAGTATTGGTAACAGAATGGATATCCTTGAGACTAAAGTTGCTGCCCCCGACATTCCCTTGTTTGCCAAGATAGTTCAGCAAACATTTGAAGAGACCAAAAAGGAGCCGACCAAACGCACCACTGAGGTGGTAGATGGTGGAAAGAAAAAAACTGTCTGGGACCATCAGGTCCTGGTAGTGAAGCCAAAAGACCGATCCTCCGAGCCAGTAAGCCCACCAGATACAAAGGCAATCGAGACTGCTTTGGCTTTGGTTCCGGTTAACAAGTTAACTAGAACTGATTCAGGTGTACTGGTGGTACGACTTCCATCCAAGAAAGCGAAAGAAGATGCAGGAAGGGCCATCAATCAGTGTTTGGGGGTGGACAGTGCCTTCAGTGTCTCCGAACCAAAGAAGATGATGCCAAAAATGACTCTGGTAGGCATTGCTAATGACGCTGAGGATAATGAGATCATTCCCAGCATCCTCAACAAGAACCCAAGAATAAAGTCCCTGGTCGACGATGGCTTAGCTATGAATTTGCTATTCACCAAGCAAAAGAGTGATGCACACACAAAGACTGCGGTAGTAAAAATGTCACCTGAAATACGCTCTTCCATTGTGGATGATGGCAATTCTGTGTATGTTGGACTTGTGAGATGTCGTGCATACGATCGCTTCTGGGTAACACAATGTTACCATTGCCAGGGCTTTGGTCATACCAGTGACAGGTGTTATCGGAAAAATGAGGATCCAAAATGCAACTTCTGTGCCGGTACTCATAACTCAAAAGACTGCACCAACAAGACTTCCCCCAAATGTATAAATTGTATGAGCTCCACATCAGTTACGGAGCCGCCAAATCATTTCGCCTCAAGTAGAAATTGTCCTCTAATGACAGCTCAGAGAAATAAAGTTATGAGAACACCAATTTTGTAGGTTCAAAAAACTGAAAAATGCACATGGGAGCCGGTTGAAACTGGGTCTGTTGAATGTTCGTTCCTTGCGTAACAAAATGGATCATATTTGCGAGATCTTGGATGAACGTAACCTTGATGTATTATGTCTCACTGAGACCTGGTTGTTCGAGTCAGATCTGAATATTATCCAGGCGGCATTGCCTAAAACCCATTCCATAATAAATGTTCCTAGGCCTAGGGGAGATCATCCGGGTGGTGGAGTGGCAGTTGTCTACTCCACATCTCTGGTGAATATCTTGCAAATAAGCCATAACCCAGCCCCTCTTTACTATGAACTGTTGGAAGTGGAAATAAAACTCCATCAACAAATTCTAAGAATGGCAGTTGTCTATAGGCCTGGCCATCGTGGCACAGATAGGGGTTTTATGGAAGAGTTTGGGCAGTTTCTCGAGGAATTTTCTGCTAAAACCGGAAGACTTTTGATATGTGGAGATTTTAATTACTGGGTTGACAGCCCTCATCTGAAGCCATTCTCTCCTGAGTTCCTTGAGTTGACTGATCAGAACAATTTTGTAAACCATGTGTCCCACCCAACTCATATCTTAGGACACACCCTTGACTTGGTTTTCTCTCCTGTGGGTTGTGGTGGTGTTCTGGATGTTGATGTTGAGAATGCTGACCCTAATACCTCTGATCATGCTTTGATTACTTTCAGCTTTGATTTCCCTAAGCCACTCACACATGAAAAAGTAATCAGATTTAGAAATTATAAAAATGCAGACCAAAATTTGGCTAGCAGTGAAGTAAAACAGTACTTGGGAAGTATTGATACTTCCAACCTTACTTCAGATGAGCTGGTGGAGGTACATGGAAATGCACTTAAATTAGTGTTCGATCATCACTGTCCAGAAGTAGAGAAGAAAATCATAGTACGAGATGATTCACCCTGGTATAGCACTCGAGTTAAATTTCTTAGAAGAGCGCGTAGAAGAGCTGAACGTGAATGGCGGAAAAATAAAACAGACTCTACATGGTTGCAATATCTGTCAGCCAGAAGAGCTGTGGTCCACACAATCAAAGATGAAAAGAAAGTGTATTATCAGGGAAAAGTTAACTCGTGTGGTAATGACCAGAGGAGGTTGGCTTCAATTGTAAACAGTTTACTTGGAAAAACAGGAGTCAGCTTAAGACCTTCTGTACCCGATGCCGAGTTGGCTGCCAACTTTGTGGCATTTTTTGCTGGCAAGATAACTCGCATAAGACAGGAACTGGATGATGCTTCTGTTGGTGAAGAACTTTCAGTTGTACTCCAACCCCGACACATTCCTAATAATGTCCTCTCATCCTTTCACTCAGTAGGGGTGGACATGATCTCGTCCTACATAAGAAACCTCAATAAAACATTTTGCCCGTTGGATCCCATAAATGTTTCCAAGCTACCAAGAGTCTATGATCACACAGTTGAGTTTATTTCCAAAATAATTAATAAGTGCTTCTCTGAAGGTAGCTTCCCACATTCTGAAAAGCATGCACTACTCCGACCTACTCTAAAGAAACCTGGACTTGATGTTGAGAACATGTTGAACTATCGTCCTGTCTCCAACCTGTCCTTCATATCAAAGATATTAGAGCGTGCAATACTTGACCAATTACAACCACTACTTCAGCAGAATGAAACTATCCCAATTTTTCAGTCTGCTTACCGACAGCATCATTCAACTGAAACAGCATTGATTAGAGTACATAATGATCTAGTTGAGAACATTTGCAATGGTGTGGCCTCACTATTGGTCTTGCTTGATCTCTCTGCGGCCTTTGACACAGTGGATCACGAGTTGTTATTGAGTGATCTTTATGATTGTGGTGTGCGTGACTCCGCTCTCTTGCTTCTTGGGTCGTACTTGTCAGGTAGATCCCAGAGTGTGATGGTAAATCAAGTGGTCTCGGACTCGACACCCCTGCAGTATGGTGTTCCGCAGGGATCAGTTTTAGGTCCTATCCTATTTATATTTATATTAGCAGTTTGTCTCTTCTGCTTCGTGCACATAATGTCACCTTTCACTTTTATGCAGATGACACCCAGATTTATGTGAGAATCACAAATATAGTTGATATACGGAGTAAGATGGAATTGTTGATGTCCGATATCAAGAAGTGGATGAGAGCGAGAAAACTTAAACTAAATGATGGTAAAACTGATATTCTCATCATCCGAGGAAATAGAAGAGCTGATGATATAGTGGGTGCCCTCTCCATCAATGTGGGTGGATCTCAGCTGCGACCGGCCAACTCTGTTCGAAATCTGGGTGTATATGTGAACTCCCGATTAGATTTCAAAGAGCATGTAAACCAGATAGTTAAAAGTTGTTACTTGCACATCAGAAATCTCTATTTGGTGAAGCCGTTTTTAACCAGACGTTGCCTCCTGACGTTGGTTCACTCATTGGTCTTCTCTCGTGTTGATTATTGCAATGCCCTGTTGGTGGGTCTTCCAAATTATATTTTGAAGAAAGTTCAGTCTGTTCTTAACAGGGCCGCAAGACTAATTTTTGGTGTTCTACCTAGAACTCCTACTACATCTCTTCACATAGAACTGCACTGGCTGCCAGTAAGAGCAAGAATAGAATTTAAGTTGTGTTTGGTGACTTTTAAGGTTCTCAAATTTGGTGAGCCTAGGTACCTTGCGGAGCTTCTCAGGCGCCCACCGGCACACCATGGTGTAGTTGTGCGTCATGACAATGACCCTTTTCGTCTTGATGAACCAAGGGCTTTCCAGCAGTCTTCTGAGAGGTCATTCTCCTACATGGCTCCGAGGTTGTATAACAGGTTGCCGCTGTCCATGAGACAACTGAGTTCTGTTGAATGCTTCAAGAGACAACTTAAGACTTTTCTCTTTGAGAGAAGCTATGATCTTGAGAGAGGTGTCATGACAGATGGCTATAGAGTTTAGGCTATTTTGCCACTGCTAGTGATTGTTAAATGTGTGTTGTATATAAGCCTTCTTTTGATGCATTGATTTTTGTTCTTTTTTCTTTCTCTTTTCGAGCGCTAGTGAATTCTTCGGAAAAATTGGCGCTTATGAGAAATAAGTAACATGCTTATTATTATTATTATTATAGCCGGGGCTGGAGGGTTAAATAAGCTGCTCTTGTGTTGCTACCACAGACCTAAACCCATTTCATACACAACCGTCTACCGTTAATGCAATGATTAAAATGTAAAACTTGCAAACTAAACAAACCAAAACTGGGACAAAGACAATATAAAGTCAAATTAACTTATCAAAATCGCTATGTGGAAACAACGCTTACTAAAATCAAATTTATGAAATAAAAGAACACAATCCACCACATAGGGTGTACATAACAGTTCCACAAATTTCTTCTAACCAATTTCTATCTATCTATTTACTCAGGCCCAATCCCCACTTTTCCTTTTTTTTTGGGGGGGGGGGGACTCCAAGACAGAGCAAGAATAGGGACAACATAACAGAAAACAATGAACACACAAAGACAAAATACAAATTCACACACATCTAGGTCATCCAGAAGACCCAGAGACCAGGGTCACTAAGGTCCCTCCAGCACTCTCCCGGTCCCCGACCACCCGAAGAGATTCCGATCTCAGCAGGCAGACATGCAGCGGAGCCGAAGCCGCAAGCCCGCCCACCACACTTCCAGGCGCACCCTTCATATTAATCCTCTCCTCGGGCCAGGCACCTAATGGACTATTATCTAGTCCAACTTGCACCCTACCCCTTCCCCCAAATGACCATGTCTTCACTCATCTATTCACAAGCATTCTCTATTCATTCCTGTTTATTATCACTTCTCTTGCCTGATATATAGTCATTCCTCTATCATCCAAAGCTTGTCTTACACAGTCTCTCTATCTCAATGGGGGTCTTCCTGCCCTTCTATCTCCCCTTGTATCTGACTCACATATTATCTTTGTAAGCCTTTCATCTTCCATTTGTTAAACATGACCATACCAGCTCAGCACCCTTCTGTCCACTCTGGCTGACAAATGTTCCTGCTGCCCCACTCTCCAACGTATCTCTTAATTTTTTCTAAAAAAAAAAGGCTAAATCATCCTTCCTCTACTCCCCCCCCCCCCCCCCCCCTTTGCATTGATCATGTTACCAAGATGGCAAAATAACAAAATAATTACAGATATATACCGGTAAAGGAAATTATGGGAAGTCTGGTATCTACTTACTTTTCTTGTCCAGGCCTCCTCGATATTTGTCAAAGTCTTTGAGCCTGACTCGCTGTCCCAGCATCTCCAGGAACTCTGAGAAGGCCGGTCCTGCTGTCTCATTATTGTACATCTCCTCCTCTGTTGTCTGCCCATTACGGCAGTACAGTACTCCAACCTAAGGGTAAAAATATACTAGTACAGAAAACTTCATGCATGATAAAGCAGATAAATTATGAAGGGCATGGTAAACACTTTTGAACAATTAATGTTGATTCAATCTTTTCTTCTGGTGTGTGGTATGTGGGTGGTGTTTGTCATCAACTCGCCTATTTGCCAATCTGCCCTATAAACCAATGCAGCGCTGCACAGAAAGACAAGCACAAATAGTTTCCAGTATTTACCCTGGTAACTGAAATCATTAGGTGGTAACCGTATTAGGTTTAAGTAAGGGCATGCTACCTAAACAATGGCCCTGCTACCAAGAGAGCTACCTCTGAGTGACCATGGCTCACACATCATGTGTGACCCTTTTAAAAAACAATTATTTTTGTGGCTTATACTGTAAATAGATCCTCTGCTAACATGTGTTCCTCGCCTGATTAACTTCAAAAGCAGCATATTGAATGGACATTACCTATAGGAGGAGGAAGCATAGGGTAAACATTAATAAAAGTAAAATTATGGTATGTGAAAGAGGTGCTCGTATGGTGAATCTAGATGTGCGGCTGGATGGGGAAATACTGGAACAAGTGGAGTGCATTAAATATCTAGGGGTGATAAGCAAGGATGCAGGTGTGGAAATGAAGATAAAACAGAGAGTATGTGAAGGAAGGGAAGTTTTCGGAGCAATGGGAAGTACTGTGTGTGGAAGGTGAGAAATCTCAGAATGAAAGCTAAAAGTGCAATGTATCAAGGGATTGTTGTGCCAACAGTGATGTATGGGGCTGAGACATGGTCTCTGAAGGCACAAGAGAGAAGAAAGTTGGATGTGATGAACTGCTTGAGGAGTATGTGTAGAGTGACCATAGAGACAGATTGAGGAATGAAGAGGTACATAAGAGAGTGAGTCAGCAGGAATCCTTATCGGCCAGAGTGGAAAGAAGGGTGCTGTGCTGGTATGGACATGTTGAGCGAATGGGAGATATAAGGCTTACAAAGAGAGTACCGGTATATAAGTCAGATACAAGGGGAGGTAGAGGGATAGGAAGACCTCCATTGAGATGGAGAGATTGTGTAGTACAAGCATTGGAAGATAGAGAAAAACAGGCAAGAGAAGTGGTAATGAATGGAGAATGCTTGAGAATAGATGAGTGATAACGCGGTTGTTGGGAGAGGGGATTGGGCGCCAGTTGGACTAGATAATAGTCCATCAGGCACCTGGCCCGGGGGGTCGGTGTATATGAAGGGCCATGCCTGGATGCGAGGTGGGCGGGCATTGTGGTGGTAAAGCTCCGGTGCGTGTCTGCCTCCTGAGACCGGAACCTCTCCGGGAGGTCTGGGACCTGGAAATCTTTTGCTGGAAACCCCAAATGGGCCTGGGTCTTTGGGTCTTCTCTCGGGCAACCTAGATGTGTGTGAGTGTTTTTTTTTTTTTTTTTCCCTGCTTGGGCTCTGTCTCGAGTCGACCACCCCCAGCTATGGGGTATGTGCCTGTGTACTGTATATACCGTACATACAGATATACAAGGATTACATGTATCATAAGGATTGCATTCATACTGAAAAAAGTAAATGATTGACTTTATTAAAATATAAAATGAAATGAAGCTTCAGTGTTATAAACAAAATACTATTGGAATAATACTGGTATGTTGGTATAAGTTTGTGATTTGTATAAGAATTAGCTATTTTATATAAAACAAAATAGTACTACATGAATACTGCACTGTACTGTCAAACGACATTGAACCAGTGAGGATTGAGCTAGTGAAAACATATGGGGTAGGCCTATGCACGCTACCCACCCTCCACACATGCTCCAAATTGATGGAGCTGATTGTACTGGTTACAGGCAACAATCACAGCCAACCCAACAGTAAAGTAACATTCAACATGCACTTCATATTTATACACTAAACACAAAGCTGACCACCTTGCCTAGGCAGGATATGGATCTAGTATGAACAAATAACAATAATTATAATGTAAAACTTGCAAAATAAACAAACCAAAACTTGGACGAACACAGTAAAAAGACAAAACAACTAATCAAAATTGCTATGTGGAAACAATGCTTAAGCAAAATAATAATTCTTTATAAATAAAAGAACACAATCCACTACATAGGGTGTACATTACTACATGAGCAAGTTAATCTGTTTCCCAAGCAAACTAATTGCACATATAACAACGCACTATCGTCACGTTCAAGGAATTAGTCAATTTGGTAAAATGAAATAAAAATAAACAAGTTGATAACAATAACTAACCTTGAACTTATTATGTATACTGAGGTCATCGAGCCTGGTGAGAGCCTCCTCGGTTTGCGCCCCAGCTTGTCCGAGTCTAAGACAGCCAACAGAGAGCTGCGGACACACATACTCCAAGGCTTCACGTACACCAGGACCCCGACCCTTCTCACCACTCACACGACCCAGGCTCTCCTCCAGCACCATACCCTGGCAGCTGAACAACTGGAAAAATATGAAAAGTATGTCAGTCCTAATATAGTGAATAGATACAATCATCTGCCCAAGTAGTTTTAATGGTACACTATTTGATGATAAATATGAGATAGTGGACATTGATTAAAGAATAGCTATAGCTCTGTATATATATGGTTCAAGCAAAAATATTACCCCTACATCAGAGTCTCAGAATTGTCAACTAAAAAATAGTTCTGCCTACAGTATAGCGGTAAGCAATTGTAGTCACAACATTTGTGAACATCTTAATGCATTAATGCATAAATGCCTTGGGGCAATTGGGGTAGTTCCATGCTTGCATGAAACATGAAGACTTATTTAGGCAGAGTAAACTGTAAATAGTTCTGAACTACAGATGTTTAACAGTTCTGTGGTCAAGCTGAAGTTGATGGTATGCTATGGGCTTGGGAAGTGTTTGGTTTTGGTTCATGGAGCATTTTACTCACAGTGAAGATGACTTTTTTGTTTTGTTTAAGAAAATGTAAAATGACAGCCTATTTTGTTTAATGTGGCGGATAATAGATTATTTGATTAAGCTAATACAAGGCCTCTCATAGCCAAAGGATAAAAGTAAGGTGTATAACGAACCTCAGACGTTCTAACGATGATTCGAAACTGGAAGGTGGGTAGACTGTGTGCACTATCCAGGGGTTCCTCGACCTTCTCCCGCCGCACACTGATTGCCACTGGGCCTAAGGCGTCGTCAACACCAAGCCAGTTTTGGTGCTCTGCAGGGCAAGGGGGCACTTGTACAACATTTCAAAGATTTAAGTTGAAGATAATTCCGTACCATGGCATAGGGAGGTACTAACACATGATCTGCTGTAAGGTATAATACTGAAAGAATAAGTTTCATATCCTATAGTAACTGTCTTACAGAATTATTATACAATATTTAGATAATGTACTAGAATCATGCTACTTCTAATATCAATTAATGTAATGAGAATGCAACAGATACAATAAAATAATGAAAGGTATCAATAAGTAACTTTAAGGATCTACTTGACTTTTAACTCTTACAGTACCAGTCTTTACAATCATTAATTAATCAATTAATGAAGGCACTGTGGTATATAATTACTTTTCCTCGCATAGGTGGCCTGCACATTTTAGAATCACAACTTAAAACCTGACTTTGTGAAACCAACCCCAAATTGAACCTGGTTATGTATGGCTTTGCTAACCAGTTAAAGCAATAATGTTGCTTATTATTATAAAGATGCAGCTACAGTACAATGAAATTAATTAGTCTAGAGTAATTTAATTAGGTAATGTCACTCTATATTAGATCAAATACTATACTGTAAGTGTTGCAACAAGTACAAAATAATCCAACTAGACAAGGACAAATATAGACAACCTTGGGCCTACCTTGGTTGCAGAAGTAGTTCTTATAGTATGAAGAGCCTTGATCCACAGCCTCTATGGTGAGTGGACTTCTGACATAGGGACAAAGAGTGTGGCGCCAGTGTGACTGTCCCGGGGGTGGCTCTAGCAGTCCTAGGGTGGCAGCGGCGACGGGACGGTGTAGGGTGGTGGGAGGAGGGGAGGAGGACCGGACCACACACCCCCAGTCTCGGCTCAGGCTCACCACTCGCTCACCCTCACCGCCTAGCTCATTGCGGAAGAATGGACAGCTGCAAGGAAATATTTGATTACATAGCGTTGACCGTGGTGATTTGGACTGGGATTTGAGAAACTTTGATCTAATTCCTATATTTATTGAACTACAAGGCAAAACTGTTAATACAAACAAAAGTGGATCATTGCCAATATAACACTAGAAATTCAATTAATTTTCTATGTAATTCATAGTTACATATCCAGAAGTACACTATTATATTTGGCTTAGACCTACGGTATGCAATGTATTGGGCGAACTTTGAGTCGATAGCATCTATCACGATAACACCGATAAGAGAAGTGGCTGGCACGCTGGGAGTTTGTTGGGGGGCCAATATTTTGCACAATGGATCAAAACTTTATATGAACTTGTTAGGTCAGCATTCCTGTAAAACCTAAGAACAACAGCTCCCTCCACATTCACGGACACAGACTTGCAACCAATTTAGAACATCTATCATCTCCACATGCTCAAACCATTCAAGCCTGCTTGTACGTATTTCTTCGGTGATACAATTATCACCAAATTACCTTTTCAAGTGAAGGGTGAATTATAAGCACCTAATGTACTGTAGTGTAGGATCATTTAACGTACCTATTAATGAGGTTGTTGCTGCGTCCATCACCGGGGTCGTGTTCCTCTGGTCTGAGGTCCTCGGTGCTGTCATTGTGGCCACCAGGACCTGCAAGGGCAGCGGCTGATGCCCCCGTGGTGGTGTTAGCTCGCTCAGACAGTAACAGCCGCATCTGGGCCAGGTTGAACTGTGTGGCCAGAGATCGACAGTCATAGTGGGCAAACGATGAGCGACGAGTGGGCACCAGGGCAGGGGTATCATCACTACGACTGTCACTATCACCGTTCACTTCGCCAGATTTAGACGACTTACTGGTACTGGTTGGTACACTAGACTCAGAGTTTACATCACTCTTACTTTCTGCTTTACTCTCTGTGCTCTTACTTGATCTAAGTTTCTTAAATATGGAAGGCTTATCTTTATCCCACAGTTTTTGAAATTTGGATCGTGCTTTGGGAGAAGTAGCCTCCACCTCACTGGGTGTGGAGCCAGCCACATTGTCGGAGGAGGAGGACGGGGCCTTAATCTGGTCTGTTGGCTTAAGGGTGCGGAGGATAGAGTACAGGGTCTCTGGTGGTGCGGAGGCCACATTAATTGAGCCATGAGAGCCATACTCACGCCGCAGAGGCGAAGCTGGAGGTTGCTCTTCCCCGTCGTGGTCCAGGTCGAGGGAAGAGTTACTGCGGTACAGACCACCAAGTCCCGCAGCTCCCCGCATATACACAAACCCTCCACCAACCTCCTGCCCTGGTCGGAACCCATTTCCACGGCTAATGGGCTGCAGGCTGGTTGGACCTGACCGCAGTCGCTCATTGTAGGAAGCCCTAAGGTCCGCAGAACCAAACCTCTGGCCAGAGCTTGTCTTAGACCGATTACTGACACTGAGGGCCCGAACCCGCTCACTAACATATCCCAGGGACCCCTGCTCACGATTCTTCGCATCCGTGCTCTTCTTTCTGGTGGTGATTCTCTCACTATTTTTGTTATTGTTAGTGGAGATGACACCATTCTCCATGCCATTCACTTCCACATTATTGTTGAGAATGTTGGCATTGTTAGGAGTGGTGGAAGTGGCCACAGGCAGGAAGTCCGAGTCGTGATCGAGTGACACCGTGTCCCCCACGAGGCCAGCCGAGGGTCGACCAACAGATCCTCCTCGGCCCAGGCATGCTACTGGGGTCACACTCATCACTTCTGCCTTCTTCATCACCTTATGTACCTTGCTAGTCTCTACTTCTTCACATATTTGTCTGTATTGCATCTCATTGTCTCTACAACACTATAGTTAAGATTATCAATGTTTGCCTACATTGTTCAGCAAATTATTAAAACCATTCATGTTTGCTGTTTCTAGAGCTCACAACATTCACAAATTTCCAATGTTTCAATTTTTCCAGGGAAACACAAGGGTGGGAGATCATCATGTTAGCTCCATCACCTAACTACCTTATGCTATGCTATATTAGCCCAACAGCCAACTGGCAAATCAAACATCACTTCATCTTGCAACTGCCCTACGCCCGCACCCTCCTCGCCACTCCCCAAAGCTGAGCCTGGGGTGCGGAGAGTGGCAGGTGAGGGAGGGTGGTTGGTGCAGGGGTGGTGGGGGGTGGGGACAATGAGGACAGGAGACCCTGGAGACTGGATGCTGCCCAGAGAGTAAGCTGCCACCAATACTCAGGGACGTCTCCATCACCTGAAAGTACGAAAACTTTAATCTCAACATCTGAAAAAGAGATACAATCAATCTGCAACTTATACAAATACAGTACATACATACATACTGTACATATAATTTTAAGTCTGAGTGCTCCACACATACGTGCAGTTTCAGTCTCTGTCCTTGCGTTCCAGACAACCCTGTTAAGGGCTGCTTCACTTGTCAAGTGTTTGGATTTGAGATTGGCATGTATAGTGCGATCCCAGGTCTTCCTCGGTCCACCCCTTGGTGCAGCTCCCTCCACAATCACAGACCTGCATCTTTTCACCCAATTTTGTTCATCCATTCTCTCCACACGCCCATACCATCCCAGTCTACTTGTATGCATGCATCTCCTCGCTAATACTCTTTATACCTAAACGTCTCCTCAGCTTATCATTTGTTATTCTATTCTGCAGTTTGGCCCCACACATCCATCTCACCATTCTCATCTCATTGCGTTCCATTCTGTCGACATCCTCTACTTTAACGGCCCATTTTTCTGAGGCATTCATCATTGCATTTCTAACACACCTTTCCCTTCAGGGAGAGAGGCATTCTTTTCATGGTCAGAATTGGCAGCAGTTCTCTGAACTTCCCCCAGCCACGTCTAATTTTAGCGACAATGGCAGACTCGGACCCACCACCGGCAGAGATGGTATCTCCTAGGTAACAAAACTTGTCCACCAGCTCCAATGACTCATTTCAAAAATTCACAGCCACAGGATCATCATTCAACACACACTACGCATTCAAATTTCTCTATTTCTGACTTATCCTTCGGCAGGGGTCCTTTTATTCTACTACAGCGCTTACTCCCATGGTGCACCCAACATCGATAGATGCTACACCGAATCGAGTTAGCGCCCACACCCTTTCCACACACTGCAAACAGCTGAGAAGAAGATATTGGTACAATTATGTTCATTGTTTCCTGGACACTTGTATCTACCGTACTTTAATTGTATGCTAGGAAGCGTATCTCAGAAGCCTTTGAATTGCTGTACAGTGTATGTTATAATTAAATTTATCTCACCCGCATTGGTACAGTTCTGTATAAAAGGTTAAAATTAATGATAATGAACCTGTACAGTACTGATACTGTCAAATACTGGCTTAATTTATTATAATCAGACAAGGAATACAGTACTCCACATTCTTGGAGTCCATTATTAAATTATTCTTGTATATTATGAAATTATGTTTGTACATGTTAGGAAAATATTATGGTACTGTATATTATACACTGTATTTGAAATTAAGTCTCTGGAGGTGATAAAAGGGCCAAAGCAATGCTATTTATGTTATTTTTCTTATATTCCTTCTCAAATTCATTCAAGTCTTCAAACATAATTGCTCCAGTTTGACACCCTGCTCCACATTAGAGACTCACCCACAAGTCTGAACCACTGCATATTAGACAAGTGATAGTAAAGTAGTACCGGGTATCCAGACACCTACTGATCTAGTTGCTTTGTTTTCAGTTGATGATAAATTCAATCCCTTAACAGGTGACTTCTTGATATTTACTAGGAAAATATGAAACTACTACCGTATATCTCTACATTACATTAAAACCATGTGCTCATAAGGAACTACATAGCCTACTGTATATCGCTTCAAACCTTTTGTAATAAAAGAGAAATCAAAATGGAGAAGTGACAAGTCATCATTAGCTAGAGGAAAAAAAAAAAAATATATACTTGTAGTTATTATATGTGAAAGAGGAAGGGGAGGTATGGGGCGAGGAGGGTTAGGGGGTAGTTTAGGTTACATGTGGGAGTTGCATGTTACCAGATAGGTGGGCATCTGGATGAGGCTTTGATAGCACTTGTCTCAAATTTTCATAATTACCTGGTACGTTTAAAACTTGTAGGTGTACCATAGTGGCACATTCTCTTGGCACAGCACTATAGTACCAAGATATTAAAACTATTACGGTAAGTGCATAGCACAAAATATCCTGCATAAATGTACATAGGGCCGTAGGCCTATACAGTACAGTACTGTACAGTATTCAAGGATATTTGTGTATAGGCTATAATACTGTATAGTACCAGTTATGGCATATGGTACACATACTCCAAATAGATAACAAAAACTTCCCTGTAGCTTTCCTAATGTTCCTGTGACAAGGAGTTGAATACTGTATGCAATTTGTGTTGTTTTTATGTACTATAGGCTTAAAATTATCATTGAAGCATAGGGAATGCCTGGACGGTGGACAGCTCACACTAAAGCTATGTAGGGGAGCTTGTCCCCTCCAGATGCCACTCAAGGCAACCAACAAAGGCCTTTGCATGATACACTGGCATCCGGAATTTTAGGGTTAATAAATTAATCTACCGGGTAATATAATCCCTAAACTGTACACCACTGATAACGGTACTGGTACAGTATATTTTTCCTGTAGCTACATAAACAATTTGAAGGGTGGATAGGACTTGTTAGCCATGGTCAGCAACCCATCTAGGGGAGACAACCTTATCAAAATCCGGGTGGATGGGACTCGTCAGCCTTGGTCGGCAACCTGTCTAAGGGAGTAAACCTTATACAAATTTGTACTGCCACCTTAGGGTGAAGCAGGTTAGTGGATGGATTAGCCACACACCACTGTAGAAAAATAGTGCTAAAAAAATACATAAAAGGCATCAGAGTCAGAAGGACCCTAAATTGAGTGGTCAATTCTGTACAACTTCTAACGTTCCACAAGAGCTCTTGATTTCGGGTAGGATGTAGTGAGCGGGCGTACCGCCATCTTTGTTTACATTACGCGTAGTGGCGTCGGACCTTTCCCATCATGTTCCCGTCTATTTTAACCTAACCTAGTATTCATGTAGTAATGACAGGGGGCAAATAGCAGAAAATATAGCGTCGAAATAGACGGGAACGTAAGTGCGACCGCGGCGATCGCCCTATGTAAACAATGACGACCGTACGCCCGAACTCTACATCCATCCCATCCCTTGATTTCTCCCTAATATTGTCAAATCCATAGCTTTGGCTGAAGCCAGCCCGGCCCTAAAAGAGTTACTTTTTGTAGCTCAGTGGTCTGGTTAAACTACGATTGATTAGAAAAGAATAGAAAACAAAAGAAATAGAAAGATAGGTCTGCTTGGGGGCAAATTGTGTATGGCCACTCCCATAAAGGGAAGTAAGGCGTCTGGCAATAGATAGATAAGATAGATAATAAAACCTATGGAAATAAAGGAATTCTGAAGCCTTTTAGAGATAGCAAATGATTCAGGACAGCTGTAAGGGCTTAGAAACCTCAATAGTGCAAAGGAACATTTTTCAGGCACATACTGTATGGTACCGGTACCCAGTAACCTGGTATGGTACAGTATTCTTGTTATAGTTATCACCTAAAAAAAATTATATGAAATTCAGAATAACAGAAAACAATGAGAATATTTATGGAGGTACCGTGGTGCATGACAGTAGCGTGAACACAAATCCATACAAGAGGATCATGAGGGCGGGTGCCCAACCCCGAAAGGGGTTGAAATAGGGGAGCTATCCCCCCGCCAATGGTGGCTTTCTAGGGCCTTTCCTAGCTGATGCTGAGAGGATTGGGTTCTAGTCATGTGGTGATGGGCTGGTCTATCAGAATGAGAACTGAGCGATCTCTGCCATACCCATAGCTTACTCTGACTGTTCCTTTTACTGTACTTATATATTTTCTACATCTCAAGTGACGGCGTCTCTTGCGTGGATTGACCTCCTAATCTACCAAGATTGGAAGCCAAAGCGTCACATCTTTCCTTTGCCCCTCAACTTTCTCTTCATAATTGCTGAGGGGCACAGGGCCCTGGGTGGGGCTTTGGTTTCCCGGGCGTTTCCGCGCCCTCCTCAGCTCCCCGCCATGGAGTGGCTTCGGTCACCCAGGCTTTATTGTGGTCGGCAGGGAGGGTTCTGTGGGGGCGCTCGGTTGTGGCCTTGGCCTTGCTCGGGCCTTGGGGCTGTTCGGCCAGGCAGCTTGGGGAAAAACAACAACAACAACAAGAGGATCATGAAGCCTCACACCGTTACCAGATAACCTCACACATCACCACTTCTATAATATGTTCACATTATAACTTGACAGTATTGATATGCATGCAATAGTTTAAAATCCTTTTCCAACACATTGTATGGCTCAGATGGGGATGCAAATAGATAAAGTCCTGCTATAATACTACCCCATCATGTCATCACTGTAGTAGTAGTCGTTCCCTAGGCTGCCTGGCCAAACAGCTCCGATGTAACTGCTAAACCTTAAGAATAATGAAAACTGGGATAGGAGAGATTAAGCTACGGTAGGTTAGTCTAACCCTTAATGCTGGGAGATGTCATATTAAGCCACTTTTATTTATTTATTCATTTAGCCCATTCATTTATTTATTTATTTTTTATTTTTTTTTGAGGTGGAGAGATTCACCAATACAGTTTTAGCGTGGGTCTGATCACAGTCAAGGGAGGTTATCCCTGACACTCTCTCGTGACTTTCTTAACCCTCCAGCCCCGGCTATGTATTTTTTTTTTTTTTTTTTTTTTTTAAGAGACAATGAACGGAGGAAGGAAAAACACAGATAAAACAAAAAGGTCCATGTGCCTAAAGGCATCCTCCATTCATAAAATGTTTATATATATATTCCTCGAAACCCGGGTGTTTTGGCCGAAAAACGTCTAGGCTAGGCTACCGTATATTCGTTAATCAGACTGCTTCCCGCATTCCCGCTCATCCCCAAGCGTAGCTGTGTTATTTACCTGTAGAATGGCATTAAGTAGAGCTCTCTAAGTCAACTGGTTGAGCTGTGATGATGATTTCATTGGAGATAACTTTATGGCCAAAACAGCCACTTTACACCACTTTTCGATACTTAACAACAACATACAGGCACACACGAACAAGCGACGCTCTCCTTCTTGTGGCCGGAGATGCGGGGCGTCGGTCCAGCCGGCTGTTGTTTACATGCGTCGGACCGACGCCTCGCACACGAAGCTCACAGGCTTTCAACCACTGGGCGTTCAAGAGGCCTTCCGGGTACCTGTTATATGCTTTTTTATGGGCGTTCAAGAGCCCTTCCGTGGTGAGAGGGTTAAATCTCACCAGGCAGCCACTATGCTTTTTTGTTCATTTCAACCCACATAAAACACTGATAAGGATGTAGTATTCGGGCATACCGCCTGCCTTGTTTACACTACTAGGCACGTTCGCGATCATTTTCCTGTCTAATTTGACTGCCGTGGGATACAATAATAGGTTGCTCACCCCCCTATGAATTATTGTAAGCATCATATATATTGCCAGCAGGGGGCAAACAACAAAAAATAGCCGTAAAAATAGACGGGAACATAACCACGAGCGCACAACCGATGTAAACATGACTACCGTATGCCCGAATACTACATCCTTCCCAAAACACCTATCCACCTGTGCATTAGTTGGGTTCCTAAAAGGTAAGGGTATAATCCTGTGTAGCGGTGAGACCTGTACATATATCTCAATAATTTGGTAATCTATCTATCTATTGCCTGACGCCGTGATCCCTGCAGGGGTGGTCACGAACGAACCAACCCCATGTACCTCTGTCCCCAGTCAGTCATACGCCCCTCCTCCCAACCAGCACCGCCTTCATCCATATACTTCCTCACTCCATCCTTCCACCTCTCTTTCGGTTTACCTCTCCCTCTCTGTCCTTCCACCTCGATCTCATACACCCTTTTAGTCATTCCATATGGCCGAACCATCTCAAGGTGTTCCTTTTCATACTTTCCAGCATATCTACCTCCACACCACACCTCCTTCTTACTTCTTCATTCATCTGTCTATCCCTCCATGTAACTCCGCACGCACTTCTCAAGTAACTCATTTCCACCCCTCTCACTCTTGGTCTGAGTCTCTTCTCCAACGTCCATGCTTCGCTTCCGTAAGTCAGTGTCGGGATTACCACACTGTCATGCATGGGCTTTTCCACTTCCATACTGACCACCCTATTTCTTGTTACCGGTACTGCTTTCAGCGTTCCTACAACCCTCTTCCCCTGTTGCACCCTCTCCCGCACTTCTTCATCCATAGTCCCATCTTTACTCAACACAGTGCCCAAAAAAACAAAAACAACAATAACAAAAATATATACCGGTATAGGGCCTAAATGAAAAAATAAATAAAAATAAATAAATAAATACTACACACACAACTAGGTCGCTCAGGAAAAGACCCAGAGACCAAGGATCACTAGGGTCCTCCGGCACTCCCTTGGTCCCAGACCTCCCAGAGAGGTTCCGATCTCGGCAGGAAGACAAGCAGCGGAGCACACCACAGTACCCGCCCACCTTACAGTAATACATGTAGGATATGCATGTACTGTATGTATATATTCAGGCACATATCTCATAGCTGGGGGTGCCCGACACGAGACAGAGCTTGAACAAAAACAACAATAAAAAAGTACAGTAAATATATAAATATATAAACTACCACTAATTATTTTACCATGGATTTTCTTTTTGGTTTTAGGTACGGTACCGGTAGTTTTCATTATTATACAGTACCCGGTAGCTGCAATTAGTTACAATCCCAGGAAAATGTTATTCCTCCCATTATCCAACGATCTTAAAACACTCAGATGACAGATGTAAATCATTTTCAGAGTAAATATACAATTGTTTTTGCCTTGGGATAAAGGATGGGTTGAGAGGGGGGGTGAAGTAGGGGGGGGGGGGGGAGAGGCTTCCCCCCCCCCATGACTTATTGAAATCAGCATCTATTTTGCCAGTAAGGGGTTTAATAAGATTTTCACTGCCCGTCAATAGGGAGAGTGGGTAGAATGTAGAGTTCGGGCGTACCGCCAGCCTTGTTTACACTACGTGGAGCGGCAGTCGGACGCTTGCCATAACGTTCCCGTCTATTTTGACTGACTTTGGATAGCCTACAATAATATGTTAAGCCCCCCCTCACCCCCCCATGACATATTGTCATCATCATATATATTGCCAGCAGGGGGCAAATAACCAAAACAATTGGCGTCAAAAACTCAAAATAGACGCGAACTTAACCACGGCGATCGACAAATGTAAACATGACGTCGGACGCTTCCAATCATGTTCCCGTCTACTTTGAATGCCATTGGATACAATAACATGTTGAGGTTGAGGGGGGCTTTGCCCCCCCCCCATGACATATTGTCATCATCATATACAGTATATTGCCAGCAAGGGGGGGGGGGGGAAATAACCGAAAAAAATCGCCGTCAAAATAGACGCGAAATTAACCGTGGCGATCGCCCTATGTAAACATGACGACCGACATACAGCATAAATCATCTATAAAACATTAACCTAACCTAACCTAGTATTCATGTAGGTTAGGTTGTTTGGTTAGGTTAATGTTTTATAGATGAGTTATGCTGTATGTTGGTAGTGGTACGCCCACTACTCCTAATCTTACCCCCTATTTTCCCTAATAAATTGTTTCGGTAAGATCCTGTGTAGCGGGTGGAACTGTTTTTCAGAGGGCCAAAAGGAGTGGTATAGGATGTTAAGAGGTGAGACCGGTAGAGAGGAAGAAAGCGTGGAACTAATAGTGGGAGATAGAATAATAAAGACAGAAGAAGAAATAAAGATTGAAATAAAGCGATACTGGGAGGAAATAGGGGGAGTAAATGAACAAGGGGAGGAGAGGGAATGGAACTTGGAAATGAGAGAGAGAAGGCTACCAGAACAGGATAAGATGGAAATGGAAAGGGAGCTCACAATAGAAGAAGTAAGGAGAGGGATCAAAGCACTAAAAAAGGGAAAGGCGACCGGCCCGGATGGGATACCTAATGAAATGTACATAGAGGGGGGGGGAAGAAATGGCAAGAAGACTGAAGAAAATGTTTAATGAGGTAATGGGAAATGAGAGAGTACCAGAAAGATGGAATGAAGCGAGAGTAACACTATTGCACAAGGGAGGGTACAAGAGTAAGAAGGAAATGAAAAGCTACAGGCCAGTGACAGTGACAAACACAATAGGGAAACTCTTCTGCGGGATATTGAAGGAAAGGATGAATAGAGCCATAGAGGGAAACGGGCTAATAAGTGATGAGCAGAATGGGTTCAGAAGAGATAGGAGGGGGACAGATAATATCTATATACTGAGCGAAGTGATGGGGAAAATGAAAAGAGAGAAAAAAATGGGTTACTGTGCATTCCTGGATATAGAAAAAGCCTATGATAGAGTAAACAGGGAACTGCTATGGAAAATAATGGCAAGGAGTGGAATACCAGAAAAGTATATAAACATCATAACATCGATGTACCAAGGAACAAAAGCGAAGTACGCGCTAGGAAATATAGAAACGGGATGGGTAGAAAGCAAGAGGGGGGTAAGGCAGGGGTGCGTATTATCGCCGTTATTATTTGCGTTATATATGGAAGAAATGACACAGAGGATGAAAAGAGTTGGGGAGGGGATTCAGATAACAAAGAAAGACTGGGGTACTGCTGTTTGCTGTCGTCGTAGTTCTGTTGGCAGTAACAGGAGGAGGGTTGCAGAGACTACTAGAGGAAGCAACGAGATTCGGGAGGAACTTGAAGTAAGATTTAGTAAAGAAAAGAGCCAGGTGATGAAAATGAATGGAGAGCTTCAAGAAGAAGAGGAATGGACACTGGAAGGAAACAGAATGAAGAAGACAAGGGAGTATAAATATCTGGGGGTAACGATCACGGAGAAAGGGTTTGAGAAGGCGAAAAGTGAAAAGGTGGGACAAATGCAACAATGGAATGGAAGACTATGGAGCGCGACAAGGCTAAGAGCGAATAGGTATGAAATAGTGCGAGGGCTGTGGAAAGGATTGGGAGTACCTGCAATAATGTACGGCTTAGAGGCGGTAGAAACAACAGAGGCGGAAACGAAGAAATTAGAAACGATACAGAATAAAATCGGGAGGACAGGATTGGGGGCAAATAAATACGTAGCTCAAGAAGCAATCCGAGGGAGATGGGGTGGAGTACGTTTGAGGAAAGGATTGGGAAAGCGAAAGGGAAGTACAAAGTGAGACTAGAGGGGATGGAGGAAGATAGGTGGCCGGGGAAGGTATACAGATGGGCGAGCGAGCAAAGTAAATGGAACAGAGAGTGCAAAAAAAGATTGGGGAGGATAAATATAAAACAGGACCGGGTGGGGGGGGAATTTAGAAAAAGAAATGAGAGGGGAGTGGGTCATACTAGAGAATGGGAGGGGATGTGTCAGAGAGATAGAGAAGGAGATAAAGGAGGGGGGAAGAAGATGGAGGGAGGGGGTAGAAAATAAAGCCACGCTGGCATATTATAGAGAGAAGGAAAAACCAGCTAGAGAACTGTACTATGATGGGGGATGGGGATCGAAACTCCTATTTAAAGCAAGAACAGGATCGCTAGAAACAAATGAGAGAACAAGGAGATGGAATGGAGTGGGACCGCACTGCAGTCAATGTGAAATGGGAGGGGATCCAATAGTGGAGGATGTAGAACACATAGTAACCGAGTGTACAAGATATAATGAGGAGAGAGAGGAGTTGGAGAGGTACATGAGGAATAGAGTTGGGGAGAGGGGGTGGGAGGAGATTAAGCAGAGGGAAGATAGAGGGGTGGGGGCGCTATTGGGGTTAACACAGGAGATGGAAACACAAGACATGGAGATGATGAAGAGGATATTGGAGAAATGTGGAGGAAGAGAATGAGTGAGGGGGGGGGGGGGGCGCGGAGGTGAGGGGGAGGGGGGAGGAAGTGAGGGGGGGTTTATACAAACAAAACAAAAACTGTCTCTTAAACTATCCTTCTACTCTAAACTTTCCCTCCTACTAACATTTCTGAGCCAGTACCGATACAAAGGTCAGCCCTGCGGATCTGCACGGTCTGCGGGCGGGTTCAAAAGAAGAAGAAGAAGAAGAAGAAGATGCCTATTTACTAAGAAACATGGAACAATATCTTTAACCTAACCAAAACCTAACCTAACCTAGTATATTAGTGAACTATTTATGAATGTAAAATGTAAACTTATATTGTAACATTACCAAATTATTGAGATATATGTACAGTTCTACCCGCTACACAGGATTATACCATTGCTTCTAATAGTGCGGCGAAAGACATCTTTAATGATATCGAAACAAATATTGGTACCGGTACGATTTTAGTTACTGGACACCTATTTGACAGGTACCGCCAACGATGTAATACATATTTTTTTTCGGTTTCCACGCATCCAACACCAAGCTACACCCTTTTCTGGTGTACGGAACACTAAAAAAGCAATGGGGACACTTTAAAAATGATAATATGAGACGAAGTATAAAGACAACTCTGTTGCGTTCGTGGAAGTAGCGTTGCTTAGTTTACTTTACGCTCGGAGTGACTTCCTGGTCCCGCCTTGGCGGTGGGATACAGGACAGGGTCACAGGGTTGAGGGGGGGCTCTGCCCCCCCTCATGCCCAAGTCATGGCCGGGATTCCGGGAAATCTATAAATGCACTGTAGGCGGTAGGCCTAGCTGCTGGCTGTACACTTATTAAATTGTACCGGTAATCTGGCTAAAAAGTTACCGGTATACAAAATGAGAACATAGAGGCAGGGTGCAGATCCCACTTTGGACACTAAGTTTGGACTTTGGTTAGGGTAAGTTATTGCAAATCTTCCACTCATAATATAAACTACAATAAAATAAGATACCAGTAGATAAGATACTACTGTAGCCTATTCTGCCTATAGCCTATACCTTGAAACAAAAACAAACGGTAAGACTGCGAAAGTATTCTTCAGTGACAGGTCTACCCCTATAGGCCTAATCCCACGGCATGACGGCAAACTGTTATTGTCATAGGCTATAGCCTAGCCAGGGTGTCGAATGACGCTGTTTTTTTGAGTGATACAACTTTCTGTATAATGATAAAAAAAAAATAATCCTAGCCTAGGCCTAGCCTACGTATTTTTATATTATTATTTTAAAAGTTAGACATCTAAAATAGGCCTAGGCTTAGGCCTACTGTGTTCCAAAACTCAAGAGTAGCCTAGGCTAGGTTAGCCTAGCCTAGCCTTAGCTACAAAAAAAAACAAAAAACAAACAGGAATGTTGGTCTAGGCTAAGTTTAATATACACTTCCCAGGTCATTTTAACAGTTCTATTGCTTCTATATATCATATAATACATCATAGAGTAAGTTTTTAATAACTAGAAAAAAAGGTCATAATTACCATAATTGAGGACCTTCGCCATTCCCGGGTTAAGAGTGGGCTCTGAGTCTTAGCCTACCAGAATCAGATTCCCAGCTGCCTAGCTAACCTTATTTTTTACTGTCTTTAACCTCAAATCTTCCTTGATCTTCATTAGCCTATCAATACATTATACATAGCCCCACTAGTGGGGGCAGTCCTAAGATTGTTGGATAATGGGTTATCCTAAGCCTAATATGCCTAGCCTCAGCCTAGGCTACTCATTTCTGCTTCAAATCATCATTATCATCATAGGCCTAGGCTAATACAAGTAGGCCTAGGCTTATCTGACAAAATAATATGCTTGGCTACTTACAAAATCGCTGTTTGGTGCTTGCTAGAAGTCAGGTTTATCCAAAGTATCACCTTGAACTTATACCTTATATATAATGAGTTCCCCAAGATTAATATGCACAATTTTAGAATGTGTAGGGCACTCGCACTTCACATGAAGTCAATGTTATATTCCAGCCCCTTAATTCACTCTATTTTTCCACAAATATATCGGTAAATAACAGCTAACACATTTCCAAGTGTTCCACAGTTGATTGGCGGCAAGCTAATTTGACGTCATCATTGGATTATTCTCGGAAACACCACAATGGAAAACAGTGCTGATATTCGTTCGTTGTTTTCCATTAATCCAACCACATATATACCCCTGAAAACCAATAATTCATCATAAAATCGTACTAATTTATAGCTTACCTTATGCCTCAAGGTCTTGCGCTCTTTGTCAAACACATAAAATTTATATTCATTCACTATTTTTAAGGAATTAGAGACCCCATAAAATTAGCACATACGAAACAATATCTGTATTTTGAAGGAGTTTAATTAAGAGGAACTCTGATCAGAAAATTAACATTCAAACTTAAATTAATATTTTACATTATTCATTTCAGTGAAATTTAGTCAATATATTAAACACATGGAGTAGTTTAGTTAATATATACATAGTTTTAGATAAATACCTATTATTATCCTTTAATCTACATATTATTGAGCATTCGAGTGCCAATAAAATTACGGTAGTTGTGTTCGTCTTGACTCAGCCTTCGGCGCAATATAACATCGGAGTGTAGGGGTACATTGGTTGTTTGTTTGTTTGTTTGTTTTAGCGGACTCTCCCATCCAGGAGTTCGTTCTATGAACGATGGCTGTTTCCTTATTGTAATATATATTTGTTATATTGGTGCTAAAGTCAGTCACCTCATCCGAACCGAACAAGTTGTGTTTTCACAGTGTAAACAAATCGCTCTCATGACTCGAGCTCTGGATTTATCCGTCTATATTTACATTAGTAGCTGCATTTGGACTTCAATACAGGTGATATATAATAGTTCTAAGATCATAGCCAATGTAGAGTACAGTGTAGAGCAGAGCAACTATCGTTTGATGAGTGTAATGTAGAAATAGAATGGCAGGTTTAGCGGGGCTCCCGGCCGCCCCGGGACAGTCACAGGCTCTTAGCCTATTTCAGTATCAATATTTTTTCAATGTTAGGTTCGGGATCACGAAGAAAATGGGCGAATTTTGGCACACTGTGTGAGACTGAGTCTATGACTGACTGTATGTTTCTAGGCCTTCTTCTTCTTCTTTTTTGTGGAGTTGCTGTCCCCTCTCAAAGCCAGCTCACCTATGCACCGGTGACTTCTCCAGAAACAGCTAGAGCTAGATTTAAGAATTAGCCTAGTTTAGAAATTATGTAGTCGTAGAAAGGATAGTTAAAGACAAAGAATTGAAGTATATAGCTTAAGCAGAACTCTCCTCTCCTTATTTTACCCCCTCCTCCACCCCCCAATATCTTCTCTCCTATGTGATGACAAACAGTGTCTAACAACCACAAGTCCACAATAAAATCACATATGTGGTGTTTGTTGTCAATTATATCCAAACATACCAACACAACACAATATCATCAGCCAATCAAAGTAGGCTAGGCCTAATTGACCTCAACTTAATCCTTTTGACAGCTTTAAAAAATGTGACAGCTGACAGTTGACCTGACTCCCCAACACTGTTACACTGAGGACGTTTGTTACAGGTTGATGATAGCCAAGGAAGCACTGTCACATATCCTTGATCCCCGCTGACTTCTGGCTTCTCACAATGGGACTATAAACTTCCTAGGGACCCACAAAGGAGTCATTATGCCCTCTCCAATTCTCACTGACACTTCCCCTCCCACCCTCATTCCAGTCTCGGCCCTTTAAGCCCGTAGATCGATTCGTGGGCACCCAACTCCTACCACAATGGGTATATAAGAGGCTAAACAATACCGGATAGTTAACAGGAATCAATAGGAGTAAGGAAACGAACAGCAACACTGACTCACCGAACACGCGGACCTGACACTGCTATGAACGTCCTTCAGATGAGTTTTACTCTCTTTTTCACTCACTTTTCCACCATTTTGCGGCTCTCACCTAATTCTGGGGTGCATCAAGTATCCGAGGAGTATGCTAGCATCCCGCGGGAGGTGGTGGGAATGTGGTAAAATGGCAAAATAGTCGAGACATCCTCCCAGGCCAATACAATGAATGAGTGCGAAGTTGTGTACTGTTGAGGCGGCGTTGCCACTTAGGGTTTTAATCTAATTATTTTATCTTCCTCCCCTTATAAGGCTTGACATACTCGGCATTGCATCTGTTTGCGCACAATTCGTGAAAATAGAAAACTTTTGTAATACCAAACACCGTCGTGAAGGCATATATAATTGATTTTTATTAGCGTAACTTGTAACTGCATTAGAGTGGCGGAGGAGGAGAAAGAAGGAGGAGGAAGAGGGAGGGAGTAAAGGTATATACATACATACACCGCAAATCGTAATACATATTATGATCAAATATATGAACAGAACACGGACGCTTAAGTATTTATTCAAAAATTCAAATGCAGGGGGTTAAGTTAACTCGTGCTAAGTTTAAGCAATAAAGGGAGGGAGGAGGAATTTCCCCCCAACAGGAAGGAGGTAAGTGAGGGGGAGGTGGAGGCAGGCGAAGGAGTGAACGCCTCTCAAACAATCAACTTTAACCTTCAAACATTCAAATTTAGCTTTCTATTCGCTTTTAATCTCAATCAATCCCACAATTGGAGCCAATGGAACATAATATAACCACTGTAATTCATGAAAAGGCTGCGAGTGGATAGATATATACCAATATTGATAGAGTAGTTGTCAACCTCACGTCTCCCCCCTTCCCCCTTCCTCCTCCAGTTAAATCCCCCCGCCCTCCCTCATAGCTAGTGGTGGAGGGGGGAAGCAGGAAGGGGGGGAGGTATACACTGCCATTTCTCAGCTACGGTATCTCTCCCCTCCTCCACTCACGAACAAAGAGATGCAGCACTTGTGGGGTGTCGGGGAAGAGAGAGGCAGGATATGAAGAGATGGAGGGCATTAAAGGGATAAGGGATTAAACATCGGGAGAATTATATGGGTGGCAAATTTGAAGGGGAAGTATGAGTATGTGCATGTGGGCGGAACCTCTGCCATAGCATAAACCCCCTTCACCCCTTTTCTCTGTTTTTTTTTTTTCTCTCTCTACACACACACACACACACACACACACACACAGCCTCCCTCCCCCCTCTTCTATCCCATGCTGGGCCTGGGACCCCAAACACTTCACAAACAGACACATGCCATACAGACACAGGTGCAAACACGCACACAAACAAGTATTCGCACGCACACAGCTACAGCCGTATATACGTACAAATGCACTTTCATACGCTTACACGTACAGTCACGGTCAAAGGTCGTGTCCACATTAGCAAACTCGATCGGTTTAGTTTCCTCTATCTATATGAGGCACATACTGTATATTCACCTACAAAACAAGATAAGGGTTAAAGTGTCTGTGTTTCTTTCCACTAGAGATATATTATCAAGTTGAATGTAGGCCTATAGGCTATATATATATAGGGATGACGCAACTTTATGAACGCAACAGTACAGTCATATGCCCCCGCCCAAAAAAAAAATATATATATATATATATACCTGCATGTATATATACTGTATATATAAATATAGTATATATATATATATATATACTGTATATATAAATATAGTATATATATATATATATATATATATATATATATTATATTTAATATATAAATTATATATAATATATATATATATATATATATATATATATATATATATATATATATATATATTATAGCCTATATACTTATATATATAATTGATCCACACCTAGTCTAGACACAGCTGTGGGCAACGTAATTAGGCCTACTTATATCCATGAATATGCAGCTGTGCATGAATTATTTGAAACGTTCACAAAAGTTAATTTTATCTATTAATTATGTGGGATATGTAAGCACATGTGACATGTCACATATAGCTTAGTGTATATATACACATTACAGTCCATATACCTTTCAATTTATTCAAGTAATTCCATTCCCTTCAATTAATATCTCAGTTGTATGCAGTCAATAAATGTATCTACATTTTGCAACAAATTAAAACCCTGTACCGCGTAGCCTATACTGTATCTGAAATGCTAGGTTTTTCAGGACCGAAATATCCCCAGGCCCACTTTAGGATCAACCTTTCCTGGTACCTGGCGCGGGGCACGAACCTCTGAAGGGAATTTAACCCTCCTAAAAACCCACAGGTTTTGAGATGCCTTGGGTGGGGTTCGAACCCTGGTTAGTGATTCCCCACCATCACCACCAGGCCCGCGCGTTAACCCCCTGTACTACCACGGACGTACTAAAAGTATAGCAACCTTAGTCCGATTTTTAAGAACCAGGTGATAGTCTCGTGGTGTTTTCACGTGATGAGTTTATTGGACTTACCATCCACGACTATTTTACACTATACCTGACGTCAACTCGGGTAGTACATTATTGGGGTTGCGGGACATTTTCGAGGGCATTACACCACATTCCTTTTTATTTAGGCTAGTCCCTAGCCTCGTAAGGTCGTACGGTATCGTAATCGTATCACCTTAGCAATCTCAATATGGTTTAGGGTCCGCGTGACGGGTGCTCTATGTAGCTACCAGGTCACGTTCCTTGGCTGCCACCAATGAAATGCTAGGTTTTTCAGGACCGAAATATCCCCAGGCCCACTTTAGGATCAACCTTTCCTGGTACCTTGCGTGGGGCACGAACCTCTGAAGGGAATTTAACCCTTCTAAAAACCCACAGGTTTTGAGATGCCTTGGGTGGGGTTCGAACCCTGGTTAGTGATTCCCCACCATCACCACCAGGCCCGCGCGCTAACCCACTGTACTACCACGGACGTACTAAAAGTATAGCAACCTTGGTCCGATTTTTAAGAACCAGATGATAGTCTCGTGGTGTTTTCACGTGATGAGTTTATTGGACTTACCATCCACGACTATTTTACACTATACCTGACGTCAACTCGGGTAGTACATTATTGGAGTTGCGGGACATTTTCAAGGGCATTACACCGTGGTTGCCTCTTACAACCCGCCATCATTTCCGCTCGCATCAACCACATTCTCGTGGCAAATATCTCAGAGGAATCCCTGACATTACCAAAAGGTCTCATTATAGGAGACCTCGAAACTTTCGATGACCTCCCCATAGATTTTAATGACACCCCTACCAGCCTCCAATTGCCCCCTCTCCCTGACACATTATCCGACCACCAAAAGAACGGCATGTACGACCTATTGCTAGAATTCAGTGACGTGTTTGCCCAACAACCCTCCGAAATCGGACAGACAGATGTAGAACAACACATCATTAACACCACAGGCCCCCCCATACGACAACCATCCCGTAGAAAGAATCCCATACAACGTCAGGAAGAGGAACGCCAAGTCCAGGAAATGTTAGAGGCCGGTATTGCCACCCCGTCCATTAGTCCCTGGTCTTCCCCTCTTGTCCTAGTCAAAAAGAAAGATAGGACAACCCGTTTTTGCGTCGATTACAGGAGGTTGAATGACGTAACCATTAAAGACGCTACGCCCTTACCCCGAATAGACGATTCCCTTGACTCCCTACACGGATCCAAATGGTTCACTACCCTCGACTTGCAAGCAGGGTATAGGCAAGTGCCTATCAAGGCCGAGGACCAAGAGAAAACAGTATTTTCCACTAGTGGTGGCCACCACTACGAATTTAACGTCCTACCTTTTGGCCTCTGTAACGGACCCGCCACTTTCTCCCGTTTGATGGAAGCGGTACTACATGGCCTCACCTGGGAAACCTGCCTAGCCTATCTGGACGATATTATTGTGTACTCACCAACCTGGGAAGAACACCTCCTCAGGTTGAGACAAGTCCTACAAAGAATCCGAGCCGCCGGGTTGAAATTAAAACCCTCAAAGTGCGAGATTGCCCGAAATAAGGTAGACTTCCTAGGCCACATAATATCTGTATCTGAACATGGTATTGCACCAGACCCAAAGAAACTGCAAGCCATACAAAACCAACCCCCACCCACCACCGTTAAAGGAGTACGTTCGTTTCTAGGTTTAGCCACATACTACAGACGTTTCGTCCCCCACTTCGCCACCATAGCCAGACCCCTCCACCAACTCACCCACAAAGACACCCCGTTCACCTGGACACCTGAAAGAGACCTCGCGTTTAACACTTTGAAACAAAAGCTAATCCAAGCCCCTATTGTCGCTTTCCCTGATTACCATAAACCGCTCCGTCTTTATACCGACGTATCTCTGTACGCCATTGGTGCAGTTTTAGCTCAAGTCAGAGACGGAGAGGAACATGTTTTAGCGTATGCCAGCTCCACACTCAACCAAGCACAACAGAATTATGCAGCCACCAAGAGAGAGTGTTTAGGGATCATTTGGGCACTCAGCCACTTCCGGTCATTTGTGTTGGGCGCAAAACTCGATATAATAACCGACCATCAATCTTTACAATGGCTGCGTAAGTGCGAAACCAACTCAGCCATTTTGGTACGTTGGAGGGAGACACTAGAGGACTACGACTTTACAATACAGTATCGTCCAGGCAAACTCCACACCAATGCAGATGCCCTGTCACGTTTGCCAGTACCAAAAGACCCCCCCACCAACCTAGCCGCCTTACACAACACTGAGTTGTTACCTACCCCCATCCCCCAACATAATGCCCCCTCAGCCCCCTCCCTAATTCAATCTTGGGAAGCAAGAATCAGACCCCCCTGGATACCGTTAAATGTCTTCAGGAAACTGACTCGCTGGGGAGATCAACTTGCCACAGACTCTGGTCACATAATCTTAGACCCCACCATTGCCCACGACTACATGATTGCCATCCACGAGGGAAACGGCATACACCTTGGACAAAAGAAGATGTTGAAGATCTTCACAGACCAATACTGGACCCCCAACCCCTCCAAAATTGCACGAGTGACAGAATCCTGCAAACCGTGTTTATTGGGGAAGGATAGATCACGCACCCCAGGCCCAGCTGGTACCTTGTCGGCTACCAAACCGTTCCAAGTCCTATCCCTCGACATCATGGGCCCATTTCCTCCTTACGCTGGCAAACGCTATATCGTCACATTTGTTGACGTCTATTCCAAATTTTTAATAGCCTGCCCAGCTAAAGACCACACAGCCACTACAGTCACCACACTGCTTGCCACAGAAGTATTCCCTATATTCGGTCTGCCCCTTGCTCTTCTATCCGACAATGCCCCCGAGTTTAGTGGACACGTTTGGCAACAGTTCACCCAACAATGTGGTATTAAGATTAAACACTCATCCCCATACTGGCCTCAATGAAATGCTAGGTTTTTCAGGACCGAAATATCCCCAGGCCCACTTTAGGATCAACCTTTCCTGGTACCTGGCGCGGGGCACCCTCCTAAAAATCCACAGGTTTTGAGATGCCTTGGGTGGGGTTCGAACCCTGGTTAGTGATTCCCCACCATCACCACCAGGCCCACGCGCTAACCCACTGTACTACCACGGATGTACTAAAAGTATAGCAGCCTTAGTCCGATTTTTAAGAACCAGGTGATAGTCTCGTGGTGTTTTCACGTGATGAGTTTATTGGACTTACCATCCACGACTATTTTACACTATACCTGACGTCAACTCGGGTAGTACATTATTGGGGTTGCGGGACATTTTCGAGGGCATTACACCAACATTGGTGGCAGCGGTGGGATCATGGTTGTGTCCCTCGGTCGGTACGCGTGAGGGGGGGATTAACGGCGCGTGCGGGCGGGTCAGGGTGGTGAGAAGTGAGCGAGTTAGAAAACGGGATTTGTTGGTGGGACTGCGGAGGGTTGGTGGGGGAAGAGTGAGGTGTAGAACATGGGGTATTGGTGGGGGACTGGGGTATTGATTTGGGTTTGTTAGCAGGATGAATGTGAGGAATTTTTTTTGGTGGCAGTAAAGGTCTGGTTAAAGGTGATGTGGGGCGGGTGGGTTTGTTTGTCATGAGAGGGCGAGTCAAGTGTGGGGTTGTGACTTTTTTTAGGGGTGTGAATTGTGTGTGGGGGGGGGGGGGGGAAGGGAGCTACTGACGGAAAATTGTCACAAGGGAATTGTTGTTGGTTGTGGGATAGCTGAACATTTCTGAGGGCATGGGGGAAACATTGTTGGGTACATTGGTCGGCATTTTCCCTGGAAACATGTGTACATAAACATTCAGAGGTGGGCAGGTGCGCGCCATTTGGCGCTCTGCGCTCTGCGATCCGGTGCGCATTACCAATATAGAGGAGCGAGGAGCGGCAAAATTTTGAAATCGGAGTGCAGGCGGGGAGCGCAGCTAGAAATTCGCGCTCCTTTCTGGCGCTCCGGAGGCGATTTTTCCTGTCAACAACAGGTACAAGAACGTCATTATCGTGTACAGTCATCGTACCGTTCGTACGGTGTTACTCACGGTGTTAGTGAACTGTGATACAGTGATACTATGATAGTGACAGACTGACAGTGTTACAGTTGTTAAGTTATTATTATTTTTTTTTTTTTGGCTTTTGCTAACGCAAAGTAAACCTTACGGGCAAGTTACGGCTTACGAAGGGGCCTAAGGGTAAGTCTGGCAGTGGTATAGCCCGAGCCTGTCTGACTGTCTGATAGTCAAAAGACACTATAGACTTCAGAGACTTTTATCATTTTATGGTATCGATACTATCGGAATGTTACTTGAATGTATGGGTGGGAGGGTGGTTTGGGGGATGGTGGGGGGAAGGTAAAAGCTTAATTGACTCGTGTTACAAATATGAAGCCGATTGGTGAGGTAGTTTCGCCACCACAGATTTTATTTGTTTTCCTTTTCTTCGTACGGATACGCTGGAAGTGGGTTGTGGGAGGCAGTTGGGGGTGTGGTGGAGGGAAGGCATAAGGGTAAGGCACTTGTCACACAAATATGGAACCGATTGGTGCAATCGTTTCGCCGCCACAGATTTTATTTTTGTTTTCCTTGTGAGGCGACCGATAGTCAGCGAGTGGGTGGGAGGAGGGGTTTGGGGTAGTGGTGGTGCCGTGGTGGGTATGCAGAAGGGTAAGGTACATGTGGTAAAAAACTAAAAATATGAAAGCCATAGGTGCAGTCGTTTCGCTGCTACGATTTTTTTTCGGCGAGTCAGTATATAATTATATACGGACCTGGCACTGGGCGTGACAACTGACATCTGACAAGACCCTAGTCCTGGCCGTATATATATAATTATTATAAATTATATACCGTCGGACCTGGCAGTTTCGGACCTAGTTTCTCAGTTTGGACAGTTTCTGTAATTCTTTATTTTTTTTTTTTTTTTTTTTAAGAGACAATTTTTTTTTTTTTTTTTTTTTTAAGAGACAATGAACGGAGGAAGGAAAAACACAGATAAAACAAAAAGGTCCATGTGCCTAAAGGCATCCTCCATTCATAAAATGTTTGTAACAACTGGATTTAAACATTTGTAGATTGTAAATTTGTGGAAAGCAATTCGAGGGAAGTGAATTCCAAAGAGTAGTAGCTCTGGGGATAAATGAATTCTGATAAGCAGAAGTTCTGCATTGTGGAGGAGAAAGTGTAAATTCATGGGCACTCTCAGCTGCCCTAGTTCTACGGGGAAAGATGTGGAGAGGCGGCACAATTGAAGCAAGTTCCTCGGAACAATTGCTGTGAAAATATCTGTAGAATAATGCAAGGGATGCAACGTTTCTTCGTATGGCTAATGTAGGAAGGTCCTGTGTGATTGCAGGGTTATTGATTAATCTAATAGCTTTATTTTGAATTTTGTCCAACTGCCTCAATGCAACCACTCCACTTCCACCCCACAGAGGTGAACAGTAATCCATCTGAGAGCGCACATGACTTTTATATATTACGGCCAACTGCTCGTCAGTGAAGAATTCTCGAACTCTGTACAGGAGTCCCAGTTTTTTAGAGGCATTCTTAGCAATGCTTCTAACATAATGTGTCCAGCTCAAGTTAGTAGTTAATGTTACACCGAGAATGTCAATACTAGGGGAAGTGGGAATATTTACATCATTAAAAAATATATGGGAGTCCGTGAGATTCTGTCGGTTAGAAAATTGAATGTACTTGGTTTTCTGTGCATTAAAGGAAACTAGATTCTCTTGTCCCCATTCATTAATTCTAGAAAGGTCCTGGTTCAGAGAAATTGCAGTGTTTATTTTTGAATTTATAAGATCGGGTTGGGTGAAAGAATTGGTAAATGTGAAGGAACTGTGGAGTGTTGAGTCATCTGCGTAGGAATGTATTGGATTATGAGTGGTAGATATGAGATCATTGATATGAATGAGGAACAGAGTTGGGGCCAAAACTGATCCCTGGGGAACACCAGCATTTATTGAGTGAAATTGAGAATAAAGGCCATCTACCATTACACGTATTTTTCTGTTATGAAGATAAGAAGAAATTAGTGGAACTAATGATGCAAGGCCGTAGTGTGACATCTTCGACAATAAGGATTGATGCCAGACTCTATCAAATGCCTTTGATATATCCAGTGCTATTGTATGTGTTTCACCATGTTGGTCTGTAGCTTGGTTGATTTGATGCGTAAGAAGGCAAAGAATGTCTGCAGTTGATCGACATCGTCTAAAACCATATTGCCTATCACTGATTAATTTATTATTCTCCAGATGCTTAATTATGTGATTATTTAATATAATTTCAAAAACTTTGCCAAGAGTGGAAGTTATAGCTATTGGTCTGTAGTTTGATGGATCTGAAGAGGCACCTTTTTTAGGAACTGGATGGATGTTTGCTTCTTTCCAGGGTACTGGGAAGCATGAGGTATGAGTACACAGACGGAAAAATTTTGCCAATACAGGAGCGAGCACCAAGGAGCAATTCTTAAGTACTATTGGAGGAATTTCATCTGGACCAGGAGCCTTATCTACTGAGAGATTCTGCAAAATAGTTTTGACATGTCTGGTGTGGATCTTAAGTGAGGGAATTTCAGGTGAATTAAAATTAAGTACAGGGACATCTTGATTTATTTCATCTAAGGTTGAGTTGGTGGAGAAAATATCTGCAAGAAGGTTAGCTTTACCTCGTGGGTCACTTACAAGATTGCCAGTCGGAGATTTTAATGGTGGAATGGATGAAGCAGTAGTGAAGTTGGATTTGAATGAGTTAAGAGTAGACCAAAATATTTTGTTATCATTTGGATTATTTAGAAGTTTATTTGCCTGCTTATGGAGAAAGTTTGATTTAGTTAGGTTTAATACAGTTTTGGCATGATTTCTGAGGTTTCTAAAGTAATTAAAGGCTTCATGTGTTTTTGATCTTGTGTATGCATTGTAGGCTATTGCTTTTTGTTCAGTTACTCTAGCACAATTATGGTCAAACCATTTAGGTGAATTAGATCTTTTACTGTACTTTTGATGAGGAATAAAAGTTTCCATTCCAATTTTTACAAAATCTTGTATGTGGCTCAAGGTGGAGTGTGCATCATTAGAAAAGAAAGAGGTCCAGGGAATATCAATAAAGAAACCTTGAAGACCCTCCCAGTCTGCCCTATCATAATGCCATTTAGTCACCAAAACAGGTTCAGAGTGGGAAGGTGTGGTAGGTGATAGACAGGTGGCCTGTATCAGACAGTGATCAGAAGATCCAAGTGGGGACCTCACTGTAACATCATAATTTTCTGAATTGGTTGTTAAAAATAAGTCCAGTAGGTGGGAATTATGATTATGATTATCTGGTACACGGGTGGGTTGGTTGACTAGTTGAATGAGATTAAATGAGTCTGCAAATAGCTCACATTCAAGACCAGCATCATCAGTCCTGGCTGAATGAGTGAGCCATTCAACATTATGGACATTAAAATCACCCAACACAGTGATTTCAGAAGAAGCATTTAAGTTGAGGACACTGAGTTGTGAGGAAAGAGAATCAAAAAGACTTTGCTCTGGAGGAGTATTTGGGGAACGGTAGATGCAATATATGTATTTAAATTTACCAGCAGAAATTAATTTGTATATAGAATAATCAAAATAGGGACAATTGAAACTAGTAACCTCCTCCAGGGCAATTTCAGATTTTGCGAAGCAACATACACCACCTTTAGGTCTGAAATTTTGGAGCAATTGATAACCTGGAAAATTAAATCTAGATGTGTCAGATGTGGATGTTACTTGAGTCTCTGTCAAAAAAAGGAGAGTAGGGGATTCTGCTTGAAGAAATTGGTGTACAGAATTGATGTTAGAGTGAAGTCCCCTTATATTACTAAAGAAATAGCTGTACTGACAAGCAGCTTTGGGACGTTGCAATGCTCTTGACACAGTCGCATGATGACGACCGGGAGGGCCCTGTGTCAATAACCCAACCCTGCCGGGGGTGGATATCCGAGGGACCACCAGGTTTGCTCTTAACAATTGTACTGCCATATTTATAAGGTAAGTGTATGGTGTTACATGTATGATATGTAGTGGGAAGAGTAGTATTTTATGGATAGAGGATAGCGATGTAGGGCAATGTCGTGAAGTTGGATGTGTATGTTATATAAAGAGGGTTTTCCTGATACCCCTGATGTGTGAGGCAGAAAGATATGTATCCAGCTACCAAGGCCTGGGAGAGAAAATGGAATTCAGGCTATTCCCTGAGTCTCCCGAAACCTTGGCGGTAGTACTTCCCTGGGCGGGGCTGCCTACCCCTACTACCTACAAACGGAGGAATGAAAAACACAGATAAAACAAAAAGGTCCATGTGCCTAAAGGCATCCTCCATTCATAAAATGTTTGTAACAACTGGATTTAAACATTTGTTGATTGTAAGTTTGTGGAAAGCAATTCGAGGGAAGTGAATTCCAAAGAGTAGTAGCTCTGGGGATAAATGAATTCTGATAAGCAGAAGTTCTGCATTGTGGAGAAGAAAGTGTAAATTCATGGGCGCTCTCAGCTGCCTAGTTCTACTACGTGAAAGATGTGGAGAGGCGGCACAATTGAAGCAAGTTCCTCGAACAATTGCTGTGAAAATATCTGTAGAATAATGCAAGGGATGCAACGTTTCTTCGTATGGCTAATGTAGGAAGGTCCTGTGATTGCAGGGTTATTGATTAATCTAATAGCTTTATTTTGAATTTTGTCCAACTGCCTCAATGCAACCACTCCACTTCCACCCCACAGAGGTGAACAGTATCCATCTGAGAGCGCACATGACTTTTATATATTACGGCCAACTGCTCGTCAGTGAAGATTCTCGAACTCTGTAAAGGAGTCCCAGTTTTTAGAGGCATTCTTAGCAATGCTTCTAACATAATGTGTCCAGCTCAAGTTAGTAGTTAATGTTACACCGAGAATGTCAATACTAGGGGAAGTGGGAATATTTACATCATTAAAAAATATATGGGAGTCAGTGAGATTCTGTCGGTTAGAAAATTGAATGTACTTGGTTTTCTGTGCATTAAAGAAAACTAGATTCTCTTGTCCCCATTCATTAATTCTAGAAAGGTCCTGGTTCAGAGAAATTGCAGTGTTTATTTTTGAATTTATAAGATCGGGTTGGGTGAAAGAATTGGTAAATGTGAAGGAACTGTGGAGTGTTGAGTCATCTGCGTAGGAATGTATTGGATTATGAGTGGTAGATATGAGATCATTGATATGAATGAGGAACAGAGTTGGGCCAAAACTGATCCCTGGGGAACACCAGCATTTATTGAGTGAAATTGAGAATAAAGGCCATCTACCATTACACGTATTTTTCTGTTATGAAGATAAGAAGAAATTAGTGGAACTAATGATGCAAGGCCGTAGTGTGACATCTTCGACAATAAGGATTGATGCCAGACTCTATCAAATGCCTTTGATATATCCAGTGCTATTGTATGTGTTTCACCATGTTGGTCTGTAGCTTGGTTGATTTGATGCGTAAGAAGGCAAAGAATGTCTGCAGTTGATCGACATCGTCTAAAACCATATTGCCTATCACTGATTATTTATTCTCCAGATGCTTAATTATGTGATTATTTAATATAATTTCAAAAACTTTGCCAAGAGTGGAAGTTATAGCTATTGGTCTGTAGTTTGATGGATCTGAAGAGGTACCTTTTTTAGGAACTGGATGGATGTTTGCTTCTTTCCAGGGTACTGGGAAGCATGAGGTATGAGTACACAGACGGAAAAATTTTGCCAATACAGGATCGAGCACCAAGGAGCAATTCTTAAGTACTATTGGAGGAATTTCATCTGGACCAGGAGCCTTATCTACTGAGAGATTCTGCAAAATAGTTTTGACATGTCTGGTGTGGATCTTAAGTGAGGGAATTTCAGGTGAATTAAAATTAAGTACAGGGACATCTTGATTTATTTCATCTAAGGTTGAGTTGGTGGAGAAATATCCGCAAGAAGGTTAGCTTTACCTCGTGGGTCACTTACAAGATTGCCAGTCGGAGATTTTAATGGTGGAATGGATGAAGCAGTAGTGAAGTTGGATTTAAATGAGTTAAGAGTAGACCAAATTTTGTTATCATTTGGATTATTTAGAAGTTTATTTGCCTGCTTATGGAGAAAGTTTGATTTAGTTAGGTTTAATACAGTTTTTGGCATGATTTCTGAGGTTTCTAAAGTAATTAAAGGCTTCATGTGTTTTTGATCTTGTGTATGCATTGTAGGCTATTGCTTTTTGTTCAGTTACTCTAGCACAATTATGGTCAAACCATTTAGGTGAATTAGATCTTTTACTGTACTTTTGATGAGGAATAAAAGTTTCCATTCCAATTTTTACAAAATCTTGTATGTGGCTCAAGGTGGAGTGTGCATCATTAGAAAAGAAAGAGGTCCAGGGAATATCAATAAAGAAACCTTGAAGACCCTCCCAGTCTGCCCTATCGTTGTTGTTGTTGTTGTTGTTGTTCCCTAAGCTGCCTGGCCGAACAGCCCCGAGTCCCTGAGAAAGGCCATGGCCACGATCGGGCTTTCCCACAGAGCTCTCATTGAGTGTAGATTGTGTTGTTGGCGTAAGTGGTTGTGTGAAATGCAGTCTTCTATGATGTGTTTAATGGTATGGGGTGCTGTGTTACATCCCGGGCAGGCGTCGACAACGGAGTCATCCAGTCTCTTCTGATAGCTCAGGAGAGCTGGATGGTGTCCGCATCTCAGCCTGGCCAGGTGGACTCTGTCCTCGCGAGGAAGGGAGGATTCGGAAGGATGGATTTCGGGAGGTCGTGCATGCAGCTGTGTGTTGTCTGTGAGTGAGTGGATGGATCGGTGAGAGATATGAGTATGGATGTGCTTCTGGATGTTGGTTCGGGGTGGGCAGGGAGGGAGAGAGGACAATAATTGTGTGTGATACCGTGTGCTGGGTGTTGTTTTGATATTGCCCTATCGTAATGCCATTTAGTCACCAAAACAGGTTCAGAGTGGGAAGGTGTGGTAAGTGATAGACAGGTGGCCTGTATCAGACAGTGATCAGAAGATCCAAGTGGGGACCTCACTGTAACATCATAATTTTCTGAATTGGTTGTTAAAAATAAGTCCAGTAGGTGGGAATTATGATTAGGATTATCTGGTACACGGGTTGGGTTGGTTGACTAGTTGAATGAGATTAAATGAGTCTGCAAATAGCTCACATTCAAGACCAGCATCATCAGTCCTGGCTGAATGAGTGAGCCATTCAACATTATGGACATTAAAATCACCCAACACAGTGATTTCAGAAGAAGCATTTAAGTTGAGGACACCGAGTTGTGAGGACAGAGAATCAAAAAGACTTTGCTCTGGAGGAGTATTTGGGGAACGGTAGATGCAACATATGTATTTAAATTTACCAGCAGAAATTAATTTGTATATAGAATAATCAAAATAGGGACAATTGAAACTAGTAACCTCCTCCAGGGCAATTTCAGATTTTGCGAAGCAACATACACCACCTTTAGGTCTGAAATTTTGGAGCAATTGATAACCTGGAAAATTAAATCTAGATGTGTCAGATGTGGATGTTACTTGAGTCTCTGTCAAAAAAAGGAGAGTAGGGGATTCTGCTTGAAGAAATTGGTGTACAGAATTGATGTTAGAGTGAAGTCCCCTTATATTACTAAAGAAATAGCTGTACTGACAAGCAGCTTTGGGACGTTGCAATGCTCTTGACAGTCGCATGATGACGACCGGGAGGGCCCTGTGTCAATAACCCAACCCTGCCGGGGGTGGATATCCGAGGGACCACCAGGTTTGCTATTAACAATTGTACTGCCATATTTATAAGGTAAGTGTATGGTGTTACATGTATGATATGTAGTGGGAAGAGTAGTATTTTATGGATAGAGGATAGCGATGTAGGGCAATGTCGTGAAGTTGGATGTGTATGTTATATAAAGAGGGTTTTCCTGATACCCCTGATGTGTGAGGCAGAAAGATATGTATCCAGCTACCAAGGCCTGGGAGAGAAAATGGAATTCAGGCTATTCCCTGAGTCTCCCGAAACCTTGGCGGTAGTACTTCCCTGGGCGGGGCTGCCTACCCCTACTACCTAATGTCAGGTCATATGTCATATCATAGATATCAATGGACAGTCACAATGTCACAAACTCACAATGATATCAATCATATCATATCATTGACATTTGCAATGATATCAATCATATCATATCATTGACATTTGATTCATTTATATGACATAAAGAATAACAGAAACTGAGAAAGTGAGAAACTTAAACAGTTAAACTTCAGAAAGACACCATGACTTGAGGTTTTTTGAATGTTTTGAATTCTTGGAATTTAGTGAAGTGAAAGACAAAGGACAAAGTGAAGGACAAAGGTAAATAATTAAATAACTTCTAGAAGCTGTTTTGTTTGTTTTGTTTTTTATATACCTATTTTTGGGAGCGCGGAGCGGGAAGCGCATCGGGTCTGCTGACAAAAGGAGCGTGTGAGCACTGCCGCATTACCTTATGTCTGATGAGCGCGGAGCGCTGCCGCATTACCAGTCCCACCGGAGCGCGCCCACCTCTGTAAACATTTGCTAGAATTATGGTTACATATATCAGAGTCTGTCCTGAAAGCATGGGAGGATTTATCCGGGACAGAATTACGAGAATGGAGGGGATTACCGAGAGGGAGTTGCTTGGACTGGTCTTCTTTCGTTGGTTGAGGCATTTTTTTACTGAATGGGGTGAGATTTTGAGGGAACTCAGGGCAAGGGGAGGGTTTAGGAGTCACCTTAGTGCTAGCTGCAACTTGGTAACCCTGACTCAGGGTTTGTTGAGGGGGGAGGTGTTTTTTTTTTCTTATGAATGGGTTTCTGCGTGATGGGTTTGTCAGAGGCTTTGGGTTGGAATTTGTTTTTGAATGAGATCAGCCTTTGGCCGCAGTCGACCTGGGCCTGGAGTTTTTGAAGGAGGTCCAGTCCAAGGAAACCATCGTAATGTTTACAGTGGGAGGAAAATACTGTGAACGTGTGATAACAACGAGCATGGGGGGCAGGAGTAGTTACTGATAGTGGCAAAGTGTCTCCTAGGAGATTTAAGTAAGTATCAGCAGCTGAGATTAGTTCTGCTTTGGTGGTTAACAAGGGGCCAAATAGTCGGTGGTGCTGATCATAGTAAGACTTGAACAAACATGACTTGGCAGCTCCTGTGTCGATTAACAAGCGGACAGGAATGTCCTTGATTTTGGCCATGTAATAAATGGGGGCAGTGCGGTCAGTTATGGCGTCCCCCGCCGAGGCCATCTTGGGCGGGGGGTACTTTAAAATTCCTGGGAATCGGTATATACCTCCTCCAGGGTTTCCTCGGTATCCTCTGAGGTCATGTTAGGGGCTATTTCTCCAGTGTGTCTTTCTTCCATCTCTTCCTCTTGTCCCAACTCCTCTTCATTTACAGAAGGTGTAATGCCCTCGAAAATGTCCCGCAACCCCAATAATGTACTACCCGGGTTGACGTCAGGTATAGTGTAAAATAGTCGTGGATGGTAAGTCCAATAAACTCATCACGTGAAAACACCACGAGACTATCACCTGGTTCTTAAAAATCGGACTAAGGTTGCTATACTTTTAGTACGTCCGTGGTAGTACAGTGGGTTAGCGCGCGGGCCTGGTGGTGATGGTGGGGAATCACTAACCAGGGTTCGAACCCCACCCAAGGCATCTCAAAACCTGTGGGTTTTTAGGAGGGTTAAATTCCCTTCAGAGGTTCGTGCCCCGCGCCAGGTACCAGGAAAGGTTGATCCTAAAGTGGGCCTGGGGATATTTCGGTCCTGAAAAACCTAGCATTTCATTGAGGCCAGTATGGGGAGGAGTGTTTAATCTTAATACCACATTGTTGGGTGAACTGTTGCCAAACGTGTCCACTAAACTCGGGGGCATTGTCGGATAGAAGAGCAAGGGGCAGACCGAATATAGGGAATACTTCTGTGGCAAGCAGTGTGGCGACTGTGGTGGCTGTGTGGTCTTTAGCTGGGAAGGCTATTCAAAATTTGGAATAGACGTCAACAAATGTGACGATATAGCGTTTGCCAGCGTAAGGAGGAAATGGGCCCCATGATGTCGAGGGATAGGACTTGGAACGGTTTGGTAGCCGACAAGGTACCAGCTGGGCCTGGGGTGCGTGATCTATCCTTCCCCAATAAACACGGTTTGCAGGATTCTGTCACTCGTTGTGCAATTTTGGAGGGGTTGGGGGTCCAGTATTGGTCTGTGAAGATCTTCAACATCTTCTTCTGTCCAAGGTGTATGCCGTTTCCCTCGTGGATGGCAATCATGTAGTCGTGGGCAATGGTGGGGTCTAAGATTATGTGACCAGAGTCTGTGGCAAGTTGATCTCCCCAGCGAGTCGGTTTCCTGAAGACATTTAACGGTATCCAGGGGGGTCTGATTCTTGCTTCCCAAGATTGAATTGGGGTTGCGGGACATTTTCGAGGGCATTACACCTATGCCCTGTTTTTCTACAGGATTAACTTGGGTTATGTGGGCTCTATCTGACTGGGTATATAAGGCTGCATGCACAATACAAGGTATGAGGAATAGAGAACACAAAATAAACACACGGTAACACGACACACAATCACGTTTATTGAAGTAGGTGAATAAGGAGCATAGAAAGATAGTAATACTCGTACAAAACAAATAATAGAAGGGAACTGCTAGCATTAGCGGATCTGGATGGAGCCTAGTCTCCCACTTCCAACGTTCAGGTTTACTCTTCTGATCACTGGTTTAATTAGCAAGTTTTATAATACTGGAAGACCTCAATGTACTTATGGATTCAATTTCACTAATTAGATTTCTTACTGGCAGGTCGGGTGCACAAGTAGTAGCTCACAGTTAGAATTAGACACGCGTATATTTTAGAACACGGAAATTCTAGTAACCTCAAGGGGGTACTGATCTAAGATTTATATTCTTATGGCAGAAATACGTAGAACACAAATCAGTGGGCGAACGTTAGATATCACTAGGGTTTTAATATCTGAATAAGGTAATTACGAGAGTCAATGTCGCCTGTTAATTAATGAACACTGATACGCTTAGTACGTCCCAAATGGAATGGTTAAATATGAGTTACACTGGGCAAAGTTATAGCCCTTCATAGAAAAGTTAATAAGTCAAAACCTGTGGGTTTTTTAGGAGGGTTAAATTCCCTTCAGAGGTTCGTGCCCCGTGCCAGGTACCAGGAAAGGTTGATCCTAAAGTGGGTCTGGGGATATTTCGGTCCTGAAAAACCTAGCATTTCAGTATCAATGAGCTGGACCTATGATTATGTATCAAACCAAACCACGTACGTCTAATAAATCAAACCAAATTACCACGTCTGTCTCCCTATGTGCATGGCACCATGGCACATATCTCGATTTCAACCTAACCGCCACACATCATCTCAATAACCATCAATTATACAACTTAATATACCACAACCTAACATATCTATCAACCTAATGTATCAAGCTATAGCAACCTAACATGTTAATATAGCATATATATATCACCCTAACATCTCACAACCCAACATGTCAATCTAACATCTCACAACCTAACTTGTGAACATAAGCATCTTTCAATTTAACCTTCAACCTATAATAATTTATATCATCTGTCAACCTAATGTGTCAAACTACCAAACTAACATTCCACAAGCTAACATGTTAACCTACCATGCATATCTCACCCTAACATCCCACAACCTAGCATCCCACAACCTAACACCCCACAACCTAATGACAGATCATATGATATTATATATTTAGATTTCAGTAAAGCTTTCGACAGAGTCCCTCATGAGAGATTGATGAAAAAGGTTGAGGCGCATGGAATAGGTGGGGCGTTGTTAGGATGGATTAGGTCATGGCTAATTGGTAGGAAGCAGAGTCAGCATAAATGGTATTAAGTCAGAGTGGGGATCAGTCAAGAGTGGTGTCCCCCAGGGATCTGTATTGAGTCCTCTGTTATTTATCATATACATAAATGACCTTGATTTAGGTATAACTAGTAGGATAAGTAAATTCGCAGACGATACTGTAATTCCCTCGAAAATATCCCGCAACCCCAATAATGTACTACCCGAGTTGACGTCTGGTATAGTGTAAAATAGTCGTTGATGGGAAGTCTAATAAACTCATCACGTGAATAACCACAAGACTATCACCTGGTTCTTACAAAGAGGACTAAGGTTACTATACTATTGTACGTCCGTGGTAGTCCAGTGGCTTAGCGCGCGGGCCTGGTTGACCTATGGGGCCATGGTCACTAACCAGGGTTCGAACCCCACCCAAGGCATCTCAAAACCTGTGGGTTTTTAGGAGGGTTAAACTCCCTTCAGAGGTTCGAGCCCCGCGCCAGGCACCAGGAAAGGTTGACCCTAAGTGGGCCTGTGGAGTTTTCAGGACAGAAAAATTCCTTTCGCACCCAGTATTTCAATATGAATACACGTCTTTGTGATAATTATCCCCTATTGTCTTTCTGTGTCTGTGGTAGAACAATAAAACTTCTCCAGTTAGGAAGAGCCCACTTGATCAACACCAATTAAACCCCCAGTAAAAACCTGGCATAACACTAACATCTCTCAACCTAACATCCCACAACTTAACATATTTCAACCTAACACCCCACAACCTAGCACCCCACAACCTAACACTGTAGGAATTGGTTTTTACACCATACCCAAAAGAGGATTTATGGAGCTCCGATCTTACTCTCAACCATCTGAACAATTTTACCAACACACCAACCTTCATTAAATGCGGAAATAGCCTCCCAAAAATATCAAGCCCTGGTGGGGGCACGAACTCTCGACCCTTGGGTTGTGAGGCAGATACCTTACCAGTTAGACCAATAGAGATATCCCAATTGGCCTGGTCACTACTTCACCTTCCGGGAAGCGAAGGCTCCGAACAGAAAGGAACGAACCGAGAGGAACAAGACTGAGCCGAATCGACCGAGAGTCCGTCAGAGAGATGAACGGGAATGGTGAGTCAACTTCACTGAGCGGTGCACAACGCACCTACTAACTGCCCAGTTGGCAACTCGCTTGGGCGGCTGGCAACTCCACAACCCAACCCAAGCGCGTCTCACAACACCCCCTGCTCTCTCCTATCCTCTTCTTTGTCCTGTAGGAATTGGTTTTTACACCATACCCGAAGGATTTATGGAGCTCCGATCTTACTCTCAACCATTTGAACAATTTTACCAGCACACCTAAACTTTGTTAGATGCGGGAATAGCCTCCCGAAAATATCAAGCCCTGGTGGGGGCACGAACTCTCGACCCTTGGCTTGTGAGGCAGACACCTTACCAGTTAGACCAATAAATCCTCTTTTGGGTATGGTGTAAAATCTGATTCCTACAGGTTAAGGAAGAGTATAGGAGAGTACAGGGAGTGTTGTGAGACGCGCTTGGGTTGGGTTGTGGAGTTGCCAGCCGCCCAAGCGAGTTGCCAACTGGGTAGTTAGTAGGTGCGTGTATGCACCACTCAGTGAAGTTGACTCGCCATTCCCGTTCATCTCTCTGACGGACTCTCGGTCGATTCGGCTCAGGCTTGTTCCTCTCGGTTCGTTCCTCTCTGTTCGGAGCCTTCGGTTCCCGGAAGGTGAAGTAGTGTAAAGTCAGTGAAAATAGGCTAGCCTAAACAGATCGGATGCGGAAATACCGTGAGCGCCGTCTAAAAAAGGGGACCGCTCATCACGCTGCCTTCAGGAACACCATTGAGGAGGGGGTATACGCCTGAAGAAGATGACTCAACCCGAGTCTGGAAGGTGCGTGCTGTGAGAAAACTGGAGACAAACAACGGGAGGTGACCACGAACACCACCGTCATAGAGGGACTGGAGGATGGAACGTCGCCACGTAGTGTCGTAGGCTTTTTTTATATCGAAAAAGACCGCGACGGTGACCATTTTATTGACAAAGCCACGTTTGATATGAGATTCCAAAAGAGCAAGGGAATCTAGCGTCGAACGATTCTTCTGAGACCCAAATTGGTAGGGAGTCAAAAGCGATCGCTGGCGGAGAACCCGCGTGAGTCTGCCATTAACAATCTTTTCCATCAATTTACAAAGGCAACTGGTAAGGGAGATCGGCCTGTAGTTCGCCGGGACACCTAGGGTCTTTGCCAGGTTTTGGAATGGGAATGACAATGGCATGTCGCCACGCACCAGGAAATAAGTGGCGTGTCCATAGATAATTATAGAACTGCAACAAAAATGACTTGGCAAGGGGGGTGAGGTGTAGTAATAAATCATAGCTGATATTATCATGACCTGGCGCGGAACCAGTGCAGGTGGATAGAGCATGGTCGAGTTCAGCCATACTGAAGTGAGAGTTATAGTCAAAATCTTCTTGGGTCTCAAAATTCAGAGGAACCGATTCAACAGCATGTTTGTGATGCCAGAAAGTGTCACTGTATCCAGCGTCACTGCTAACTGCGGCAAAATGACGGCTTAAGAGGTTGGCAATTTCCAGAGGACCGTGTACCGCGCGGCCATGATCGATTAAGGCGTGGCGCAAGGGATGGAGATGGAGCCCATTGACCTTCTTAAATTTTTGCCACACTACGGACAGAGAGGTGGATGGGTTCATGGCAGAGACATACGACCACCATGAAGAGGCACGGCTACGGAGGACCTCCTTGCGAAATTTAGCATTCAATCGGTTGTAGTGGGGTTTTAGAGCCATAATAGTGAAGGACAAGGGTATAAGCTCATGGAGGGCAGCTGGCATAAGAGAGCGGCATACACTAAGGGTACGATAGTGTTTGTTAAGGCGGCTGAGACGACGACCTAATGTACACTTACTGCGGAGGAGGTTGGAGAGGGTATCGGTCCACCAGGGTACAGTCTGCCTCGCAATGGCAGTACCGGTCAAGGGAATGGATTTGTCAGCTGCAGCGATGATGAAGTCCGTCAGAAAGAGTTGATGGCGTTAGGGCCTGGAGTCGGGTAGAAGGGGGGAATCCCTCTAGTGTAGAGGGCATATTTGTCCCAATCAGCTTCACGGAAGTTATAACGGGGCCGTGAGGGAATAGGTCGGATGAGTAAGTAAGATAAGAGAATGGGGTAATGGTCACTCAAGTACAAGTCATCGCAGAGACGCCATTCAAATTTATCAACCAGGGCGGAAGAGCAGAAGGCAACATCAACCAAGGAAAATGTATGGTGTGTACAGGAGAAATACGTATGACAATCAGGTTCATTGAGACAACAGAAATCGTCACGCAGTACCAGATTCTCGAGCAGCGTACCAGGGGCATCAGAGGTACTGGAGGAGGGGTCCCATAGCGGGCTATGTGCGTTAAAATCACCCACTAGTAAAAGAGGTGAGGGAAGAGAATTTAAAAGGGGATGGAGCAAAGTAAGGTCATAATGAAAAGCTGGTTCATTGTACACGTTACATATAGTGAACGAGGTACCATCAGGTGCATGAAGGGTGAGGAGAAAATGTTGGAGGAAACTATCACAGAGAGGTAACAGATCATAGGTGATCTTGGCATGGACATAAATAGAAGTGCCAAGTTCACCATTAGGTGAAAGAGACTGACAGGCAAGATGGTAGTGTTGTTGTTGTTGTTGTTGTTCCCCAAGCTGCCTGGCCGAACAGCCCCAAGGCCCCGATCAAGGCCAAGGCCATAACCGAGCGCCCCCACAGAACCCTCCCCGCCGACCACAATAAAGCCTGGGTGACCGAAGCCACTCCATGGCGGGGAGCTGAGGAGGGTGCGGAAATGCCTGGGAAACCAAAGCCCCACCCAGGGCCCTGTGTCCCTCAGCAATTATGAAGAGAAAGTTGAGGGGCAAGGGAAAAATGTGACGCTTTGGCTTCCAATCTTGGTAGATTGGGAGGTCAATCCACGTTAGAGACGCCGTCACTTGAGATCTAGAAAATATATAAGTAAAAGGAACAGTCAGAGTAAGCTATGGGTATGGCAGAGATTGATCAGTTCTCACTCTGATAGACCAGCCCATCACCACATGACTAGAACCCAATCCTCTCAGCATCAGCTAGGAAAGGCCCTAGAAAGCCGCCTTTGGCGGGGGGATAGCTCCCCTATTTCAACCCTTTTCGGGGTTGGGCACCCGCCGGTAGATGGTAGTTAAGATGGTAGATGGTAGTTAAGGATAGATCTGTTGTAATTTCCACTGTGTTGTAAGCATAAACACATGGGATCATAGGATTGAACGAGACGTTGGATCTCACCTAGACGAACTCTAGGAAAGATTCCATTAATATGCCACTGGATGATATAGGAATTGAAAAGGTCAGATAAGAGATGTCAGATTGTGCAAATTGACAGTACTAGATGGTAAATATTGTCGTGTGAGCGGCGCAGGGGGACGAGGGGGTGTCGCACTACGGGAGCGTGAAGTTAACCGAGACGATACCGCTCGGAGAATATCAGTAGCAGTCAACTGTGACTGGGCTTCAAGACGTGATAAGTGATAAGTACAGTAGCACCGGAGTGGGTGATTGGTCGGATCGTCAGATGAAGGTAACTGATGATGGTGTATGAAGGTTTTAATTAAAGTGGTAATGACGGACTTAGTAGGGGGAGCGGGGGGAGCACGACACTCCCAACCACCAAGACACTCCTGGACAAAACAATCGTGACAGCCAATGTGGCTGTGGCGATTCGGAGGTAATGGGTCGCATTCTTGGCAGTCGATGGAGATTGTTTCTTACCCTTGGAAGAGTGGGAAGGAGTAACAGTAGTTGGGAAAGTGGAAGTGGGTGGTGTAGCAGTGGGGATGGTGGGTCGGCGAGAACGAGGGCGATTGGACTGGCGTTGTGGGAGGGAAGGCAATGACTCAGGGCAGGAGGAGGGAATACGGGTCCGGCAGGGCGAACCTGGGACCCCACGAGGTTTACGTTTTGAAGGGGGGGACAAATGATCAGGAGTAGGAGAGGCAGTATCGTCAGCACCTCGCTTGCAAGAGACGGGGCGGTGTCCATTTCAGTGCTACCTGTATCAGGCTGGAGAAGGGCATCGGAAGGCAAGTCTCCCGGAGGTGGGCGTTTGGGAGGCTCCGGGGAGGAGTCAGACCGGCGTTTATTTGAGGTGGAGGGTGGAGGATCGGTACAGGTATCAGCGTGAGGAGTATCCGCAATGGGTGGTGAGGACTGTTCAGTAGGGGCAGAAGTTGACGTCTCAACCAACGTATCAAACTTACGAGAGACAGAGAAATCGAGAAGCGGTGCACCACGTGCCGTAGCACCGGCAGGAGGATGTGATGGCGTCGGATGCGGGTCTGGCGTTGTAGAGATAGTGGGTAGGGAAACGTTGGTGCGAGCACGCGAACTATATGTCGGGTCACGCGGTGGGTCCTTGATACCCCCTACTCGTAGTTCTTGCTTGGCTTCTCTGACCGCCATGCCTGAACGATCCATAAGAAGCCTAAGCTCCGCATTATATATGTAGAACACGCAGTGTTGGGCTCGTGCATGGTGGTCTCCAGCGCAGTTGGTGCACTTGGGTTTGCCGCACTTCCAATTGGTGGTATGGGCAGCCGAACCGCAGTAGGCACACACCTCAGTATTTCTGCATTTGGACGTACAGTGGCCAAAAGTGGAGCAGCGCTGGCATTGAAGGGGCCTGGGGGTATATGGTCGTACTTCCCTCCTTTGGCCTTCAATTCTGATCGTCTCAGGGAGGGTTTTCCCCTCAAACCTGACGCGAGCCACTCGTAGTGGTGGACGGGATCGATCTTGTCTATTGGGGATCTGATAGACAGTGACGTCGTCAACCTCAGGGTAACGGAGCCGCAAGGATGACAGCAACGTTGATTTGTCAGGTAATCCGTCACGATCATTGGAAGGAGGCAGTATAACTGTGCCGGAAATTAAGTTAAGTGCCATATGTTTGGAGACTCGTACAGGAACACCATTCAGGGTGGTGAGGGATAGAAAATCCTCTGATTGTTCCTTGACGGTTGTCTCCACCGTCCACGTTAGGACTGAGGTAGAAGCTCGGAAGGACAAGTTGGTAGATCGATGGTTCATCAGAAGTGCATTCTCTAATTCAGCAGCCGTCATCGGGTCCCTAGTTTCAATAGTGAGGAATCTGGGCCAGTAATCTGGACCAAAGAGTGCGTCAAAGTCCGTAATCGTCTGACTAGGGACGTATTTCTTCTTCGTGGATCGACGTGGGCGCGTAGAACCATGGTGAGGTCCGATGTGAGGGGAGAGCGTCACAATAGTGGTCGTCGGAACTGACGTATCGGTAGTTGGTGTGGTGGCCGTTGGTACTGACATAGCGGTAGTCGTTGTGACGGGCGATGGCACTGACGTAGTGGCAGTAGGCGTGAAGGGTGAAGAGGCGATAGAGGTAGGAACCTCGCACGAAGTTGACGAGTGTGGAGCAGGGATGGTAGGGCTCACAGGATCATGAACTTCAGAGGGAGGAGGCGCACCCTGGGCCATAATTGTAGGTGGTAGCACTTCTGTAACGGGTAGAGAGGGTACCGAGGCGGGTGCTATGCCTGAGTGGGTAACTCCGGTACTGCTGGCAGCAGGGGAAGGGTCCGGGAGGCAGTCCAAAATTTCGCGGGGGTCGGCGCCGGAGGGGGCTAGTTCAGATTCCATAGGACGAAGAAAAATAAATTCATCCGAGTCAGATTCCATACCCACCATGGAGCACAATTAGAGGACGGGACTACCGCCCTAGGAATTCTCGCAGATATGCACCCCTCTCAGTGTACCTTAAGGGCCTTTGATCCGTCGATCGCAGACCCAGTACAAGGGCCAGGGTTTGGCATAAAAGCTTCCCCTCGCTCGAACACGTCGGGTACCACAGTTCGACGGGTGAAGGGATTGCCGACCCACAACACCCTCCAACGAAACCAAGGAGTGAGTACGGTCGTGTACCACATGAGCAGTCACGGTGCTCCCAAAGGAGGGGGCTGAGGGAAGAAGGGAAAAACGAAAACCAGAAAGTAAGAGAAATGATAGTGCCCACTACAATTAGTTTGGGGCGGCAGGAAGGGTGGACAGGCGGCCTGTACTCGCTTCCTGCCACCTCCGTCAGCCCCCGCACGTGTTCAAACCTGAAACCAACAAAGTTATACAGACTGGCATAAGTGATCACTTCGTCACATATTGCACACGGAAAACCACAAAAATTACCCTAGAGAATCACAAGGTTATCAAAACAGCTAGGTTACTCAGAAACTACAACAAAGAAACATTTCTGGACATTTTATGGAATACAGACTGGTCTCCAGTGTTTGGAAGTACAAACGTTAATGACGCATGGGTTGGCTTCAGAACCATCATCACAAACATCCTAGACGAAATAGCTCCTCTGAAAGACATACGAATTAAAGCAAGGTCAGACCCATGGATCAACAATGACATACTACACCATCTGGAACACAGAGACAATCTGTTAAAAAGGCTAGTGAAACATAGACAGGATCAAGGTCTGAAACATGAGTTCAACAGGGCCAGGAATAAACTAAGTAGAAAAATCAAATCAGCAAAAACTAATTATTTTCACAATAAGGCAGAGGAATATCAGAATAACCCAAAGAAACTATGGAGGCACCTAAAAACAACAGGCTACAGCAACAAGGCAAGGGATTCGTCTAACACTAATATTGCTCTCAACATTAATGATCAGGTTTGCCACAATAAACGACAAATTTCAACCTACTTCAATACCTTCTTTACCTCCATAGCAAACACACTTGCGCAGAACCTACCGCAACCTCTCAATAAATACATGACAACAACGGCCACCTTTCAAAATTTCTACAGAGATAAAGACATACACCCGAACACATTTGGATTGCAAAATGTTACACCAAAATACACTTTTGACGAGCTCTCTAACCTAAATGTACATAAAAGCACAGGACCAGACAAAATTCCTGCCAAATTTCTACGAGATGGAGCCATTGGTATAGCAGGTCCCCTAACCCACATCATCAACCTGTCAATTAACACCAACACTGTACCTGTTGAACTGAAGGAAGCTATTGTAACCCCTCTATTCAAGAAAGGAAATAAACTAGAAGTTGGCAACTACAGACCAGTTAGCATATTATGTATTGTATCTAAAATCCTTGAAAGAGCGGTATACACCCAAATTGAACACTACCTCAAAGAAAATTATCTATCTTAAAAGTTTCAATCAGGTTTCAGATGCATGTACTCGACTGACTCCTGTCTCATCCACTTAACAGATCACATTCGTAAAGAAATGTCTAAAGGTAACTACACCGGTATGGTTCTTCTTGATCTACAAAAAGCGTTTGACACAGTAGACCATGATATCCTATGTAATAAACTACAAGCAATGAGCATTGGGTTTAAATCTTATCTTAGTGGTAGAACCCAAAGAGTCAAAATTTATGATAATATATCTGATCCTATGCCAATTAACTGTGGGGTCCTGCAGGGAAGCATCCTTGGTCCCTTACTCTTTCTCTGTTATGTGAACGACATGGACCTGAGCATCCCGTGTAAATTATTACTGTATGCTGACGACAGCGTGCTTCTGGTTTCAGGAAAAGACCCAATAAGTATTGCCGCTTCACTTTCCAAAGAACTAGAATCATGTAGTGAATGGCTAGTGGACAATAGACTATCTCTTCACCTGGGCAAGACGGAAGCCATCTTGTGTGGGACAAAACGCAAACTGAAAGACATTGTGGGCTTCTCGGTCAACTGTAATGATATTCCTATAACAACAGTGTCACAAGTTAAATATCTCGGACTAAAACTGGACTCGAGTTTGTCAGGTGAAACAATTTTGGAATCTATCCTGTGTAAGTGTAGAGCACGTATAAAATACCTGTATAGACAGGTGGGATGCTTGCCAGCGGCGACCAAAAAGACCCTTTGCCAAGCGCTTGTTCAATGTAATTTTGACTATTCTGTGTCATCCTGGTACTCTGCATCATCTAAATCAGCACAGCACAAACTTCAGGTCACTCAAAATAAAATGGTTAGCTTCATGCTGAACCTAGGACCCAGATCACATGTTGGCCAGGAACAACTTCAGTCACTAGGTATGCTCAATGTCTCTGACAGGGCCAAACAAATCAGGCTCACTAATGCCTTCAAAATTTTCTATGACAGAGCTCCAGAGTATCTTAAGAGTGATTTTGTTAAAGCAAATGAGAGGAGTGGACATAATACAAGAAACAGAATGTTTAATTTTAAGGTCCCGAGAATCCAAGGACAGGGTAAGCAAACATTCTTCTTCACTGCCATCAAAGACTAGAACGACCTACCCCAGTCAGTCCGTGAAAAGAGAACACTGTATTCCATCAGACGTAGCCTGAAGGAACACCTGAACCGGACAGCTGCGAGAAGGGAGCACCAAGCTTATGTCTACTACTAAATACGACATAAGAGATAGGCAAACCAAACTGAAATGATTACTGATATTTACCATAGGATGTAAGGTATCTTAAAATAACCCCCTAGAAATACTTTCTCTAAAGTATCTATTTCTTTTATCCTCCCCTTTTCCCCAGCTAACCTAATCCCACAAGGACCCCAATGGAAATACGCCTAACGGCCTTATTGGGCTATCCTTAGTTGGAATTATGCAAAGCTGGTACATGTCATATTTGTAACATACTATGTGGTACCAACTCTGTAAATTGCTAACTGAATAAATATTATTATTATTATTATTATAGCGGGGGTGCGAAGTATCCATGGCAGTGGGCAAAGGCACAGGCACAGCAGGTGGAGGTGACCGAACAGCTGTGCGGGGTTGCCTGCGCTGCCGTTGCGGCAACGGTTCAGAAGGGGACAAAGATGGGGAGGAGGGACTGGAAGCTTTACGCTTCGTCATCCGTATATGTCTATCAGGGGTTCGAGCCAAATCGGAAAGAACCATCTCAGCATCTGGAAGGCAGGCACCTGAGAGCAAGGCAAAGCGATTAGAGGTCACAGTATCGGCAGGCGGAGGCATAAGCTCCGGAGACGCCACTGGAAGGGAGCTAGTACGGCGTGAAGGCGTATTGGAAGTCGTAGGTGGCGTTGGTGGTACGTCAGAGTCACGAGGTCTGAGTGACCGGAGGGTGGACTGTCTATAGGAGTTTTATTTGGCTGGATCATGGATCCCCCTCACCGCCAGTTCTCGTTTGGCTCGAGGGATGGTGAAGCCAGAACGGGATTTCAGTACTGTATTGTAAATATAGAATTCGCAAGTTTTAGATCGAGCATGGTGACCACCACCGCAATTGATGCAACAAGCATTGCCACAATTCCAGGTGGTCTCATGTTCCGTAGACCCACAATAAGCACATATGGGTCAATTGGAGCAGACTTTGGTGGGATGTGTGAAGGAGGAACACTGTCGACATTGAAGGGGCGGAGGGACGTAAGGGCGAACCTCGCGACTCTCGCCCATGATAACAATTCTGTCAGGTAAGGTTTTCCCAGTGAACGTAAGGGTGGCCAATTTGAGTGATTGGCCAGAGCGGCGATTAAGGCGATCGTACAAGTCAACTTTAGCGCAGCAATGTCCACGCAATTGGAGGGATTCCAGCAGGGCATGCTCGTCAGGAGCAATATCAGAATGCGGAAGTAGAACAGTACCCTGGATGGAATTAAGGAACTCATGGGCACAGGCCGTGACCGGCACATCATCCAATGTTTTGAGCTTGAGAAAGGCACTAGATTGGCGCTCAGTAGTGGCCTCAACAAGCCAACTACGGGAATCCTGAGGCCTTATTGTCATATCACAGGAAGGGTACGCACGAAGGAGTTTACATTCTAGATCCCAACGTTGCAACGGCTTAGCGGGGTGATAACTAAATACCGAGGCCATGCATCTGCTCCGAACAGGCCATCAAAACGAAGAATGGTAGGATCTGGGACACGGACAGGGCGTCGACGTTTAGCCCTGGGTACTGTATAAGGCTGGAGTGTAATAGCGGGCACATCACTGGCACCTTGTTTCGGCTGAGCAGGCGAGTGGGTAGAAGCTGTCACAATTGTGTTATGGGTATTTACAACCGAAGTACAGTACTGACTACCGGTGTGACAGTAGTAGATATAGGAGAGTCAGATACGACAAGGCTTAAGGAACATTGAACAGTAGAGGGTGAAGGCACACTCTGGGCTATGACTGTAGGTGGTAGCATAACGTCAGTGGGTAAAGAGGATTTCGTGGCGGGGGCCACGTCAGAGAGGGGATCCCCGGCACAGTTGGGTTCAGGGGAAAGGTCCGGGACACAGTCCAAAGTCTCGCAGAGGTCGGCATCAGAGTTGGCCAGTTTAGAATCCATAGAACATAGGTTATATTCATCTGGGCTAGATTCCACACCCACCACGGAGCCACAATTAGAGGACAGGATTACTGTCCCAGGAATTCTTACAGATATACACCCAGACCAACGCACCTTAAGGGCCGTCATTCTGTCGATCTCAGACCCAGCACAAGGGTCAGGGTTTGACATGAAAGTGTCCCCTCGCTCGAGCACGTCGGGTACTACAGTTCTACGGGTGAAGGGATTGCCGACCCACAACACCCTCCAACGAAACCAAAGAGTTAGTATGGCCATAAGCCTCAGGGCAGTCACGGTGTCCCCAAAGGAGGGGACAGAGAGGGGAAGAAGGGAAAGACGAAAAACGGAAAGGATGAGAAATGAAAGTGCCCACTACAATTAGTTGGGGGCGGCAGGAAGGGCGGAAAGGTGGCCTGCACTCCCTACCTGCCACCTCCGTCAGCTCCCGCACGTGTTCAAAAGTGAAACCAACGAAGTAGGCATAGCGGGGGGCTGCAGAATCAAGTCCAGGCACAAATGAGGTAGTCGCTTTTCTGTATGGGTCAAACTCAGTTGGTTCCTCCTCGGCAACTTAGGGTGCAATGGTTCTTCCTGGTCAGCAAAGCCTCCCACATACATCCCCAGTCTCCCACACTATCAAGGAGATATTACAGCCCGCAAGTTTTCACGCTAAGGAAGGACTTTTTTTTAACTTAAAGGGTTAAAGAAAGATCTTGACCATTTCAATCCGATGGACAACATTTGTATTTTATTTAAGTTGCCATAAAACACTTATCTTCACCATAAGAGCCTGTCTGGGACAAGGGGCTAAATGTTATTGATTTTTAGCCAAACCTAAATAGCTGGCCACAAAGAAAACTCTACACTATGCTACAATTAAACTCTTCCATGAAACAAGCAATCTCCATCTATGAAAAAAATCCACATACTCCACCCATGAATTGAACACAAGACCAAGTGATTAACAGGTGAACATGCTAACCATTATACTTCACTGGTCAATTATAATGTAAAACCTGCAAAACAAACAAACCAAAGCAGGAACCGCACAATATATAGACAAAATAACTTATCAAAATCACTGTGGAAATAATGCATTGAAGATTTAGCAAAACAATATGTATTTATGTATGTATTTACTCCGGCCCATTCCCCACTTTTTTTTTTTGGGGGGGTGGCCGACTCAAGACAGAGCCCGCGGGACAACACAACAGAGAGAAAAAAAAAAAAAAAAAAAAAAAAAAAAAAAAAAAAAAAAAAAAAAAAAAAAAATCACACACATCTAGGTCACCCAGGAGAAGACCCAGAGACCAGGGTCACCTATGAAATAAAAAAAATAAAAAGACAATTCTCTAAGCAGTTAATATGTTCACCTATAAATCATATGAACAGGGTTAAAATCTAAAGTGTTGTATTGTACAGTATGTTGGAGATCGGGAAAATAATGAAAAGATAGACATGATCTGTATGGGCTAATATTTTCATTGCAACAAACTTCCACATTATGCAAAGATACTCAAAGGCAAACAATTATTGTTTTTTGTCTAGTAAACAGAATCTAAATCCTACCCTCTCGAACGAACAACCTCTCCATATGTTGTTGTTGTTGTTGTTGTTCCCCAAGCTGCCTGGCCGAACAGCCCCAAGGCCCCGAGCAATGCCAAAGCCATAACCGAGCGCCCCCACAGAACCCTCCCTGCCGACCACAATAAAGCCTGGGTGACCAAAGCCACTCCATGGCGGGAGCTGAGGAGGGTGCGGAAACGCCCGGACACCAAAGCCCCACCCAGGGCACTGTGCCCCTCAGCAATTATGAAGAGAAAGTTGAGGAGCAAAGGAAAAATGTGACGCTTTGGCTTCCAATCTTGGGAGATTGTGAGGTCAATCCACGTTAGAGACGCCGTCACTCGAGACCTAGAAAATATATAAGTAATAGGAACAGTCAGAGTAAGCTATGGGTATGGCAGAGATCGCTCAGTTCTCACTCTGATAGACCATCACACCACATGACTAGAACCCAATCCTCTCAGCATCAGCTAGGAAAGGCCCTAGAAAGCCGCCTTTGGCGGGGGGATAGCTCCCCTATTTCAACCCCTTTCAGGGTTGGGCACCCGCCCACCTCTCCATACCTCTCCATATTAACCCTTTCAGTTAACCCGGCAAGCGCGATAGGCCTCACGGAAGGCTTCCTATAGGGAACGCGATAGGCCTCACGGAAGCAAGACCATAAAAAAAGCCTTCCATAAAAAAAAAGGGCCTATCAAAATAAAGGAATTTGTCTCTAGGTGAGATAATTCCCCTCCAGTATTCATCCATGTAAATCTCACCCACCCCCCTCCCCTCCTTCCCCACCTTATTCCCCCCTCCCTCCCCTCCTCAATTATCACCTATTTTTCCTCTTATTATTATCATTTATCGGTTATTTTTCTCTCCCGCGATAATGTAGCACAAGTGGGTTGCAGAAAAGATCGTTATGCAACACCCAGACACCGGCCCACACCGCCCCGCTCGTCTCAGTTACCTCACAGACAGCGAGAGAGGAGGGTTGCCTGTGGCTCTCTCTCGCCTGAGATTATGACCGGGTGGCCAATATCTTCGTTTTTCACCACCCAAATGCTTTTCCCACTTATTTTAGCACTCTTGAAGGTTCATATATACATCATATATGTAAAATAAAAGCATATCGAAAACAAATAATGCTCTATATTGTAAATATAACGAATTCTGTCAGAATCCAAGGCTAGAAATGCACAAATAACTACCCTAGCCTATTTCGTCTATTTCGCGCTTGTCAGGTTAATATCAAGACATGTTTCTTTATTGTATTCTAGCTAACATTACATGATTTTACAGGAATTAGTAAGGATCTGTGGGTGTTAAATGGTTAATTCAGAGTGTTTCTCTAACAACAGCCAGAATACAATTAAGAAACACATCATTGAATACTGAAAGGGTTAGTTGGAGAGGAGCCTCTTATTCAACATACAAACATGATATAGACTCTTTATAGAGCATGAATGCATATCCCTTAATGCGGTGGTGTAGCATAATGTGGTATGAGTTTGGTTTTCCCTGTGGCCAGGGTTTCTATAATTTATCATTACCTTTAATTAAAATGTAAAACTTGCAAAACAAACAATACAAAACAAGAACCACACAATATAACAACAATAGAACTTATCAAAATCACTATGTGGAAATAATGCACTGACAATATTAAGAAATATCAAAACACAAAACCAAGTTCAAACAGCCTTACTTTACACTTCCTCATCGTCTGAAAAAGGCAGACTCCCCAGGCAGCACTACCGAACTTAGAACGAAAAAGCATGTGGTGACCAATCTCCCACTCCCCAAAATGTATATTATGAAAAAATATGTAAATAAAATAAAAATACTAATTCACACTAAGATCTTCTAAGAATGAGATAGCCAGAGTAAGCTATGGATGGCAGGGGATACATAATCTTCATTATCATGAGGTTAAGGGAATACAATTCTTAATATCACAATTGAATTATGTTTTCATATACACTCATTTATGTAGTGCGTTTATGAAAAGTTGATCTCCGCTTCAAAGAGATAAAAAAGCCAAATTTGAGAAGATTCATGCACAATTGCCTGCAGAGATAAGTGATATTATTCTTAATAAAACATTCCGACGCACTGACGTAAAATAAAAAATATCCTTTTAGCCATATAAGCTTTCCTTAATCGATACTTAATGTCTCAGATTTATCATAAAGTAGTGCACAGTATCAGCAACTTGTGCAGGCGATTATACAATCATCTTGTTACAAACCTTTACTTACTGTACATTTTGTAGTAAGAGTAATCATGCATAGTACATAGTTTACTTAACTGTAATGCATTGTGTGTATTTGTATACAAACAAATAAATACATGGTATTTTAATCCCTAAAGCAAACTAAGAAGAGAGATCATACTATTATTACTATATATGGAGAGTTAGACCTTGATCAAATGTGTAACATTTACAGCATTTCTTTTAAGTACACAATTGAGATCTGATATACTGTATTTCATACAAGTCTCTGTAAATACTAGGCTATATGGTATAGTGGACATAATGTAGTATGCTATATCTATTTTGGCACATCATTTTAATACATGTACGTTACATGTTTGATATTGTAAATATTTCTATCATATTAAAATAACCTTTCATTATAATTACTTATATAATTAGTCATACATAAAATACTTCAATAATCTACCATATAAGCAAATAAAATCTACTGGCATTAAATACCTGTACTAGAATGCATTGGCATAATAAATAGCATTAATGGCACAAACATTATGGTATGATATCTTCCAGAAGGGTGCTGAGCTGGTATGGTCATGTTGAATGAATGGAAGATGAAAGGCTTACAAAGAGAATATGTGAGTCAGATACAAGGGGAGATAGAGGGGTAGGAAGACCCCCATTGAGATGGAGAGACTGTGTAAGGCAAGCTTTGAAAGATAGAGGAATGACTATAGATCAGGCAAGGGAAGTGGTAATAAACAGGAATGAATGGAGAATTTTTGTGAATAGATGAGTGAAAACGTGGTCATTTGGGAGAAGGGGTTGGGCGCCAGTTGGACTAGATAATAGTCCGTCAGGCGCCTGGCCCAGGGAGCTAGTAAATATGAAGGGTGCGCCTGGAAGTGTGGTGAGCGGGCTTGTGGTTTCGGCTCGCTGAATGTCTGCCTGCTGAGACCGGAACTTCCCCGGATGGTCGGGGGCCGGGGGAGTGCTGGAGTGACCTTGGTGATCCCTGGTCTCCGGGTCTTCTCCTGGGTGACCTAGATGTGTGTGAATTTGTGCTTTGTTTTTGTGTGTTCATTGTTTTTCTGTTGTGTTGTGTTGTCCCTGTTCGGGCTCTGTCTCGAGTCGGCCACCCCCAGAAAAAAAAATGGGGAATGGGCCTGAGTAAATAAATAGATAGATAGATAGATAGATAGATAGACCTTCCATGAAAGACTGTGGATGGTGGTAGAGAACGTTTAGAATATAGAGAATAGGAAAATATTCACCTTGATGCCATTATGATCAATTGAAAATTACTCTTATAGTAATAAGGAAGGGTAGCGACGTGATGAGAGAAGAACAAAGGTCAAGCAATAAAGATGAGAGAATTACTATTTTTATTTTTTTTGAACGATTAGTTTACCCAGACCACTGAGTCAGTGCAAGAGGGCTGCCCAGAACTACTAAAAAAACTAAAGGTTTGATCAGAGATAAATACAAATGAGTTTGAAAGGCCACTACTTGAGTGGGAATACACTGGTAAGTGACTTGATGGAAAAGAATAGCAAATTAATTATGTATCTTCTTGGGGCATAAAAAGCCTACAGCAGTCTCATTAGCAAAGCCACTGAAGGGACCACTGTACCTCCATGATAGCATAGCTCCGTTTGTGTGTGTCCCATGGGGGTGCTGTTGCAATAACTTTCTCATTGAAATGCAAGGCAGGTGAGAGGATGATAATGATGAATGGACTGAAAAATTTGCTTCATCAATGACAACAAATTTTTTTTTTTTTTTCAACACTCACCTCCTCATTTTTGAGAGTAGGGTGTTTGATGGACCAATATTCCTTGTGTGTGTCCTACACAGTGCAACAAACAGCGAGGTTCCTTACACAAGGGGCAATCTACGACCGCTAGGCTATTAAAATGCGCCTGAATACTCAAAATAATTATGAAATCATAACAACCTATGACCATCAGTATCTTTACAACCAAATTTAAACTCTGATTGGATCAATAATATAATACATAATACAAGCCCAAAAATACTAAAATAAAAAACTTGCTCGTCAAAAATTGTGTTAATAAATGGTAATGTGACATGACCTTACATCTGATGACTCTTATCACATCTTAACAGGCCATGAAACAAGATAGATACACAAAGAAAGACTATAAAGGCAAACTGTAAACTAACAGTTGAGATAGATTATATATTATATTATATATCTATCTATTGCCTGACGCCGTGATCCCCGAAGGGGTAGCCACGAACGAACCGCCCCCATGCACCTCTATCCCCAGTCAGTCGACGCCCCTCCTCCCAACCAGCACCACCTTCATCCATATACTTCCTCACTCCATCCTTCCACCTCTCTTTCAGTTTACCTCTCCCTCTCTGTCCTTCCACCTCTTTCTCGTACACCCTCTTAGTCATTCTCTCGCTTCCCATACGTTCCATATGGCCGAACCATCTCAAGGTGTTCTTTTCCACACTTTCCAGCACATCTACCTCCACACCACACCTCCTTCTTACTTCCTCATTTGTCTGTCTATCCCTCCATGTAACTCCGCACGCACTTCTCAAGTAACTCATTTTATAATATATACAAAAACAGAAAATTCACTCATTGTAAAACAACCCTGTATAATGATGATGAGAATTAATAAGAAGCAAATACTGTATAATCCTACATGCTATAAACGAGATTCCAAGATAAATAATGTAAGAATTTCATTATAGAAAATATAATTACTAATAACATTTACCACACGTGTTCTACCAATAAAATCTAAGAGATCAATAATGGCTTCTATCAATAATTAAAGCATAAAACATTATTACAATTTCAGCAATATGAGTATCGAAAGTATCCTTACACTGGAGATAAAAGGAAAACAGAAAGTGTACTAGTACAGTGCAGTACCGTACAACATATAAAGCAATGTAAAGGCACTTCAAAGTTAAAACTAATAAATATGTATTTTATAATTATGGTAAAAATACTCTAAGCCTGCACTGAAGCTTATATAAAATTAAGCATTCACAAATCTAACCAATTATAATATGGATACATAAGTTTACGTTAAGCACAGTAAAGTACATGGATAAAATTAAAATACAAAACTCATGTATCTTTCTGTAGGCCAGAAAACTGTGTATATTTCATGAATTTCCATGAATGTACGTAATACTACTATGTATGTATGTATGTATATTTTTTGATTCAAGACAATCATGCAAACAAAAGTCAGCCTGTGTGTACCCTACGACAATTGACCACTTGTGAGTTACGGTCTATAAGAAAGTTGGAGCTGTAAACATTGATATTTAGTAGAATTACCAGCTAAAATACGGTTGTAGTAAATTTATCAATACATAAAACCCAATTTCACATAGTTTTTAGCCATCAGAAACCTACATTATTATTGCATTTCTATTCACTATCGATGTCTACAGCTCCAACTTCCTTATAGAACGAAACTCGCAAGTGGTCAATTCTCCAATTACAGAGTGAATGCACTGGTAATTGGTGTGTTGTCATGATACAGGAACAAAACATTTTTAAAAGGCATGATACATACAGTACATACAAGTTTAAAGACCGTTTTGACCACAGAGAGTGTGGTTACAGTCTCACGTCCTAAATGCCTTTCCTATTGTTAACCCGCATGCAAAGATTTGTAGGAAATGGTGAACTGCAATGGTTATATACATTACCTGCATATGGTTAATCCCCAAAGCCTAGTCCAGGGGGTTATATGGGCACAACTTTGTTTTAAAATTGGAATTAATATAACAAAGAATGCAGGGAAATATACTGTATATGAAGTTGCATATTTGTTGGCCATTTTCTCACTTGCAAGGACATGAAGAACAGTGAAGCATTAACTTATCTCTGTATACTTAGTATACTTAGTAATTAGTAATAATGACTAAAAGGAAGGAAATGGTCTCTGCCTTTAGTGGCTTGACACCCTGACCTAGTCTATTACCAAGAACACTGGAAACTATTTGTGCTTTTCACTTCAGACCCATACTGAATAACAAGGCAGCACTGCATTCATATGATTGCATTCATCTTATTATATAATCCTTGATAGGTTAATCAGGAATTTTATGGAGATAATACAGTACACTAGTTGATTGTTTTTCAAGATAAAAAAAAACATTTCAATATATTTCAATAATCAATTAAACAAAAATACATATGCCTGTATGCTTGCACTTACTATTTATGTATCATGTCCCTGATTATTCAACAGAATCTTTAAGAACAGTATAACATTATTTTCCCTCTGCAAGAAACCAAGAGGGTGCGGTATTTTCTTTCAAGCTCATACCCAAACCTTTTTCTTTTGTTTTCCATTGCGTTTTGTAGTCCCTGAAAATATAAGAGAAGTGAGGGATAAGAACTCTTAACTCTGTTTTCTTTAAATTAATTCACAAACGGATAACAATATGAATGGCAATAACGAAAAGATAAGAGGAAATATAGAAAACTAAGAAAAATGGATCTACTATACATTAAATTAAATTCAAATAAATACAATTATTGTATTTCCAGTTGCTGAGAACTAAAATTGAAAAAATCATTATGTTGCTTACAACTATCGCTTACTATTACAGTATTATTATATGATCATGTTGGTGCAACCTTTTATTGTTACCGTATCATATAGTAATTGAGATATGAATGAGGAAGTAAGAAGGAGGTGTGGTGTGGAGGTAGATGTGCTGGAAAGTGTGAAAAGGAACAACTTGAGATGGTTCGGCCATATGGAACATATGGAAAGCGAGAGAATGACTAAGAGGGTGGACGAGAGCGAGGTGGAAGGACAGAGAGGGAGAGTAGACCAACGGAGATGTGGAAGGATGGAGTGAGGAAGTATATGAATGAAGGCGGTGCTGGTTGGGAGGAGGGGCGTCGACTGACTGGGGACAGAGGTGCATGGGGGCGGTTCGTTCGTGGCCACCCCTTCGGGGATCACGGCGTCAGGCAATAGATAAGATAGGTATGAATCACTAGTAATCCTATAAGTGTGTCGGACATTCCATATTACTCATGTTGGCGGGTGTCCAACCCCAAAAGAGGTTGAAATAGGGGAGCTATCCCCCCGCCAAAGGCGGCTTTCTAAGGCCTTTCCTAGCTGATGCTAAGAGGATTGGGTTCTAGTCATGTGGTGATGGGCTGGTCTATCAGAGTGAGAATTGAGCGATCTCTGCCATACCCATTGCTTACTCTGACTCTTCCTTTTACTTATATATTTTCTAGATCTCAAGTGACGGCATCTTTTCCGTGGATTGACCTCCCGATCTGCCAACCTAGAAGTTGGCAGATTGGAAGCCAAAGCGTCACATTTTTCCTTTGCCCCTCAACTTTCTCTTCATAATTGCTGAGGGGCACAGAACCCTGGGTGGGGCTTTGGTTTCCCGGGCGTTTCCGCGCCCTCCTCAGTTCCCCGCCATGGATTGGCTTCGGTCACCCAGGCTTTTATTGTGATAGGCAGGAAGGGTTCTGTGGGGGCGCTCGGTTATGGCCTTGGCCTTGCTCAGGGCCTTGGGGCTGTTCGGCCAGGCAGCCTGGGGAACAGCAACAACAACAACAACTCGTGTTGAAAATAACAAGGTGCCGGTACCGGTAATCTAATCTCTACTTAACAGCTCTTATCAGTGACAAGGATGAATGGAGGAGCTTTCTTATTCTTGTAATTCCTTTGATTTACATAGCATTTAAGTTCTTAATCATGCCGCCTATTATCCTGAAAAGAAGATTAAATTATACAAGTATTAAATTAGGCTCTGAGTTTATGTATTTACAGTACAGTATATGTACTAAGAATAGTAGACATGATTGTCCACCACCTATATCATATGTGGTGGATTATCATCAGTTTGTAGATAGAAGTAAGGTATATATATAAATGATCCAGGCGTGATTCTGTAAGACCAGCCATTGTAAATAGAATAATAATATAAATACAAGGTAGATTGGTGAGCGGGCTTGTGGTGGTACAATTTCGCTGCATGTTTGCCTGCTGAGATCGGTAGCTCTCTGGGAGGTCATGGGCCTGGGAATCTTTTGCAGGAGACCCCAAATGGGCCTGGGTCTCTGGGCCTTCTCTTGGCCAAACTACAGTAGATGTGTGTGAATTTGTGTTTTGTTTTTTGTGTGCGATTTTTGGGGGATGGGGGGGGGGGCCCTGTCCGGGCTCGAGTCTCGAGTCGCCCACCCTCGGCTCAACAAAAAAAAAAAAAAAAAAAAAAAAAAAAAAAAAAAGGGGGTATGTGCCTGAGTATATAGATAAATACATTGTTATACTTACCTTCTTATGGTGAAATGGAGTGGGACTTATGTGTTTGTTATTCAGCTAAGGATAGGGCCTCTTTTGGCATTGGTGGAAAGGGTGTTCAATGTTTTGCATGGGTATTCTTTAGTCACCTGATGGCTGCTCTCCAGGCTGCACAGTTTCCTGCAGCAGCCCTGTCAAGTCCCCTAATTTTGAGATCCTTCCTCAGAAACTCATCCCAAGAATTCCTTATCTACTGAATGTTGTCCTTTCGACCACTTTCATACTTTCAATGCACCTCACCAAATCATCTTCATCCATTCTTTTCACATGGTCAAACTAATGCAGTCTGTCAGTATGTATCACCTCAATAATGCACTGTACAGTATTGCAATATGCCAAGCAAGTCCAGGCATTTTTACCCTAACGTCTTTTGAATTTGGCCCTGTCACATTTTTGGCTTTGGGGGAGACATTCGTTACAGGCAACCTGAACTGACTGCAATATGCCAAACAAGTCTCTCAGCTATACTCTAGTTAGTTTCTCTTATACTGTGGTATTACATATCCATCTCACCATGCTTATATCAGTACTAGTTGAAGTACTCGCAACCTGTGAGGGTTAAAGAGTACTGTAGTTCCGATCATATCCCAATCCTGAGGCAGCACTATGATATTATACTCTAAGGGGATCACATACTGAGGGTGAGCGAGTAATGCCGGTGAGATGATTATTTCTTGCTAAAACATTTTCTGCGACCCCTGAGTACCTATGCCAAGTCCCATCTCCATAGTCTCATGGGCTTAGTGGCTAGAAGGACACAAACCTATACTACAACGGTAGATATTATAGGTTTGATTCTCGAAGGGAAGTAGAGAAAACCTAATATTTAGTAGGGCCCCGTAATCATTGACGACTTCGCCTATTAACATTAATAGTCTCCATTCAACATCCTGCGCCAGCAATTTGAATAACCCGCGCGGAAGATCATGGAGTACTCATCATAAGTGCACGCCTAATTCCCTTATGGGATCGTCATTTTGATTGGGTACCCTACAGAAAAAAACTCCGTAAAAAAGAAAAAAGAAAAAGATAAATTAATATCTGTTATTATATGACTTGCCATATACGTGGATTTCTCATGTTTTGCTTCCCCGATACCAGGCCCCCTAGCGGCCATCCTCTTCCTTCACTGATATACCAAGAAAAAACTATGGAAATCAACAAATGGGAAGTGGGATGGTTGGGAGGGCCCGAGTCGTCAATGATTACGGGGCCCTACTAAATATTAGGTTTTCTCTACATCCCTTTGGGATTCAAACCTATAATTTAATAGGCCCCTCCATCATTGACGACTTCGCCTGAATATCAAGACTGGGGGCGGGACATTCATAAAATATCCTAACCTTAGGGAAGCAAATCCTAATAATATTTGTCTTAATATTTTTATTGTATGCAATACAAAATATAAAAAAGGTATAAAAGATTTGCTAGCAGTGCGTGGCATTAAGAAACTGCTTGCTCATGGTAAGGCCGTTGCAGGCGACCTTATGCATGAAAGAGTATGACACATCCGTGTCCTACCGAGCGAGACCCAGCAGTAGGTACTCGCTCCGATCTTAAAACTAATTGCACAGTTGTTGTTGTTGTTGTTTTTCCCCAAGCTGCCTGGCCGAACAGCCCCAAGGCCCCGAGCAAGGCCAAGGCCATAACCGAGCACCCCCACAGAACCCCCCCCCGCCGACCACAATAAAGCCTGGGTGACCGAAGCCACTCCATGGCGGGGAGCTGAGGAGGGTGCGGAGACGCCCGGGAAACCAAAGCCCCACCCAGGGCCCTGTGCCCCTCAGCAATTATGAAGAGAAAGTTGAGGGGCAAAGGAAAGATGTGACGCTTTGGCTTCCAATCTTGGTAGATTAGGAGGTCAATCCACGCAAGAGACGTCGTCACTTGAGATCTAGAAAATATACAAGTAAAAGGAACAGTCAGAGTAAGCTATGGGTATGGCAGAGATCGCTCAGTTCTCACTCTGATAGACCAGCCCATCACCACATGACTAGAACCCAATCCTCTCAGCATCAGCTAGGAAAGGCCCTAGAAAGCCGCCTTTGGCGGGGGGATAGCTCCCCTATTTCAACCCTTTTCGGGGTTGGGCACCCGCCCAACCCCTGAGACAGTTTGGTTCGTTGCTCATCGCCGCCAGCTCTGATACCCGGTGTCCAGTGGCAAGTGCCATGAGAAAAACCGCTTTCTTAAAAAGTGAGTCAAAGTCCGGCGCATGATTATACTTGCGGGATTGTAGCAATTCCAAAGCTTTATCAAGGGACCAGGGAACTGCCAAAAGAGTTATTTACAATTCTAAAAATCGCATTAAGGACCTGGTCCTCGAACAAGTGTGTAACACTGACAATCCCAATGGGATCTTCAACCTAGCTAGGCGAGTTAAAAATGACAGTAGGGATATTATAGGTGAACAGTGTGTTAGAGATGATAATGGGAAGATTGTGTATGTAGAAAATGAAATCAGAGAAGCATGGAAGGTACATTATGAACGATTGATAAATGTAGAGTTTGAATGGGATAAGGAACGGCTTAGTATCGAAAAACCAATATCTGGGCCCCCTCCTTTGATAGCACCAGCTGTAGTGAGCGACGCAATCAATAAAATGAAGGACGGTAAAGCTCCAGGTTGCTCCGACATTGTCGCTGAGATGATAAAAGCCTCAGGGGAGATTGGTGTAAACTTAGTCACTGAGTTGATAAACACCATTATTAAAGATGAGAAAATCCCAGAGGATTGGCTCAAAAGTGTAATAGTAAATATATACAAAGGAAAAGGGGATGCGCTAGATAGAGGAAATTATAGGGGCCTGAAAATGCTTGACCAAATCATGAAGGTCTGTGAGAGAGTCCTTGAGGGTTTGATCAGGCAAAGCATCTCTATTGATGATATGCAGTTTGGTTTCATGCCAGGACGTGGTACAACCGATGCTATCTTCATAGTCAGGCAGATACAGGAAAGATACTTACTAAAAGGCAGGGATCTTTACTTTGTGTTTGTGGACCTGGAGAAGGCCTTTGATAGGGTACCTAGAGATGTTGTACAGTGGGCTATGAGGAAGCTTGGTGTGGAAGAGTGGCAGGTGCGTGTGATAATGAAGATGTATGAGGATTCGCGAAGTTCGGTGAGGGTGAAGGGTGTACTGAGTGATGAGTTCGCAGTCCGTGCTGGAGTCCATCAGGGTTCAGTGTTAAGCCCCCTCCTCTTTATTATGGTCTTGGAGGCGCTGTCTAGAGTTTTTAGAGGCGGACTCCCGTTGGAACTGTTTTATGCAGACGATTTAGTCCTAATAGCTGACAGTATGCAGGATGCTGAGGCCAAATTCAGAGAGTGGAGAGAGGGCATGACGAGCAAGGGTTTAAGAGTCAATATTAACAAAACCAAGGTTATGCATTGTAGTTTGAGACGAGGCAATGTGGAAAAGAGCGGTGCATACCCATGTGCAGTGTGTGGAAAGGGAGTGGGCGTTAACTCAATTCAATGTAGCATCTGTCGATGTTGGGTACACCATGGGAGTAAGCGCTGTAGTAGAATAAAGGGGCCCCTGCCGAAGGATAAGTCAGAAATAGAGAAATTTGAGTGCGTAGTGTGCAAAGGCGAGCTTGTGTTAAGTGATGATCCTGTGGCTGTGAATTTTGGAAATGAGCCTTGGAGCTGGTGAACAAGTTTTGTTACTTAGGAGATACCATCTCTGCCGGTGGTGGGGCCGAGGCTGCCACTGTTGCTAGAATTAGGTGTGGCTGGGGGAAGTTCAGAGAATTGATGCCAATCCTGACCATGAAAAGAATGCCTCTCCCCCTGAAGGGAAAGGTGTATGCCTCATGTGTTAGAAGTGCAATGACGTATGCCTCAGAAACATGGGCCGTTAAAGTAGAGGATGTCAACAGAATGGAGTGTAATGAGATGAGAATGGTGAGATGGATGTGTGGGGCCAGGCTACAGGATAGAATAACAAATGTTGAGCTGAGGAGACGTTTAGGTATAAAGAGTATTAGCGAGGTGATGCGTACAAGTAGACTGGGATGGTATGGACATGTGGAGAGAATGGATGAACAAAATTGGGTGAAAAAATGCAGGTCTGTGATTGTGGAGGGAGCTGCATCAAGGGGTGGACCGAGGAAGACCTGGGATCGGACTATACGCGCCGATCTCAAATCCAAGAACTTGACAAGTGAAGCAGCCCTTAACAGGGTTGCCTGGAATGCCGCCATTAGGACAAGAGACTGAAACTGCACTTATGTGTGGAACACTCAGTCTTAACATTTTATATATGTATGTATGTATGTGGGCATGAGCTGGCGAGGAGGAGGACGAAGTTTGAAACATGCCCTCATAAAACCTTTCTCCTCCGCCTGTGGTATGGAAAGGCCGGTGAGATCAAGGAAGGGGGTCCTAATGGCCGACAGATGATTCTTTAACGTTATAACCGAAAAATGTTTCTGCTCAAACAGATAAACTAAGTACTTGAATACTAGGGCTGATGAAGCAGTTGTCTGCCTCGATTCCACAATCCAGGTCGTAAAAGTTTTCCAATGTGATTGATATTGTCTCCTGGTAGACAGGGTGTACTGATTCAAGAGCTTTTGAGTGACACTAGGCCCAAATTTATTTAGCCATTTGGCCGAGTAAATATCCATAAGGCAAAACTGAGAGAGGTCCGAAGGTTGCCAATCGCTTCCAAGTGGAAGGAGGAAACCGGGGTCCGGCACCACTGTTGCAATTGGTGGTACCATACCTGAGCCGGCCAGAGCGGCGCGATCAGCGCTACTCGGCCCTTAGTTTGTGAATGACCTTCAACATTAACACAGTGTCTGGTGGCGGAAACAGATAGATCGAGGTCAACTTGTTCCAGTCCACCAGCAGTGCATCGGGTCCCCCCGCCGGGGTTACCTCGTGACGGGTCAGAAAGAGTGGCAGTCTGTGGTTCTGCGTTGACGCAAACAAGTCTACTTGTGGACGGGCCGGCTTTGCAATTATCTTGTTGAAGATCGCCTGTTTGATTGTCCATTCTACTAAAGTACTCCGCCGGCGAGAGAGAGCGTCTGCCCAGACGTTCGCCACGCCGGGGAGGTATGTGGTATGCAGATGAATCCCTAGCGAGTCTGCTAGGGTAAACATTTGTTCTGAAACTCTCAAAAACTCTCGTGACCTCACTGAGCCTTGCTTCTGAATGCAAAGAACTGCAGTTTGATTCTCCATTCTGAATGCTATTGATTTGTTTTCCAACGTCGTGCCGTGAGTTTGGAGAAAAAACAGGGGAACTAAAAGCTCCTGCTTGTTGATATGTGACTGACTGTTTGCCCCCCAAATGCCTTGTCCCTGGTGGCCTAGACTTGACTGATATCCCCACCCCAGGGACCCCGAGGCGTCCGTGTCTATCCAAACCGTAGGTGGAGGAGAAACCCATGACATGACTGAGTAGAGGACTTCGTGCTTGGTCCAGGCCGAGAGCAAGTTGTGGATTAATGGAGGAATTGGCCATAATTCCTTCTCCGGCAAGAGAGGGAACACTTTGTTGCCTTCCAGGATTAATCGCTTGGTTTTCAGTCGGCCTAGTTTGACAGTTAATTGTATCCAGTTGAGAGAACCGATCAGGGAATCCCACGTTTTCCTGGTCGTATCCAGACTGTGGAGGAACTGGAACAGTTTCCTTCGAAACCTGTTGCGGTTGTCCGCACTCTGTGTAAGAGTCAGAGCGGCGGTATCCCAGATCAGCCCTATCCACTGAATCATCCTTGAGGGGACAAGGCGTGACTTTGCCAAGTTCACCTTGAACCCTAGGGCTTGTACATGAGCTAACACTCGGTTGACATGATCCTGACATAATTCTAACGAGTTTGCCACTACTAGCCAATCTTCCAGATACCAAAACACCTGTATGCCTTGAACTAATAGGGGTAAAAGGGCTTGCCTGACAAGCTTGGTGAAAATTCTTGGTAATAGGTTCAGCCCGAATGGCATCCTTTGACAGACGTAAGTCTCTTGCCGGATTCTCAAGGCGAGAAACTTTTGGAACCTCTTGTTTATAGGGACATGCCAATAGGCATCTTTGAGATCGATCGAACACATCCAACCTTGCGGTGGGAGTGCGAGTCTGAGATGCTGCATAATCAGCATTCTGAAGGGTGAATTCTCTATAAATGTGTTCAGTTGCGAGAGATCTAGAACTGGTCGCATTTGCACACTGTCCCTTTTTGGCACTAAAAAGAGGTGTGACGCGAAAACTAGTTGGGAAGCATTGACTGGAATCAGAACTCGTTTGGCAATCATTTCTTGTACTACGGCCTCCTCCTCCTGAGACACTGGGGTATACTCCTGCGGCTGACGCAGTCGGGGCCGCCGGAGCCATCGCCAGGTAATTCCTTTGCTCACTACTTTTCTGGCCCAGGTAAACTTGGGCCAGGCTGAGCGGAATGAACGGAACGACCCCAGGTGCAACCGGGGATCGTCCGTTACAGCAACTTCCCAATCCCGGGTCTTTGAGCTCGACTCCAGGATGTGGGGAGGATGAGTGGCTAGTTTTTTGGAGGGGGAGGTGTGTTGGCATCGGACGCTTGACTAGTTTTGGCTTGTGTAGTGTTCGGATTACAGTACCTTTATATGGGGCCTTACCTTTATACCCATAAGGCTTACCTTGTTTGGCTTTGTACGGAGGACCTCCCTGCTGAGGGGGTAGTCTAGGGTCTCGAGATGACTGTTTCGGATGTGGTTGGTACTGCTTGTGACTGCCCTTTGATTTATGAAAGGGTTTCTTGGGGGGGTCCTTCCTCGCTTGGGAGGTAACCTGTTTCGAACCACTTACCAAATTAAATACTAAGCTCCAAGTTTCAGAGTTAAGAAGGGTAGCCGTAAGTACCGGGGATAGAGTTACCCGGCGACCTATGTCCGCCGGCAACTTCTTCACCAGATGTACTCTCAAATCTTGGCGAGCTCGTACCGCCTCCAAAATCGCGATTCTAATGTCGCCTAGGGACTGAATGGCATTTTGAAGTAACAGTCTACGAGACAGCTCAATGGTTCTCCGAATTTGACGGTCAGTGACGGCCGAGATCGTACGTGCTAGAGAGGCAGCTACTTGATGGCTCACCAAGTATTGAGAGAACATCCGGTAAGCCTTATTTCGTAACCTAAAATCTCGCTCCAAGTGAGCAGGTGGTGGTGGAGAAAAGGGGTCATCTAAGGCATGCAAAGATACTTTGGGGGCCGCCAGAAAAGTTAGTAAGGCTGGTGGTACCCCTTCTGCTTTGGACACTGGTAGAGAAAAATAAGAGTGATTCTCTTGAGGAATTTGGTGTGACACTTTGGATGTAATAGTAGTGGCAAATACCTGAGCCTCAAGTTCCCAATCCAACCACGGGCCGGCGCCCACCTGCCGCATCTGCAGGACCGAGTTCTGAGCTTGGTCCAGAGCCGGAGTTGTAGCCAACTCCGGCGTAATAGCATTTAAGGCCTTGACATCATTGATGCCATCAGCCTTCGACCAGTCAGCGAAAAGTCGTGCAGAAGCGGCGGAAGGGACTGCCGGAGCAGGTGAATACACAAAATATGCTGGATTAAGGGGACTAGGTACACCTTTAATTAGGACATCTAGCACCCTCCCTGTCTCGTCTTTAGCCCTAAATTTACGATTCTTATTAATGGATAAAAAACACCATCTGAGGAAGAGCACTTTATTGACAACATTTCGCAGATAGCTTCATCAGGTCACTCTATGAAGCTATCTGCGAAACGTTGTCAATAAAGTGCTCTTCCTCAGATGGTGTTTTTTATCCATTCTGTCTACTTTTCAAGTACCACTCAACATTCTTATTAATCTCTATGGACCATTCCATGGGGACTGGAGGGTCTCCTGACACAGATGGTTGAGCTATAAGAGGATTCTCTGGTACTACAGGTACCCACGATCAATCAGCACCATAGAGGAGAGGCATAGGGCCTTTTCTCACCGGTAACTTGTCTAAGGGGGGCGGTTAAACGTCAGTGATCACCCTCAGGTTGGACATAGCTAACGCCGCCGGTCCTACAGGACCCGGGGTCGTTGCCTCCACTGGGGTCTGGGATGACGTCAAAATTAACGGAATATCTAAAGGTCTCACTACAGAAGTACTAGCAGGAGCAGTTGAGGTGATAACCGGCTGATCTGACGAGGCAGAGAGTTGGTACTGCTGTAATACTTTATGTAATAAGTCATTTACCTGGTCCGAAGTCATCCATTGTCGTGAGGTATCTTTGGATGGATTTGAACTAGCTTCAGAATAATTACTTGGAAGCGACTGAGGAGCCGGGGAGAACATAGGATCCGCCGGCTCCTCACTCTGCTCCAAGAGTTCATGTGATAATAACTCTTGCGAGTCCTCGTGATCCCTCGGGGGGCCAAGACAAATCAGGCACCGAAGATGGCAACACGTTGGTATTGCTATCTTCAGTCTGTTCTAGAGAAGGTTCTGGATGGCGCCAGTAACCTCCTGCCGCCAAGGGCTGGGGGTCCTGGTCCATCGGAGATATAACTTGTGGCCCCGCCGGACGACCTCTAAATTGATCGGCCAGTACCCTACTATGGCCTGTTGATTTCACACTCCGGGGAACTAGAGATAATTTTGGTATTGCAAACGTTACATCCGAAGTTACATGCCTAGAATATTCCTCAGTGTTCCTAAGTTCCTAAGTGTAGAAGAACGAGAACAGTTAAGGGAACTCCAAGCTAAGGCTGATGAAGAGAATGGAAAGTTGTCTGAAGAGCAAAAGAAGATTTTTTTTTGGAGAATAAGGGAAGGGCAAGTAAGGAAGTGGTACATCAGGAGCCACCAAGAACCGAAAGTAAGAGGAGTGATAGGGAAAGAGACAGAGAGACAAGTACGAAGTCAAAGCAAGGAGACGGAGCGAGAGATAATGCAGGGAGCAGGGGACCGGAGAGAGAGTCAGGATGTGGTGGAGAAGGTGGAACAGAGGGAGAGAGAGGGGGTGTGGGAGGTTGTGGAGGGGGAGGGAGGAGAATAGAATTAGCAGGGGAGGTGGAACTGGGTCAGGGAAGGGATGGAGGAGGAGGTGAACCTGGTAGGAGGCAGAGGGGGAAGAGAAGCAAGGAGGTGGATTCAAATATACTGTGCTACTACACTAATATAGATGGAATAAACAGTAAAAAGGTAGAGTTAGATGATATATTAAGAAAAGATCAACCACAGATAGTCTGTTTGACGGAGACAAAGCTGAACCAGGACTTTGACAGCAACATAGTGTTTAGTGAAGGATATAATATATGGAGATATGATAGGAAGGGTAAAAGGGGAGGTGGAGTGGCAGTATTAGTTAAGAACCCTATGACAGCAAAGCACGTGGAGTTAAATAATGACAAGGCAGAAATAATGGCAGTTGAACTCAATGATATAGAAGGAAAAAAGCTAGACATAGCAGTAGCTTACATGCCACCAAAGACCAGAGCATGGAGGGAGTTGGAGTTTGAGGAGATGGTAGAGGATATGATTCAGTCGTTGAGAAGATTGCTTTTAAGGAAGAATCGATTGATCTTGGTAGGAGATTTCAACTGTAGTGAGGTTGATTGGGAATCGGGAGATGCAGGGCCAAATCAGAGATCTTGGGGAAGTCGGCTAGTGGAGTTGGTTACGGAAAATGTACTTGCACAACATGTGAAGGAAAATACAAGAATGAGGGGTAATAACGAACCTTCTAAACTCGATCTGATTTTTACAAAAGATCCTCACGAAATTAGTGATATAAACTATTTATGTCCTGTAGGTAAAAGTGATCACCTATTACTAAAATGGAAGTTGACCTCGAGTAATGCCAATAGATTAGACAATAGCTACATAAATGACAGATTAAATTATAGTAAAGCTGATTATGTATCCTTGAAAAGATATTTAGAGGGAGTAGATTGGGATCATATTTTTAAGGAACAGGACGTACAAGGTAAATATAGTAGATTCCTCGAAATTTATAACTGGAAATTTTACTAAGCAGAAAGATTGGTTTAATTTGAAATGCAAAAGAGCTTTGGGTAGGCGTGATGCAGCTTGGGCTAGATTAAGAAGAAGGAACACTGAGAGTAATCGGAATAAATATAAACAGGAGAAGAATAGATATGTTAACATAATTAGGCAAGTTAACATGAACTATGAGAAGAACATTGTAAATAAATGTGAAAGTGACCCTAGATTATTTTATAAATATATAAACAGTAAGTTGAAGGTAAAGAAACAAATTACTAAATTAAGAGTTGATGCTAGGACGTATGAAAATGTATCGGACATGTGTGAGGTAATGAATAACAAATTGGGGTCAGTTTTTACTAGAGAGGAAGGTTTTGACGAACCACAGGCGGGAGTACTGGAGAGTGGTCTTAGTAAGATTGAAATAACTAGAGATGAGCTGTTATCTGCGATGAGAGGACTTGAAGTAAGGAAAGCTATGGGACCGGATGAAGTGTCTGCCTGGGTTTTAAAGGAGTGTGCAGAGCAATTAGTGGAGCCAGTGAGGGACAAAATTCAAGCTTCCTTAGATAAAGGACAGGTTCCTGTTGAATGGAAAAGAGCTAATATCATCCCGATATACAAAAATGGAAACCCTGAGGACCCTCTAAACTATAGACCAGTTTCACTTACTAGTATTGTATGCAAGATTTGTGAAAAGCTAATTAGGAAGAGATGGATGAAAATGTTGGAGAGAAAGAAGATAATAACCCCAAAGCAATTTGGATTCAGAGAAGGGACATCTTGTGTTACCAGTTTGCTATGTTATTACAGTAGGGTGATAGCTGTACTCCAAGAAAGAGGCAGATGGGTGGACTGCGTCTACTTAGACCTTTCCAAAGCATTCGATAAGGTACCACATAAGAGATTGTTATCTAAGCTTGAGACGCTAGGATGTGTCAGGGGGAGTTTGCTGAAATGGATGGAGAGCTATTTAACAGATAGGGAAATGAGGACCAACATTAGAGGAACTTACTCATCGTGGCGGAAAGTTAAGAGTGGTGTTCCGCAGGGATCTGTGTTGGCACCTCTCATGTTCCTTATGTACGTGAATGACCTGCCGATAGGCATAAATTCCTACATGTCAATGTTTGCAGACGACGTAAAAATTATGAGACAAATAACAAATAAAAGTAGTTGTGAGGAGCTGGGGATTTAGATAAAATATATGAATGGAGCACCAAGTGGAAAATGAAATTTAATATAAGTAAATGCCATGTGTTAAATATGGGAAGAAGTGTGAATAGACCAAATTGGGAGTACAGGATGGGAGATAATATAATTAGCAAGGCCGAAAAAGAAAAGGATTTAGGGTTGATTATACAAGATAATTTGTCGGCAGAGAAACATATTAACAAGCTCTTTAGCGGAATGTATGCAATGGCCGGGAATATGAAAGTTGCTCTGAACTACTTGGATGAGACCATGGTAGCGAAAATTATGAAGAGTATGATTAGACCAAGATTGGAGTATGCAGCAGTGGTGTGGTCCCCGCATCTAAAGAAGCATATTCACAAGTTAGAAAGAATCCAGAGAGCAGTTACTAGATTGGTTCCAAGTCTCAGAGAACTGCCATATGAAGGGAGGCTAGACAAATTAAATCTACCGAGTTTAAAAGAGAGGAGAGAGAGGGGAGACATGATAATGATGTACAAATGCACCCGGGGGCTGGAGAGGCTGGATAGGGAGGATATATTAATTATGGATACAGGAATAACTAGAGGCCACAGCTACAAAGTAAAAAGACCTACCTGCAAGAACGATATCAGGAAGTTTAGCTTCCCCTATAGATGTATTGACAAATGGAATGGGCTGGAGGAGGAGGTGGTAGGGGCAAGGAACATCCATATTTTCAAGACAAAATTGGATAAAAAGTAGACTGAGAGACGGGACAACACGAGCTTAGCTCAACTCCTGTAAACTACAATTAGGTAAATACAATTAGGTAAATACTAGTAGTGGGAGTCTGAGAGTCAGAGGGCGGTGACAATTGTGGGGTCTCCCGCCGGCTGCTTGAAGAGGTATACTCTTCTCGTCGGCGTTTGTGGGACCTCGAAGAGTCCGAGGTAGAGTGGTGAACGCGGTGCCGTGGAGACTTTGACCTGGACTTCGACCTCCGCCGCGTGGCCCGGGTCGAGGAGGGGACCTCTGTGACGTCGCTCTCACTACTACTATTGACATATTCGTTGCTTATGGCTTTAGTTTTGACCTTACGTCTGACCGATTTAGAGGTACCGGGTTTTACTAAAGGTGACTTTATAATAAGCTTCTCCCATAGGACCTCGTCATTACACTGGAGGGCCTTATGGGCAACTTCTTTAGCATATGCATTGAATGTCGCTTTAACTTCATGTAAAGCCGCCAAACATGAAAGGTCTGTTTTAGCTAACAATGCGGACTTTAATTCTGAGCAAATGTCACACTTTTTTGACAACCACATGCCGCGTGAGCGATCGAGGCACTTGACACATTTCGTGCAGAAAGTATGAGCAAACACTGGTAAGAGGGAACAAGTGGGGGTAGCACAAAGATCAAATCTGGGCATAGTGCCGTTCAAAGAGAGGGTCCCCTCCTCCGTCGGGATCCGATGGCCAACTCCGCCGGAAGGGAAGTCTGGGGGCCTGGAAAGAAAATTTCCAGGAATCAATGCTCATAAGGATAACCTGCGAGGTATTATACATCCTATCTCAAATCCGCCGGAAACTTAGTGAAAAGTGCACACTTATTCTAACCTTCCGCCGGATCTGTCTAGCTGAATTTCTCACAATTTTACCTGTGACAAGCGTCACAGGTCCCTGACCTTATTAAGTTGTGACTATCTAACCAGTTTGCAAAACTAATATATCACGTAGTGAACACTTGACTGATGTTGCCGCGGGCGATGAAGTCGTTACGTGACACTAGGCCAGACAGGGTGAGTTCCCTCGGCGAGCCGAGATGGTGGCCCTGGTAGGAATGCAATTCCGCCGGGAGAGTGGTTCAGCCAAACCACGCCGGGATCTTCTGAATGTTCCTATCCGCCAGAGGCGGACACTTGGCCCACCGCACGGGCCGCCGGAACAAACAAAAACTGCCGGGAAACAGGGATGGCACAGCCCTATTCCTGCAGTCCCACACACATATAATAAAGTGCATCATGACATATAGGGACGTCTCCCAAGCCCCAAAGGAATGAGCTAGCATGCTAGGGGAAAACAAACATAATCAATAACAACAGAAAAATGTAGACACCTAAATTACCTGTAGCCTATGACGGAGACCCCTAATTATGACGACCACGTAAACCGAAGACATCCCAGCCGAAGACGCTCGAGAACCCGCAGCCGCACCAAGTAGAGAGAGGCCTTCATCAAGGGGCCTAAGCAAAACACGAACCCTGGAAGGTGGAGCACCACGTGCAGACACCCTTAAACAAGAGCATTGCTGATAAATGTAGAACGTGGCATATACTATCCTCAATAATGACAGTCTGTATCATGCCTTGTAGCATGGTCGCCTTCTAGCTAAGTAAACACAACAGCTAAGGCGTCATACATAAATAAAACACACACGCGGTCCACCCATCCGGGACACCTGGACGCCTGTGACAATGGTACCCTATTTTAACACACTCCTCCTGCGGACCGACCAATCTGGCAGCCGTGCTAGCTAATCTAAACCTTGTTACTACAACACAGATATATACAAATGAGTAAGGACTCACTAGAAGCTCTGCGAACGTCGAATGAAGCGAACACGGCGCAAGCCCTGTGATCGGGAGGGACGCGGAAGGAGGAAGGAAGAGGATGGCCGCTAGGGGGCCTGGTATCGGGGAAGCAAAACATGAGAAATCCACGTATATGGCAAGTCATATAATAACAGATATTAATTTATCTTTTTATTTTTTATTTTTTACAGTTTTTTCTGTAGGGTATCCAATCAAAATGACGATCCCATAAGGGAATTAGGCGTGCACTTATGATGAGTACTCCATGATCTTCCGCGCGGGTTATTCAAATTGCTGGCGCAGGATGTTGAATGGAGACTATTAATGTTAATAGGCAAAGTCGTCAATGATGGAGGGGCCCTATTAAATAAAGTCTTCAGGTGCCATACTTCAAACGCTCACATCTCCTTATCATAATGCAAGACTCCCCCAAAACGCAGCATACTGCTTTCCCTTGGTGCAGAAGACTTCCTGTTGTCAATTATTATACTGTAATAACTCCCCGAACTCCATCCACCCAATTTTGACTTTTGCAACATAGCTAGTCTATGCAAACACTCCAGGCTAATTAAGTCACATACTGTAGGTAGCAGAATTTGTTGACACATTTCAGGAACCCATCCCCAATGTAGGAAAACAAAAATAATCAGAAGGGACCTCTTGGCATCATGGGAGTAAGAGTTAATACCTACGCCTGCGACACCATCTGCCGGTGTATCCTCGTTCACAGTGGCAGGTGGAGTCAGGGCGGCAGGTTCCGTTACGACAGCGGCGGTGGCAGCGGCTGGCAGTAGTGGAAGGGGACGTGGGTGGTGATGTTGGGGGACGGGGGGAGAGCATCACTTCACAGTGGTCCCCAGTAAAGCCGTGGGGACAACGACACTTGTTTACGTCTCGGCACCGACCACCGTTCACGCACGGGATCACACACTTGCCTACCAGATAAAATAAATAAAGGTTACTTATAAACTCTGAAGCATATAATTACTATTTAATACATTATAAAGCCAGAAGAATTATCAATTAATACAGATATAATAATGATCAAGTTATATAACTAAATGCACTATAGATAAATTACTAATAATATACAAATATTGGTTCAACTTCATTCTCACTAAAAAAAAAAATTTGTTTGCAGAACTAGTGCAGTTACCTAAAAAATTATAACAGAATGCTTAAAAAAAGTAGCAGGTTTTAATAACTGTATACTATAATTTCAGAATCTTCAACATAATGTACAGTAGTGTAGTTACAATAACTATGTAGATTATAATACTCACTGAACTCACACTGGTTGCCATAGTAACCACGACGACACTCACATGTGTCCTTCTGAACACACTTCCCTCCATTCTGACACTTGTGCTGGCAGATCCCTGGAGTAAACAACATGAACATTTTATCAGGTCAATAAAAAAAAAATATACAGGGTATAAAAATAAATAAATACATACATAAAAACACACAAATAAAGGATGTTAACAAACCAAATTTACAGTCGTTTTCTTTACTAGATCATGCTGATTTTTCAGTATGCAAAGACTGCAAAATATATGATCCTATAATGTGCAATGAGTAGGCACTAACAACTCTCTCTATTTACTGTATCAGGTGTTGTTTATTATCTATGCCTCTAGTCTTTCATCCCTACTGGATGCACGTGGTGTTAAGTATCATTTCTATGCAGATTATTCACAGTTGTATATTGAAATTAATAATATCGATGAGGTAAAGAATAAATTTTCATCACTCTTGTCAGACTTGAAGATCTGGATGACTAGAAGGAAGCTCAAATTGAATGACAACAAGACAGAGATTATAGTCATAAATGGTAATTTGAGAAATAGTGTCCATGAAGATTTTGGATGTCTAGAATTCGGTGAATCACAGCTCTAACCTTTGGAATCAGTGAGAAACTTGGGCGTTGTATTCAACAAAAATCTGACCTTTAAGAATCCTATAAATAGTGTCGTGAAGAGTTGTAACCTTTACATTCGTAACCTTTATGCTATAAGGAAGTTCTTGAGCAAGGAATCTCTTTTGATTCTCATTCATTCATTTGTTATATCTAGAATTGATTACTGTAATTCATTGTTCATTGGTCTACTAAATGTTACTTTGAAGAAACTCCAGTCTGTTCTCAATAGGTGTGCTAGACTAATATTTTCACTTCCACCCAGAACACCCACCACATATTATCTAATAGATCTACACTGGCTTCCCATCAAGGCCAGAATAGAGTTTAAAATTTGCTTACTGACATTTAAGGTGCTGAGGTTTGGTGAGCCTAAGTATTTGTTGAATCTTCTATATCCAACACATAATGAGTCAAATGTGAATTTGCGTAGTGGTGATGACCCATATCGCCTTTATGAACCCAGAGCCATTGGGGAACGTGCTTTTGCTGCTAGATCCCTTTCTTATGTTGCCCCACGTCTATTCAATCGACTTTGGTGGTGATGGGCTGGTCTATCAGAGTGAGAGCTGAGCGATCTCTGCCATACCCATAGCTTACTCTGACTGTTCCTTTTACTTATATATTTTCTAGATCTCAAGTGACGGCGTCTCTTCCGTGGATTGACCTCCCAATCTACCAAGATTGGAAGCCAAACGTCTCATTTTTCCTTTGCCCGTCAACTTTCTCTTCATAATTGCTGAGGGGCACAGGGCCTTGGGTGGGGCTTTGGTTTCCCGGGCGTTTCCGCACCCTCCTCAGCTCCCCGCCATGGAGTGGCTTCGGTCACCCAGGCTTTATTGTGGTCGGCAGGGAGGGTTCTGTGGGGGCGCTCGGTTATGGCCTTGGCCTTGCTCGGGGCCTTGGGGCTGTTTGGTCAGGCAGCTTGCGGAACAACAATAACAACAACAACAACAACAACTTCCAGTGTCACTTAAGCATTTTTTTTTGTTTTTTTGTTTTTAAGGAGACAATGAACGGAGGAAGGAAAAACACAGATAAAACAAAAAGGTCCATGTGCCTAAAGGCATCCTCCATTCATAAAATGTTTGTAACAACTGGATTTAAACTTTTGTAGATTGTAAGTTTGTGGAAAGCAACTCGAGGGAAGTGAATTCCAAAGAGTAGTAGTTCTAGGAATAAATGAATTTTGATAAGCAGAAGTTCTGCATTGTGGAGGAGAAAGTGTAAATTCATGGGCGCTCTCAGCTGCCCTAGTTCTACGGGGAAAGATGTGGAGAGGCGGCACAATTGAAGCAAGTTCCTCGGAACAATTGCTGTGAAAATATCTGTAGAATAATGCAAGGGATGCAACGTTCCTTCGTATGGATAATGTAGGAAGGTCCTGTGTGATTGCAGGGTTATTGATTAATCTAATAGCTTTATTTTGAATTTTGTCCAACTGCCTCAATGCAACCACTCCACTTCCACTCCACAGAGGTGAACAGTAATCCATCTGAGAACGCACATGACTTTTATATATTACGGCCAACTGCTCGTCAGTGAAGAATTCTCGAACTCTGTACAGGAGTCCAAGTTTTTTAGAGTCATTCTTAGCAATGCTTCTAACATAATGTGTCCAGCTCAAGTTAGTAGTTAATGTTACACTGAGAATGTCAATACTAGGGGAAGTGGGAATATTTACATCATTAAAAAATATATGGGAGTCAGTGAGATTCTGTCGGTTAGAAAATTTAATGTACTTGGTTTTCTGTGCATTAAAGGAAACTAGATTCTTTTGTCCCCATTCATTAATTCTAGAAAGGTCCTGGTTCAGAGAAATTGCAGTGTTTATTTTTGAATTTATAAGATCGGGTTGGGTGAAAGAATTGGTAAATGTGAAGGAACTGTGGAGTGTTGAGTCATCTGCGTAGGAATGTATTGGATTATGAGTGGTAGATATGAGATCATTGATATGAATGAGGAACAGAGTTGGGGCCAAAACTGATCCCTGGGGAACACCAGCATTTATTGAGTGAAATTGAGAATAAAGGCCATCTACCATTACACATATTTTCTGTTATGAAGATAAGAAGAAATTAGTGGAACTAATGATGCAAGGCCGTAGTGTGACATCTTCGACAATAAGGATTGATGCCAGACTGTATCCAGTGCTATTGTATGTGTTTCACCATGTTGGTCTGTAGCTTGGTTGATTTGATGCGTAAGAAGGCAAAGAATGTCTGCAGTTGATCGACATCGTCTAAAACCATATTGCCTATCACTGATTAATTTATTATTCTCAAGATGCTTAATTATGTGATTATTTAATATCATTTCAAAGACTTTACCAAGAGTGGAAGTTATAGCTATTGGTCTGTAGTTTGATGGATCTGAAGAGGCACCTTTTTTAGGAACTGGATGGATGTTTGCTTCTTTCCAGGGTACTGGGAAGCACGAGGTATGAGTACACAGACGGAAATTTTTTGCCAATACAGGAGCGAGCACCAAGGAGCAATTCTTAAGTACTATTGGAGGAATTTCATCTGGACCAGGAGCCTTATCTACTGAGAGATTCTGCAAAATAGTTTTGACATGTCTGGTGTGGATCTTAAGTGAGGGAATTTCAGGCGAATTAAAATTAAGTACAGGGACATCTTGATTTATTGCATCTAAGGTAGAGTTAGTTGAATTGTGTTGACGCTTTTAAGAAACAACTGAAGTCGCACATATTTCTGAGGGCTTATGATACTGGGGAGCATAGAGTTACTGATGACTAAAAGCTTTAATGTGTGTTTTTTCTTTTTTTAAATGGACAAATTTAAGTTAATGTGAGCGCTCGTGAATCCACTTGGAAAATTGGCGCTCGAACAAATAAAATACCAGCATATTATTATTATCATATTCCTTGCAGCATTCAAACCAAGCCAATGTAATGATAAGCTAGTTTCAACCACTTAACCCGGGAACTGCGGGGAGACTCTTAAGAGTTCCCCCGGCGGACTGCGGGGAGACTCTTAAGAGTGAGTGAAAAAAAAAATCAACTTTTGACATCGAAAAAAAAAAAAATTATTTGTTTATTTTTTTATTTTTTTTTGGCCCTGGGCCATGCAAAATCTCAGTCCTCTACCTCCCCTCCTTCCCCACTTTCCTCCTCTCCTTCAGTTATCACCTATTTTCCCTGTTATTCCCTTATTCTGAGGTATATTTTCGTGCTAACATTAGCGAGTTGCAAGCAGGGTGTTGTCATCACTGATGGCAAGCGAGTGCAAGAGAGAGAGAGAGAGTATCGATCGACTGTGTCTCAGTGGCCTTGGGGGAAATTGGCGGGAAAGCAGCTTGCCTCACCCATACATTATACAACTCGCGGGCTATATCTCCGATTTTGACCATCCAAACGCTGTTTTCTCTCGTTTTACTGTTGTTTCAGATTAATACCTTTATAATCAACCCATAATAGGCGCATATGGATAAGTATTAATGCTATTAATGGCACAATGAATATTTTAGTGACGGAAACACCTCAAATACGTCAGCACAGGGGGACGTTTCCAATTACCCCCATGCGCACTTGTTAGGTTAAAAAAAAAAAAAAAATCTAGGCTAGCTAGATCCATGAGAGCCTGTCTCTAAGTATTATTGTTAAATAACTTCATCAAAACTTGTTGTTGTTGTTCCCTAAGCTGCCTGGCCGAACAGCCCCGAGTCCCTAAGGAAGGCCATGGCCACGGTCGGGCTTTCCCACAGAGCTCTCAAAGAGTGTAGATTGTGTTGTTGGCGTAAGTGGTTGTGTGAAATGCAGTCTTCTATGATGTGTTTAATGGTATGGGGTGCTGTGTTACAACCCGGGTAGGTGTCGACGACGAAGTCATCCAGTCTCTTCTGATAGCTCAGAAGAGCTATTAAGAGGTATTATCAGGTTGTTGTTGTTGTTGTTCCCTAAGCTGCCTGGCCGAACAGCCCCGAGTCCCTGAGGAAGGCCATGGCCACGATCGGGCTTTCCCACAGAGCTCTCATTGAGTGTAGATTGTGTTGTTGGCGTAAGTGGTTGTGTGAAATGCAGTCTTCTATGATGTGTTTAATGGTATGGGGTGCTGTGTTACATCCCGGGCAGGCGTCGACAACGGAGTCATCCAGTCTCTTCTGATAGCTCAGGAGAGCTGGATGGTGTCCGCATCTCAGCCTGGCCAGGTGGACTCTGTCCTCGCGAGGAAGGGAGGATTCGGAAGGATGGATTTCGGGAGGTCGTGCATGCAGCTGCGTGTTGTCTGTGAGTGAGTGGATGGATCGGTGAGAGATATGAGTATGGATGTGCTTCTGGAAGTTGGTTCGGGTAATTTTATTTAGCTTAAGAAAGATCTCTTGAGTCAAAGTGTAAAGTTACAGCTGCATAGGCCTATACAAATTTGTCTTGGTATCCCACCTCCTTCACAGTGTCGACCATTGAAGCCCAGAGGACACAAGCAGCGACCGGGAGAGGTACAGATGCCACCGTTCATACAGCGGGGGTAACACAGAGCAGCAGAACAGTAGGGACCCATGTAACCCTCAGCACACACACACCGCTGGCCATCGTCACACACACCACCGTTGTCGCACTTCTCATCACACTCAGGATCAGGCCCTGGGGAGTGTCTCCATTAAATTAAAGAGTGAGGGAGAAATATGATCAACAGTATCCCTACACCAATTATGATATACTTAGGAAGACCAGTATCGCATGCAAGGATAACATCATATTCCTGTCCCCAGCCACCTAAGCTCGAACCTCATCCCTGATGACACAAATAATTTGAATTTTGGATACAAAAGTTAGCTTTGGCTACAGAGACCCCATGCTAAGTTAAGCCAGTATCACACGAGCGCTTTTTCCCTCAACATTTATCCTTAACACTGGTCTGGCAGTTTATGCGGTCAACTTTTTCAATAATATTATGTCACCTAAATTCATCTATCATCAGTCTAGTTTCTGATACCACTGAAAAATATCTCATAAATGTTGCCAGAAAAATGTTGACCATGGAATGTTGAGTATAAAAACTCTCGCGTGATACCGGCTTTACCCTACCTTAAGGGGTTATCACACTTGGCTATTTTTTCGTGGTTTCTGGATCTTCGTTCATAGCTTAGACGACAATACCGTGGTTTCCCTATCACACATGCAACTAGATAATCCACGAAAATGTAATTATACATACTGTACACTCTTTCGTTCTCACTTCAAAATTAATTGGTCTTATTTCGGCCGTTTTAGCTTCCCGTCATGCTATTAATACATCTCAATCCCAATGATTAAGCTGAGCATATATAAAAAACATGGTAAGTATGGCTATATTGCTTGCTATTGCCTAAAACAAGTGACATGAATCCACGTCTGTTGGTAAAAGTGCATGTCAGTGGAAGCGGCAGCACGCTCGTGATTGGCTATTTTATCAGTACCCTGATAATTTATTTATTATCTGTATTGTTCCTTATTTATTCATTAAACTAGATATGTTTAAGTAATTTTAACGATTACTTAATAAAATACAGTCCTATCCGAATCTAAAGAGCTATTAAAAATCACAGGAAACACAATAATAACGAACATATCATAAAGTAAACACAAGCGAGATAAAGAAATTATAAACGCAAAAGTAAGCGAGAGTGAAGGCTGACTGTCTCGGGCCTACACGGCTTAGCCAATCACAAGCCCAGCTTTACGCATTACACATTTAAAATAGGCAGCGACGGTATTTCTTCCCTTGCTTATTTATATGTACGATTTTATATGTTCCATGTGATATTATATAGCTCTTAAGGTTCGAATATCATCTATATTTATACATAAGAAATATATTTCCATGACATAGTCTACTAATTCATGCCCGAATATTTCCGTGGATAGACGAAGATCTCCCAACTTGCTCAGGAAGCGTGGATTGTCAGCAAGACCACAGAAAATAGACCAGAAACCACGGAAATCGTGGAGACCATGGAAATATTGGCAAGTGTGATAGCCCTTTTAGAGAGCCCATGCTAGTGACCCCACAATAGAGATTATGTCCCTGGGTCCCATAACTTCCCCACAATAGCCTTCCCTACACCTATCTTCCAGATATTTTTGTATCACATAATCAAGACCTAAACCAGCTACAAAAATAAGTTAGACAAGGGTCCATAACTATATTGCCTTGTTTTTATGATATTTATGATTAAATCTAAACATATACAGTACATTTAAGTAAAAAGTAAAACAAATAAAAATATATACTGTATATATATAAATTATATACCGTATATATATATACTGTATATACAACAAAAAATAAAAAATAAAAAAAGATAAATTAAAATACATTAAAATGAGACTAAAACAAATTTCCATAGCCGTGGAGCCGAAATGGGAGCTAGATCACCTAGGATCATCTCACCCATATAGTTGCACTCCTTGCGCAGCCTGAGTCTGAGTGGTGTGCCAGTGAGAGGCTGCCGGCCCTGCTGGGTGTAGAGGGACAGACCAATCCCAAATGTTGTAACACCAGAAGCATTGCCGGTACACTGCATACCTATAGAGAACACTGGAGGGAGGGTATGGACATCAGTATTTGTGTCAGTCGGAACATAAAAAGAATATGTGTGATTACATTTTTGAAAGCCTTGTTCATGTTAGCAAGAGGATGAAAATATAGATGTAAAGCTGAAATCTTTATTTAATTTTTATTATTTTTTCTAATAAGTACGATATACAGTTGTTGTTGTTATTGTCGTTCCCTAAGCTGCCTGGCCGAACAGCCCCGAGTCCCTAAGGAAGGCCATGGCCACGGTCGAGCTTTCCCACAGAGCTCTCAAGGAGTGTAGATTGTGTTGTTGGCGTAAGTGATTGTGTGAAATGCAGTCTTCTATGATGTGTTTAATGGTATGGGGTGCTGCGTTACATCCCGGGCAGGTGTCGATGACGGAGTCGCCCAGTCTCTTCTGATAGCTCAGAAGAGCTGGATGGTGCCCGCATCTCAGCCTGGCCAGGTGGACTCTGTCCTCGCAAAAAAGGGAGGATTCAAAAGGATGGATTTCAGGAGGTCGTGCCTGCAGCTGCATGTTGTCTATGAGTGATTGGATGGAACGGCGAGAGATATGAGTATGGATATGCTTCTGGAAGCTGGTTTAGGGTGGGCATAGTAGCATACAATAGTAGCACAATATACAGCACAATAAATATGTTAAAAGTCTACATAGTAAAAATTGGTATAATGGGGCATGAGAATGTACTACAATACTTAAGACTTTACCGATATCTAGATTTTCCGTACCATACCTCTAGGTCTCCTGGGTACTCTGCCCTGGGGTGGAAGTGAAAGTGTGGGAACAGCCAGCAAGCCCTCATCCTGGGAGTACATGTCATCGAAACTGTAGAGATACTTCTTACTACCAGCCCGCCATGTGAAGTTCACCACTGCTACCTACAATACACAGTACAGTACTATCAACACTTTCACTCTCACAGGTCTTGCCTAAGCTACACTATGTTAAGGCTTAGGCCTCAATGGCTTAGTTACCGTACTTTGTATTATTTGTTTTATTTCATAAAGTTTATTTTAGTAAGCGTTATTTCCACATAGCGGTTTTGAGGCAAGTAAATTGTTACATAATTTTTGTTAAGGCCAATTATTGTGACTGTATTCTAATATTTGACATCAATAATTTTAATCAAGCATTTTTAACTTGAAGTTTCTTGTATAACCTCTGCTTACTTTTTGTCTGTATGTATTATTTGTTTATTTTTTATTTTGTTATCATTGATTTTTTTAAATAATTGTTCTTATTGATAGAGTACTCTTTGTTTAAATCTGTTGTTGCTCCTTCATATTTTGCAATTATTTTATTATTTTTCTGTATTATATTGTATCTATTGAATTCTATGCATTGTCGATAGTATCAATTGCTTGCTTTTGCGATTTCCTTAGTTCCTTTGTACAATAAATTTAGGTTATTTGTAGGGTAGTAATTGGTAGGGGTCACTTGAGGCATGCTATGCTTACAGGTATAGTACCTACCCGATAGCACTATCGTTAGTGAGTGCTGTATATTTTTTGTACTGTACTATTGTTTATATCTTGTCAAATTGCAAATTTAGCTTACCATAAAATTTTATATAAATTGTAGTTTCTTTATTCATACAAAATTTAGTAAAATTTACCAGAACGTCCCGGACTTCCCAAATTAACCCGTACTGTACTGTAGGATACAGTAATAAAAGTCCCCAGCAGTTCCAAGCAATGTGGCCAAAATGACAGGAGAGACCACCTTTTCACCTCAAGAGATGAGGCAAGAGTGGATCTATATTTTTTTTTTTTTTTTTTTTTTTTACAAGACCTTTAACCCTTCAACCCCGGGTGGTACACGTGTGTACCATTATGTTTTGACCCGAGGAACCCGGGTGGTACAACATTGTACCATTGCTTGCGTATGTGCTTTCAAATGGCGCGCGTAAAAATTTCGTTCCGTGGTCGCTAGGTGACGCCACCAGACACCATGTACGCCACCAAAACAGTCTCTACCCTGCCGCCAACATGGATACTAGCCCAAAAAGTGATTCCCCTGTGTCCGATTCCCTGCTCCCTTTGACGCCTGCCCATGTTCGTCGCGCCCTAACGCAAAGGCACGTACAAGATGCGTTGACTCCCGGAGGTATTGAAATAGCTTTGAGGAGTTATGAACGTGGTGAAGGACAAAATAGTGTTGATGACTTGGGCAGTGATAGCTCCGAGTCTTATCAGTCTCACTATAGTGAAAATTTAGACGATCTAGACGAAATTCATGAAAGAGACGCGCAATTTGTTGGATTTGACGATGACGATGAAAGTGATGATAGTACTGAACGTGATATAGTTGTGCAAGGTGATGAGAGTGTAGTGAGAGTGAGCGAATGGGACAGCACTAGGTCGACTGCCAAGTTTAGGTTGAGTGACACGACACCTAGCCCTTCGCCAGCTAAATCCCCATTCAAGATACGCTTTTATAAGAAGCAAGTTCTTGAAAAGGCGGCCGCGGCAGCCAGGAAAGAGGCCCTAAAACTTGGTGAGGGAGCAGTGCGTGAGGGTGCCAGTGAGGCTGAGCGTGAGGGTGAGGTTGACCCGCCATTGTCTTCCTTATCTACCCACGCCACCCAAGTTGCCCCAGGCGCCCGCCATTCTTCCCCACCACCACCAGCACTGCCTAGGGTTGAGGACCCCCCACTTTCGGCCTATTTACCCCCTATTTCCCCCGAGAGGAGACATACTACTACAGAAAAGGGAAAAGGGAGAAAATATGTGAAAAAAGGAGCTACAAGTAGGCGCTCTTTGTTCGAGGCTCCCGCGGCTTCCACCCCTGCCGGTCCCAGCCATACGCCCCCGCAAGTTTCCCCAGGGTCCACCCCACCTCTCCAGCCTACAACAGAGGTTCCTGACGATGTTTTTGACCTCGCATCCATACCTGCACCTACAGACACTGAACCAGTGCTGTCTACGAATCGTCGTAGGCCAAGGAGCCCCGAACCTCTGCATGAAGATGACAGAGCCTCACCTGCCACTCCTTCCCACCTCGCCGACCTACACGCCGCCCACGCATCATTCGTTCCCCGCGAGATTATGAGGGGGGTCTGAAGATGAAGGGCACCTCACAGATGACTCTGGCCATGATTACCTGGGTCCACCGTCAGGGCAAGATGACGGCTCTGACGACAACGACGATGACTTTATGGACATCGACGACCCTCAACCCCGACGCTTTGCCCAGGGCCGTCGTGCTCCTGGCCGCCCTGGCCGCCGGGCTGGGCCTGGGCGCCGTCGCGCTCCTGGCCGCCCTAGGGTGCGCGCCGCCAAAGTTCGTGGGCGTGCTGCCCCAGCTGCAGCTCCTCGTAAGCGTCGCCAGCAGGACCCATTTTATATTTTCAACTGGCAGGATGTGGCTGCTGATGAAGTGAATGACCCTGATGTTACCCCTTTTGATGAGGTACAGGAGGGTTCAGGAGTTACCCCAAGTTTTCCCGCAGGCCCCAATGCTCCACCACATGAGCTTTTTGAGGCATTTTTTGATAAGGAGGTTACTGAGTTTGTCATAGAAGAGACAAACAAGCACCACCAAATCCAGGTGAACTTTTTTGGCAAGGTGACCAAGGGCCACATGAAGCGGTGGACCCCAGTGACTCATCCCGAGTTCATGGTGTTCCTGGCAATCACCATGCTAATGCCTCATGTAAAGAAGCACAGGTTGGCTGACTATTGGATCACCAAAGATCTGATATCCACCCCTGCCTTCGGGAAATACATCTCTCGGGACCGGTACCTCGACATCCTCGGAGCGCTCCATCTTGTCACCAACACCGACATGCATCTCTCTGACAAGCTGTGGAAGATTAGGACGTTGTACGAGATGATGCGAGAACGTTTCACGTCATACTTCACGCCCTTCTGCAACGTCTGTATTGACGAGTCTCTTGTGCTGTTCCGGGGAAAGCTGAGCTTCAGGCAGTACATCCCCTCAAAGAGACATCGCTTTGGTATAAAGTTCTTTGTGCTGTGCGATTGCCAAACTGGTTATGTCCTGGACTTCCTGGTCTACAGCGGGAAGGAAGGGGACGTGGAAATAGACCCCCTCATTGGCTTTGGCGGAGCAGTGGTTCAAGCCATGATGAACCGGTACTTCCAGAAGAATCACGTCCTCTACACGGACAACTACTACACGTCCCCCACTCTCTCAAAGTACCTCCATCAGCGCAAGACAGGGACTGTAGGCACAGTTAGAGCGAAAAGGAAGGGCATGCCAACTTTCCCTCCTAAAACCAAGAAAGGCGATGTCTTCAAAAAGAAGTCGGGACCCATTCTGGCTATTCACTGGCACGACCAGCGGAAGGTCAACCTCCTGAGCACCGTCCACAAGGGGGAAATGGTTTGAGACTGGCAAGGTGGATCGCCGCACCCAAGTCAGGGTGACCAAGCCCGATGCTGTAATGGACTACAACATAAATATGAGGCTGGTGGACAAGTCCGACATGCAGATAGGCTTCATCGACTGTCTGCGTACCTCGTGCAGATGGTACAAAAAGTTCTTTCTGCACATGGTGGACATGTCAATGCTGAATGCCTACAATATCTACAGGCTTCGGAATCCGCGCACACCCAGGAAGTTCAGTAGCCTGCGGAGGTTCCAAAAACAGGTGTTGGTGGAGCTCCTGGACAGGTATGCTACGCCACAGAGGGCAGTGGCACAACCTGGGCGCCCCGTTCAGGACCGTATGCAGTGTGCACAGTATCTAAATGTGCACAAGCTCGGTTACCTGCCTCTGGAACGAGATGGAGTCACCATTAGCAGAAGGCGGTGCCATGTCTGCTGGAACAGCCAGGTGAGGCCGAGGAAGCAGAAAAAGACCACCATGCAGTGTGTGGAGTGCCAGCTGTCACTATGTGCTATACCGTGCTTTGCTGAATACCACACCAAGCAGGAGTACTAACTAATAATCATAGTGAAAGTACCAAAGACTGACAATATGTATGTATATAGGCAACAAGTGGAAATAAAACAATGTATTGTGATAAAAAAAGTCATGTATTATGAAAACATATATAAATAAGTGAAAAAAGACACAATAAATTGTATATAAAACGTTTACAAAGCATATAACTAAGTGAAAGTGACACATGACATAATATTAGATGGCCAAAGTATAATAAACACCTGTGATAACGAATAATCAGTGCCTAATATAACAATAACCTACCTCAATTACTAATAAAATGTACCGTATCAAGTGAAAATGAGCATTATCAGTGACAGTGACACTCTCTCAAGCATATTTACCAAAGTGAAAGTGACACACGAAGTAATATTAGATGGTCTAAGTATAATAAACACCTGTGATAACGAATAATCACTGCCTAATATAACAATAACCTACCTCAATTACTAATAAAATGTACCGTATCAAGTGAAAATGAGCATTATCAGTGACAGTGACACTCTCTCAAGCATATTTACCAAAGTGAAAGTGACACACGAAGTAATATTAGATGGCCAAAGTATAATAAACACCTGTGATAACGAATAATCACTGCCTAATATAACAATAACCTACCTCAATTACTAATAAAATGTACCGTATCAAGTGAAAATGAGCATTATCAGTGACAGTGACACTCTCTCAAGCATATTTACCAAAGTGAAAGTGACACACGAAGTAATATTAGATGGCCAAAGTATAATAAACACCTGTGATAACGAATAATCACTGCCTAATATAACAATAACCTACCTCAATTACTAATAAAATGTACCGTATCAAGTGAAAATGAGCATTATCAGTGACAGTGACACTCTCTCAAGCATATTTACCAAAGTGAAAGTGACACACGAACTAATATTAGATGGCCAAAGTATAATAAACACCTGTGATAACGAATAATCACTGCCTAATATAACAATAACCAGCCTCAATTACTCATAAAAACTACGGTATCGAGTGAAAATGTGAAATATTATTGACAATGATAGCCTAATACACATATTTTATATAATTGGACTCCAAATAACTATAATAACATCACTATCAATAAATAAAATCGCCTCCGGGAGGTAAAAACTCTGGCGCGACGAGTGGCTAAGTGCGCAGTAGGTTAGCCAAGCCGGGGCCTGGGCCAAGGCGACGCATCCGAACGCGGGAAGATTTTCCCGCATAAAAATCACTCCACTTCCCGCGCTCGCCATTATGCAATCACTTGGGCTAGAGACCTCTACTCAACGGCATTCTACACATGAAGGTTTGTGCAACATTTTTTTTTTTTTTTATAACTTTGTGTCATGTATTTCAGGAGTAACAGGTGAATCAACATGGACCAAAATTCCTCAAAACCCCCGGACACATAGTACAGTCACGATCTACCCTAGCCGGGGTTGGAGGGTTAACCCCTCCAACCCGGATGGGCTCTTGAACGCCCATAACAACCTCGGCCCGCGCAACCCGGAAGGGCTCTTGAACGCCCATTGCTTGCATGCGTGCTTTCGAATGCCGCGCGTACATTTTCGGTATCGTGGGACGGTAGGTGGCGCCACCAGGCGTAAACTCCGCCACAGCAACAGTATCTACCCCGACGCCATCATGGACAGTACGCCAAATAGTGATTCCGCTGTGTCCGATACCGTGCTTCCTACGACGCCCTTGCTTGTTCGTCGCGCCTTACCCCGACGCCATCGCCTAAATGTGTTATCTCCCGGAGGTATTGAGACGACATTGAGACTTTATGAGCGAGCTGATGCCAAGCATAATGTTGATGATGAAGTCAGTGACGACTCCAGTAATTATAAGTCGAGTGATTATGGCCATGAGAGTGATAAAGAAGAGCAATTCCTGGGATTTGCGAGAGAACATGACAGTGATGAGAGTGATGAAGGTGATGTACCAGTTGTTGAGGAAGCTGGTTTACCTAAAGACAGTGAACTTGAGAGAGTGAGCGAGTGGGAGAGTTCAAGGTCACTCACCAAATTTCGCTTAAGTGACACGACGCCAAGCCCTTCCCCTGGTAAATCGCCTTTCAAGCTACATTTGTATAAGCAGAAAATACTTGAGAAGGCGGCCGCGGCAGCTAGGGAACAAGCAAAACTACTTGGTGAGGATGAGGCTGTGAGTGAGGGTCAGCGTGGTGACCCTTCTCGTCCGCCATTGTCTCCCTTATCTACCCACGCCACCCAAGATGACCCGGATGCCCCGCATTCTTCCCCACCACCCCCACCATTGCCAAGGGTTGAGGACCCCACACTTTCGGCCTATTTGCCTCCTAGGTCCCCCGACAGGAGACATACTGCTGCCGAAAAGGGGAAAGGTAGGAAATATACCAAGAAAATTAAGAAAAGTAAGAGAGTTTTGTTCGAGGCTCCCGCGGCGTCCACCCCGGCCGGCCCCAGCCATACGTCCCCGCAACTTTCCCCACGGTCCTCCCCACCTCTCCCGCCTTCAACATGTCTTCCTGAAGAAGTCTTTGAGCTCGCATCACCAATACCTGGCCCTAGTGACAGTGAAACATTGCTTTCTGTCACTCGTCGCAGGCCAAGGAGCCCGGGACCTCGGGGGGACACAGCCTCACCTGCCACTCCTTCCCCACCTCGCCCACCCGCACGCCGCCCACGCATCACTGGTTCCCCGCCAGATTATGTGGGGGCCACTGATGATGAAGGGCACCTCTCTGAAGACTCTGGCCATGATTACATAGGTCCACCGTCAGGGCAAGATGACCACTCTGACGATGACTATATGGACATCGACGACCCTCGACCCATCCGCTTGGCCCGGCGTCGTGCTGCCCGTCGTGCTGCCCACCGCCCTGGCCGCCGCCCTCGCCGCCCTAGGGCGCGCGCCTCCCGAGTTGGCCGTGGGCGTGCTGGGCCACCAGCTGGAGCTCCTCGTCAGCGTAGACAAGACCCATTCTACGTTTTTCAGTGGCAAGACGTAGTTGATGAGGATGCATACAACCCTGATGTGCCAGCTTTTGATGAGGTACTGGAGGGTTCAGGCGTTACCCCCAATTTTCCTGCAGGCCCCAATGCTCCACCACACGAACTGTTTGAGGCCTTCTTTGATGAGGAGGTGGTAGGCTATGTTGTCAAAGAGACAAATAAGCAGCACCAATTCCAGGTCCACTTTTTGGGAAAGGTGACCAAGGGCCACATGAGGCAGTGGACCCCAGTGACTCATAATGAGTTCATGGTGTTCCTGGCACTCACCATGCTAATGCCTCATGTCAAGAAGCATAGGTTGCCTGACTATTGGATCACCAATGATCTGATATCCACCCCTGCCTTCGGGAAATATATGTCTCGCGACCGGTACCTTGATATCCTCGCAGCGCTCCATCTTGTCACCAACCTTGACGTCCACCTCCCAGACAAGCTGTGGAAGATTAGGACGTTGTATGAGATGATGCGAGAACGCTTCACCTCCTACTTCAAGCCCTTCCGCAAGGTCGTCATTGACGAGTCTCTTGTGCTGTTCCGGGGAAAACTCAGCTTCCGGCAGTACATCCCCTCAAAAAGACATCGCTTTGGCATAAAATTCTTTGTGCTGTGCGACTGCCAAACTGGCTATGTCCTGGACTTCCTGGTCTACAGCGGGAAGGAAGGGGACTTGCTTGTGGACCCCCTCATTGGCTTTGGCGGAGCAGTGGTGCAAGCCATGATGGACCGCTACTTTCATAAGAATCACGTCCTCTACACGGACAATTATTACACGTCCCCCACTCTCTCACAGTACCTGCATGAGCGCAAGACGGGGACTGTAGGCACAGTACGAGGGAAAAGGAAGGGCATGCCACCTTTCCCTCCAAAGACCAAAAAAGGTGATGTGTTCAAGAAGAAGTCGGGGCCCATTCTGGCTATCCACTGGCACGACCAGCGGAAGGTCAACCTCCTGACCACCATCCACAAGGGGGAAATGGTGGAGACTGGCAAGGTGGATCGCCGCACCCAGGCCAGGGTGACCAAGCCCGATGCTGTCCTGGACTACAACATCAACATGAGGCTGGTGGACAAGTCCGACATGCAGATAGGCTTCATTGACTGCCTGCGTACCTCGTGCAGATGGTACAAAAAGTTCTTTCTGCATATGGTGGACATGTCAGTTCTGAATGCCTACAACATATACAAGCTTCGGAATGTGAACACACCCATGAAGTTCAATAGCCTGCGGAGGTTCCAAAAGCAGGTGTTGACGGAGCTCCTGGAGAAGTATGCTATGCCACAGAGGGCAGTGGCACATCCTGGGCCCGCCGTTATTGACCGCTTGCAGTCTGCTCAATACTTGACTAGGCACAGGCTTGGTTCCCTGCCTCAGAATGAATCCGGAAGAACACAGCAGAAGCGGTGCCATGTCTGCTACAACAGCAGGGTGAAGCCGAGGTCAGGTAAAAAGTCAACCCTGGAGTATGTGGAGTGCAAGGTGGCACTCTGTGCTGTAGATTGCTTCTTTGATTACCACTCCAAGCTGGAGTTCTAATAATCATACTGAAATTGCCAAATAAAATGACAATATGTACACTATAATTATATATAGGCAAAAAGTGGAAGAAAACCAATGTATTGTAATACAAAAGTCATGTATTATGAGAACATTGATACAAATACAATTACACCATAATAATATGTGAAAGTGACACATATGTATATACCAAGTGACATTCATATGATTAGAACCTATAGAAATATAGAAATCAGTGAAAAAAAGACACAATAAATTGTATATAAATCGTTTACAAATCATATAACTAAGTGAAAGTGACACAAGACCTAATATTTGATGGCCAAAGTATAATAAACACCTGTGATAACGAATAATCAGTGCCTAATACAACAATAACCTACCTCAATTACTATAAAATGTACGGTATCGAGTGAAAATGAGCATTATCAGTGACAGTGACACTCTCTAAAGCATATTTGTCAAAGTGAAAGTGACACAAGACCTAATATTTGATGGCCAAACTATATAAACACCTGTGATAACGAATAATCAGTGCCTAATACAACAATAACCTACCTCAATTACTAATAAAATGTACGGTATCGAGTGAAAATGAGCATTATCAGTGACAGTGACACTCTCTAAAGCATATTTGTCAAAGTGAAAGTGACACAAGACCTAATATTTGATGGCCAAACTATAATAAACACCTGTGATAACGAATAATCAGTGCCTAATACAACAATAACCTACCTCAATTACTAATAAAATGTACGGTATCGAGTGAAAATGAGCATTATCAGTGACAGTGACACTCTCTAAAGCATATTTGTCAAAGTGAAAGTGACACAAGACCTAATATTTGATGGCCAAACTATAATAAACACCTGTGATAACGAATAATCAGTGCCTAATACAACAATAACCTACCTCAATTACTAATAAAATGTACGGTATCGAGTGAAAATGAGCATTATCAGTGACAGTGACACTCTCTAAAGCATATTTGTCAAAGTGAAAGTGACACAAGACCTAATATTTGATGGCCAAAGTATAATAAACACCTGTGATAACGAATAATCAGTGCCTAATACAACAATAACCTACCTCAATTACTAATAAAATGTACGGTATCGAGTGAAAATGAGCATTATCAGTGACAGTGACACTCTAAACCATATTTGTCAAAGTGAAAGTGACACAAGACCTAATATTTGATGGCCAAAGTATAATAAACACCTGTGATAACGAATAATCAGTGCCTAATACAACAATAAGCTACCTCAATTACTAATAAAATGTACGGTATCGAGTGAAAATTAGCAATATCAGTGACAGTGATACCCTAATAAACATATTTTATATAATTGGCCTCAAAATAACTAGAAAATATCAAATAAACATCACATTCTCAATATCAAACACTAAAATCGTCTAAGGGAGATAAATACTTTGGCGCGGCGAGCGGCTAGGTGCGTCGTAGCCATGGCCGAGGCGACGCGTCCGAACGCGGGAAGAATTTGCCGCCGAAAAGCACTCGTCTTCCCGCGCTCACCATTATGCAACCAGAGGGGCTAGAGACCTCTACTCAACGCCATTCGACAGAGGAAGGTTTGTGGAACATTATTCTTTTTTATTTACAACATTACATGACATATTCATTGACTTACAGAGTAGTTAACATAGGCCAAAGATCGTCAAAACACCCGGTACCGGAGCACAGTCGCAAGCTATAGCCCCCGGGGCTGGAGGGTTAACCCTTCCCGCCCGGGCACCATTTTAAAATGACACCGCGGCAGATGGGCAGTAGCCCGGGTGTCATTTCAAAATCCGTAAGCTTGAAAGCCTATTAAGCGCGTTTTGAAAGTCGTGCATCCGACGTATGTAAACAAAGCCTGTCTTTGCGACACCGCACCTCCGAAAACAAGAATAAAAGTCGGAGCTTGTTATTGTGTTGTCTGCTAGAACAGATTTAGTGTTGAAAAGTGTCTGATATTGCTAACATCGCATCGAATCTCTCTCCACGGAAATCGTCATCACAACTGAAACAGTTGACCTAAAGAGCTCTACTCAACGCCAGTCTACAAATACGAAACACAGCTACGTTTAGAGATGCGTGGGAATTCTCTAGCAGTTAAAATAACAAAGATACGGGTAGTCTATTAAAGACGTTTTTCGGCCAGATCGCCCGGATCTCAATACTGTCCTTAGGAAGGCGAGCCCGGGTAAAAAAAAAAAAAAAAAAAAAAAAATTGTACAGGCAGTTACAAGACAAATACATTACTGACGGCTATAACCGTCGCTGGGACTGGGGAGTTAATTATCTACTGACGGCTTTAGCCGTCGCTGGGATTGTACGGGTCAACTAATTCCTTGAACATGACGACAGTGTACAGTATTGTTATATAAGCGATTAGTTTGCTTGGGAACCAGATTGACTTGTTCATGTGGTGATGTAGGCCTACACCCTATGTGGTGGATTGTGTTCTTTTATTTCAAAATTATATTTTATTAAGCGTTATTTCCACATAGCGATTTTGATTAGTTCTTCTGCGTTTATCTTGTGTCGTCCCAGTTTTGGTTTGTTTATTTTGCAAGTTTTACATTATAATATGAAATCTGTGGGCAGTAATTGCATACTTTGGTAAGATATAAAGCCATCAAAGGGCTAAGAGAAGATATTTATGGACACTATTATTTCCAGAGGTATTCTGCAAGGTAATAATGGAATGTCAAGCGATTGTTGAACTAATAGAAAATCATCATTGATTTGAAAGATGGGAGATATCTGCTTGACTATTGACAACAACAATAATGTTCTAAGTAAAATATATGCATGAAGCAGATTTCCTATAACATCCACTTTTCCAATAAAACCTGACTGTAGCATTCAGTATAAAGGGCAGTGACCTACCTGGGCTGGGATGACTGGAAGTTGCTCCTCAAAATTTGGATCAAGGATGTATGAGAGGACACGGCTGTTGTGAATCACGAAGATCTCCATTACATACCCTATAATGATCAAGATACATCACTAAAAGGGATAATATTTTTACTATTTTTATCTTACATACATGATGGCACAAAAGAGAGAGAGGTTCTGGAAGTGCTAGTGAATGCCAGGCTGGATGTATGTAGAATGACAGAGACCAAATGGAAAGGTTCAGATGTGGGAGTGTGGAATGGGTGTGTGTGCTGGAGTGAGTGAAGGAACAGCGAGAGAAGGTGCGTGTTTGTTTGTAATAACAAATGGAAGGAATGTGTAAGAGAGTATGGGTCTGTGGGTTCCAGGATTGTGTGGGTGAGAATGAAAGTAGGAATACAAACGTGGGTGATTGTGTGTGTGTATGCCCGGACAGAGGATAAACTTGAAAGAAGGAAAGAGGAGTTCTGGATGAATGTGGAGGTGTGCCTGGAGAAGTTTGACAAGAACGAAAGAATATTTCTGATTGGAGATATGAATGGTAAGGTGGGTGATATGAAAGTTGAGGGAGTGGTGGGGGGGTGGGGGGTACCATCAGAGGTGAATGGGAATGGTAGTGCACTTGTGGACGTATGTGTGGGGAGGAGGCTGTGGATAGCCAACACCTTCCGACACAGAATGATCCACAGGTACACGTGGAAACGGGTGTGGACGATGGAGGATGAGACAGTGGTGGAACTAAAGTCATTGATTGATTATGTATGTGTGGATGAACGAATGAAGAAATCTGTGATGGATGCTAGGGTGTATAGGGGTTTTGGAGGGGGTCTGTCTGATCATTATGTAGTGGTAGCTAAGGTTAGGATACAAAAGAAGTGGGTGAGGAGAGCTGGAGGGAGGCGAGAGGAGGGTGGAATGGTGAGGAGGGTGGAGAGGTTGCAGGAGGAGGAAGTCAGGGAGGAGTACAGGAGAGCAGTGGAAGGACGACTAGGTGGGTTCGACCTGGAAGTTATGGAGGAAGTGGAGGAGATGAGCAAGGTGTTTAAGGATGAGATCTGTGCAGCGTGTGAGGAGGTGTGTGTGGAGTGAGGAGAAGAGGGAGGGGAGTGAAAGGTACAGCATGGTGGACAGAAGAGGTAAGAATAGCTGTGGAAGAAAAGAAGAAAGCATATAGAGAGTGGTTGGGTAGTAGAGGGAATGAAGATTCCGAGAGACAGAAACGAGCGAGGTACGTGGAGAGTAAGAGGGTGGTGAAGGAAAGTAAGAGAAGAGTAGATGAGGAATTTGGAAGGAATCTGAGTGTGAAATGGAGGGAGAGTAAGAAACTGTTCTGGAAAGAAGTCAAGAAAGTTAGGGAAGGTAGCAAGGGAAACAGTAAGGGTGTGAAAGATAAGAATGGGAGAATGCTAGCCGAGAAGCAAGAGAGAGTCGAAAGATGGAGGGAGTACTTCAATGAGTTGCTAAATGTAAGGAATGAAGAGCCAGCAAACATAGCTGGATATGGTATGGGAGGGAGAAGAAGAGAAGTAGTGGAGGAGGAGGTGGGGATCAGGAGGTCAGAAGTGTGGGAAGCCATGAAAAGAGTGAAGTTGGGGAAAGCACCAGGAACAGATGGAGTGTGTGGGGAAATGTTGAGGTATGGTGGTGAGATAGTGATCGAATGGGTATGGAAAATGTGCAAACTAGCATGGGAGAAGGGGAGTGCACCCGATGACTGGAAGACTGGTATAATAGTCCCCCTGTATAAGGGCAAAGGGGAAAGAGGAGTGTGTGGTAACCACCGAGGAATAGATAGGCGACGAGCAGGGAGGTTTTAGGAAGGGAAGAGGATGTGTAGATCAGATTTTTACCCTGAATTGTGTTGTGGAGAAATATCTGGAGAAGAAGCAAAAGGTGTATGTTGCCTTTATGGACTTGGAGAAGGCCTATAACAGAGTGGATAGAGAAGGTTTGTGGAAAGTACTTAGAATATACGGAGTAGATGGCAAGTTGCTGAAAGCAGTGAAGAGCATGTATGAGGGTGCAAAGGCGACAGTGCATGTGGAGAGTGAGCAGAGCGAGTTCTTTGATCTGAATGTTGGTTTGAAACAGGGGTGTGTGATGTCCCCGTGGTTGTTTACTGTATATATGGATGGAGTCATGAAAGAAATACTATCAAGAGCAGTGGATGTTGGTGTATCGCTGAAAAGGGAGGGAATTGAGTGGAAGCTACCTATACTGCTGTTTGCGGATGATACAGTTCTGATGAGTGATAATGAATGGGAGTTGCAGGGTCTGGTAAATGAGTTTGGAACAGTGTGCGAAAAACGGAATTTGAAGGTAAATGCGGGGAAGAGCAAGGTTATGGTCTTCGAAAGGGGTGAAGTCACAGAGTGTGAGGTGAAGCTGAACGGTCAGGCTATGGAGATCGTCAACTCTTTTAAATATCTGGGCAGTGTGTTGAATAAAGATGGGACTATGGATGAAGAAGTGCGGGAGAGGGTACAACAGGGGAAGAGGGTTGTAGGAACGCTGAAAGCAGTAACAAGAAATAGGGTGGTCAGTATGGAAGTGAAGAAGTCCTTGCATGACAGTGTGGTAATCCCGACACTGATTTACGGAAGCGAAGCATGGACGTTGGTTGAGACTCAGACTAAGAGTGAGAGCAGTGGAAATGAATTACTTAAGAAGTGCGTGCGGAGTTACATGGAGGGATAGACAGACTAATGAGGAAGTAAGAAGGAGGTGTGGTGTGGAGGTAGATGTGCTGGAAAGTGTGAAAAGGAATAACTTGAGATGGTTCGGCCATATGGAACGTATGGAAAGCGAGAGAATGACTAAGAGGGTGTACGAGAGCGAGGTGGAGGGACAGAGAGGGAGAGGTAGACCGAAAGAGAGGTGGAAGGATGGAGTGAGGATGTATATGAACGAAGGCGGTGCTGGTTGGGGGGAGGGGCGTCGACTGACTGGGGACAGAGGTGCATGGGGGCGGTTCATTCGTGGCCACCCCTTCGGGGATCACGGCGTCAGGCAATAGATAGATAGATAGATGGATCTTACATACTGAATTACTGATAACCTAAACATTATAAAGTAATGAAATTTACATATTGGCAATGCAAATATGTTTATAAGTATACCTTAAACATATTAATGTAGATTGTGTGGTATTAAATTCAAATTCTGAATATATTCATAAGGAAAATTTCACAACTAATTTAAACAAGGTTAATCCAATTTATTCATCATAAATATTATTATACAAATAAAAAAAGTACTACTGTACATGACTGTACATTTCAAATTCACTATTACGGTACAATAATTCCATTTAGCTAAGGGTAAGTTGATTAGAGCATGAAAAATATAACGCACCACTAAATGTCTTGACTTGTTTACTGTCGATCCAAAGTGAGAGGCCCTTGTTGCGTCGGTCACCTCGTCTCTTGCCTCGACCTCGCCGTCTGGAGCGCCGAGTCATACGGCTGGATTCTCGCCTCCTGGTCTCCGGTTTAATGCTTCTCTTCTGATGTCGCTTTAATTTTATAGAACTGGTACTGCTTGGACTGTTAAGTGAATGATTGTTGTATGTGCTACTCAAGTCTCTTTCTGTATTGGCATTACTGGTACTCTGATTATTAGATCTGGTGTTATTATAATTATAACTACTAGGTGATAAATGATTGCTATATGCACTGCTTACAAATTTGTTTGAAATAGTGTTTTCTGAATCTTTACTGCTGTTCATTTCCAAATGAATGCCTGGTATTGTATTGTTATTCATAATTTTATTGATAATCTGCCTTCTGCTAGACCATGTGTAATTGATTGTATTGTCATCAGATACTGATTTAACATCGTGGTTGGATACATTTTCTCGAGTTCTTACTTTGGCACTACGCTGTAAGATACACTTCACACTTCCATCTTTGTCATTACATGTGGAGTGACTATCAGAGAAATTTGTTAGGTCCACTTTGGAGTCATCTTTTACTGACAGCTCACCTTTTTCATTGATACTTGGCACATTATTCAAATCTTTCAATGATTTATAAGTTGAAGAATATTTTCTTGAAATACTATTTTGGATATTTACATTTCCTTTTATTGCACTTAATGTATCACTTCTTACACTATCAGAATTGAAAATGAATTGTGCATCCAGATCATTACTTTTTGGGTTATCTTTCATTACATGATTCATAGTCCTTTTCAAGTGAATGCATGTTTTCAAGAAGTGGCAAGCAACTGTCCGACAGTACTTGCATGCCTCCTGAGAATAAAGATAAATAGATAATTGATAACATAATACTGTAATATATATATATACAGTGTACTGTGGGTATATACAGTATACATATATATATATATATATATATATATATATATATATATATATATATATATATATATATATATATATATATTTATATATATATATATATATATATATACTGTATATATATACCGGTATATATATATAATGTATATATAAGGAGGATCAGATATCTTGGAAAAATAAGATAGATATATGGAAACTGTAAAAATATAATTTACATAACGGTGTAGGTCACCCTTCACTCTTTCATAACTATAACCTTAACCCTTTCACGCACAGGACGCAATTTGTGCCCTTTCTGGGATACTTAAAAGCCTTTGCGGCCATCAGGGGTGTTTAGAAACCTTTAGTTTAGTTACTTCAACCTCTGCAGTTGTCTTTGAGTGAGCTGTGGGCAGAAAATTAATTTTAGAGATAATTATGAGACTGAGATAACTCTCTTTCTGAATGCTAAATGGCAACCGCTGAGTCCACAGGATAGCGAAAGGGTTAAAAAACTTCACATTAACAATAATTCCCACCAATATACAATATAAAGCGTAAGTAATAGTGGTGGCCTATTGGTATTAAACTTGTATGTTACTTACTTCTACAGTATAGCTAAATTTCATATGTGTATTTGAATTGTAAAATAATCCCTTATCATTATACCAATTAATAACTATCATGGTACAATACCTGAGTGTTTGCTTCACCAGAAGTCATTGATGATGATGATGGGTGAGATGACATTCTATGTGTTGAAGAGGGAAGGTCCTTTGATGTACTATGCCTACCTGTGGTGAAAGGAATTGACCAAGCATAACAATTAAAATTAAAATGTAAAACTTGCAAACTAAACAAACCAAAATTGGGACAAGGACAATATAAAGTCAAATTAAATTATCAAAATCGCTATGTGGAAACAACGCTTACTAAAATGAAAATTATTAAATAAAAGAACACAATCCACCACATAGGGTGTACATCACTACATGAGCAAGTTAATCTGTTTCCCAAGCAAACCAATCGCACATATAACAACGCACTATCGTCACGTTAAAGGAAGTAGTCAAGTTTGGGAAGTCCGGGACGTTCTGGCAAATTTTACTAAACTCTGCATGAATAAAGAAACTACATGTTAAATGTCAAAATATTATTTAAAATCAAATTTGCAACATGACAAGACATTAACAATAGTAAAAAATACAAATATTGATAAGATATCTATACTATTACAAAATAATATATAAAATACAGTACAGCACTCACTAACGATAGTGCTATCGGGTAGGTACCTGTAAGCATAGCATGCTTCAAGTGACCCCTATCAATAACTACCCTACAAATAACCTACATTTATAGCACAAATAAACTAAGGAAATCGCAAAAGTAAGCAATTGATACTATCGACAATGAATACATATAATATAAAGAGAAATAATTGCAAAATATGAAGTAACAACAGATTTAAACAAAGAGTACTCTAGACATAAACTAGACATAAACTGGTGGATAATTAGCACCACATTCTATAGCCTATTCTGAAACTGTAAAGCTTTTGCCAAAAGTTATTAAATATCATAATGATAGTGAATTTCTAATATACCATAAAAATAATCTACTAAATGTCTAAATGTCCAGCTGGGAATATAAAAACAATAATATTGTATTGGAACTGATAAAGGAATCTTATTAAATAATCAATAGCTAAATGTACTAAGAAGTTAAAGATATTACAACATCTAATATATTAATACCGGTACATTACTGTACGGTACTCAGCATAACACAACTATACCATAGCCTACAGGCCAATGAAAGCAAACTATAATGCCTAAATTTGTAATAAATATAGGACAAATGCTTAATGGATTGACCGTAGAAACAGGTGCATGATTATTTCATTCAGCTTGTGAAAGAGGTCTCACACTAAATGGGATAGGGGTATGTAGCTACCATACTGTACTTACTTGATCCTGACATCCCATCATTATCTTCATCAGCCGTGTTATAGCCTTCCTTACTGCTTCCATTGTTGTAATTATTTATGTCTATGTGTCTGTTGGAAACTTCTGTAGGGGAATTTTGTTGCCTAGAGAATCTATCTGATTTATGTCTTGCATTACCAGGACTAGCACTCTTTTCATTGGTATTCAAAAGTTTGTATGATACCTTTTCACTTGTACTATATTGTTTTAGAAACCTTTCTTTTTCATCTGACTCTTGATTCCTCAATAATTCATGAATATGTTGTGCAACCAAATATCTATTACTGTTGACTTTGGATCTTCTTTCATTTAAAGTGTTCATAATTTCAAACTGATTATCCAGTAGGCCTACTTGTGATTGAGAATCTTTTCTATTTATTGCTGATGAAACATGATTACGAGCTACATTTTCTATAGGGTAATAATGTGTGGGTTCGATGGGTGATAGGGTGGTATGGATATGTTGGTGTGGTGTGGGTGAAACAGCAGAAAGAGAAAAAGTAGTTAGTGTGGTAGGTGTGGCCGAGTCAAGTGTGGTAGATGTAGCAGAGACAGATGGTGTGGTAGGTGTGGCAGATATGACAGTTGGGGCGTCAGGGTGGCACATGGCAGGCACGACTCTCAGCGTAGCCGTCACTGTGGCAAACGCAACCAGAGCCAATACCATCATGCTGGTTCTTCATATCTCCAACAACTCTGCATAAAACATTGATTATGGTAAGTAATGATACATTTCTAAGACTAATTAGTAACCTTATTAAGCCATACATAATTTTTAGTTCAAAATCTTCAGCATACACTTATGTCGTAAAAAAGGTAATCAAGGAGTTTGGTATACCGCCAGTGTGAGAAAAGTTATATTCTTTACAAAAACCTAACTTAATGTACCAGTAATGATACTGTACTCCTGAGTCCTAACCTTCCTGTAGAATATAATTCAGAAAGGGTTAGGTTATTTGCTGATTTGCAGAATGCTTGTTGTTAGCATTAGGCCCTAAGCTTAAAATAAATCCTACACTTATTTTCCATATGCAGTTTATTAATATAACTAGGCCTATAGGCATTTAATGTATTTTGAAAGTTTGGGATAAACAACAGTTAAAGTAAACATCAATTACGGTGTTTCTACCTTATTGATTTAACTTTTTCTAATCATATCTTACTCAAGAAACTGTACTGACACGGATAGGCCTAGTTGTATGTAGGCTAGGGCCTACAGTACCGGGTATATTTTTTAATGGCATAATCGGTAAATTTCTATAATTGCACCTATACGAGGTAAACAAATTATCATTGTATTTAACAGGAAGGTACGAAGAGGTAAGTGATGTGGTATAGGCCTAGGTGGCAATATGCGGAAATGGATGATAAGGGCATTCCGCCCCCTCAGACAAAAGTCTATCAATCTAGATGTGACACGGATTTTAAAATGTTTCAGAGACACATTAGCCTAACCTAACAACCTAACCTAACCTATCCTAGTATTATGGGTGGAGGCTGCCGCCCCCACACCCACACTGGTTGGGTAAAACGGTAGAAATCCAATTGAGGTGGAGTGAGTAACCATAGATTTTCGTAAGGGGGTCAGAGGGGAAGGAATACCCTTATAATCCATTTCCGCATATTGCCACCTATACCACATCACTTACCTCGTCGTACATTCCTGTCATATACAATAACAATTTGTTTAGCTCATATGGGTGCAATTATAGAATAATTCTGCATAATCTTCATGTGTAAATAGGTTGGCCCTAGACCTACACCGGTACCGTAAAATGGGGTAACTTCGGATATTTTTCGATGTTTTTTTAACAATTGCTCCTGAGTGTAAATACATTATAGAGATTTAACCAGGTCAAGTGATGTATGGTGATAGTGCGCCGTAATCCATGAAGCCTCCTAAAATTATCCCCCATAATAAGAGAGCTATCCTTATCCTAAATGATGTCCGAAGTTTGCTTGAAAAGTTGAAAACTTCGGACATGTATGGATAACTTCGGACATAGGTGATTTCTTATGGAAAATGATTGCCAAGAAAGCTGGGATAACTCCGGACAAACGGAGGAGAACTTCGGACGTACGTTCGTGGCCTTATTTCATTCATTTTTCGGCTCCTACTATTTTATATGAATATTTTATTATTGCTGCTTATTCCTGTCCGATGTTTTAGTGGAAAATGCACAGTCAATACTTTTAGGCCTGTATAATCAGTATAGAAGGGGGATATATACGATGTTTAACATATATTCTGTTTGGATCTGTTCTCGTTAGGCATTGAGCTCACTCTTAGAAAATATTGAGCAGGAAAAATAACCAATACTGTCTAATCAATAACTCGAAAATTAACTAGGCCTAGTGAAAATATTAGGTATGTATAGTCCCCCTATATAAGGGCAAAGGGGAAAGAGGAGTGTGTGGTAACCACCGAGGAATATGTCTTCTAAGCGTAGTAGGGAAGGTATACAGTAGGGTAGTGATTGAGAGAGTGAGAGTGAGAACGGAGAAATGGATAGGCGACGAGCAGGGAGGTTTTAGGAAGGGAAGAGGATGTGTAGATCAGATTTTTACCCTGAATTGTGTTGTGGAGAAGTATCTGGAGAAGAAACAAAAGGTGTATGTTGCCTTTATGGACTTGGAGAAGGCCTATGACAGAGTGGATAGAGAAGGTTTGTGGAAAGTACTTAGAATATACGGAGTAGAGGGCAAGTTGCTGAAAGCAGTGAAGAGCATGTATGAGGGTGCAAAGGCGGCAGTACGTGTGGAGAGTGAGCAGAGTGAGTTCTTTGACCTGAATGTTGGTTTGAAACAGGGGTGTGTGATGTCCCCGTGGTTGTTTACTGTATATATGGATGGAGTTATGAAAGAAATACTATCAAGAGCAGTGGATGTTGGTGTATCGCTGAAAAATGAGGGAATTGAGTGGAAGCTACCTATACTGCTGTTTGCGGATGATACAGTTCTGATGAGTGATAATGAATGGGAGTTGCAGGGTCTGGTAAATGAGTTTGGAACAGTGTGCGAAAAACGGAATTTGAAGGTAAATACGGGGAAGAGCAAGGTTATGGTCTTCGAAAGGGGTGAAGTCACAGAGTGTGAGGTGAAGCTGAACGGTCAGGCTATGGAGATCGTCAACTCTTTTAAGTATCTGGGCAGTGTGTTGAGTAAAGATGGGACTATGGATGAAGAGGTGCGGGAGAGGGTACAACAGGGGAAGAGGGTTGTAGGAACGCTAAAAGCAGTAACAAGAAATAGGGTGGTCAGTATGGAAGTGAAGAAGTCCTTGCATGACAGTGTGGTAATCCCGACACTGACTTACGGAAGCGAAGCATGGACGTTGGTTGAGAGACTCAGACCAAGAGTGAGAGCAGTGGAAATGAATTACCTAAGGAGTGCGTGCGGAGTTACATGGAGGGATAGACAGACTAATGAGGAAGTAAGGAGGAGGTGTGGTGTGGAGGTAGATGTGCTGGAAAGTGTGAAAAGGAACAACTTGAGATGGTTCGGCCATATGGAACGTATGGAAAGCGAGAGAATGACTAAGAGGGTGTACGAGAGCGAGGTGGAGGGACAGAGGGGGAGAGGTAGACCGAATATGAGGTGGAAGGATGGAGTGAGGAACTACATGAATGAAGGCGGTGCTGGTTGGGGGGAGGGGCGTCGACTGACTGGGGACAGAGGTGCATGGGGGCGGTTCGTTCGTGGCCACCCCTTCGGGGATCACGGCGTCAGGCAATAGATAGATAGATAGATAGATACTATATCACTGCATACAGTGCATATACACTTTTATGAATTGAGCATTTTTATAGGTATAACATATTTGTTGGTGTTTCTTTCGGCAGATAAAACAAAAATTTGGACAAGATATATATATATGCCTCTCCTAATTTACATATATTATATCTCCAGAATTATCCGAAATACATAAATCGGTTAGCATATCATATTTTTATGGGTTTTTGGACTCAGAGAATTATTATTTGATCTTTTACCACCATGTTACTGATGGACAAGTATTATGAATTATTTTCATAGGGCAAATAATAACAAACGATTGTTTTGTTCCATGTCCGAAGTTAGCAAGTTTTTTTTTTAAAACACAATCGGCTAAATGATAGTGTTCTAGCTAGAGCGTTATACAAGTGTAACAAATTTCCTTTGGTGGATGTTGTCTCTGGTAATGTTACTACAAAATTATATCAGTCACAACATCATTCATACAAACAAATTTCTTCAGGGCGATAGAAGTTTGGCAGGGTAGCGAAAAATTTACATATTTTCGTCATACTGTACAGTATATATATTTTTTTAGTGTACATATACTGTACTCATGTCAGTTTCCTAGGACTTTTACATGCTCTTCCTTTGCCATTTCTCTAAACGGACCCCACAAAAAAAACCAATAAAAAGCGTTTCCATTATATAATGACAATGTCTAATTACTTATTATCACCGATGTCCGAAGTTATCACCGCAGTACGAAGTTACCCCACTTTACGGTACCCACCATAATACACTGACAGTAGGCCTAACCCACGAGTCACGACTCACAACTGCCTATATTTACCATACAATTTCCCAGTATAACTAAATAAGTTGGTCACCAATTATTTTGCAATATTTGAAAACAAATATGGATTTTATATGCTCTAAACATAATATGAAAATGTGTTTTAAGCCTCGGCAAAACCTAATAAAAATATATGGTACTAAAATGGAATTTTGTCGTAACATGGTTGTCAATACCTTCCTATAGACGGCACCGATTCGTACACACGCCATTTTCACCTGTCCCCCGAGGTCTGTCCACCAGCATTTTAGTCCACTCCACCTGCCCATCTCTGTCGATAGGTTGGGTTGTTTGGTTAGGTTAATATACTAGGTCTCAGAAACAAGATTCGTAGTTGCGGTAGTATTTACGGTATCTGGACACTTCGAGCGGAGGCGCATTTAGGTTAAGTTAAGTTAAGTTAAGTTAGGTTAGGTTAGGTTAGGTTAATTAGGTTAGATTGTGCATCCGCTCTATCAGGAATTCGCTCGAAGTGACTCGCATTCGGATTTACAGATACGGCCGAATACTGGTAGGCTACTAAATGGGCGCCGGCCCAACCGCCATGTTGTATCCCACGTAGGCCTACTAGGTAGCCTACTACGGACACATTGTAGGCGTTAGGTGTGGATTAGGCTTGTATCCAATGTACTAGGCCTATGTTACTGGATATTTATGATTTAAATAAGTGCTACGTTTTCGATAAATCTGGTTATATGGCTTTGCAATTAGGGAAATCATGAGCCGATTTCCGACATTTAGTTAGTCTTTTTCGATTCTCAAAATACGATCCAAGTTTTGCCAAAAATTGGCTCGGGTTTTCCAAAATTATGCTTTTTGGGGTTTGCAATTTAGGGAAACATGAGCCAAAATTCTAAATTAGGTTACTGTAATTTGTTGGAAAAATGTTATTTTAATACCACGAATTTTCCGAGTGTTTTTTATAAACAAAATTGGTCATTTACATCAATATATAGTGTTTGTAATTAATTAGAAATCTCGGGAAAACCTATTTTCCCCATTAGGCCTATCGATCGATGTTGAGAGAGCCCCTCTATAGTGATTTGAAAAGACATTAGCCTAACCTAACAACCTTACCTAACCTAACCTAGTATTATGAGTGGGGGCTGCCGCCCCCACACCCCCGCTGGTTGAGTACTAATCCCTTAATAAAAAAATAAAAAAATTGGCTGTCGATTATGCGAAGGTGAAAGAAAAGTCGATGAAGTCTATGGTGTTTACTCTGCAATCTTCAGCTTGATTGTACATTGATAACGGGAAAGTACCGTATTGACAACCTTGTTACGAAAATTAAATTTTAGTACCATACTTTTATATTAGGTTTTTCCGAGGGTTTAATAAATTTTCATATGATCTTTAGAGCTATCGATGACTGAAAGTACCGTATTGACAACCTTGTTACGAAAAAGAAATTTTAGTACCATACTTTTTTTATTAGGTTTTGCCGAGGGTTAAAACAAATTTTCTTACGATCTTTAGAGCATATAGATTCAATATTTATCTTCAAATATATCAACAAAATTTGTTGTATTAAAATAACATTAAACCAATTTGTTTAGGCCACTACTCTTAAAATTCGCAAAATCCGAGCCAAGTTTTGCCAAAACTTGGCTCGGGTTTTCCAAAATTCGGGTTTTATGGCTTTGCAATTTCGGGAAACCTGAGCCAAATTTCTAAATGAGGTTACTGTCATTTTGTTGTCTACAAACTCTCAAAATCCGAGCCAGCTTTGGCCAAAACTTGGCTCGGATTTTCGAAATATTGGGTTTTAGGCCTTAGAAATACCTTAAAACCCGAGCCAAGTTTTGCTAAAATACGTTTTAATCGCCGGTTTACGCATTTAACCCCTCATTTTCCCTGTACTTCATAGCCCTCCCCACTATCGGGCGGCGTGTCTTAAGATCGTTGTATAATGGGGAAAACGGTTTCGCCGAGGGTTGTAATTATTTCCAAACACTAGGCTATATAGCCTATTGATGAAAACTAACAGGGAAAAATAAAAAAATCCATGGGAAAATTGGTGACCATCTTATTTAGTTTTTCCAATTTCCCTCATCCTTCAAGCCCTGCCATCTCATGTGGCCCCCAGCTGTATCCGTAGTCGTCAAGAATCTTCAAAACTTCAAAAGTAGGCTATCAACAGAAAAAATAATGTCAGCTAGGGAACAGGCTAGGCTAGGTGTGGAAATTTACAGCCCATTTGCTCAAGCTTTGTTTTACTTATAGAGGTTAGGGTTCACGATTTATGGCCTACCTATTTAGAACAGACTATAGAACACACGCTAAAAATGAACTCTCTAGGATAAGCCCTATTTGTTTTAAATATTTGCAGGGAGCGCTAAGCTAGTCTTGCAAAAGATTACTCAATATCCAACATACATATTAATTAACATAATCTGAACATATGGCAAGATAGATTAACCTGGGGAACATTATTGAAGACACAAACTCACCATAGAAACAAGAAGCAGCCATGAAGGAACAGAAGGGAAGTTTTACAGGTTTGTTTACATTTTCGAGCTAACTCGGCGTAGTTCAATGTCTCGACAATATTATTCCCTTCTACAGTATAATTATATTGTTGTTGTGCCGTTAACAAGAATAGCTAACTACATTAAATGTAATCCTTGATTATTATTCAGTGTGTGGTTATTTAATGAACTAAATACACCAACAATATGCAATTGTTCGGCACCTGTCAAACCGCGAAATTTGTGTTATTCAAAGTGACTGCTTTTGACAGATCTCCTGCCACTTCCCTAGAACAGGACCACATTAAAAAACCTTCAAAGACTTTAACAAATCACATGCTTTGACGTTTGGGCTAGAAACCCTGTCTCAGAAGAAAAAACAAAATATATATATATAGCCTATATATAATTATAATGAATGAACTGCCCAGGAATATGAAGGCGATTCATTCTTGGCCACGGCCCACCCCATCGATGATCAAGGCCTCTGGTAATAAATAGATACATAATTATATAGATAAAACTAGTATGTGTGCAAGTGGCTAAATGGATAAATGAACTCATTGTATTTATTCATCAACTTTTTTAATTGTCATATTCAAATTATCCCACATAACCTGTGCAATGGAAACTGCTCAAAAATAAAAAAAATCCCACACTCATAGGAGCTTTCACTCAAGAAGTATAATAAAATATAATTGGTTTTACTTTTACAAAAATACACAACATATATTTTGTTCGAGACATAATTTTGTGATGGACAAGGAGCACAGACGACCATCGAAGATACTACTACTACTACTACTACTACTACATTAACCATTCCCAAAGATAAAAAGAATTCCACTGATTCCAGAAACTACAGACCTGTAATGCAGTCCTCATGTCTGCTAAAAATATTTGAGGTTCATGGTCTAGACATTTTAATGGAAAAAAATCACTATAAACCCTTGACAGTTCGGCTTCACAAAATCTTCAACTACTGACGCTTGTTTGTATTAAAGGGAACTATGAAGTTTTATACTAACAAATCCAATTCACCAGTGGCAACCTTTATTGATCTGAGTAAAGCTTTTGACCAGGTAGACCACTTTATTCTTGGAAAAAAGTTGTTAGCATCAAACAACCCTGTAGATATTATTCTCCTTCTGATGTATTATCTAAAGAACCAGCAAACATGTATTAGATGGCAGGGTGCTAGGTGTGTGTTACTACATTGAAAAGGGGGTGTAGGGTATTATCTCCTTTTCTATTTACTTTTTATATGAATGACATCAATAGTATTGCAGAAATAAAAATAGGATACAATGTCTGGCTTACGCTGATGATTATGATACCGGCAGGCGATTTTATTCAACCTAGGAGCAAAATATCCGTATCCGATTTGTGAGTTAACCCTTTCAAGATCAGATTACGCATTTATTTTCCGTTTTCTGGCTATTATCACGCAACTTTATTCAGATTAGGAAAGGTATATGGAAATCAGAGGGTTAATTGAGGCTGTCTTTACCCTTATAATACCCTCAAATTCCTCAATCCACAATAATTTGACAAACTATCATTAAAAAAACCTAATACGTCAGATCAGGTAGTGTTAATGCTGAGTCTAGAAAACCCAAACAAACTACTCATTATTCTCTCTCCCCCTCACTATCTATCTATCTATTTATCTATCAATCTATCTCAAACTAATTACTCTCGCTCTCACTATTTATCTGTCTATCTGTCTATGTATACGTATCTATTTATCTATATCTCACAAACTACTCATTACTCTCTCTCTCTCTCTCTATATATATATATATATATATATATATATATCTAAGTGTAAATCTATCTATGTATCTCTCAACTCTCTCTCACATATACCAACTACCTGCGCAATGGGGCTGATAATTATACTCAATAAATAGGTGTGGACGTTTACAGCCCATTTGCTCCAGCCCTTCCTGATTTACAAGGGACTAGGTAGGGTGTCACAATGAACAGACTATTGATTATCCATTTATTTATATAACATACATTAATTATTATACGTGGCATTTGAGTCCGCATTTCTCCTAATATCATGTTTATAGCTATTCGTTTCTTTATTTTCATCCTCTTCCTTCTTTTCCTTTTGTTTCTCCTTTTGTTTCTCCTTTGTACTCTTCCTCTTCTTCGTCATGTATCCTCCTCCTCCTCCTCCTGTGAAAAAGGAAAACATTAGTCACACCCCAACAAAAGAAGGAAAACAATCTACATAACAAATATTGAGAACCTGATAAAAATACCGTATACTTATAAAAACAGACATATTATATAATAAAACCATATGAGGAGGAGCACATTTGACAACTGTTCGCATATATACCTTCATCAAGGCCAATGTACTCCAAATATTGAGATGAAAGATAGGCTATACCAAATAAAAATAAAAATATCCAAATATATAGCAGTTTAAAACAATCCCAATAACAAAAATAGGACAGCAACTTAAAATAATAAAACGAATACAACTCCGAATAGAAAGAGGAAAGCAATTAACAAAATAAAATAAAAGGACAAGCACTAGGAGAAGACAACACCAACAGCAAGACACCTAATCCTAACAACAGTGTTAGGAAAGCAACTCTAAATAGAAGGTGATGCTGACTGATGATTAATAATAAGTATGATGTTAGTAAAGATGATTATGGTAACTGATAATGATTTAATGATGAAAAGGATGATTTATATATAATGGCTATAATACTGTATTAGTAATGATGATTAGGGTGTTGATACTATTTATGACTATGGTGATAGTATTGAGATACATTCACTTAATGATATTCACGAGGATGGGTATGTTCTTTCTAGAATCGTCCATTTCATGCTAAATTTAATAAAAGTATCTCAATGCTTAGGTTCGGTGTGGTACAGTAGGCCTACATCCAATCGTCTTTTCTATAATGTTATATAAATATTATATAAGTTGCATGGCTGTAAGTATTTCTTCTATCTATGCCAACAAATATATAAATACAAAAACAAAATTAAATACAAAATTAATTGACTTAGAAAGATCAATATCGTGTGTGGTATCCCAGGCCAGGGTTAACAGTGCACCAGGATCCGACCATTGATCTACCAGACTCCAAATGATGGCAGTGATAATGGCGCAAGTCGACCATGATAATATAGCGTAGTACAGTCACCTCCGTATGTTCATGGTCCAAAACAGAGGCCGGGTTACGGTGACTTGAGGTACTGGGCATGGTGATTACAGTGACCTAGTACTACTACTGTTGGTCATGGTTAGCGAGGGTCAAAGCACGAACCATCATATGACCTGTTGGTGAATCATTATAGGTCATCACCAGGACACGTAGGATATGGTCACTCGGATACCACACACGATTAACAGTTATTTAGTTAATTAAAATAAGACTTCAGAGGCTATCAACCCTCCCGGATTATTAAGCCAGCACACTGTAAGTCAAGTACATTTTCAGGAATGGAGCCCCTTATCGAGAACCCCAGTCCCTTGATTAACAGGTAAACACAAGAGTTTTTACGATTTTTTGTTTTTTTATAATACTAAACGTTTCATAGTTCGGGCTTGGGATAAAATGAGAATGTGGAAATAACTTTGAAAAGTTGACAGAGTGAATAATATATACACCTGAAGAATATGTAAAACTTTAGTGCTAGTGATGATGATGATGATGATAGGTATGTTTTCCGTGTGGGAGGGGGGGGGGGGGTAATGAAAGACAAGGAAATGACATAAACAAAAATACATAAATATATAATTGCCAATACTACTGGGCAAACCCGTGAGAGAGTAAGAGAGTGAGAACAGTGGTAGATCCAGGGGGGGGGGGGCCTCCCCCCCCCCCCTCCCCTTAGTGACCAAAATTGCGCCCTTACATCTGATATATACTGCATTTTATCTGAAATACAATATATATAAAGTTATGGCGCCCCTCATATATGTATATCGGCCCCCCCCCCCCCCCCCCCCCCCCCTCTCCCCTTAAGCCTGAGCTGGATCCGCTCCTGAGTGAGAGTGAATGAGAGTGAGTGTGTGAGAGGAAAGCAAAGACAACATTGAAAATAGGAAAGAAAAATACACATAATAATAGACCAAATATAATGATGCAGACAAAAAAATACAAAATACCTGAAAATACCAGATGTTACAGATGCACACCAAATAATTCCAACGCAGAGCACAACAAATACGTAGTGTCCACCCTCGAGGCACACAGACAACTGAACAAGCTCTACAGTACATATACCTTGCAACTGAATACCCCCTACAGATTCTCCGAACTATATGGTATCGAATCAGCTGGCTACGAATTCACAGAACTAACCACGCACTGCTAGAAATCGAGGTCATAAAAAGTGTATGAGTAAAAATTTTAAAGGGTATAGAATTGATATATATAATCATTGGGTATATTGATGGTGATAATATACCTTCCTATTCTTAAATACATAAACTCATTGGATATAATGATAGTGAATTACCTCTGTATCCGTATATGAGATGGGTCTATTAATACTACTATATTCAATTATTACAGAAGATAATTATACATATACAAGTATTGATATCATGCTTCATAATACACTTTATAGTGTTTTTTCCTATCCTCATCTTATTGAAGAAAAACAGGGTTAGCAACTACAAAAAACACCAAAATGCTGGCTTTATGGGTCCATAACTACAAAACAATGCCCCAAAAAGCCTATGTGTATATAACAGTTTTTACTTAGAATTACTTAATCTTTCATCTCTGGAAGTATTTGACAAAACTCGCGGGACACCCTGTACATGTATACAAAATGTACTAGAGTAGTTCCCCGCGCCATTTTCAGGTTCAGAGCTTCATAAGAGGGCTGCTCGGTCTGAGAGGTTTAATGCAGCGACTCACTATTTGGCAGGTTCGGAATAAAAAGATGGATTTGGCGCGATTTGCTGACTTGGTGATGAGATCCAAGATTTCAGATTTTAGATTTAGATTTTGTACTTTTTATTTTTTTATAATTATTTTATTATTGGTATCGTTTATTATTTTTGTTATTATCATTATTAATATTATTATTATTATTATTATTGTTGCTGTTGTGGTTGTTATTATCCTTATTTTTATTATTTGTGTTTATTAATATTATTGAATTATTATTATATTTGTGTGATCACAAAATGAATGTGATTGTATTATAGAATCATTATTATAATATATTTATACTTATTACATATTTTGTTGTTTTCTATATTCCAACTACTCCCTCTCGGGCATAGGCAGATAGATAGATTATATAGATACTAATAAAGTGCACCTTCTGTGTGTCTTCTGTCTGTCTGCGTGAGAGTGAGTGAGTGTGAGAGTGAGAGATGAAGAGAGAGAGAGATAGAGTGAGTGCAGAACCTAAGATATACCTTTCTATTCTTATATTCATAAAATAATTGGATATAATGATAGTGAATTAATTCTACATCCTTATATGAGATGGGTTTATTAATACTAATATATCCAATGATTACAGAAAATATATATAAATATTTCTAGGAGAGTGTTAACCTAAATAACCCTAATAAATTAACTACAGAGAGAGAGAGAGAGTGAGTTAATCCAGAACCTAAGGCAAAGCCAAGTAGTTCCCCGCGCGATTTTCAGGTTCAGAGCTTCATAGAAGAGGGCTGCTCGGTCTGAGAGGTTTAATACCGCGACTCACTATTTGGCAGGTGCCGACTAAAAATTTTGATTTGGAAGGATTTGCTGCCTTGGTTCTGAGAATCGATATTTCAGATATTATATTCATATATTTACTTTATATTTTTGTATTATAATTTTATTATTATTATTGATGCTATTATTATTATAATTAATATTTAATTATTATTTTTATTATTATAATAATAATAATAATTATTATTATTATTATTAATATTTCTATTAGTGTTATTATTATTATTTCTACTATTGTTATTATCTGTAGGCTATAGTTATCATTATTGTTAGTATTATCATTGCTATTATTATTATCTACATTATTAAAATTATCTCTCTCTCTTTATATATCTATATATATCTGATAATTATTATTGTTCTATTTGTGATCAGGAAATGCCTGTGATTGTGTTATATAACCAGTATTTGAATATATTTATACTTATTACATATACAGTACGTATAACTATTCCTGTATGCATTTGTCTTTAACATTGATATTAGCTATATGCGATATTATATAAATTTCATTCTTGAAATCGTCGTTAACATCCTTATGTAACGTATACAGTATATTATTTAATTATTAGAGTTACATAGAGTTACATAGGTAGGCTACACAGACTGCACAGAGCTTGCGTTCCCTACTAGGCCGTCCATATTTAATTATAAGATGATGGTTGCAACAAAGTGGATGGTAAAGGCAGAAAAGAAGAAGGCTCTCTCCCCACCCACCACACCCTCATGAAATATAGTTAGGTGAACAAGCCCCCAGCAGAATGAGAACATTTCTACTGGGAAATTGAAGAAAGTTGAGAAATATTGTATACTATTGACGCTTAACCCAACATTTTATTATTGCTATTATTTCCTTTTTTTTTACCTAAAATAATCAAAGCCTCTTCGAAATTAATGTCTATCCTTTCGAATGTGTCAATTGCATTGCATTGTACAATTTTCTCTGGTAATTTTTGAGAGACAGAGAGAGAGAGAAAGAGAGAGATGGATAGATAGACAGATAGATAGATAGTTAGATATCTATTAATAAAGGTTACTTCCTGTGAGTATTCTGTCTGTCTGTCTGTTTGCTCACGAACTACTCCCTCAGTTTTCAAGATGAAGAGCCCATACTTGGCATGCATACTAAGGGGGTACTAGAATAGGTTTTAAGGGGGCGGGGGGGGGGGGGGAGGCGGAGCCCCCAACAACTCCATCAGTTTTCAAGATGGAGAGCCCATACTTGGCATGCATACTAAGGGGGTGCCAGAATAGGTTTTGAGTGGGGGGGGGGGGAGCGGGGAACCCCCTCCCTCCAACTCCCTCAGTTTTCAAGATGGCCACATTTGGCATGCATAGTAAGGGGGTACCAGAATAGGTCTTAAGCGGCATTGGTTTCGTCCCCCCCCCCCCCCCCCCCTCCCCCCCTCCAAGTTAGACAGCGAAGCCTTGGACTTTTCCCCTGGTAGCGCTGGGTATACCTCAACTGGTAAATACATCATTATACTGTATACTGTATTTCTATCTTTTGCCAAACGTCTTGACCCCTGAGGGGATGGCCAGGAATAAAACGTTTTCATCTCTTAGACTTTCCTATATAAACTAAAATGTGCAATATCCTGGTAAATATGACATATTTCCAAAACCGTCACATATAGTAATGTAGCCTATTGGTATGAATATTATTGTTAGGTCAATTCAATCTGAAATTTATGAAAGGTATTTTTGAAACTCCCTGTACATAGGCCTACCCTGTGTATATATATATATATATATATATATATATATATATATATATATAGTATAATTATGTATCACTGTGTGTGTGTCTGTGAGTGTGTGTGTGTGTGTGTTTGTTCTTATATCTTATACAATGACTACAAAAAGGATTAAAAATGAAAAGAAACAACAGAGGCATTATATTCTTATATTATAAAAAAATGTGTTACAAGTAGTAGTTGAACATTTGTATAATTAGTCAAATGATAATTTGATTATTCTGAATCATAACTATAACTACAACGCATCGTACGCTTTTTATATGCATGATTGTATTATTCAATGTGTAGTTATGCACTATGGTTACACATGTTAAGGAAGGATGGTTCACTTTTTGGTTGTTTATTTCATGTATATATTATTTTTCTAGTTTCCACCCTAGACCTCCATCAAGCTTAAACAAAAAAAAACACACCCCCTAGGCCCTCCCCTTCAAGATAAGTTTGTACATTTTTCGGTATAAAAATGTCCCGGCCGAAGGCCGATTCCTCTTAAAATTACAGGCTCGCTTTCGCTCGCCAAGAAAAAAAGCGACACCGAAAGTTCTTAAAACTGACAACGAAATGAGGCGAAAGATGTTTAAATCGCCAAACTAATGGGCCGAACTTCTTGAAACCTGACAACTAATGGGACTAAACCTAAGGGGGAATGGGGACCATATAAACGGCCCATATCTCCCCTTAAAGGTTGTTATGGAAGCACATACGTATTTATAAACTATGGACATTGTACACTATTATCTTCAAACAAGGAGATTTTGCAAACACAATTTTATTTACATACACAATCAAAATATCCTTGCATGCAGTATTTAGTGTGTATTTAATGCAGTATGTCTATATGTACAAGATACTACTACTTATGTAATATTATTAACATTTACACAAGTATATATTCCATGCAATAATTCCCTAAATAATTGCCTTTGTTAACTCTCTGAAGATTATGACGTATTTTGACAGTTTATTCTGGCTATTATTAGACGATTTACATAGTTTATAATGGATCTGTGGGAATTATATGGATAAACATCAATAAAATCACTCAATGATAGCCAGAAAAAATAGAATGGTAAAATTTAAATTTCTCTAATATATCTTTGTTTTTATATTTTGTGAGCATTCTCCTTTTGCTTTATAAATTTTGCATTTAATTCTTCTAATGAGACTAGAATGATTACACTTTTCTACAAGCATTTTTATTATTAATATACGAAAATACATTAATTTACGCATATTTGTTTCTCGTATATTCTGGCAAGCTATTTTTATCCTTGTTAATATATATATATATATATATATATATATATATATATATATATATAGGCTATATATTGTGTATAGTATATATATACTGTATATAATACAAATAATAAAAACAATCGTATAAATTATACAGTATGTTGAGCGTTCCTGGCCTTCTTGGCATCCTTGCTCATCTTATTCTTATTTTGGCTAACAATAGACTAGTCTTTCAGCTTAGAAAGCTTTATTTGTTTTGGCTTTTACTCTTTCGCATCCTTGAGGGCTTTCATTTATGGAATCGTATCGTCTGATGGTATCCACAAATATAAAAAAAAACATTATCATACAAAGTTTTGTTCTAGTTGAATTAAAAAACGGCAAGGTTCGATTAATGTTGTCGATCAAACATTACTGGACATCCTGTGACTTTGCATTTATACGGCACTACCCGCTACTTCATCATCTAGGTGTGTGGAGTTCCTGGCAGTGGCGGCCCTCTGTCTGACCATAGCCAGTCTCTCCGTCAGTAGCCGCACCTCCTCCCGCAGGTCCACCACAGTTTTCTTGTTGTTCTCACTCTGCTGCAGCTCCCTCTCACGCTCACCCAGCCGGATCTGGAGGGGTATTATATTTTTTCACCAACCAACTTCACTTCTAAACTCAATCAATGAAATCAACAAATACATGTGGCACTCCAAGGACTCGAACTTAGGACACTCACACCGAAATTCCGCGCACTTATGCATTACGCTATCAAATCCCTTCTTACTAGCCTGTCTAATTCTCCAGTATACTATATATAGTACACTGTAGTACAGTACTGTGTCACACATGTAATCATTATACTAATATAGTACTTGGGACCTCTGCCCTAAACACAAACGTTTGTAGGGCTAAATAACAGTTTTCATTTATTTATATATGTATTAATTTATATATTTTCCATATTTATGTCATGCATTGGTGATCATTTAAGGGGGGGGGGGGTAATTTTTTTTTTTTTTTTTTTTGTTTATCTTTCTCTCCTTTTCTCTCTTTCCCTGGCTTGTATCCATTCGGCCCCTTCAGCCAACTGTTTTAAGACATTTATCCCAATCCAGGTGTCGATTTCTTTCTGGCGAGCGATAGCGAGCCAGTATTGTATGGAGAAAACTGGCTTCGCCGGAGACATTTTTCTATCGAAAAATTTACAAATTTAGCTTGCTGTCAAAACAAAAATATATATTATATGCTGGCTCGCTACCGCTCGCCAGGAAAATATTGACACCTGGATGGGGCTAAACGTCTTAAAATAGTAGGCCGAATGGGGCCGAATAGATACAAGCCAAAGAGAGAGGGCGAGAAAGAGAAAACAAGCGAGGTGGGCTCCCTTAATATACGATAACACTTGTTGATTGACTGTAACCTAACTTATTGGTAGCCAACCCTGTCCTAACCTTGTAACCATAGACGGCCTTCTGGTACTGTTTGAGTCTCTCCTGCATCTCGTCGATCCTGGCATTGAGTCTGATGATGGTCTCTCTGTGAGTCTCATCTCGTGCGGTCAGCTCGTGAAGGCGCCTCTGGTCCTGGACACAAATGATTTCGAATTATAGTTCATTTTTCCACCTGACGTTGAATTCAACCCTTTACAAACTATTTTCTTGATATTTAATGGGAAATTATATAACTGGTATATTTCTGCATCTGTATTACTGTATTATTACTGTATTATCTGTATTACTGCAAGGTTTTCATAATTAACAACATATATTTCACATATCTTACACCCCCCTCCCCCACCACACACACACACACACACACACCTGTAATAGTTGAGGTGTAACTTGCTGTAGTGGTGGTTGTGTCTGGGCTTTGTGTAGTTGTTGTTTGAGAGAGGCGATGGTCTGTTGGTTGGTGGCTGCCTCGTCCCTCAGTTGCTGTATCGTTCGCTGTAACTGTTGTGTGGGGAGGAGGGAGAGGGAGAGGGAGAGGGATATTAGGAGGCTATAGTCTATTCATTATATATGTACTGTAGGCCAAAACACTTGATCACTAACCTCTATAACTGCTGTGTGGGGAGGAGGGAGAGGGAGAGGGATATTAGGAGGCTATAGTCTATTCATTATATATGTACTGTAGGCCAAAACACTTGATCACTAACCTCTATAACTGCTGTGTGGGGAGGATGGAGAGGGATATTAGGAGGCTATAGTCTATTCATTATATATGTACTGTAGGCCAAAACACTTGATCACTAACCTCTATAACTTCTGTGTGGGGAGGATGGAGGGGGAGAGGGATATTAGGAGGCTATAGTCTATTCATTATATATGTACTGTAGGCCAAAACATTTGATCACTAACCTCTATAACTGCAAAGCCAAACGTCGACTGCCGCGGCATGTCACTTATTACCTCACTTCAGCAGGGGGCCCCATTTTAGTCTGTCTGATTATTATTACTGTTACTGTAATTTTATTTTATATCGAACAAATATTTCTACCATTGGGGAAGAGTCGGCCAGGGAATAGGTGTGGATATTTACAGCCCATTTGCTCTAGCCCTTTTTGCGTTACATAGATTATGTTCGGTGGTTTAATTCTTATGATCTTAAATTTTGAAGCTTCCAGACAACAATTGGCGGTGAACATTGAAGGAAAAGTCGCTCGTGTGACACACCTTAATTAGCACTATATCTATTGCCAGCAATGATATGCACATATATATTGTACATGCAATATTATTGCACACAAACTTAAAGCAAAAGGGATAACAGGTAAAATCGGAAGGTGGATATACAACTTCCTCGTGAACCGAAAACAATCAGTAGCAGTAAGCCAAGTAACATCTGAGCCTTCAGACGTCAAAAGCTCAGTTCCCCAAGGAACAGTACTAGCGCCCCTTCTTTTCCTCTTTCTAATAAGTGACATAGATGCCAACACAAGACACAGTACAGTATCCTCCTTTGCGGATGACACGAAACTGAGTATGATAGTAAAGACACAGGAAGACACGGGCCGGCTGCAAGAGGACATAAATAAGGTGTTCCAGTGGACCAGGGAAAATAACATGCAATTTAATGAAGACAAATTTCAATTAATACGATACGGAGATAAGGATTTCGTTAAAGAGAGCACAAGTTACATAACAGAATCCAATCGCATAATAGAACGTAAAGACAATGTGAAAGACCTTGGGGTGATAATGTCTGAAAATATGGGATTCAAAGAACATAACCAGGTCAAAGTTGCAGCTGCGAAACGGCTAACAGGTTGGATTCTACGAACATTTAGAACTCGCGGTGTATTGCCTATGATAACACTCTTCAAATCCCTGGTGCTACCGCGGCTAGAATACTGTAACGTATTAACATCCCCATACAAATTAGGTGAAATTAATGACTTAGAAAGTGTACAAAGGAACTTCACCTCACATATACACTCCGTAAAACAGTTACACTATTGGGATCGCTTAAAATCACTCAAACTATATTCGTTGGAACGTAGAAGGGAACGATACTTAATAATATATACGTGGAAAATCGCAGAGGGTTTTGTACCAAATCTACATACACCAATAGCAATGAAATTCAATGATAGGAGAGGCTGGGAATGCGAGATCCCCAAGATGATAAATCGGGGGGCTATGGGCTCTCTGCGAGAGGGCTGGTTATCACATAGAGGAGCACGTCTCTTCAACAAACTCCCGCGGCGAGTGAGAGACATGAGAGGGGTCTCGTTAGACAGCTTCAAGAGAGCTCTCGATGTCGAACTACAAAAAGTGCCAGACGAGCCCATCTTCACAAGGGTGCGCTCCACCTCTTCGAATAGTCTGCTGCACCAATTCTCAAACAACAACGAAGGGCGGTGCGCTCTTCGGTGCCACTAGCAAGAGTGGCGAACTAAACACATAGGTGACATAGGTAGGTGCATACACCAATTTCAGGAATGAGAGGCAAGTCATAATAATAAGTATTAATCTGGAAGCTAGGAATAGGACATTGGTAATAGTTGGTTCATGAGTAAGGAAGTAAATTTCAGACGGAAGGAAAAGAATCAGGGCTTAACCTAACCTGCGTCTCGTGAGGTTGTGGTTGGTGTAGTTGCAGGTGTTGCATCTGTTGTTGCATCTGGTGTTGTTGGTGTTGGCGTTGTTGGAGCTGGCCGTTAAGAGCGGACACTTCTTCTCTCAGGGCACCGATCGTCTGTTGGCTCCGTAACTCCCTCTCTCGACTCTCGTTCTAAGGCGGGGTGAGGACACATAACAGAAATTAAGGGGACAGTGGCTGTTTGTTTGGTCTATCAATTCATGTATTCATATCTTTTTTTAGCTTCCTCCCTAGACCTCCATCAAGCTTAGAAAAACACCCCCTAGACACCCCTTCAAGATAGATTTGTAAATTTTTCGGTAGAAAAATGTCCCGGCCAAAGGCCGATTCCTCCTAATATTACAGGCTCGCTATCGCTCGCCAGGAAAAAATCGACACCTAAATGGCACGAAGGTCCTATTATTGACAACAAAATGGGGTGAAAGGTCATAAAATTCCCAAACTAATGGAACCAACGTCTTAAAATTTCAAAAATAGTGGGACTAAACATTAGGGAGAAGGTGGTCCAGAAAAACGGTCTGTCTCCCCTTAATGGTATGTAGAGATCATCATAACCTGCTGAGTGCAACTGAGAAGATCTATCTATCTATCTATCTATCTATCTATCTATCTATATACTCAGGCCCAATCCCCACTTTTCCTATTTTTTTTGGTTGGGGGGGGGGGGGGGGGACTTAAGACAGAGCCATAATAGGGACAACACAACAGAAAACAATGAATACACAAAAACAAAATACAAATTCACACACATCTAGGTCATCCAGGAAAAGACCCAGAGACCAGGGTCACCAAGGTCCCTCCAGCACTTCCCCGGCCCCCGACCTATATAATAAGGACGGGGGAAAAAAAAAACCCACACCAAAATGGCTATCCTATCCTCAGTAATATATAGAGGGTATACAGTATAATAGCGAACATGTTAACCCTCTGACTCACGCAGATCCATCCTTTACTAAATAAAATCGTCTAGTAATAGCCAGAATATGCGTTCAAAATGCGTCACAATACTCAAGGGGGTTAGCTTTAAGGGGGGATGGTTCACTCTTTGGCCGATTTTTGCATGTATTCAATATTTTTCTAGTTTCCTCCCTAGACCTTCATAAAAAAAAAAAAAAAAAAAAAACATCCATTAGATCCCCCTTCTAGATTAATTTATACATTTTTCGGTAGAAACATTTCCCGGCCGAAGGCCGATTCTGCCAACATTACAGGCTCACTATCGTTCGCCAGGGAAAAATCGGCACCTAAATAGTACGAAAGGTCTAAATATTGACGAAGAAATGGGGCGAAAGGTCTTAAAATCGACTAACTAATGGGTCAAACTTCTTAATATCTGAAAACTAATGGGGATAAAGTGGTCCAGAATACCGGCCCATTCCCCCTTAACCCTTACAGTACCGGCGACGTATTTTTATCTTAATATTGGCAAAGAAATGGGGCAAAAGGTCTGAATATCGCCAAACTAATGGGGCGAATGTCTTGAAATCTATTACCTAATAGGGCTAAACATGAGGGAGGAGGAGGAGGACTCGAAAAACCAACTCCTCCCCTTAAACTCATAAATTTACCTGTACGGCCATCCTCTTGCTCTCAGCTTCCCTGGTGCGCTCCATCAGTTCCACCACCGACCTCTCCCGCGCCTCCACCGCCTCCCGCAGGTCGCTCACTTGTTTCTTCTGGGATTCCTGGGCGAGAGTAGGACTAATGATCACAAAGCCACTCCTAAGACCAATAATATACTATAGGTAGCGCCAGCGAACTTGACAATAATCTTGACCCCTTAACTTCTGATAACTCAAAATATATGAAAGTAATTGGGTTGAAATTCCTATCATTTGGGAAGAGTCCACCAGCAAATAGGGGTGTATATTTACAGCCAGTTTGCTCTAGGTCCTTTTGAGTTACAAAGAGGTCAGGGATGCCACTCCTACAGCTCTCTCTCTCTCTCTCTCTCTCAACACTCTTCGAAAAGTAGATGCGAGGTGCCGTTGTAAAGGCTTATCCCTCAGTACCTTCACCTGCCCTGATTAAGGAGTTTAGGTGTTAACCGTCTATCATGGGAAGAGTTATGCCACCTCTGTTTTAATAGGTGAAGCGTTGCCTGATGAATAACAGTAGTATTAATTAATAATCTCTGCAACCAAACAAATATTTATAAACCAAGCCTTATAAGCTCTACTGTATTAGCTGTAAGGACCAACGTGATGGGGCCTAATAGTCAATATAGATGATTCTAAAAAGCAAATAGACTATTCTATTAATTGAATACTATTTGTTTAAGTTTGATTCGTATTAAATATTTATATGTTCAAGATTTTACTTTCGTATGATTCTGAGATATTGCTTTAGATTCTTAAATAAAAATAATACACAGTTTTTCTGCGGGAACATACTATTTTTTAACATTTCATATAATAATATGCGCTAACGCTATTTTTATTATTCCTATCTATTAATATTTTGAATAGTTTACATATGCTGTTGAATTATTAAAACTGTCACTCTAACCTGTGCCTCATAAGCTCTGTTAGTGGCTTGGTTTAACATAAAGGTCAGATGTTGGACTTCTCTTGTCAGTGCTGCCACCCTCTACTACTACTACTACTACTACTACTACTACTACTACTACTAATACAACAACAACACTTCCAGCCTCTAACCTGTGCCTCATAAGCTCTGTTATTGGCTTGTTCTAACATATAGGTTAGATGTTGGACTTCTCTCGTCAGTGCTGCCACCCTCTACTACTACTACTACTTCTACTACTAATACAACAACAACGCTTCCAGCCTCTAACCTGTGCCTCATAAGCTCTGTTAGTGGCTTGTTCTAACATATAGGTTAGATGTTGGACTTCTCTCGTCAGCTCTGCCACCTTCTCGCCGGCTGCTCTCTCCACCTCCTTCTTCGTGTCACCACCCTTATAGAAAACAAACAACATTCTATTATTTAAGAGGGAATGGGCGTATTTATTTCGTAATTCATGTCTTTTATATATATTTTTTTAGTTTCCTCTTTAAACCTCCATCAAGCTTGAACCCCCCCTTCCCCCCAAGACCCTCTTTCAAGATAAATTTTTAATTGTTTTGGTAGAAACATTTCGATTCTTCTTAAATTACAGGCTCAACATCGCTCGCCAGGAAAAAAATCGACACCTAAATGGCACGAAAAGTCTTAATTTTGACATAGAAATGGATCGCCAAACTAATGCGCCGAACGTCATAGAATCTAAAAACTAATGGGACTAAACATGAGGAAGAAGGGGGGCCAGAAAAAAACACCCATCACCCCTTAATTATTGATATTACCACTTGATTTGACAGGTGGTGTACCTAATTTGAATTATGAACACATTATATACACATAATTTAGGACGCTTTCCATATAATTATAATTGAAATATTGAATTACACAAGAACATACGAACACGGGAGTGCAGAAAGCTGATTGGCCCACATGAAGCAGATCCCTTTACTTTGAAAATGTAGCGTTTGTTAAGCCAATGACTGAATGATAAAGGAAGATCTGTTTTAGAATATGTCTTAAATCTACAAATATGGTTTCACCTTTAGCGAATTTGATAAAGTGCAAACCAATGAAAGTTACTAGTGTAAGATTATGTAGCTAAATAATACAGTATGTCTTTATACATATAGGCCATTATGACTGTGTAACTGCATCTGGTCAAAGGAGCCTCTAGGATGCATTCATGATGGTCACTCAATCCTAATCCTGATCTGCCAGGTCAGTAAGCTCAGTCAGCTGTTACACTCATATTCAATAAGCATATTTTGTCTATGGAATTGATAATGGTAGGAAAATATTTATTTAAGTATATGATGTGGCGGAAGCTATTATTGTATATATATTACAATCGATAGCAATATTTAACAGGCTATGCAATCGTGGAACAGGGTGGGACACATCCGGAGACTGATGGTCTATGATTGCAATCAGCTGGTAATCAGAATGATCATGATTCGAATCATCAGAATCTATCATGTTTCGTATAATCAGAAACAATCGTGTTGTTAATTTGATAATGAGCATGATTGAATGTTGTAAATGCATCAAGAGATTAATGTTACCTGGGAGGTTTGACTACTAGTTACGGCATCACAAAATCAACATCAATACATGAACTAATAGATAGATAAATACATCTAAAAATCCTCTCCTCTAACCTGCTCCCTGCTAAATATGATCTCTCGACTCTGCTTAAGTTCCTGCTTGAGTCTGTCCGTCTCCTCCATCAGGTCTTGGAGGATCTGCTTGTCTGCTGCCGCCCGCTGAACCAACTCGGCCTCTCTGCTCTCATTCTCACTCTAGGAGGAGAAATGTGTCACGGACGATCATATTATAAGCTATGTATAGATATTTGTAATAAGATAAGCACAACCTAAACAAAATGTACTCCTTTGAAATTCGAGACCATTAAATAAATACAAATATAGATATAACAACTTGAATCCAGTTATTTTCTGATTTTTTGTTTAATTTGAAAGAAAGTCTAAAGTAAACTGAATTATCATTTTATGTTTATATAATTATATATACTGTACAGTAAAGTAACATTGCACAACTAAAGTATATTCGCTGTAAGGAGGCGATAAATCATGACCTCTCTTCTGTAACTCAAAAAGGGCTAGAGTAAATTGACTGTAAATTTCCACATCTATTCCTTTACTGACTCTTCCCAAATTGTAAAAATATTAGCACGATTACTCTAGTCGATTTTGTGTTACAGAGGTTAGAGGTCATGATTCCTCTCCTACTTTCAGCGAATAGACAGCTGATTGAGTGGGAGGTTAAATTTTACCTATGGTGTCACTTCATCTTGGGAGAGAGAGAGAGAGAGAGAGAGAGAGAGATTAAAATCAACAATACAGAACAACAAGAAAAATATCAGCAGCTAAAGAAAACGAGTGACTAAGACATAATTATATGGGTAACTCACCAATTTCTTCCGGTACTCCTTGTTTTGGTGTGATAGGATCTGGAGGTGCTGCTGTACGTCCCCGTCCTCTTGCTCCTGCTCGTACTCGTGTTGGTCTTTCTGCTCCTCGACCCTCTGCCGCAGTTCCTTCACCTCCTCCTGTGCGCGCATCTGGAGGAGAAGCAAGTAGCGTTACGAATATTACATGATTGTGACTTGTCGTTTTGTGCTTGTCTGTTTGTCTGTCTGTCTGTCTATCTGTCTGTCTGTCTGGCTGGCTGTCTAGCTATCTGTCTGTCTGGCTGTCTGGCTGTCAGTCTGTCTAGCTATCTGTTTGTCTGGCTGTCTGTCTGTCTATCTGTCTGTCTGTTTTCCTGTTGGTTTGATGGATAAATATACAAATATAATTAACATAGGTCTAGAAGAAACTTTATCAATACTTTCAGTGGTCTCCCTGCAATAATTCTCCCCCTTAAAGATCTATAAGTTAATTTATCCCTTAAATTTCCAAAAATATCCACAAAAACCTTTACATTAACGCCTATTTGGTGATTACTTTTATTACAAAGCTATATATATAGTAACTGTTTAACTTTTAGAAGGTTATTTTATTAAGCTTGATGCAGGTCTAGGGAGGAAACTAAAAACAGACGCAGGTACACGGACACACACACACACACACACGGGCACAGACAAAGACACATGGGCACGGACACACACACACACATACGGACACGGACACAGACACATGAACAAGGACACACACACACACGGGCACAGACAAAGACACATGAACACGGACACACACACCACTCACCAGTTGTCTCTGATAGTCTTTACTTTGGTGTGATAGTAGTAGTAGTTTCTGGTTCATATCATGGGAGCCGTCTGGTTTATCATCATCAGTGTCGTCAGAGTGTAGTGGTTGATGTTGTTGTTGTTGTTGTGTGTCCAGTTGTTCTCTCAGTTGCTTGGCTTCCTCCATGGCGTAACTCTGATAAGGAGATTCTTGACAGTAAAACAAAAAAATACAAAACAAATAGATAAAGCAAATAAAAGACAAGTGGGGATTGGGCCTGAGTATTTGTCTGTAAAAAAATTATATAAATACAAATAAGGACAAGTGGGGATTGGGCCTGAGTATATGGATGGATGGAATATTAATTTTGTTTGCAGGACGCGAGATTGAAGTCAAATTATACAGGGATAGTTAGAGAATAGGTGTGGACATTGACAGCCCATTTGTTCTAGACTTTTTTGAGTTACAGAGGATAGAGGTCACGATTTCTGGCTTGTTACCTTCACTCTTTTACAATACTTTCTTCATATCTACGCTTTTCTCCATTCTATCCTCTAACAATATTTTGTTTTCGTCTTGCTAAGCCTACCCACCTACTTCACCAAATGTCCACTGTTCAGCTTGGATAAACCAATACAAAACGATAACTAAGCAAACAATTGTTAACATTCCTGCTCAGTTATTATTTAATATATAATAATCCTATTTATGTGTGTGTATAATATACTGTATGTTCTCAATATTTTGTTGTAAGATTATTTGATTTATAAGATTTATATTTGATTTATAAGATTATTTGATATCTAAGTATTAACTCAGAGAATAAATTGAATATACAGTATAACAGTACAATAAAGTAGATAACTTAAAATTGCAGTTCTTGTTTTGTATTTGGTTATTGAAATATATATATACATATATGTGGAGTACCTGGTTGTAGTGTGTGTGTGTTTAATTTTCATGTTCTATATCGTTTAGTATATTGGGTTAAGTTCTAATATAGTCAGTGCTGAACCTCAAATGGAATGATGTCTGAATAAAGTGCAATAATCTATTTCCATCTATGTATTTTACTATCTACAGTATCTATCGGTCTATCGTTCTGACTTTCTGCGTTTGCATATTCACCTTTTCCTGTTCCAGACGGGACAGTTTACCATGGAGGTCTAACACCAATTCGTCTTTTCTCAAAGAGTCGAATTTCCGGGTCTGAAAAGAAAGGGAAACACAAAGAATTAAGCCTAATCCTAATGGACAAAAACAATACGTCCAGTAAATGTAGTTATAGTAAAAATATATGATTTAAAGCTAAATAAGAATATAGACGCTTAGTTTTGCTAACGAAGAATAGCAAATATAATCTTATCAAATGTGTGCACTTTGTCTAAAGTATACTGTAGACATACAGTATTTTCATGGTCTATTTAAGATGACGAAAAAGATTTATCAATCCAACATAGTTAATGGTTTTATTAATGTACCTTAGGTTTAATTGTTTACACGTTATTTATTTGTACAGTCGCGCTAATAAGTGATGTCTCAGCACCAAATATGTTTTGATCAATAATTGGCATCAGCAATTTCTAAGCTTCATTTCTTCATATCGAGTGAAATATACAAACATGTTCCTACACTTCCCCACCCTATTCAACATCTGACATACATTAATACAGCACAGAGCAAGCCAAACGTAATGACAGCTGGACATGACTTATTAGCGCGACCGTACATCTTATAATTCATTCGAATGCTATGAATATATTTATAACATTTTGGATCGTACCAAGGTAGAGCTTGGCGAGGGTGGTGCAAGGTGTGCTGCGCCAGGTTTATCCTTGAGGTAATGATAGATCTCTTTGTAACCTTTGGCCTTGGCCACGTCGCTGGGATACTTGCTGTTCTTGTCCTTCTGGTCCTTGTTCACCCCCGCCTCCACCAGGAACCGTACCACCTCATAATCCCCAGAGGCCACGGCGAAATGAAGGGCGTTGGCACGACCCGAGGCCTTGGCGTGGAGGTCACACCCGAGTTCGTCCAGGGCCTTCAGGCTGTCCAGTTGACTTCGCAGGGCTGCCCAGTGTAAGGGTGTGCGACCTGGGGGAAAGTGGAAGGATATTTTGATTCATAATAAACAGAATAGTTCAAGCATTTTAAAGTCACCCTCATGGTAGAATAATCTGGAGAGGGACGCTTGTAAATTCTGTCATAACTATCCCACAAGGTTCACTCAGGGTTCTCACACTTTCCAGTTGTCCTTTTAGTGAAGTCCAGTCACTCCAGTGTATATATGTGTGACCTGCTTTCGCCCCTTTTCTTTGTCAATATTAAGACTTTTCGTGTAATTTAGTAGGAAGAGGATCCTGGGGTTGTTTGTATTTAGTTTGATGGATGTCTAGGGAGGAAACTAGAAAAATAATAAATACATGAACAATTCGACCAAAAGGTTAACCATCCCCCCTTAAGATTTCGCAGGGATGATCGAAATATGAAATAGTGGAATAAATAGATTTAAGGGATATTTTTTGTAATGCATTGAGTTTTTTCTGCCATGGTTGTTTATTAAGGCTTGTGCAAGATATAGTATGCTTGGAGGTTATAGTGAGAGATGTAGGCTAGTGTTGCACTTTTCTTATGTTCTTATGTTCCTCAGAGATATGCCCTGTCTTGAAACTATGAGATCTGGGAGAGAGAGAGAGAGGGGGGGGGGGGGGAGAGTATAGATGAGTGAGCGGAGAAACTGTTAATATACTGTATAGTCGACATAGGGTGTATTTCTACGTTGTTCTATTATATGTTGGATATATTTGTCTAGAATTTATTACTAGCTTTTCATTTATTCTTTGATTTTGTATAATATATTACTATTAAGGTTTTGTTTCTACTGCACTTGTTCTTTTGTTTCTGACCAATTGTATTAAGGTAATGAACTACTAGGGGACACATATGCCGGATGGCATCAGTCCCCATTGTCTCATAGTAATATGTTGTATTTAGGCTTACTGCAAAATTGTAATTGAATTTACTTTGTGACAATAAAATCTTTTGAATTGATTGAAATTGAGAATAGCAGGGCATTAGAAGAAAATTGTGTTAACCCATGCAGTACCGGTGACGACCCATTGTATTAACCCATGCAGTACCGGTGACGTCCCTTTCATTGTGTTAACCCATGCAGTACCGGTGACGACCCTTTGTGTTAACCCATGCAGTACCGGTGACGTCCCTTTGTGTTAACCCATGCAGTACCGGTGACGTCCCTTTGTGTTAACCCATGCAGTACCGGTGACGTCCCTTTGTGTTAACCCATGCAGTACCAGTAGTGTTAACCCATGCAGTACCGGTGACGTCCCTTTGTGTTAACCCATGCAGTACCGGTGACGTCCCTTTGTGTTAACCCATGCAGTACCGGTGACGTCCCTTTGTGTTAACCCATGCAGTACCGGTGACGACCCTTTGTGTTAACCCATGCAGTACCGGTGACGACCCTTTGTGTTAACCCCTGCAGTACCGGTGACGACCCTTTGTGTTAACCCCTGCAGTACCGGTGACGTCCCTTTGTGTTAACCCATGCAGTACCGGTGACGTCCCTTTGTGTTAACCCATGCAGTACCGGTGACGTCCCTTTGTGTTAACCCATGCAGTACCGGTGACGTCCCTTTGTGTTAACCCATACAGTACCGGTGACGACCCTTTGTGTTAACCCATGCAGTACCGGTGACGACCCTTTGTGTTAACCCATGCAGTACCGGTGACGTCCCTTTGTGTTAACCCATGCAGTACCGGTGACGACCCTTTGTGTTAACCCATGCAGTACCGGTGATGTCCCTTTGTGTTAACCCATGCAGTACCGGTGACGACCCTTTGTGTTAACCCATGCAGTACCGGTGACGTCCCTTTGTGTTAACCCATACAGTACCGGTGACGTCCCTTTGTGTTAACCCATGCAGTACCGGTGACGTCCCTTTGTGTTAACCCATGCAGTACCGGTGACGTCCCTTTGTGTTAACCATGCAGTACCGGTGACGTCCCTTTGTGTTAACCCATGCAGTACCGGTGACGTCCCTTTGTGTTAACCCCTGCAGTACCGGTGACGTCCCTTTGTGTTAACCCCTGCAGTACCGGTGATGACCCTTTGTGTTAACCCATGCAGTACCGGTGACGTCCCTTTGTGTTAACCCCTGCAGTACCGGTGACGTCCCTTTGTGTTAACCCATGCAGTACCGGTGACGACCCTTTGTGTTAATCCATGCAGTACCGGTGACGTCCCTTTGTGTTAACCCATGCAGTACCGGTGACGTCTCTTTGTGTTAACCCATGCAGTACCGGTGACGACCCTTTGTGTTAACCCATGCAGTACCGGTGACGACCCTTTGTGTTAACCCATGCAGTACCGGTGACGTCCCTTTGTGTTAACCCATACAGTACCGGTGACGTCCCTTTCATTATATTCTGGTAACTATTACACAATTTTATTTAGCTTAGGAAGGACGTCAACTAAAGAAATGACTACAGCATATCTCGATAAATCCTTTCAGCTACCATACAGTATATCCATCCTAAGCTTCATAAATCCTTTCAGCTACCATACAGTATATCCATCCTAAGCTTCGTAAATCCTTTCAGCTACCATATAGTATATCTATCCTAAGCTTCATAAATCCTTTCAGCTACCATACAGTATATCCATCCTAAGCTTCATAAATCCTTTCAGCTACCATACAGTATATCCATCCTAAGCTTCATAAATCCTTTCAGCTACCATACAGTATATCTATCCTAAGCTTCATAAATCCTTTCAGCTACCATACAGTATATCCATCCTAAGCTTCATAAATCCTTTCAGCTACCATACAGTATATCCATCCTAAGCTTCATAAATCCTTTCAGCTACCATACAGTATATCCATCCTAAGCTTCATAAATCCTTTCAGCTACCATACAGTATATCCATCCTAAGCTTCATAAATCATTTCAGCTACCATACAGTATATCCATCCTAAGCTTCATAAATCCTTTCAGCTACCATACAGTATATCCATCCTAAGCTTCATAAATCATTTCAGCTACCATACAGTATATCCATGCTAAGCTTCATAAATCCTTTCAGCTACCATACAGTATATCCATCCTAAGCTTCATAAATCCTTTCAGCTACTATACAGTATATCCATCCTAAGCTTCATAAATCCTTTCAGCTACCATACAGTATATCCATCCTAAGCTTCATAAATCCTTTCAGCTACCATACAGTATATCCATCCTAAGCTTCATAAATCCTTTCAGCTACCATACAGTATATCCATCCTAAGCTTCATAAATCCTTTCAGCTACCATACAGTATATCCATGCTAAGCTTCATAAATCCTTTCAGCTACCATACAGTATATCCATCCTAAGCTTCATAAATCCTTTCAGCTACCATACAGTATATCCATCCTAAGCTTCATAAATCCTTTCAGCTACCGTACAGTATATCCATCCTAAGCTTCATAAATCCTTTCAGCTACCATACAGTATATCCATCCTAAGCTTCATAAATCCTTTCAGCTACTATACAGTATATCCATCCTAAGCTATATAAATCCTTTCAGCTACCATACAGTATATCCATCCTAAGCTTCATAAATCCTTTCAGCTACCATACAGTATATCCATGCTAAGCTTCATAAATCCTTTCAGCTACCATACAGTATATCCATCCTAAGCTTCATAAATCCTTTCAGCTACTATACAGTATATCCATCCTAAGCTTCATAAATCCTTTCAGCTACCATACAGTATATCCATCCTAAGCTTCATAAATCCTTTCAGCTACCATACAGTATATCCATCCTAAGCTTCATAAATCCTTTCAGCTACCATACAGTATATCCATCCTAAGCTTCATAAATCCTTTCAGCTACCATACAGTATATCCATCCTAAGCTTCATAAATCCTTTCAGCTACCATACAGTATATCCATGCTAAGCTTCATAAATCCTTTCAGCTACCATACAGTATATCCATCCTAAGCTTCATAAATCCTTTCAGCTACTATACAGTATATCCATCCTAAGCTTCATAAATCCTTTCAGCTACCATACAGTATATCCATCCTAAGCTTCATAAATCCTTTCAGCTACCATACAGTATATCCATCCTAAGCTTCATAAATCCTTTCAGCTACCATACAGTATATCCATCCTAAGCTTCATAAATCCTTTCAGCTACCATACAGTATATCCATGCTAAGCTTCATAAATCCTTTCAGCTACCATACAGTATATCCATGCTAAGCTTCATAAATCCTTTCAGCTACCATACAGTATATCCATCCTAAGCTTCATAAAATCGTCTAAATGTATCAGAAATATATAACAATGACGTCACTGGTACTGGCAGGGTTAATAAAGGGCCATTGTTTAAAGTTACCTTGTATATTTTGACCACACAAGACCCAAAAAGTTGTGCAGGGCATGGATACATACTGGTACTGCCTCTGGAGATACTTTCTTCTTAATTTTGGTTATTTTCTTCTCTCTGACATTAAGAACACTTTATTATCATCTGTCTATCCGCCCCCTACCTACCTAGCTACCAACAGTTATCAAATATGTCTGTTTGTGTTTGTTTGTGTGTGTGTGTCTGTGTGTGTGAGAGAGAGAGAGAGAGAGAGAGAGAGAGAGAGAGAGAGAGAGAGAGAGAGAGAGAGAGAGAGAGAGAGAGAGAGAGAGAGAAGTTGTTAAAGTTGTTAAAAATACGGTTGAACTGAATGTCATAAGAAATATATTCATACATTACTTGTTACCTTTGTTGTCCGGAGCCTCGCTGTTAGCTCCGTTGGCGATGAGGTCCTTCATTACCTCCAACAAGCCCCTCTCTCCCGCCAGGTGCAGGGGTCGTCCTCCTGTAGGCGATGTACAAGGTTAGTTTTTTTACTCTATCTCTGGGTTGTATCCATTCGGCCTCATTCAGCCTACTGTTTTAAGACGTTTATCCCCATCCAGGTGTCGATTTTTTTCCTGGCGAGCGGTAGTGAGCCAGCATATTTAAAAACATGTTTTTGACAGCAGGCTAAGTTTGTACATTTTTCGATAGAAAAATTTCTCAGGCGAAGCCGGATTTCTTTATACAATGCTGGCTCGTTATCGCTCGCCAGGAAGAAATCGACACCTGGATGGGGATAAGCGTCTTAAAATAGTAGGCTGAATGGGGCCGAATGGATACAAGCCAGAGAAAGAGAGAAAAGGAGAGAAAAAAGCAGGTCACCCTCCTTAAGTTTTGCAATGAAATAATACACATACAGTACAAACATGATTACATATAATATCACACATAAGAACATAATTATTCACATACGCATAATGTTTATCCCAATAATTTCCGGCCCACCAACCCACACTTGGATTATTACCCTGTGAACCACTGGAGAGGCGCGGTGTATTGTTGTCACTTCTAGGCATCTGAGTGGGTGCATAATTATATTTGCATAATACATCGAGAACGAATACACGGATTTTCACGAATCTTGGTAAATCTACTCACTTGTTATATTGTTAGATTCTATTCACTTTTAGCTATCATTGGATGTTATCCGATCCTGGCAGGCTCCCCTTTGCAAACCTTCACGATACTAATCAAGCGATACTTCAGTTCCAGATGAAAAACTGCACACAAAGCGCAAAGTGCATGCATCCTCCAATGCACACTTACAAACACTCTTTTACAATAAAACATAAACACACACACACACACTCTCTCTCTCACCATCGTCTTCTTGTTTGAAGCTTTTTAGATCTGGGTCTGCCCCACGCTTGAGGAGGGCGGCCACAATCTTGCCATATTCCCCAGCGATGGCGTGGTGGATGGCGGCCCTTCCAGCGGTCTCGTGGTGGTCCGGGTTAGTTCCTGCCTCCAGGGCGCTCTCCACACCCTCCAGGTTGCCCATCTTGGCACTCCCGATCTATGAACAAAAAGGTAAACAGTGACCAAGATCTATATAGACCTTGACCGTGACCAATGAGCCAATGAGAGATAATCAGGCGTCACAGGTCTATGAAGGTAAGACTGTGAATCTCACCTGTCTAAATGTTCCACTCGCAATCTGAAGTAAGACACTCCTGGCTTTATCGTTCTGAGTTATGAAAATTTTACAAGCTATACGCCTATGCCCGGAGGTAGAGTTGCAACATAGAACACATAATATATATATGGTTTGGTAGACACCCGTATTGTTTTGATTTGTTTATTTTTTCTCCTGTTCCCATCTTACAAAAGTAAACAAGCAAACTAGAAGACTGTTAAGGAAATAATTGATAGTATGCTAACTTATCAAAAATATATTTAAAAATTGTTCACTTTTATTAAGCGTTGTGAATAATTATAACGACTGACAATAATTATAGTATCTATAAATATATATCTATCTATCTATCTACTCAGGCCCAATCCCCACCTTTCCTATTTTTTTCTCTTTTATATCTATAAATATAATGCAATAAATTTCCCAATATAAAGTAATGAGAAAGCGGATCTGGTGAGCAATATCTGTTCATTATAGATTACACATCAGTTGCATCACATAATGTTTCCTTTTGTGATAAGAATGAGTCATTACTATTTCTGCTCCACTGTTCTACTTTGTGACAGTTCAACAAATTTGGAACCTACAGGGGGCTGTTCACGATCAGCATGCTAAGGGGAAAAGGGGGGGGTCGTAGAAGAAGGATTAGGACAGGACCAGGAACATATAAATTATGATATTGTACAGTCGGCCAAATTAGTGATGTCTCGGCACCAAGTATATTTTGATCAGTATAATTGGTATCAGCAATATCCAAAACTTGATGTATTCGTCTCGAGTGAGATATACAAACATGTTCCTACATTTACCCATCCTATTCAAAATCTGACTGACATTAATACAGCACATAGCGAGCCAAACTTAATGACAGCTGAGACATGACTTATTAGCGCTACTGTACCTGCTCTTTTAGCTAAGCTATCCTATCGTGCATTGGTAGGCAAACCCTCCTTCTGTATCCGCCTATACCCTGTTCCTTCAACCTAAGCCCCGCACCTCACCTGTACATACTATAGTTATCCTACAATGCCTGCCACCACACATTACCTTCACAAAGCCTTAAAATATCAAGATCAATGGGGCTAAGCATGAGGGAGAAGGTCTAGAAAAAACAAAACCCTTCCCTTTTCAAAATTCGATTACGCATTTATTTTCTGTTTCTGGCTATTATTAGACTATTTTATCCAGATTAAGAATGGTATGTGGAAGTCACAGGGTTATTTGAAATAGTTTTTAACCATATAATTCCCACAAATCCTTCCTAAACTGTATAAAATCGTCTAATGATAGCCAGAATAAATTGTCAAATGCGTCATAATGTTCAGAGGGTTAACAAGAGCGCCGATCCACTGACCAGTTTCCGCTGAGCTTCCGTCATGGCTGCTCGGGGGTTGTGTCCTGTGTTGTACTGGATCTGCAGGCAAATATTGAACACAAATAAACATTACACCTTAATTATATTTTATAGTATGTAGGCTGTACCTTAGAAGTGTAAATGAAGCTATTACTTTATCTAAATGTATAAATGTAATTATTCTATTACTGAACTGTATTGTATTATTATAGTTTTAATTTCAATGTATAAATAAAATAGTTTACCCTAAGATGTCATACATTTGAAGGTCGTACAATCTCAGCTTATGCCAGCTTATGTCAGTATGAAGGCTTATCAAATGACGTTACATTGATAGTCTTTTGCGTTAGACCTTTCTTAATTGTACTACATTACAATTATATTATGTAGCTAGGTAATTATCATAATAAATAAAAATGTGAATGCTAATAAGTAACATATAAAGCTGAAGCAAAATATAAAGCTATATAATGTTAATAGAAGGCTGAATTAACCCTTTCTGTGCCAGAGACGTCTGTTATATTTTAAGTTAGCTATATTATGTATACGATTTATGCAGCTTAGGAAGGATCTGTGGTAGTTTAAGGGGTTGATTGAGGTAATTGATATACTAATAATGGTTAGAGATCCTTCCTAGACTGAATACAATCGATTAGTAGTAGCCAGAATAAAATACAAAGGATGACGACGGTACAGAAGGGGTTAACCCCTTCAGTACCAGGGCCGCCCTTTTCATTATATTCTGGCAACTATTAGACGATTATATTCAGCTTAGGAAGGGCCTCTAGCAATTAATAAGGTGCCAAACTATCTCAGGCAACCCTTTTAACTACCACAGATCCTTCCTAAGCTGCATATTATCGTCTGAATGTAGCTATAATAAAATATAATACACGACGCTGATACTCAAAGGGTTAAGGGGAGATTTCCACTTGGGGGATTTTTTTCTTTACCCCTTTCTCCCTCATGTTTAGCCCCATTGCTTTTGAGATTTTAAGACGTTCGCCCCATTAGCTTGGCGATTTTAAGAACCTTCGCCCCATTTCTGACAATTTTAAGACCTTTCGTGCCATTTAGGTGTCGATTTTATCCTGGCGAGCGATAGCGAGCCTGTAATTTAAGAAGAACCGGCCTTCGGCCGGGAAATTTGTCTACCGAAAAATGTACAAATTTATCTTGAAAGGGGGTCAAGGAAGTGCAATTTTTAGTTTGATTGAGGTCTAGGGAACAAACTAAAAACCTTCCCACACTTTTACAGCGACTGATAAATGGTCGTGAGTTCTTGTTATTTTCTTTATACAAATATATCCATTTAGATTGACGCTCAGATCAAATCAATTATATGATAAGTAACACCCCGTGGCTTAACATTAATCAACCATTACCAACCCCCAATGCCTACCTGAATATAAAACTAATGAAAGCATAATATATGGTCCTCCCGGGATTCGAACTCGGGACACCTCACACCCAGAACACAAGCACCTAAACCATATTACACCACCAACACAGTTAATCAATACATAGTTAGTATTTATGAATGTATTGCTGATTTGATCTAAACATTGATTTAAGGGGAGGTTTCTAGTTTGTTTCCTACTCCTCCAGCAATCTTAAAATTTCACCCCCTTGACCCCCTTTCAAGATAAATTTGTACATTTTTCGGGAGAAAAATGTCTACTCTTAAATTACAGGCTCGCTATCGCTCGCCAGGATAAAATCGACACCTAAATGGCACGAAAGGTCTTAAAATTGACAGAATGGGGCGGAAATTCTTAAAATCACCAAACTAATGGGGCAAACGTCTTAAAATCTCAAAAGCAATGGGGCTAGACATGAGGGAGAAAGGGTTCAAGAAAAAAATCCCTCAAGTGGAAATCTCCCCTTAAATGGATACATATGCATACAAAAATCGCAAAAGCTCACGACAATTTGTCAGTAGCTGTACACCATGGCTTTAAGGGGAGGTATTTAGTTTGTTCTCTAGACCTCCATCAAGCTTAAAATTACACCCCCTAGACCCCCTTTCAAGATAAATTTGTAAATTTTTCGGTAGAAAAATGTCCTGGCCGGAGGCCGATTGCTCTTAAATTACAGGCTCGCTATCGCTCGCCAGGAAAAAATCGACACCTTAACGGCACGAAAGGTCTTAAAATTGACAGAAATGGGGCAAAATGTCTTAAAATATCCAAACTACTAGGGCGAAGGTCTTAAAATCTCAAAAACAATGGGGCTAAACATGAGGGAGAAAGGGGTCCAGAAAAAAATCCCTCAAGTGGAAATCTCCCCTTAACTTCACCTCGACGACGTATACAGACTAATAACACACATAACAAAGCCACTCCAACAGCTTCCTCTCTCTCTCCAACACCCCTTCTCTCCTCTCTACACGCTTCAGAAAAATAATAGGAAAAGTAGAATGTAGATACGAGGCGCCGTTGTAAAGGCTTATCCCTCAATACCTTCACCTTACTGTAACACTAAACCACATCAAAATATTATTATGATTATGATAAGAAACTGTTCAGTGTTTCATTTTGTGCTTGAATTATAGAATATGTATTTATGCTTCCCACAAGTATCTATTTCTAACCCTTCACCAATCAGATCAGTAGACGGTTGTTGTTTGCTTTCCTTTTAATCCCTTATAATTATATAGATACTCTTAAGACAAAACACTCCTGTACATATTCAACTTCACTTCTTCAGATAATATAGGATTCCGCTTCACAGATTATAATTTCAGACATCATATTTTGTGATCGTGAGAACGTACAATGAAATCATATTCATGTTATCTTATTATCAACGTCACATTCCACTTTGATGTGACGGATACAGTCACTATATAATATTTGTTTTACGCTCTAATAAATATATTTCTTAATTACACTACATCAACATTTAACGCTCTGTTATAATTCATTTAATTTTAATGGATTACTTCCTTTCTTTTATCATACACTGAAGTTCAATGCAATTCATATTTCTATACTTAGTCTATATGGGTTTTTTCTCATAGCGTAATTTCTAGCCCCACACTCACGTTCTGCAAATCTAAAAGGAGTAAAGTTGGTTGGTGGAGAGAATATAATAATCCATATCCGGCAAACTTCACACCTGCACACATCAATATTCTGTTCCCAAACGTCTAGCTTACCTGTGTATAACGGGCTGATGAGCACTACCAACACTGCACACCCTATATACCGGACCCCACCTTCCCTCTGACTCAGGCACCAGGAAGGCCACCACCAGTATAGCTGAAGGGGAGACTGGCCGTTTGTTTGGTCTATCACTTCATGTATGCATATATTTGTTTATTTTCCTCCCTAGACCTCCATCAAGCTTAGAAAAACACCCCATAGACTCCCCTTCAAGATAAGTTTGCAAATTTTTCGGTAGAAAAATTTCCCGGCCGAAGGCCGGTTCCTCTTAAAATTGCAGGTTCGCTATCGCTCGCCAGGAAATAATCGACACCTAAATGGCACGAAAGGTCTTAAAATTGACAACGAAATGGGGTGAAAGGTGTTAAAATCGCCAAACTAATGGGCCGAACGTCTTAAAATCTGAAAACTAGTGGGGCTAAACATGAGGGAGAAGGGGGTCCCGAAAAACGGTGTGCCTCCCCTTAAGCTCTGAGGTGTACACTGATAAGATAAGATACCACCATGGGGGCCTTTGATATCATGTATACTGCCTGGTGTGCTGCTCCGGGGGAATGTTGGTGATATTATACACTATACTAGATAATGTGAGGTGTGCCGTCTGTGGGATTAGGTGGCAGTTGTTTGTTTCTATTTTAGCGTGGTAATGGATACTATAGTCTATTCGTTGTAAGTAGGCGAGAGATCATGACCTCTATCATCTGTAACTCAAAAAGGGCTAGAGCAAATTGGCAGTAACTTTCCATATCTATTCCTTGACTGACTCTTCCCAAATGGTAGAAATATTAGCTCGATTACTCTAGTCGTGTTTGAGTTACAGAGGTTAGAGGTCATGATTTCTCGTCTACTTACAGCGCATAGACTATAGTTGTACGTCAATCCCCCGCACGCATATCCACAATTTTGTTTTGGTTTTCCTATGTGATTGAGGCAGGCAAAAGGCAGAATTGCCTATAGCGAGTGCCTCCCCCCATAGTTGAAAGAGTGACAGGGCTAAAATCAAGGGACGATCGAGCCAAAATGCCTGGACACACGGAGTTTGAAGCAATTTAAGTCATAGGATGAGGGAAAGACTGATTCTGGGAGAGAGTTCCAGAGCTCAGCTGTTGAGTAGAAGAAAGTTTGAGAGTAACGTATATAATATATACAACAGATATAATATATATATATATATATATATATATATATATATATATATATATATATATATATATATATATATATATATATAGGGTATATACAGGGTGTTTCAAAAATACCTTTCATACATTTCAGATTGAATAGACCTAGCAATAATATTCATACCGGTACTTTACTATGTGACGGTTTTGGAAATATGGCATATTTACCAGGATATTGCGCATATTAGTTTATATAGGAAAGTCTAAGAGATGAAAACGTTTTATTCCTGGCCATCCCCTCAGGGGTCAAGACGTTTGGCAAAAGATAGAAATACAGTATACAGTATAATGATGTATTTACCAGTTGAGGTATACCCAGCGCTACCAGGGGAAAAGTCCAAGGCTTCGCTGTCTAACTTGGAGGGGGGGGAGGGGGGTGGGGGACGAAACCAATGCCGCTTAAGACCTATTCTGGCACCCCCTTACTATGCATGCCAAATATGGCCATCTTGAAAACTAAGGGAGTTGGGGGGGGGGGGTTCCCCGCTCCCCCCAACTCAAAACCTATTCTGGGACCCCCTTAGTATGCATGCCAAGTATGGCCATCTTGAAAACTAAGGGAGTTGGGGGGGTTCCCCGC
>CM064488.1:52527158-52651490 GCA_032716605.1 Paralithodes platypus
GTTTAAGTTCAGAAAATAGTCTCAAATTACCCATGATGCTTTGTGTACATACTGTGTATCTTTCGTATTAATGTCATGAACTATCTAGCGCCATAACGCTGCAAATTATATAGTTTATCATTCTGTCTTCAGAAGATTTTTCTGTCATCCTTGTTTGTTATCTCCATAATGGCAGATTATTTGCTTTATCTACCCAATGTATCATTCGACCATTATATTTTTTACCAGACATTTTTGTTTTCAAATTAGGCAGGACCTTTCCGAAATAATGGGCTGAAATTGCTTTAACCCTTTGAGTACCAGCGACAGGTTCATATATTTTATTCTAGCTGTATTTTGTCGATATTACACAGTTTAGGAAGGCTCTGTGGCAGCTAAAAAGGTTGGTTGAGATATAGTGAAGCCTTATTATTGCTAGAGGTCCTTAAGCTGAATATAATCGTCTAATAGTTGCCAGAATATGATATCAAGGACGTCCCTGGTACTGAATGGGTTAAATGTTTTCACTACTAGACGACCGAGTATTATCTTAGGCTATCTTGAATACAATAAGTAGTCCTACATTATATGTACTATATATATCTATATATATATATATATATATATATATATATATATATATATATATATATATATATATATATATATATATATATATATATATATATATATATATATATATATATATATATATGTATATATACTATGGTGATTCTTACATTGTATGTTGTTTTTATTGTTTTATCGTTTTGTTGGCATACTATTTCAATCCTTATCACCTATGCCCGTCCTATGGCTTACCCGCTTATATGCGTACGTCTTCATTTTGATTAATTGTTAAATATTGTTTTAATAAAAGTCATCATTTATGCTCTATGTGGACCTCTGTGCTTTAATAGGAGCAGATAAGAAAGCGTAACGTCACAAGGTTATTTCCTCGCGCGAACTAGGAGTGGCAGCAATATCGTGGGGCATAATATTATGAGCAAAAGGCCCCAGAGGATATTCCTAAAAATAATACTTGATATCCTTGGGCTCGGCTTGTCTGTAGTGTTACCAAAGTATGGGAAAGTCCGCATAATGAGGGGGCATTAGATTAGAGAGGGAACGTCTTAAGAGTGAATTAATGTGGGTAAAAACACCTGTAAATAATTTAAGTAAAATAGGTATATAAAAGTAAGAGGAAAATATTACGTACATATATACAATATAAAAAATACTGATATATGATGCAAGCTGTATAACTATAAGCAACACAACAAGAATGAAAATGTAATTTTGAATATTCTGCATATTATTAGTTACATGTTATGTAGATGTTAATATGTAAAGTTGCACTAAAACAGGACATTTCACGAAATATGTACTTAGGTTTTACTTAAGTTATGACATCTAGGGATATTTTGTCCCAGCCTGTTTGTTCAGTTGAATGGCGAAAGTATAGCCTTCAAAATGGCACTTCCTGATGTATTTTTGTTTCTTGCGGTCTGGGTCTTTTCTGTTTGTATTATTGCATATCTATTATTTTACCATTTCGAATTTTCAAAAATGTGTAGATAGTATCTTTATTTTCTTCTATGGCCTCGTTGTTGAAAAGCAGGTTGCAAATGGTGATGTCTTCTTTCTCCTGGTAGGGCTGCTGCAGTGCTGGAGTTTTTCTTTTCACCTCGCTGTATGATGGGCAGTGTAACACAAAGTACTTCAGGTCTTCATAATCGTATCCACACATAACGCATTCAGTCGTCTCATTGTTAAATCGCTTTCTATCGCCCAGATTCATATTGTTACTCCTGCACTTAAACAGTATCACTGATGCCTCCCTATTGTCATGCCCATTCCCTTGGCCTCCCATCTCTCTTCTCCATTCTCTATAAATTTTTAAACTTGTCTTTTCACCCATTTCACTCTTCCATTGTTCGGTAGCTTACATTCTTGCCTTTGTCTTTATCTCTTCGTTTGTTACCATACCTCCCTTTATCCCAACAATTTTTTCTGTCCTCTATTAATCCTTTTATCCATCTATTCTTCTGTTTTTGTTCCTTCATCACTTCTACTATTCTTCCAAGCAGTTGATTCCCTTTCTCTCTCAATGTATACTGTAAGTATTTTAGTTGTCCTTCCATTAGTCTAGCTTTCATACTTGATATGCCTACTTCTCTCATAGCTGCCTCTTTCGTGTATCTTGGTGCCCCCAGTATCTGTCTACCTACACTATTTTCTATTCTTTGTAGCCGCTATATTTCCTTTTTAGTAAAATCTTCGTTTGTTACCATATCTCCCTTTATCCCAACCATTGTTTTGCCCTCTATTAATCCTTTTGTCCATCTATTCTTCTGATTTTGTTCCTTCATCACTTCTACTATTCTTCCAAGCAGTTGATTCCCTTTCTCTCTCAATGTATACTGTAAGTATTTTAGTTGTCCTTCCATTATTCTAGCTTTCATACTTGATATTCCTACTTCTCTCATAGCTGCCTCTTGCGTGTAGGCTATCTCGGTGCCGCCAGTATCTGTCTACCTACAGTCCTACACTATTTCCTATTCTTTGTAGCCGCTTTATTTCCTTTTTAGTAAAATCTATAACATAGTTGATCTATAGTATTGCAGGGAGGGCTACACTCTTCCAGTACGTCTTGCCTATCAACAACCTGGCACAACTCCTTGCAATTATGGAGTATGTCATATTTGCCATCTGTATTGCTTTGTCTATCATTAACTCTTTTTGAGCCGTCATTGATCGTAATTCCTAAGTACTTAATTTTATTAACAATTTTTATTCCAGCAATTTCTTGTGGGTTTTCCTTCATATTAAATATTATTATGTTACTTTTATGTTTGTTTATTTCTAGTCCACATTCCCTACTGGTATCTATCACTGTTTCTAACACTCTCTCTGCATCTTCTATACTTTCTGCCAGTAACATACCGTCATCCGCGAAAAACCATTATGTTATTTTGAACGATTCATCCTTAATTCCCTTGTTTAATTCTTCCAATTTATACATAATCTTATAAGTAACTAATTTAAACAATGTGATCGAACCCGTACATCCCTGCCTAATCCCACTACTGTAACTGGTATTTGAATTCCTCTCTAAACGTTCTTATATACCCATCCTTACTACTGCCATTGTTAATTTGTATCCTACATTTGTGAGTGCTATGGGTCTATATTAATTAACTTTTGGTTTCCTATTGTTTGGTAACATTACTGTATTTGATTCTTTCCACCCCTCATAATGACGACAATTTCACGACGAACTGGCCTTTACAGTAGCCTCTACTCATGTCTATTTAACTCCGTCATGTCTACAGAGTCTATCGAATTGCGTAGAATTGATTATTAATAGCGTTATTAGTACAAGGTAAGGATTATTACAAATTAATAGGGACCCTCCCATTTTCTTTTGCGGATCACTATTTTCAGATTTGTGATGTCACGCTTTTTTCTCTGTTCTTCTGTACTCATGAATGGGAGCCTCCACTTCCTCCTATATAACCCTATGACCTTTGATATAAACCATTCCACTCGATCGCACCTAGTTCAGTCTCCTTACTAATTCATGTTCCCTAGTTCCGGCTATATCCACCGTTGATGTGGTATGTATTATTTCTAACCATGCTGCGTCTAGAAGAAAGCTACTCCTCATAAGTGTTTTGTTTATTTATTTATCGTGCTCAGCAACAAGTAAACACCCAAGTCTCAGGAGTAACACAATCAATAGTTAGAATGTGCGTTGTTTAATGGATGAAGTCACTAGTGTAGCAAACTTATTAAACTAAGTAACATGTATAGCCTTTATTTATTCGTCATTAACTTACTACCAATTATTTATATTCGATTAGAAGTCCTTGAACATTTATGACAGGTAGAACATATCGTACCGCACCACTCACGCGGCGCCGCCCACTTCCACACACATGTATTTACTCAGTCGAGGGGCGCATCATGTATAGAGCAGGGCCAACGTTTCAGGTCTGAACACTTTTACCGTTTTGTTGGATTGCTGATGACCTATGTGTCATTGTGTTAGTAATAGTGTGTATTTAGGAGTTGTAGAACATTGGTAGTAGGTATTGTGACGTGACATATGAACGTGAGTAAATAGTAGTGAGTAACAAAAACAGGAATCGTTCTACCCGCTTCTCAGTGTATGACAGAACAAAATGGGTTGTGTTGTTATTTGTGTCTTAACTCGGACACTATTTGTATAGACCTAAAATTATGTACTGTTCTGTTAGGCCTAATTGAAAATATGGTATAATCCTGTGTGTGGCTTAATGGCTTACATAAACAAAAAGCGGGTGGTTTTTGTAGACGAGTGGTGTGTTACATAATCATCAGCTGTACAGTGATCAGTCGCCGAGTTCGGAGTTTTCCGCACACCACTAGGATCATGTAGGATGAGATGTGGTGTTGGGTTTGTCTGCAGTATAGAGTTTAATGTTCAGTTAATTTCGTTGGGGAACCCGCAGAGGGCACTTCACAGGCGATATGATGTGCGGAGGTAGGGGAAGGGTTAGGATATGTTCAGGCAAATTAGGCAATACTGAAGAAAGGGTATAGCGAGAGCTTTTATCGTCAACTATTTCCGCAACTCAGATCTGGCAGCTTCTGAACTACAACTTTACAACAATTTGGTCAACACCTGTGGTAATTTACCTCCAGTGTAGTTGCCAATACTAGAAGGAATAGTCTCAACTCTCGACATGTTGCCAGAATAACACTGTATCAACATTTGGCGATTAAAGTTTTCTTGTGATACCAACATAATTTAACAGTAGGCCTATTCGCTGTAAGTAGGCGAAACATCATGACCTTTATCCTCTAACTCAAAAAAGGGCTTGAGCAAATGGGCTGTAACTTTGCACATCTATTCCTTGACTGACTCTTTCCAAATGGTAGTAATATTAGTTCGATTACTCTAATCGTGTTTTAAGTTACAGAGGTTAGACTGTTAGAAGTCATGATTTTTCGCCTACTTACAGCGAATAGACATGCTGCGTTTTCTGTTACCCCAAAGTCTGGTAACCCACTCTCATTATAGTGGGGTGGCACAAAATGAACAGGGGCGATCCAGACTTAAATATATACATTATATGGACAACCTTTTCCTGACTATTTTTAAAAATGAAAGTAAATATGCATTGCAGAATAATTACTACAAAGCAAATAAAGACAAAATAAACGCGAAATAGCGTAATATACCAAATATCATGAGGTATGTCAGGGACTGGAATACTCGACAACAGAACATATCGGCAATAAATTTGAATATATAGGCTACAATTTAAGATGTGTTGTGACATTACATATTAGGTGAAATTATGAAACCTATTTATTTTTTAATAGTAGAGCAAGAAATATTCGCATACATAGCCATTTCAATAATTTTGAGGAGTGACAGATTAATTACCTTGACGAACACTGATTTTCTGAACTTGACTCTTGGTGAAGGTCATTCATTCATTCATTTTCTTTCATTCATTTTCTATGGAGCTCGTCCTGGAATCTTTACGACTCTGAACCTCACGATTCTATACAGGACTGGCCATTTGTATCGGCACTAGCTCAGAGAAGAGTGTTGAGAGGGGAGAAGGGGTGTTGGAGAGAGAGGAAGCTGTTGGAGTGGCTTTGTTATGTGTGTTTAGTCTGTATACGTCGTCAGGATGTCCCCTGACTGGGTGCGAGCATGTGAAACATGCTAGGACGTACAACCACACCCACTAAATGTCCGCCGTGGCAGGGATTCGATCCCGGGTCTTGCAGATTCACACGTGAGCGTGCTCACCACTGGACCACCACAGCTAAGGTCACGAGGCCTAGCTAGATGCCCCACCCACCCACTCCCCCTCGATATCTCTTACGTTCCTACTGGCCCTCACGCAGCCGTGGTGCTTTGCGCGGTCGAACCTATAGGGCCTATTTCACAAATATGATATTTATATATATGCGTGTACTGTTACTTAGTAATATTGTATTGTGTAGGCTAATCAACCCAAATGATATAAATTTAAGTAAGAATACACCGAAATAATCTATTATTATCGTGATTAGGCGCGAATGGAGTGGCACCGCGGCTGCGGCCATGTCCTCCAATGTGTATAAACAACAGGCTTTACATATCAAGATCAATATTTGATCCATTTTTTGATCCATTATTTTGATCTAGTTGAATTTGTAAAAAAATTAGATGACTATTCCTATAATATAATCGCTTACTTTGGGGTATTATATATAATAACTCCGGTAGGTTATCGGCCTTCTATAGGATTATGACGCTTCTTTTGGACATTCTGAGGATATAGCTAGGTACATTTATAATTATGACATCCAAATCGATTATTTATATATGGATATATACAAAAAGTCTTAAAACTGTTATCAAGCTCCGAAAGTCTGAATCGGGTTGAGTTTCGATCCTGTGGAAGAGCAGATTCAGATTCAGATTATTTTATTTCCATTAAATATACAATGGCTGTTCATACAATAGTACGGTATCATCTTAAACAAATTACATAATACATAGACACTTAGACTATCTCCCCGGAATGAACCGCAGGATCTTTGTAATACTAACCATTCCCTGTGCTCCTAGAGATTCAGGGTTGAGTTGGCTTGATATTGGACACCCTTTTATGGCATTTGGGTGTGAAATACGACACCATTTCCAGTCTATCGGAGATAATGATGGTAAAGGAAAATGCGGCTTTATATCATGTTCGCACCCAGTCGGGCGACACCTGGACGACGTATACAGACTATTAACACACCAAAGCCATTCCAACAGCTTCCTCGAATCCTGTATCTACAAAATCCCTTCTCTGCTTCGCTAACTACACTCTCCATAGGCCTACTGTCTGATGTCGCAGTTGCAGACCGCCAGACCTAATTATTTTGTGTTCGAAGTATACGATAAATGGGTTTAAATGTGGCACACACACTTACCGAGTCCATTCAAACGCTAACATTTGATTAATGAGGCAATTAAAGATAAGCACTTTAAACACTTTATTATTATCATATTACACTTCATAACTCTGCCAAGATATTGAGTGGTCACTTTGCCCCATATCAAACCATCAATAACCAATTTACCTGACAACAAATGTCGGCCATGCGACTTTTGTGACGCGCCGTTTAGTTCTCTTCAGTAATGGTGGCAAATTACCAAGAATAATTTGAAGCCCAGTATGGAGATTTACCGATAGGCCTACTAATTATACTGATGCACCTTCTTTGGATTAGCTGAACAAAGAAAAGAAAAACACAGATTTTACCCCCATCACTTTATCATGCTAACAGGTGTGATGAGGACTACTTGATATCCCCACCCCACCCCACCCCAAGGAAGGTGACCTGTTTACTCTCATATACCTTGCCCCATCCCACTCCACTCCATTCCTCATCCTCACCTTCATGTATTATCTTAGTCTAATCTCCACGGGCCCCACGAGATGAAGGCGAGGTTGAGGAGTGGGGATGTTGTCCTCATACATACATGTGTGTATACCGGTAGGCTATTATACAATACTGTATATAGTTGTATAGTATACTGGATCTGTTATGCCCCTTTAGCCCCCCAAACCCTTGGGACTATATAAATGACACGGCTGGTGTAGACAGATGTCCCATAGTATATATATATATATATATTATAAGAAATACAAAAGATCGGAACTATGGGAGATCGCCGTTAAAGTGGGTTGGCGATCCCCGTAGAGTTTATTATTATAGTGCAGTACTTCGGCAAGTTATAAATGCAATGACATTTTGATTGGTTGATTATCAGAAGTAATGACGATTCTGAACGACTCATCATCCCTGTTATCACTATAATACGATGGGGGTAAAATTTGGTGGTTTTGAAAGTTTGTAATTTTCGTATTTTGGCTATCATTAGTAAATATTGTTTGGCATAAAAGGACCTACTGGTAAAAAAGGGGTGCAAATATTTGAAGTAACCCTTTGACCCCCATAGAGATTTCCTAAGCTGAATAAAATCGTCAAATGATAGCCAGAATTATACGAAGACGTAATCGTATACCATACTGTAAGTTTAATAAAGCTAAGTTCGAGTAACCTCTAGACCTAGTTTGCTTTAGATTACCGGTAGGTAGGTTTTGTTAGATAAGCTTATTACTGGGATACATTTCGAGAAAAAATACGAGACACCGGCTGATGTCTCCTGCAGAAGTCACGTCAAGTTAGCCGGCCGTGTGTGTGGGTGTGTGCGTGTATGGCCCAGAGGGGGCAGGGTGTCAACCGGTTATGTAAGAGATACGTATGCCAACTCTGGCCCAGCCTAAATAGTTTGTATAGTGCCTACTGTCTTGCACCGTCCTCTTCAGTGCGCGCGCGGGTGTGTAGCTTAAATGGTCAATATATAGGCCTATTATGCAACTGTTTTTATGTTGACCGTATATCTATTTATGTATGTATGTAGTCTTAGCTTTGTGTGAGCATTAACGTATGTTTATCAATGTACACCAGTAGGTTTGCTTTGTGTGTCCTCAAGCTTTGAGTTACCATATAGATCATACCATTTCCATCCGCATAATCTGTAGGTAGGCACTCGCCTTTCCATTTCCTTTTCAATCTTCCAATAGCTTCCTACCATTATTTTTTAGTTATCCTTAATCATAAAATTGTATCTAACAATTGTCCACGCCATCCTTTTAGTTTAGCAAAAAAGTACCTCATCATATAACTTTTTATACATTTTCCACATCTTATGTATACTATTCACCTTACATCATACCATTATTGTACTGGTGTTAATCTGTTGATGGGAATGTTATGTTTGGAGAGAAGTAGACCTAATGATCAAGTAAATGTAAAATACGTAAGAAGTTAAGAACTTTATACTTTAAAGGTGGAATGCGTGACAGGATGCCTAACTCTAAAATAGAACGCGAGAAAAGTACCCAATTTTAGATTTGCGTCACTATAGTTTACTATCGGAACCAAACAAATAGTGGAGAGTGTGTGAGAGTGAGTGTGTTGGTCTAATCAATAAATACTTCGCTATTATATAAACTGGGGGGAGGGGGAGATAGAGAGATTATGGGCCTAATCAATATTGGCTTATACTTTATTTCAACGCTATTATTTTTATTAAATCGGGAGTCGGGACCATGAGACTTTGAAGGGAGATACCGAAAATATTTAATCAAAGTTTCAAGGAATGACCTAGCGGGAGACTCGTTTAACCTTTTCAATACAATTGCAACTTTCTCATTTTATAAGGCGTAAATCTTTAAATGTATGTTTGACCTGCAGATGATATGTTAAATAAGTACCGGTAGTATAGTATTCTCTCAAATAAGGATAATGCATAATCGTTAGAACTTCCTGGTTTAATTCGATTAAGATCATTGGTAATTGGTAACATGTGTATTAAGGGTACATTATACAAGAGGTAAGTATGGGGTTATGCTATCTCTTAAGAAATGTATGTCTCTTTGACTCCTACAGTAAGCGTAAGTTATTTAAGGTTTTTGGGAAAGTAATGTAAAAGGTTCTTTATCAGAATTCAGAAGCCAATTGTATATTTAAATAGTTTGGGTTGTTGTAACAATTGTATTCTAGCTATCACTTATATACCGATTTTGTTTTATTTAAGAAAAAGTCTGAGGGTTCAACGATAGGTAGGCCTAACTACTATACTCCGTTTTATTCCAACTTTCTGTAAAATGGTACGGTACGTCCCCATCGTGATTATTCAGCTAATACAAAGAGTTTACAGTGAAATATGTGTTTTATATAAAACTTTGAGTGTGACGTAAAGGAAAATTAGTTTCATATTTGTCCATTAAGTATCGACAAATCAGCTGCTAAGATTCTAAATTTACCGTCATCTAGAACAAATAAGACTATAGATTAGTTACAGAAAATCATCTCGATGATTTTGAATGTCCTCGATAATGAAGAAATGGCTTCCTGCCAAGTGTATTTATGTTAAGTTATGCCAAGAGTAACTGTACTGGGTTGGCACAAGAAGTGGAGCGAAGTGGTATATTATCGCAATGGTATATGAGGCAGTATTTTTATGTAATTGCACTCTCTCTCTCTCTCTCTCTCTCTCTCTCTCTCTCTCTCTCTCTCTCTCTCTCTCTCTCTCTCTCTCTCTCTCTCTCTCTCTCTCCTCTCTCATCGCTTCTCTCTCTCTCTCGTTCTCTCTCTCTCTCTCTGCTCTCTCCTCTCTCTCTCTCTCTCTCTCGATCTCTCTCTCTCTCTCTCTTCTCCGTCTAGCTCCTCTCTCTGCTTCTCTCTGCTCCTCTCTCTCTCTCTCTCTCTCTCTCTCTCTCTGTTCCGAAGAAATATAGCCTACGTATACGAAAATGTCTTTTCACCTTATACCTACGGTACTCTATTTTCCTCTAGTTTGAAACCTCTCAATCGGGTAATGCTAACTTGTTTCATTCTAAAATCTACTTCCAGACTATGTTATCCAGTTTAGGAAAGGCATGTCCAAGTCTCAGGGTTAAATGAGGGTTAGATCCCTGTAGATCCTGCCCATACTGCTAAAAATGATCTGGTATTAGCATTGATAGAGTCCAGAAATCGTCGTCTACATAATTGAAAGGGTTGACAGAAAATATGCCCATATAACTTTTGTACTAAGTTCTTATAGCTTGTATTCTGAACAATCCCCATCTTTATCGGTAGTTATTACTGTAGTTTTCCGTATTCCAAGCCATTCAATATGATAGTCGAGTTGTAATTGCAATGAAAAATGCTGGGGCATTATTACAGTAATCTCATTGCAATTATAGCAACTAGCATACTGGCTGGCTAGGAATACGATAAAACTATAGTAATTAACCTTATTTAACTTTATTTTATAGTTGACTAAGTGTAGGCAAAGTGTTGCCTGAGAGTGACATGTGAAGATTCCCTCACACAACTAAACGGTGTGTAGCCTATGAGTAATCAGGTAGGCCTAAGCAATAAGAGAACATTTAAAGGGATCTGTTTATGGGAGGGTTGGCAGGGAGAAGAGCAGGTAGGATAAGGTAGTCTATATAGGGAAGTGAAAGTGGGTGTTACCTAACAGACTACATGATGCCCGGTACATACACATCACTAACTGCCTCTCATGCTATGTTGAGGTCAGCCAAAAGTCTTATAATAGGCCTTACCTGACCTTATAGCTTATCCAAACCCCTACCTCTATAGTTTGAGATTTCATAGATTACCTTATCACGTAGGTAACCCATAAGTTTTCTATTGCACTAGACATATCGAAAGCCTTCGATAGAGTCTGGCATAAATCTTTAATTTCTAAACTACCCTCCTTCGGTTTCTATCCCTCCATCTGTGCCTTTGTCTCTAATTTCCTTTCCGGCCGTTCCATAGCCGCGGTTGTGGACGGCCATTGTTCACTTCCTCACCCTATAAACTCTGGTGTTCCTCAGGGCTCTGTCCTATCTCCTATTCTCTTTCTAATTTTTATAAATTATCTCCTTAACTGTACACCCATCCATTCTGACGCGTCGGCGATGTCAACCACAGCTCCCACGCAACCGTGCATGGTTGAAAACTCTCAAGGTCCCGTGCTTTTCGTGGTTTTTCCTTCATTCCTAACCCAGTACCTTAATTCCCATCCATTCATACGCAGACGACTCAACCTTGCACTACTCCATTATTTTTCAGAACGCCCCGCCAGCAATCCCTCAACGACAAAACGTAATGAAGCCATAGAACTCTTAAATTCTGATCTAAATACTATTTCCAATTGGGGCAGAGAAAACCTTGTTAACTTTAATGCTTCCAAAACCCAATTTCTCCATCTATCTACCCGTCAGGATCTCCCAGCGGACTATCCCTTATTCTTCAACAATACAAAAATCAACCCTTCATCTTCTCTCAATATTCTTGGTGTCTCTTTTTCTTCTGCTCTCATTTGGAAGGACCATATTACCAGTCTTGCTAAGGCAGCCTCCCAGAAGCTGGGTGTGCTCAACCGCCTTAGGGGGTTCTTTTCCCCTGCACAGCTTCTTGCTCTGTACAGGGGCATAGTGCGCCCTTGTATTGAGTATTGTTCACATGTGTGGGGAGGTTCCTCTCACACTGCTCTCCTAGACAAAGTTGAAAGGAAGGCCTTTCGTATCATTAACTCCCGTCCACTCACCAACTCCATGCAATCTCTCTCTCTCCGCCGCAATGTTGCATCTCTCTCGCTATTCTATCGCTACTATAATAATCAGTGTTCCTCAGAGCTATCCCAGTGCATACCACCTCCTTTACGTAGGGCACGTGGTACCCGTCTTGCAACTCAATCCCACCCCTACTCTGTGCAACTCTCCAACCCAAGAGTGAAACGTTACTCTCAAACTTTCTTCTACTCAACAGCTGAGCTCTGGAACTCTCTCCCAGAATCAGTCTTTCCCTCTTCCTATGACTTAAATTGCTTCAAACTCCGTGTGTCCAGGCATTTTGGCTCGAACGTCCCTTGATTTTGGCCCTGTCACTCTTTCAACTATGGGGGAGGCACTCGCTATAGGCAGTTATGCCTTTTGCCTCCCTCAATCACATAGAAAAAAAAAAAAAAAAAAAAAAAAAACCTACCTATCACAAGGCCTTGGCTGATCGTATACCTTGGCTAATGCTCTATAACTATTACGAGTCAGAACTGTTATAACCTACTTGAAATAATAGCTAACCTAACTCCAACCTATCACGAATCAGAGCCAATATAACTTACCTGATCTTATAGCTAGGCCTACCCCGGCCCGTAACCCAGAACCTTACCTATTTTCGAGGCAGAGCTATTATAACTTCCTCTCACTTAAACATTAGGCCTACCATAGCGCGGTTGGAAATATGAACATGATTAGATTAATATCCAGTATTCGAGAATGGATAATAAGTCGTAGGCGTGTGCATAAACCTTTAACCGTCCTGGTGGTGTAATGGTTAAGGTGGAAACAATCTGTGTGTGATAACCCAGGTTCGAATCCCGGTGGATCACATATATACTTTAATTGATTTCATAGGGGGTGTTTGGTGTTGTGGTGAAATTAATATAATATAGATATACCATACTCAGTGTTATAGCTAACTCGGAATCATATTTATCTCTAGTCAGAACAATTTGACTTTACTTGATATCATAGCTAACTCAGAACCCTACTTATTAGGATTGTCAGCTATTTTACAGATAGGGTACCTAATCCTATAACTAATCTAGAACCCAATGCCTGCCACAAGTCAGACCTATGTGGCTATACCTTTTCTGATTTTATAGCTCATTCAAATCCATACCTATAATGATTTGCAACCATCAATCCGTTACCATACATGATATTATATAGTAATTGTTTTCTCTGAGCCCTATGCCTATCTCGAATCGGAGCCACTCAGCCATCTAACCCAGAACCCATCCTGTGAAAAAGGGACATATGCCTGTGATGCTGTGACTGCCTGTAGGACGGGTGGGGTAGGACTAATGTAGGGAATGTGGTACTGTAGGTGAGGTAGGGGAGGGGTCACTGGCCGATATGCCTCGCCAAATCTATGGTGTTCTTATAGCTCAGTAACCCCCTTGGCCCTTCTGTAAATAGTGCCATACAGTCTCTCGTTCCCCAAAGCTCTCAACTATTTCCCCTTGTATGCATTTACTTACTTTTTCCAATTTTATGACCATTTTGTATTCCAGCTGTTACTATATTGCTTTATTTCATTATCATTAACCTATATTAATTCACTGTAGAACCGGCCTATTGCCGTGGGGACTGTGAATGTCTATGTACCTCACCACAGTTTCTTATTCTGCAATATTATCCCTTTCAAATAACATGATAAGGTTATACCGGTAGTTATAGTAGTATTTATAACTATTCAATATTATACAGCTTAAGATTAAGAAGGACCTCTGAAAATCAAACCTGTGAAATTTATTCATAGTCTCCCACTTATACCGTGCAGCCTAGGAAGGACCTATAGGCCTATATATCAAAAATGTAAAATGTATTCCAATTAATCCTTACTATCCATAGTATCCCACAGACCGTTACTAAATTCAACAAAGTAATCGTAAGCCAGAATGCAATAAAACAAATTGGTGAACGTGTTATAGGTAGCGCCAACGAACTTGACAATAATCTTGACCCTTTAACTTCTTATAACTCAAAATTAATTAAAGCAATCAGGCTGACATATCTATCATTTGGGAAGAGTCTACCAGGAAATAGGTGTGGTTATGTACAGTCAGTTTGCTCAAGGTCCTTTTGAGTTACGAGGAGGTCAGGGATCGAGATTGTTGTCAAGTTCGTTGGCGCTACCTATAATAATAGATGTTAAGAAGGCAGCCTAGAACAGAGGGTGACTGAGAAGAACTATACCATATTCCAAGAAAATAGTCCAAATCTCTAGAACATTAGGCTAGCCTCTATAACTCACAAACGACTAGAGCACCGGTAATAAGCTAATATTTGTATCACACAGGAAGGGTCAGCCAGGGAACAGGTGTGGAAAGATACAGCCCATTTGCCCTAGCCCTTTTTTTAGTTAGGCTACAGAAGTTAGGTTTCAAGATACCTGCCCTACCTATTTGTAACAGGGTATAGCTTCTCTGTGAAATCCAAACCTGGTCTCATGATACTCCACCAAACGAAAGGAAGTCAACACGGCCACAATCCTTATATTATAATATCAGTGTGTGTTAGGTTAGATCAGATTGAGCTTGGTTAGGTTAAGGGGAGATAGGTCGTTTTTCTGGTTCCCCTTCCTCACGCTTATCCCCATTAGTGTTGAGATTTTAAAAATTTTGCCCCGTTAGTTTGTTGATTTTAAGACCTTTTTCCCCGTTTCTTTGTCAATAGTAAGACCTTTCGTGCCCTTTAGGTGTCGATTTTTTTCCTGGCGAGCGATAGCGAGCTTTTAATTGTGGAGGAAACAGCCTTTGGCCGGGACATGTTTCTACCGAAAAATGTACACATTAATCTCGTAGGAGGGTCTAATGGATGTTTGTTTTAGGTTTGATGGAGATCTAGGGAAGAAACTAGAAAAATAATGAATACATAAACAAATCGACCAAAAAGTGAACCATCCCCCTTAAATAAGTTTGTTATGAGGTCCGGTTAGGTTAGAATTGATTAGATTTAGTTAGATCAAGCCAAGTAAAGTTTAATTAGGAAACTATCCGTAATAGATTAGGTTTAGATAGATTCAATTGAGTCAAGTTGAATTAGGAAATTGGCTGTTCTGGTTGTGGCCGTTTTGGGTTGAAACCGGCCAAGCTCTATACAGGTCTAACCAGCCGAGGCAATGGGACCAGCAGACACCGCATTAACCCTATTTGATCCGCGATAGGTCTTTTGGGGCCTTATTTGTTTCACCCCATTAATTTGGATATTTTAAGACGTTTAACCCTATTAGTTTGGCTATAATGATATGCTCACCCCATTCAGGTGTCGATTTTGGGCGATAATGGATCGAACGTCTTAAACTATCAAAACTAATGTGGCTAAACATGAGAAAGAAAGGGATCCAGAAGAAAAAAAATCACCATAAGTGATGTATGTTTTCTTCTTGCTATTCTAAGATTTCCTAATTTAGTTTAGTTCAGTTTGTTGGGAAAGTTAGTATGAAGGGATAGTGGCAGAAGGATAACTTAGTATCTGGGTAACTCATGACTTGATATTCAAATGATTGATAATCTTATTTAGCTAAAAGAGCAAATAACATGTATTATCCAACTCTCAAAATCTAATCACAATCCCTTTCCCACATAGCTATAGGTAGCGCCAACGAACTTGACAATAATCTTGATCCCTGACCTCTCTGTAACTCAAAAAGGGCCTAGAGTAAACTGGCTGTAATTATCCACACCTATTGCCTGGTGGACTTTTCCCAAATGAGAGGAATGTCAGCCCGATTGCTTTCATTCATTTCGAGTTATAAGAAGTTAGGGGATCAAGATTATTGTCAAGTTCGTTGGCGCTACCTATACCTCATATATTACACTAGGGATACCGGTACCCAAAGACGTCCTTCTCCGGATCCCCAGACAATGTGAACTGAACTGGATAGGATTTGGAATGAATAACAACAACAAAACAATCTAGTATATAGGAGAGAGAAACAAATCATTAAGGGGACATGGGCCGATTTTCTGGACCACTTTCTCCCTCATGTTTAGCCTCATTAGTTTTCAGATGTTAAGATGTTTGCTCCATTAGTTAGTCGATTTTAAGACCTTTCGCCCCATTTCTATGTCAATATTTAGACCTTTCGTGCTATTTAGGTGTCAATTTTTTCCCTGGCGAACGATAATGAGCCTGTAATGTTGGAAGAACCAGCCTTCGGCCGCTTACAAATAGAAGGGGGATCTAATGGATGTTTTTTTTAAATTTGATGGAGGTTTAGGGAGGAAACTAGAAAAATAATTAATACATGCAAAAATCGCCCAAAAAGTGAACCATCAATCCCAGATAGAACTTCACAACAGACCACAGTACACTTCCTATTTATTGCTAGATGGATTGAGAGTTAAATTAATTACCTATCCTTCAACAGAGCCACATGAGGGTGGTGGTTGGTGCGGGGCGAACATGGTTGAGGCAGAGTCAGGATGGTGGATACTTGTCCCCAGTCATCATCCGGGGCCTCCACCTCACCACCCCAACAACAGACAAGAAAAAGAAGGACAAGTACACTAACCCGATAATGGACAAACGGATCCCCTCGCCGGAAGTCAAGCGTGCGGCAGCAAAGGTAGCGGGGTGGAAGGATTCATGGGATAGGGCCAATAATATCACTACATCAGCGCCCCTTCATGGCCAACAGAAGAAAACCCCGAAAGCTGCCACTGCTGGTTCCACGCTGCAGGACATCATTAAAGCTGAGCCAAATATCCTCAAAGCTCCTGCACCGGAAACGTCGTCATCTTCATCCGAGTCAGACCGCCCTAAAAAAAAGGCTAAAACACCTAAACCATCCAAACTAAATGAGCCTGTTGCCAAAACACTGAAAACCCCTTCAGTTAGAGAATCAATAACTGAGGCATTTACGGCAACAAAACCAGTCGCTGAAGCCCCCAAAGCAACAAAACCAGTTGCTGAAGTACCAAAAGGAAAATCATCAGTTGCTGATGCACCCAAGGTAGCAGAACCAGCTGCAAAAACACCCAAGGTGGCTGCAGCACCCAAGGCAGCAGAACCAGCTGCAAAAACACCCAAGGTGGCTGCAGCACCCAAGGCAGCAAAGGCACCTAAGGTTGCTGAATCACCCAAGGCAACAAAACCAGCTGTAGAAGCACCCAAAGTAGCTGAAGCACCCAAGGTAGCCGAAGCACCCAAAGCAGCCGAAACACCCAAAGCAGCCGAAACACCCAAAGCAGCCGAAACACCCAAAGCAGCCGAAGCACCCAAAGCAGCCGAAGCACCCAAAGCAGCCGAAGCACCCAAAGCAGCCGAAACACCCAAAGCAGCCGAAACACCCAAAGCAGCCGAAGCACCCAAAGCAGCCGAAGCACCCAATGCAGCCGAAGCACCCAAAGCAGCCGAAGCACCCAAAGCAGCCGAAGCACCCAAAGCAGCCGAAACACCCAAAGCAGCCGAAGCACCCAAAGCAGCCGAAGCACCCAAAGCAGCTGAAGCAGCCGAAGCACCCAAAGCAGCTGAAGCACTCAAAGCAGCTGAAGCACCCAAAGCAACTGAAGCACCCAAGGCAGCTGTAGCAACTGAAGCAACCAAAGCAGCCGAAGCACCCAAAGCAGCTGTAGCAACTGAAGCACCCAAAGTTGTAGAACCAGTTGCTGAAGCTCCCAAAGTACTAGAACCAGTTGCCGAAGCTCCCAAGGTTGTCGAACCAGTTGCTGAAGCTCCCAAGGTTGTCGAACCAGTTGCTGAAGCACCCAAAGTTGTCGAACCAATTGCCGAAGCTCCCAAGGTTGTCGAACCAGTTGCTGAAGCTCCCAAGGTTGTCGAACCAGTTGCTGAAGCACCCAAAGTTGTCGAACCAGTTGCTGAAGCTCCCAAAGTTGTTGAACCAGTTGCTGAAGCACCCAAGGTTGTAGAACCAGTTGCTGAAGCTCCCAAAGTTGTTGAACCAGTTACTGAAGCTCCCAAGGTTGTTGAACCAGTTGCTGAAGCTCCCAAAGTAGTAGAACCAGTTGCTGAAGCTCCCAAAGTTGTCGAACCAGTTGCTGAAGCTCCCAAAATAGTAGAACCAGTTGCTAAAGCTCCCAAAGTTGTCGAACCAGTTGCTGAAGCACCCAAAGTTGTTGAACCAGTTGCTGAAGCTCCCAAAGTAGTAGAACCAATTGCTGAAGCTACCAAAGTAGTAGAACCAGTTGCTGAAGCACCCATAGTAGTAGAACCAGTTGCTGAAGCTCCCAAAGTTGTTGAACCAGTTGCTGAAGCACCCAAAGAAGTTGTCGAGCCAGTTGCTGAAGCACCCATAGTAGTAGAACCAGTTGCTGAAGCTCCCAAAGTTGTTGAACCAGTTGCTGAAGCACCCAAAGTTGTCGAGCCAGTTGCTGAAGCACCACAAGTAACAGAACCTGTAGCTGAGGCACCTAAGCCAGTAGAAACAATATCTGAGGCACCTACTGTTGCAGAATCAGTTGCTGAAGCAGCCTCTGCTAGTACTTCTGAAGCGACAGAAGCAGTTGCTGCAACAGCAGCAGTTGAATCAGGATCTACAGAACCCACTCAAACAAGTAAGGTTATTGATGTGTTTATTTTGCTGAGATATCAATGATATATGCTATTGTATTGAGCTTTAATAAATGTGTTGCTTAGATACAAATAATTAACAGCTTTATATACTGTTGTACGAATGATAGTTTGTACAATCTGTTGTGTATGTGCAGGTGTGTTGGGTGGAGAAATAGCTGGGAAGGTGACAGCAGTTATTGGTGCGGTAGTGGACGTACAGTTCAAGGGTAACCTGCCACCCATCCTCAACGCTCTGGAGGTCAGGGATAGGAGTCCACGACTTGTACTGGAGGTTGCACAGCATTTAGGTACTGTATGATAATACTTTCTTAACACCAATATTTATTTGCAATATTTTTGAGATTCCATTGGTTTTCCTCCTCAGGTTACTGATGGCAAGTTATGGATAAAAGTAGGCTACACCCACTAAGGAAATTGCTAGACCTGCAAAGTTTTCCATTATGCTAATATGGCTGACTTGGTTATTAAGTTTTTCTTGTTATTAACTATATTTTATATTTCTATTAATGTACAAAACCAAATTGCATCGAAATATAATTGTCCTTGACCATATTTTCATCATGAAAAACTAGCAGGCAAAAGGCAAACTAAACACTATTTCAAACTAGCCTAAAAACAGAGTCCCTCCTTTTTAGTCAGTGTTTTTAAGAACACCAAGTAAAAGATATAATTTACCATTGTATTGTGACTTTGATAGTAATAAAACACCTTAAAAAAAAATATCGTATAAATTATCCTGTATTCTTCCTCAGGAGGCAACACTGTGCGGACGATTGCCATGGATGGTACGGAGGGCTTGGTGCGGGGCCAGCCTGTGTCCGACACCGGGTCTCCCATCTCTATACCCGTCGGTCCTGCCACACTCGGCCGCATCATCAACGTTATTGGTGGGTATCTTGGGGGCATGGAGGAAGTAAAATATCATAACATAATCCAAGTACATTGTGTTCTTATAGATAACATAGTTATGTTTTATGTGAGATACAAACTGTAGGCTACCTCTTATGAATTACTCAGTCTTTAAAAAATATATATACAGTACATATACTGTAGGATATATATATATATATATATATATACCGTATATATATATATACTGTATATATATATATACTGTATATATATATATATTGATGATGGAGACACATTAGTGTCTTGGCTGTAGGAGTTAATATTTGTGTCTGCTGTAGAATGACTGGTTACTGTGTTAACTGACTATTTATTTGTTACAATATTCATGTGAGTAGCAACTGTTGAGAACCGTATACTTCTGTGCTTTATTGTAATGTATTGAAATATTTGAGGGTATTGTATATACAGTAATTATATGTACCATTATTAGGAATACTATCACAGGTTACAGTGACCCAAACCTGCTGAATTATTGTTTCTTGTCAGGTGAGCCTATTGACGAGCGAGGCCCCATCGGCACAAGTGAACGAGCGGCCATTCATGCTGATGCCCCGGAGTTTGACCAGATGAGTGTGGAACAGGAGATCCTGGTTACCGGCATTAAGGTGGTGGATATGCTGGCACCATACTCCAAGGGTGGAAAGATTGGTGGGTTACTACACTCATAAGAAAGTTATCATGATTATCCTTATGATTGTCAGAATATATTCCTAAACTAAAAAATATCAAAAGATAGCTAGAATAATAATAATAATAATAATAATAATAATAATAATTCTTTATTCCAGACACAGAAGATAAATACAGTATAAATACAGTACGACCTAATGGTCCATATCACATACACACAGAGCACAGATAATATACACAAAATGTAAGTCATGGTTATGCATGTTATTGCCATCCATGCAATACTGTGCTGTATTTGCTGAGCTTTCCTTAAAGGTTTCCTTTTTCTCCAAAAGACCAATTTCATAAGCTTTATGAGTGCCACCTGAAATACAAATATTTTCACAAAGCACTGGATTCCTAATTTTTGTTTTGTAGTCTTCAAAATAACTTTTTTTCTTTACCTGATATTGAAGTGATGAGTTTACTTGATGCTCCAGGTTTGTTTGGTGGTGCTGGTGTGGGCAAGACGGTGTTAATCATGGAGCTGATTAATAATGTGGCCAAGGCTCACGGTGGCTACTCCGTCTTTGCAGGGGTCGGGGAACGCACACGCGAGGGCAATGACCTTTACCATGAGATGATCGAGTCTGGTGTCATATCACTCACGGATGAGACTTCCAAGGTGGGTATGCATGGCCAACCAATAGTCAATTTCTACATCCTATTATATTATCATAATCATTAATTATGATAATATAATAGGATATAAAAATGTGCCAGAGTATATATATAGATAGATAGATATTGTCGTATCTCTTGTATGACAAATATACTGGTGTATATATTATCATCAGGTTGATATGCTCTAGTATTGTATTGTGCTATCAATATATATAATAATAAACTTGTTTGTATCTTAATATTTCATGTATGACGACACTAATGATTACATTTTGTCTGTATCATCATGCGTAGTTACTATATTTTCATATAATAGAACATGTATGTATGTATGTAGGCCTACTCAGGCCCATTCCCCATTTTTCCTTTTTTTTCTGGGGGTGGCCGACTCGGGACAGAGCAATAGAACATGATGATATATAACACTTTACATGAAGCTTTGAATAGGCTCTTTGTGTAGTTACCGGTACATAATGTAAGCGCTGTTGATTGAATCTGCTGAAGTGGATAATTGGCACTTATTATTATATTATCAGGTAGCGCTGGTGTACGGGCAGATGAACGAGCCCCCGGGTGCCAGGGCTCGTGTGGCTCTCACCGGACTCACTGTGGCAGAGTACTTCAGGGACATTGAGGGCCAGGACGTGCTCTTCTTTGTTGACAATATTTTCAGGTATGTGTATAGAGATTTGAGGCGCTGCCTGAGGTTGTTGCTGCATTGTACAGTATATCTGGAGCAGTGGACCACTGATTCCTATCTTCAGAAAATTCCTGTGCTTGGTATGCTTCCAGCCAGGGCCCCACTGGAGTAAATAAAATAGCTAAACAGTGGTGGAACTGCCATCCGGGTGAGGGACTGCTTTGGGTCTGCTCCTTCAGTGTTCATGGTCATAATCCACTTAGTGGAAATGGCACTGTGGAGTGGGTCAGTTGGGGCATGTCTGGGAGCCTGGAGGCAGTTTCTGCCATGGCCATCCCTTTTGGGGTGCTTCCTCTGGAAGCGGGGTGTCAGATTTGATGATGATGATGATGATCTATATTGATCCCCAAGGGGGTAACCATGAATGAATTGCCTTTATATTCCAAGACAATTTGTAGGAGTTGAGGAGATGGTTAGGTATTCAAAGTATCAGCGAAGCGATGCGATGCGTAGAAGCAGGTTTCAATAGTTTGGGCATGTGAATAGGATGAATTATATAAATTAGGTAAAAAGATGCGCGGTCGTGAATGTGGAGGGAGCTGCACCATAGCTAAACCTAGAAAGAAATGGAATTATGTTGTATGATTTAATCTCAATTTGAGGTATGCTATGCTTACAGGTACCTACTCGATAGCACTATCGTTAGTGAGTGCCGTTTGTATTTTGTACTATTGTTAATATCTTGTCAAATTGCAAAATATTTTTAATATAAAATTTAAATATTAATTGTAGTTTCTTTATTCATACAGAATTTAGTCAAATTTACCAGAACGTCCATCCCGAACTTCCCAAATTGACTTAATTCCTTGAACGTGACGACAGTGCGTTATTATATGTGCGATTAAGTTGCTTGGGAAACAGATTAACTTGCTCATGTAGTAATGTACACCCTTTGTGCTGGATTGTGTTCTTTTATTTGAATATTATTATTTGCTAAAGCGTTGTTTCTACATAGCGATTTTTATAAGTTCTTTTGTCTTTTTACTGTGTTCGTCCAAGTTTTGGTTTGTTTATTTTGCAAGTTTTACATTATAATCCTGACAAACGAGGCACCCCCTGGGTTAACTTGCAATATTTGAATAACTAGGTAGACTTAATGACTGATGTTTTTCCATTTTAATCATGGTAATTATGTATGTACAGTAGGGTCCCGCATAAAACGAGTCTCGATTAAAACGACCGACCTAAAATTCGCTTTGTACGAAATATCGTCGCTTTGTATGAAATGTCGTTCGCTTTGTACGAAATATCGTCGCTTTGTATGAAATGTCGTTCGCTTTGTACGAAATATAGTTCGCTTTGTACGAAATATCGTTCGCTTTGTACGAAAATTTTCGCTTACAGTGAACATTGACGATATTGCGCCACCAAAATGCTGTGTTCACATAAAACGAAATCGCATAAAACGCCCTCGTTTATCGACCATAAACTCGTTTTATGTGAGACCCTACTGTATATACTCAGGCACATACCCCATTTCTGGGGGAAGCCGACACGAGACAGAGCCCGAACAGAACAACATTTAAAGTTCCTATTCTCAGGGTCCGGGACCACTTTTGCGTTCCCTCGCTCGCTTCTCCGTCTCGTCGAGTAGGAGAATTATACAAGGGGAGGAGGATTCCTGGCCCCCAGCAGGAAAAGTAGAACAGTAAAAGAGACCGACAGAAACAGCTAAGGTTGGGTAGAGAATGCCAAACCTTACTGTGGATAGGACCAGCCCTACCTAATTCATGTCTGTGAAGAATTTGCAACTGAATTTATAAAGTTTTAAACATGATAATGATTAAAATGTAAAACTTGCAAACTAAACAAACCAAAACTTGGACAAAGACAATATAAAGGCAAAATGATATTCCTGTTATAATATAGTAAATAAAGTTTGAGAGTTAAGTGTAATATATTCCCTCAGGTTCACGCAGGCTGGTTCTGAAGTGTCTGCTCTGTTAGGTCGCATCCCATCAGCTGTAGGGTACCAGCCCACCCTGGCCACCGACATGGGCAGCATGCAGGAGCGTATTACCACCACCAAGAAGGGATCCATCACATCTGTCCAGGTCATTTACTTATCATATTTGTCTTCATTTATCACACTCATACATCATCATATCCAGTTACGACCAATTAAATTGGAGTGTTAATATTTTAGTTATTTATTATGAAGATCACATCGACATAGATTATTTTGATATAATTATGATTTGCCTTAATTTATCACAGTCATAATAACATTTCTACATCGTCTCCACCAATTAAGTTGGAGTGCTAATTTTAGTTTTGATTGTTTACTTTTAGAGGATGGTGAAGGAGTTTGGGTTTGGGGTGATGGGATGCATTTATAAAAATGTGGATTGAGGAAGAATTAGAGGAAAACTTGGGCTTAGCATGTTAGAAGTGATCTCAGGTCAAAGAACTTGAACTGGGAAGTTGGAAGAGCCTGAAAATCAGCCATCAGGAAGAAAGTGGCTTATTTAGAAACAGAATTGTTATAAAATATGTGTAGGTGTGTTTCTGATGGGAGAGGGGGGCTCACTACTGGGGTTCACTAAACGGTTTGGTCAATATTACTTGCTTTATATTAGTTTACTGTAATATGAAATATAGTTTAGCACTGTGGTAAGTAGGCTGACTGCTGTTATGTATATAAGAGATAATTAGTACCGGTAATTATAGTTAATTTATCGTATATGGACAATTTCAGTCACTCAGAAAACCAGCTGTAAATCATTGGCACTCCAAATCCAATTACTGTGAAAGTATATTGTCATATAAGAACACCCATGGTTTTAGAGGGTTTTATTTATAGCATAAAATCTTGTCTTATACGCCAGTATGTACAGTACGGTATTGTCACCTGGATGAATGTGTTAATATATCCCAAGAGATTAATTGTGTTCCTTTTCCCTGTGCAGGCCATCTATGTGCCAGCTGATGACCTGACTGACCCGGCCCCAGCCACGACCTTTGCTCACCTGGACGCCACCACAGTACTGTCCCGAGGCATTGCTGAGCTGGGCATCTACCCTGCCGTGGACCCCCTGGACTCCACCTCACGTATCATGGACCCTAACATCATCGGCATGGAGCACTACACCATCGCCAGAGGAGTTCAGAAGATTTTACAGGTGGGGAGTACAGTACATGCATACATACTTAAATTTTAAGACTGAGTGTTCCACACATAAGTGCAGTTTCAGTCTCTTGTCCTAATGGTGGCGTTCCAGGCAACCCTGTTAAAGGCTGCTTCACTTGTCAAGTTCTTGGATTTGAGATCGGCGCATATAGTCCGATCCCAGGTCTTCCTCGGTCCACCCCTTGGTGTAGCTCCCTCCACAATCACAGACCTGCATTTTTTCACCCAATGTTGTTCATCCATTCTCTCCACATGTCCATACCATCCCAGTCTACTTGTACGCATCACTTCGCTAATACTCTTTATACCTAAACGTCTCCTCAGCTCAACATTTGTTATTCTATCCTGTAGCCTGGCCCCACACATCCATCTCACCATTCTCATCTCATTACGCTCCATGCTGTTGACATCCTCTACTTTAATGGCCCATGTTTCGGAGGCATACGTCATTGCACTTCTAACACATGAGGCAAGGCATACACCTTTCCCTTCCAGGGAGAGGCATTCTTTTCATGGTCAGGATTGGCATCAGTTCTCTGAACTTCCCCCAGCCACACCTAATTCTAGCAACAGTGGCAGCCTCGGCCCCACCACCGGCAGAGATGGTATCTCCTAGGTAACAAAACTTGTTCACCAGCTCCAAACTCTCATTTCCAAAATTCACAGCCACAGGATCATCACTTAACACAAGCTCGCCTTTGCACACTACGCACTCAAATTTCTCTATTTCTGACTTATCCTTCGGCAGGGGCCCCTTTATTCTACTACAGCGCTTATTCCCATGGTGTACCCAACATCGACAGATGCTACATTGAATTGAGTTAACGCCCACTCCCTTTCCACACACTGCACATGGGTATGCACCGCTCTTTTCCACATTGCCTCGTCTCAATCTACAATGCATAACCTTGGTTTTGTTAATATTGACTCTTAAACCCTTGCTCGCCATGCCCTCTCCACTCTCTGAATTTGGCCTCAGCATCTTGCATACTGTCAGCTATTAGGACTAAATCGTCTGCATAAAACAGTTCCAACGGGAGTCCGCCTCTAAAAACTCTAGGCAGTGCCTCCAAGACCATAATAAAGAGGAGGGGGCTTAACACTGAACCCTGATGGACTCCAACACGGACTGCGAACTCATCACTCAGTACACCCTTCACCCTCACCGCACTTCGCGAATCCTCATACATCTTCATTATCACACGCACCAGCCACTCTTCCACACCAAGTTTCGTCATAGCCCACTGCACAACATCTCTAGGCACCCTATCAAAGGCCTTCTCCAGGTCTACAAACACAAAGTAAAGATCCCTGCCTTTTAGTAAGTATCTTTCCTGTAGCTGCCTGACTATGAAGATAGCATCGGTTGTACCCCTTCCTGGCATAAAACCAAACTGCATATCATCAATAGAGATGCTTTGCCTGATCAAACCCTCAAGGACTCTCTCACAGACCTTCATGATTTGGTCAAGCATTTTCAGGCCCCTATAATTTCCTCTATCTAGCGCATCCCCTTTTCCTTTGTATATATTTACTATTACACTTTTGAGCCAATCCTCTGGGATTTTCTCATCTTTAATAATGGTGTTTATCAACTCGGTGACTAAGTTTACACCAATCTCCCCTGAGGCTTTTATCATCTCAGCGACAATGTCGGAGCAACCTGGAGCTATTTTAAGCAGCACAAGTGCCACCACTGCATTGAGGCCAGCCCTCTAAGAGTCATTTTGTGACTCGATGGTCTGGTTAAACTACATATTAAAAATAAAAACAAATGCTTGCATTGAATATATTATATTCATCCTTTGTCCAATAAATCGCGAGCATACCTTCTTGAGTAGCAAAGAGCACTAAAACAAATATCCCAGATGGGTCAGGCAATATTATATATTCTGTAAACAGAATTAAAGTTGCCAAACTATTACCATGAGAATTTTTTCTTTGAAATTCAAGTTGATAATATATATTATTGTCACTTCTGGCTCTGTCTCGAGTCGGCCACCCCCAGCTATGGAGTATGTGCCTGAGTACATACAGTACATACTTCTGCATTAATGGAACCCCCTAAACTAAGCTATGCTATCATGGATCTAGTTACAGTGGTTACCTAAATAGCACTATCTGTTGGCCTTTAAAACAAGCAGTGCTAGTATGAAATAATCACATCATCTACTGCTGTTTTTTTTTTTTTTTTTTTTTTTTGACCGATCAGTTTAACCAGACCGCTGAGTCACTGCGTGAGACTCTTATAGGGCCGGCCTCTGCTGCTGCTGCTTTAAAACAAGCAAAATAAATATGCATGTTAAATAAATGATCAGTACAGCATTTTATGGTGTCATATTTATGTTCAGTACAGTCTCTAGCCCCAAAATCCTTGGGACTATGGAGATAAGTCTTGGCATAGCTACTATAGAGGGAAGGAAGGTTTTTAGTTAAAATGTTCTTATTATATTTTTTTAAATCATCCACCAGCTTTATTTTAGGTGTCCTGTCATCCTCTGTATGTGATCCCCATAGAGTTTATTATCATAGTGCTGCCTCGTGTTTAGGATATGATATTGATTGGGATACGATCAGGAATACTCTTTAACCAGTACAGTGTGTGTGCGTATCTCAGCTTATGATTAATAAGATTATTGTAAAACAGACAATTTTATATCTACAGTTCGTACTAATTATGCAGTATGCTTACCTAAACAAGGTAAGCATACTGCGTAATTAGTACTAGCTGCATTAAGTTTTATGTCTCTAGTAATGTTAAAGCAGAAGTGTCGCTTAAAGTAATGTTCAGGGCAAGGCACGACATTTCTGGCATACTTAGTAACTTTAATACTGTTGATGTTGCTAAATTATGCTAAAGCTTGAGGTCATGTTAATTATAAAATTATAGTCCCCATAGCTATAGGTTTCTAGTAAGCCTACATGTCAAACATTATAAACATTTTCCTACAGGATTACAAGTCACTGCAGGATATCATTGCTATCCTGGGTATGGATGAGCTGTCAGAGGAGGATAAACTGACCGTGTCCAGAGCCCGCAAGGTTCAGAAGTTCATGTCTCAGCCGTTCCAGGTGGCTGAGGTCTTTACAGGATACCCGGGCAAGTTTGTGTCCTTGGAGAACACTATTAAGGTGAGAGAAACTGATTTACAGTACAGTATTTTGATTTAAGTTTTAGATAGGTTAAGCCTACTCTTCTATTCTATATGTGTGGTTCTGTATGACCATTTGCCTTCAGTATGTCCTCAAGGTTTATTTAAAGTGGTATAAAAATTACAATTTTACCATGGCTCAAAAAGATTCACTAGGTATGCTTACATGTTTCAAGAGCATATCAATTTTCAGGGAATTTTGAAGGCAACTATACCTAATAGAATTAAATTTTTATAACTTTATTTGAATAAAACTAATTCCATGAATAGTGAATGTAAATAGTTATATGTAATTGATTATGATGGATGACATTCTTAATATAAATCATAGTTGTAGATTTGTTAATGTAATACAGTCCTTCCATTTCTAAATATTTACCCATCATTGTTTCAGAGTTTCAGTGATATCCTGGGTGGTAAGTACGACCACCTTCCCGAGGCGGCGTTCTACATGGTGGGTGACATTGATGAGGTGGCACAAAAGGCTGAACAGCTTGCAAAATAAGGTGTAAACTCAGAGGCCGATAGTCTTCACTCTATCTGTACAATGATGTTCCTTTACTTTATGTTCTGGCTATTAGTGGATGTTTTTATTTTGCTTTGGTAAGACCATTGAGAATCAAGGTGTTAATTTTGTTAAGTTTATTGAAGGACCTTCAAAGAGCTGTTCTCCGGCAGCATGATGTGTGAAGGGGTTGGGGAAAAGATTAGCATAGGATCATGACATAGCACAACTATATATGAAATTAAATTAATTTACCCATTTGATTCCTAAAGGTCATTCCTAACCAAAATAATATGTCCTAATGCAAGCTAGAATAACATTAAGAAGTTCTCATTGTACGGAATGGATTAAACACAGGAGGAATTCAGTCTTCCCTTCCCCCATTACCTATTATAATATTGGGAAGAGGAGAGTGAACCCCTTCCCCATTTCCAGACTATTGCCATCATCCTCAATTCTACCTCATGAAACTCACTACTACCTAACTTGACTCATTCCTATTTCTTTCTACTCTCACTATTTTCTAAGCTTATTTCTGACTTCAAATAAACTTTTGATTTCTCTTAAACCTCAGTACTACCTAACTTTTGTTTTAGTCTCTTATTTCTCTAATCATTACTAAGCTGAGCCAATTTAACTAATGTTTTCTTGCCTTACTATTATTTTATAAGTGAATGTCCCATAAATAAATTGATTCTATCATTGTTCACTCACTTGTACTAAGATTAACTAATGTTACATTATTCACCCCTTCGGGGATCTCAGCGTCCGGCAATAGTTAGGTAGATAGACATTCTTCATTCCTGTTCTTACTTAAATATATTCAATTCTGCCCCTTCTTTTTCTCTCCGTTTAACTATTTTTGTAATTACTTTGACTTTCAAGCCTTCTAACCTCACTGTTATCACTTGGGTCAGTGCTGCATCAAATTGAGCACAGTTCGCTAATTGTTTAATAAGTTGGTCTTTATACTTCTACATATATATTAACTTACTGTTACCAGTATCTTACTTGTGTACATTTAATTCAACTAATTTATATTTCCAGAGTTGAAATTATACATGAAAATACTATCACTGAGAATATAAGTAGTTTCTTTCCTTTCAGTATGTTAATATATATTACTACTTCAGCAGCTTCATTAATTTATTCTCAGTTCAACACTGTAGTTGTCATTGTTTTTATTACCAGTACCGGTATATGACATCCAGTGTTTTCTTATAGTCTGGCCATTCTTTCCATATTTAATTTCTTTGCCCTACCTATGCAGTTTGTGGCAGATTAATGATGTTATATTTGTCCAAAAAAAATAGGGCACTGTTGTTATGAATTATATTTGTTCAAGAATGGGAAGTCTGATACCTTCTTCTCTGTATAGATATTGTATATTGTCCAACATGTCCACCATTCTCAGAAGCTTGGTGAGGAAAGAGATTGATTGTTATCGATCTTGCTGGCTAATTGAATTAAGATTCTGGTTATGATAGAGATGCATAAACAATAATAATTTGGTAAATGTTGATTTTTGTTGCAGGATTCAGTTAGCTTGGGAATTTTGCTAGGGGGAGTTAAATATTGGTAAACATTTATGTTGGCAGAATTCTTTATTAATGATGTTGTGAAGAGGTAATGGTGATGTTGCCTAGTGTACAGTGTGTAATGATAAGACACATCTGGGGTAACTGGGCAGCTCCACCAGTAGACCATTTCAACCAGTAACTCTAAACAATTACACAAAGCCAATACTGTTAAGTTTGGTTAGGTTGATGTTAGTTGAACTTGGTTAAATATGCACTGGTTGAGGTCTACTGGTTGAAATGGTCTACAGGTGGAATTATCCGGGAACCCTCTTCAGGTGTTGGTGACTATTAAACTTCTACCTTGTGCCATCAAGGTAATGAATCATTAACGTAAGGTTTGATATACTGTACTGTATATTATTTGTACATTATTTTAAACACCAATAACCCCTAAATGAAATTAATGAAAGCATGTGATTCCCCCAGGATTCGAACCTAGGATATCTCATACAGAATTTACATCGTCTAACCATTACACCATCAAGCTGAAGCCTAGCAATATGTACAATGTATAGGGTGATTACTAATGTTTGTACATTTTTAAAAGTATAAATTGAAAGACTAAAAGTATTTCTTGAACATATGAAGAAAGTGCCAGTATCCGTAAATAACATACCATATATTTTTACATTAAAATGTAAAACTTGCAAACTAAACAAACCAAAATTGGGACAAGGACAATATAAAGTCAAATTAAATTATCAAAATCGCTATGTGGAAACAACGCTTACTAAAATGAAAATTATTAAATAAAAGAACACAATCCACCACATAGGGTGTACATCACTACATGAGCAAGTTAATCTGTTTCCCAAGCAAACCAATCGCACATATAACAACGCACTATCGTCACGTTAAAGGAAGTAGTCAAGTTTGGGAAGTCCGGGACGTTCTGGCAAATTTTACTAAACTCTGCATGAATAAAGAAACTACATGTTAAATGTCAAAATATTATTTAAAATCAAATTTGCAACATGACAAGACATTAACAATAGTAAATACAAATATTGATAAGATATCTATACTATTACAAAATAATATATAAAATACAGTACAGCACTCACTAACGATAGTGCTATCGGGTAGGTACCTGTAAGCATAGCATGCTTCAAGTGACCCCTATCAATAACTACCCTACAAATAACCTACATTTATAGCACAAATAAACTAAGGAAATCGCAAAAGTAAGCAATTGATACTATCGACAATGAATACATATAATATAAAGAGAAATAATTGCAAAATATGAAGTAACAACAGATTTAAACAATGGGATTTCATAAAGCATATTGATATATTAAATATATACTGAACCCCCTGTACTTAAGCCTAAGAAGATATGATAACATATTTATTTTCTGTTTTCTGGCTATTATTATACAATTTTATTCATAATAGGAAGGGAAGGGAAAGTCAGAGGGTTAATTGCGATAGTCTAGCTTATTCATTCCCTCAGATTCTTCCTAATCTGTATAAAATCATCTAATGATAGCCAGAATATACTGTCATAATGTGTCATAATCTTCAAAGGGTTAAGGCACTCAAGATTACAAGGCAGTATTTTATATTTATTTTTTTCACAAAAAATTATTTCCAATCTTGAGGGTATACTGGGCTAGGTAAACTATTGTCATCATTTGAGATAGCCAATTCATAAACTCTTCTAATGCCTTACTGAGATTCATCCCCCCAACGTATCTAAAGGCAAGTGGGTTACCAATTATTGCTCTACACGATTATGGTGAAATTACATTGTTGCCTATTTTTTATATTTTTATTCTATTCTATTCTATATACTCAGGCCCAATCCCCACTTTTCCTTTTTTTTTTTGGGGGGGGGGACTCAAGACAGAGCCAGAATAGGGACAACACAACAGAAAACAATGAAAACACAAAAACAAAATACAAATTCACACACATCTACAGTAAATCATCCAGAAGACCCAGAGACACCAAGGTCCCTCCAGCACTTCCCCACTATTCTGCATATATTGTTTTTATTATATCATTTATGTATTGGCTTCAATATTCCCCGACACATTTTAGAACATATTTGATGGACTAGCATATTTGTCATTAAAGATGCAAAATATATAATATATATCCACACAATATGAATCAACTTAAAACAATTATTATAACTAAAAAAAAGTTATAATATGGGGCTGTTCGGTCAGACAGCCAGGGGAACGACAACAACAACTCAAAAAATAGGTTAGTTTATGTTAAATTTATAGATTAAAATGTAAAACTTGCAAACTAAACAAACCAAAACTTGGACAAAGACAATATAAAGGCAAAATAACTTATCAAAATTGCTATGTGGAAACAACGCTTACTAGAATAATTAATCTAACTATTCATAAATCTGTGGTTAGGTATTCATATCGATTTTGTGTACTAGTTGGCCCTCTATGTAGGAATTGGGTTGTCTACACTAACATAACACACAAAGCGTTTTTCCTTCTTGTGTTCAGTAGGCTACAGTTTCCAACAAGTGAGCAGGGAATACTAATGGCAACTGTACCTTTTGTTAATATTATGAAGCAGAACTTTCATAGATTATATCATTGACTTTAATCTCATTAAAAAAATATATATACATAATGTAGAACATGTTACATCTACAGCCAGTACTTTGATAGATTATATCGCTGCTTTAAATGCAATTGTTGCAGGTAAAATAATATTCCATTTGTGCAATTTTCAGGGATCAGTATTGATATTGCATAAGCTTATCTGTTTCCCTTAGTTTTTATATTTATCTGCATTACAATTACGATATTTTGCAGATATAATTAATGATACACTATTTAGTCTTGAACATAACAGAGGTTGAAAGCAGTGTATGCAGGATTATTGTACATTTCTATAAATAAAGCAGGGTCGTGCACTTTTTAATGAAAGCAGAACTATTCTAGTTGATTAATTTTATTCCCTTGATTGTATTGGGGGGGGGTTAGACCTAGAAGGATGTGGGTTCAGATACTTTGGTCCGATCTCAAAACAAAGAACTTGACAGAGGCAGCCCAAAACAGGGTGGCTTAGGACATAAGACTGAAACCACACTGTGGATGAAACAGTCTTGAAACTTCTATGTATTTTTTTTTTTTTTTTTTTTTTTTTTTTTTCTATATTCCAACTTACTTCCTCTCGGGCATAGGCGGAGAGCCTTAACATTCACCGCTTTACAATGAACAGTGAAGCCTGTGAGGTCTTGTTCCAGTCTAGGGAGTGAGACATGCGAAGCACGTAGAATACAACGAGCACCTGCCATCTTGCCCTCACATGAGGCACGGTGCTCACTCATGGCCCGAAACGACCCCAACTCTGAAGCCACCCCGCTCCCGTGCTTCACTGTTTCACCCCCTACACTCGGACTCTCACACTTACACACACACAACGCCACCTGTTGAGCAGATAACTCACCATGTACTAAAACTATGTATGTACTAAAGTAGATAGTTATAGGGACATTGTGTTGCTTTAAGAACATATATTTTCCTCTACTCCCTTCCATTCCATTCCTAACATCCATAGCATCATTACCTCTTCAATGGGTTGTTTCTTACCCCTGATCCAATACCACAAGTCATTTTTATTAAGCCTTTCAGCACTATTGTGTACCTTCCATTGCCATCTCTAGAAGATGGCAATATAACGTAACATTATGTATCATAATTAAATACTATTGACTTGTTGATCCTGCACCCTAGCCTTCAAATCAGTTTTCACCGAGGATGTGATCTCTGAGAAGGTAAAGTCTCCAGGGCAAAAAGCCTCCAGTAAAAATATGGACATTCGGAAGTGCTAAGAGACTAGAAAGTCTCCTGTCATATTCAGCTAGAAACCAGAAAGGTAATGACTTCATTCGTGATCTAATGTATATACAGTATTTTGCCAATAATAAATAAATAATAAAAATCCTGAGTAACCCTGAGAATAGTTGCTTTAATTGTTGTTTCTGTTTGGGCTTTGTCTCGTGTCGGCCACTCCCAGCAGTGGGGTATGTGCCTGAGTTTATACATACATACATGAGTAATAAGATTTATTCAGACCAAAGCAGCAAATATGTGACTCAAACAGTCCTCCACATATGAAATAGAAATTTAACGTTTTACCTTCATAGGAAACTTGAAGATCTCGGCATACACCTAGATCATGAAGAGGCTATAGATATATGTTTAAATAGTCTTCTTAATACAAGAACAATTATGTTATTTCAGACTTACTATCAGGCTACTTCGATTTTCTTAACATTAAAATGTAAAACTTGCAAACTAAACAAACCAAAATTGGGACAAGGACAATATAAAGTCAAATTAAATTATCAAAATCGCTATGTGGAAACAACGTTTACTAAAATGAAAATTATTAAATAAAAGAACACAATCCACCACATAGGGTGTACATTACTACATGAGCAAGTTAATCTGTTTCCCAAGCAAACTAATCGCACATATAACAACGCACTATCGTCACGTTAAAGGAAGTAGTCAAGTTTGGGAAGTCCGGGACGTTCTGGCAAATTTTACTAAACTCTGCATGAATAAAGAAACCATATGTTAAATGTCAAAATATTATTTAAAATCAAATTTGCAACATGACAAGACATTAAAATAGTACAAAATACAGATATTGATAAGATATCTATACTATTACATAAAATAGTAGAGGAAGGAAATACATAAAGTTAATAGAGTGGTTGGGTAGTAGAGGGAATGAAGATTCCGAGAGGCAGAAACGAGCGAGGTACGTGGAGAGTAAGAGGGTGGTGAAGAGAGTTGTTGTTGTTGTTGTTGTTCCCCAAGCTGCCTGGCCGAACAGCCCCAAGGCCCCGAGTAAGGCCAAGGCCATAAACGAGCGCCCCCACAGAACCTCCCTGCCGACCACAATAAAGCCTGGGTGACCGAAGCCACTCCATGGCGGGGAGCTGAGAGGGTGCGTAAACGCCCGGGAAACCAAAGCCCCACCCAGGGCCCTGTGCCCCTCAGCAATTATGAAGAGAAAGTTGAGGGGCAAAGGAATAATGTGACGCTTTAGCTTCCAATCTTGGTAGATTGGGAGGTCAATCCACGGAAGAGACGCCGTCACTTGAGATTTAGAAAATATATAAGTAAAAGGAACAGTCAGAGTAAGCTATGGGTATGGCAGAGATCGCTCAGGTCTCACTCTGATAGACCAGCCCATCGCCATCGGTGAAGAGAGTAGTGAAGGAAAGTAAGAGAAGAGTAGATGAGGAATTTGGAAGGAATCTGAGTGTAAAATGGAGGGAGAGTAAGAAACTGTTCTGGAAAGAAGTCAAGAAAGTTAGGGAAGGTAGCAAGGGAAACAGTAAGGGTGTGAAAGATAAGAATGGGAGAATGCTAGCCGAGAAGCAAGAGAGAGTCGAAAGATGGAGGGAGTACTTCAGTGAGTTGCTAAATGAAAGGAATGAAGAGCCAGCAAACATAGCTGGATATGGTATGGGAGGGAGAAGAAGAGAAGTAGTGGAGGAGGTGGGGATCAGGAGGTCAGAAGTGTGGGAAGCCATGAAAAGAGTGAAGTTGGGGAAAGCACCAGGAACAGATGGAGTGTGTGGGGAAATGTTGAGGTATGGTGGTGAGATAGTGATAGAATGGGTATGGAAAATGTGCAAACTAGCATGGGAGAAGGGGAGTGCACCCGATGACTGGAAGACTGGCATAATAGTCCCCCTATATAAGGGCAAAGGGGAAAGAGGAGTGTGTGGTAACCACCGAGGAATATGTCTTCTAAGCGTAGTAGGGAAGGTATACAGTAGGGTAGTGATTGAGAGAGTGAGAGTGAGAACGGAGAAATGGATAGGCGACGAGCAGGGAGGTTTTAGGAAGGGAAGAGGATGTGTAGATCAGATTTTTACCCTGAATTGTGTTGTGGAGAAGTATCTGGAGAAGAAACAAAAGGTGTATGTTGCCTTTATGGACTTAGAGAAGGCCTATGACAGAGTGGATAGAGAAGGTTTGTGGAAAGTACTTAGAATATACGGAGTAGAGGGCAAGTTGCTGAAAGCAGTGAAGAGCATGTATGAGGGTGCAAAGGCGGCAGTACGTGTGGAGAGTGAGCAGAGCGAGTTCTTTGACCTGAATGTTGGTTTGAAACAGGGGTGTGTGATGTCCCCGTGGTTGTTTACTGTATATATGGATGGAGTTATGAAAGAAATACTATCAAGAGCAGTGGATGTTGGTGTATCGCTGAAAAGGGAGGGAATTGAGTGGAAGCTACCTATACTGCTGTTTGCGGATGATACAGTTCTGATGAGTGATAATGAATGGGAGTTGCAGGGTCTGGTAAATGAGTTTGGAACAGTGTGCGAAAAATGGAATTTGAAGGTAAATATGGGGAAGAGCAAGGTTATGGTCTTCGAAAGGGGTGAAGTCACAGAGTGTGAGGTGAAGCTGAACGGTCAGGCTATGGAGATCGTCAACTCTTTTAAGTATCTGGGCAGTGTGTTGAGTAAAGATGGGACTATGGATGAAGAGGTGCGGGAGAGGGTACAACAGGGTAAGAGGGTTGTAGGAACGCTAAAAGCAGTAACAAGAAATAGGGTGGTCAGTATGGAAGTGAAGAAGTCCTTGCATGACAGTGTGGTAATCCCGACACTGACTTACGGAAGCGAAGCATGGACGTTGGTTGAGAGACTCAGACCAAGAGTGAGAGCAGTGGAAATGAATTACTTAAGGAGTGCGTGCGGAGTTACATGGAGGGATAGACAGACTAATGAGGAAGTAAGAAGGAGGTGTGGTGTGGAGGTAGATGTGCTGGAATGTGTGAAAAGGAACAACTTGAGATGGTTCGGCCATATGGAACGTATGGAAAGCGAGAGAATGACTAAGAGGGTGTACGAGAGCGAGGTGGAGGGACAGAGGGGGAGAGGTAGACCGAATATGAGGTGGAAGGATGGAGTGAGGAACTACATGAACGAAGGCGGTGCTGGTTGGGGGGGGGGGCGTCGACTGACTGGGGACAGAGGTGCATGGGGGCGGTTCGTTCGTGGCCACCCCTTCGGGGATCACGGCGTCAGGCAATAGATAGATAGATAGAATAAAAAAAACAAGGCTCATACACCCTATATTCATGGGAAATTTGCAACAATTTGTTTTGAACTGTTGTATATAGAATAGCGGTGGAAAGCTATTCTGAGGAAGCAAATCTAAGAAGAACAAACATTCTGCACTGTGGAGGAGTGATGGTCCAGTCATGGGTGCTGACAGAATATCCAGTAACAAAGAAAGCTGTGAGGAGGTGGCAAAATAGATGAAAGTTCATCTGAACATTTTCCTTAAAAGTATCTGTTGAATAATGCAAGAGATGCAACAATTCTTTGTAGATTTAAGGAAGGAATTCTTCTACGGTCGATGTTATATTGATAATTTTTAAAGTTTTCCTATATCCCTCTGTCTCGGTGTCAGTTTTACACATCCACCCTACAAAAGTAAGCCTTATTTCATTTTTGAGCGCACATGACTTTCGTAAATAATGGTAAGCTGCTCGTCACTGAAGAATTCACGAACTCTATAAATAAATCCAAGTTTCTTTTAGGTAGTTTTGGCAACAAATCTGACGTGAGGTGTCCAACTTAGGCTTGAATTGAGGGCTACACCGAGGATCGTGATACTGGAAGAAATTAGAATATTTATTTGATTGAAAATTGTGTAGGATTCGTATGGATTCTTTCTAAATGCCTAGTTTTGTTTTACCTGTTTTAAAAGAAGACTCCCTGCTTTCTTTTCTGCAGGCATGCCGGGAGTACCACATACCTTTGCATCCGTTTGGCTGTTTATCGGTTTTTCTGTAAACAAGATATCTCTAAAGGTTATGAACCGATGTTCACAAAATTTGGTGGGCAGATAGGATATGCGCCAAGGAGAAAATATTTCCATTTTGTAGGTGATCAGTAGAGCGCATACCTCCGCCATTGTAGGCAGAGGTACGCGCTCTCCCGAGTGCCCTCCAGTTACCATTAATATCAAGGGCCAAAATGTTCTTATAGATCTGGGTTCCAGGATATGATCCGGATTGCCTCCTAAATTGCATCACTTCTACCTTGGTGCATATCCTATCTGCCCACTAAATTTAATGACAATTGGTTCATAGTGCACATCCTATCTGCCCACCAAATTTCGTGAGAATCTCCGGATCCCCTCATATATTGAATAACTTTTCTCAGCGCATATTGTATTTTCCACAAGGTATACAAACATAGACTATAGGAACTATCACCTCCAGAACACAATATAGAATAGTGACTTCTAACTTTATGAGTACTGGTGGATGACCTATGATATAAGAGACATAATGATAGGCTACAGTTGTTTTTACCATGTATTTTGCTATAATGTAAAAGGATAATGTGAAAAGGAAATTTGATGAGTATGTTTTTAATAATAACCCAATTGTTTTGCTATGTATTATAATATTTAGGTAGGACAACATTCAAAAGACAATACTATACAACTATTGAATGTGATCTTGTTTTAATGCTATAGAGATATTTGGAGGCTAGGACATCAAGCAGGCTGTTGTATTGAGTACTTCCACTGCCTTTATCCCACCTTGATTAGTTATTGTACAGAAATGTTAAACAACGATGATTGTTGATTTATACTTATAGATGTGAGCATTCACCATTCAGTCAGAATCTGATTGGGCACGTGTGTGTGTTATATTAAGTTGTAAAACCTTTAACTTAAAATTAACCTGACTTAAATCCAGCCCAAATTAACAAGCATCTACAGTATATTACAATTATGCACCAGCATGGCACATGTAGCTGAGTCGAGTCTCGTGTTACATTGTTAGCAGGAGCACTGTTTACACTTCTCACCATCTTCAGGACAATTGTAAGGACACTCAAAGGGGTCACAGTTACAGGATATACAGCCTCCCTTGCCCCTCATCTCCACACACCCACTATGGCACGCTATATCGGGACACGCATCACAGTCACACTTGTCACAACCAGCCGCAGTCTCTGTCACATTACAGCCTGGTCCACACGTGACAGGGGGGCACATTCGACATGCACAGATGGAACACTTGCTGTCCTCAGAGGGTGAACACTGGGAGGGACAGTGACACATCTCACACCCACGTCTGTCTGTCACCAAGGGACAGCCGTCATCACAGGTCTCAGGCGGTGGGGGACAAGGTGGAGGACAGTCACATTCCTCGCACCCCATTTCGTTCTTCCTCGTGCCACAATTCTCGGGGCAAGTGACCTCCTCGCATTCCATCTTACGGCATAGACACCGCGGGCAGCCCTGGAAGTCATGCCCGATGCAGCTAGTGTGGCAGAGCAGGAGGGCGTACGGACACCACTTCGGGGGCAGATAATCGCAGTGGCATTGTGGACAGCCTGTTTCATCCCTCACACGTTTACAGGGTGGGCAGGAACATGACTCCAGGGGCTTACACTGAATGTTACAGTCACACTTGACACAACCGTACTCATCCCTGAGCATGGCACATGCCTGGTTACACTGTACCGGCTGGCACTTGTGTTGGTTTGTACAGTCACATTCATGACAATTACCTCGCTTCACAATTAAATTGCAGTCAGGGGGACACACGTCGATGGGCTTACATCCTGTTGAATAAAAAAAAATCAACAATTATCTCAACAATAGTTAAATAAGTGTATAATCAATACACAGCCATGCAGGTTTGCATTATGGAAATTTATCTATTTATATATTGGCAGACACGTCCTTATTCCCCTTTATAAAAGTGGCCATACACAAAATGCTCCCAAGCGGACCTGTCCCCCCGGTACAACCTGGTACAACCTGTGCCAGTGTATTTAAGGACTTCAAGGATTGACCACTCAACTTTGGGTCCATCCAACTCCGAGGCCTTCTATGTATATTTTTAGCACTAGTATTCAACAGTGTTGAGCGGCTAGTCCATCCACCAACCTGCTTCACTCTTAGGTGAGCAGTAAGGATTTGTATAAGGTTTACTCCCCTAGACAGGTTGCCAACCAAGGCTGACGAATCTCATCCACCCAGAGTAATAATAATAATAATGCACAAAATAGTGTCCCTAAATCTAGTAAATATTTTGTTTTGTCTGTAAGACAACTAAATGAATCTAGCCTTACTTGAGCCTTTTCCTTCATTGGTGGATCGTGTAACAGTGAAGGATGTCCAGACCATTCCCAGGGTAACAGCCAACACCGCCACTACCACACACAACCTCCCAGCCATGGCTCCCTATGGCACTGTTCCTAACGACCACCTCACATACCGGCACCCCACCAACACACTTCCACCAATACCTTCCCTTTACTTGTTGATTCTCCTTTGCTACTGTGTCTTTAGTACAGGCTTTTCTGTGTTTTTCTGTCTCTTATTATGGTTTAGTTTATTTGGTGCTTGGGTTTGTCATTTAATTCAATTCAGTGGGGGGTAACAGTCCACAAAACCTCCCCACAAAACGTCAAGTCAAGAACACTTCAGCACTTCAGCGTCTGGTTTTTCCATGCGGTAACAGGCAAGGGAAGCCATGTCTTCGTCTCCTGCATAGCCGTATTGCAAATGAGAAACTGAGGCAGCTAGAAGGGTAAAGGATAAAGGTCTTTTGTCAATATCTCAAGGTTAGTATCCATCGAGGCTGCTACTTTTCTTTCCTCAACACACAACATTCGCCACCATGACCCAGTGTTTGTAAACGTCGCTGCTTGAACTTCAATAACCTCCTGCAGTTTAATTGGGAAGCATCATAACTTTAGGTTCATAAGCCAGTCTTGCATTGAGTGCTAGGCAATTACAAGGTTTTAATCCGTTCGTGAATCGATTTTTCTTTAATTTAAATCTACCCTTCATTCTTGTTATCACCAAACATCTCTTAATAAACTAAAGCCGGTATCACACGAGCACGTTTTCCCTCAACATTTATCCTCAACACTGGTCTGGCAGCATAGGAGGTCGGTTACCTAAATGCATCTACCACCAGTCTAGTTTTCGATACCAGTGCAAAATATTCCAGAAATGTTGCCAAAAAAATGTTGATCATCGAATGTTGACTATAAAAGCTCTTGTGTGATACCGGTTTAATGAAGGGCCTTTACTAGTCTGAAATTTCACTTATATTTTTATTAGTTTTAAGTTACAAAATGGTCTACGTATGAGGAGATATATCGTTTTGTGGTAGTTGGTATCGTCTTCATCTGATTAAGTTGGGGAGAATGTAGGCACCAATCGAGCAGGGCAGTACCCAGTGGAGGACACATAAGCATATCATAAGGAGTTGCTGGAACTCCTGTTTCATCTGCCTGGCTTCCTCCACCGTTTATATTTGTGCTTCACCTACACAGAGAGTAATCCAGCTAACTCACAAAAAACCTCCTCCTATTCATTTCACTACACTTAATAAGCACACCACACTTCTTTCCAACACACATAAATTACCTCTAACATACCTTGATATTGGTTCTCTATCACTCTTTCAACTTTGGAGGGGGGGGGGGGGCACTTGTTACAGGTAGTTTTGCCTTTTGTCTCCTTCATGCACATAGCAAAACAGTCTATTTCTGTTTTAGGTTGATGCATTAGCAAATAAATGTTTTGCGTGTCAAAAACCTGGTAAACTTAAGGGGGGTTACCTGCTTTGTTCTCCCCTTTTCTCTCTTTCTCTGGCTTGTATCCATTCGGCCCCATTCAGCCTACTGTTTTAAGACATTTATCCCCATCCAAGTGTCGATTGTATTCCTGGCGAGCGGTAGCGAGCTAGCATATTTTTAGAAATATTTTTGACAGCAAGCTAAATTTGTAAATTTTTCGATAGAAAAATTTCTCAGGCGAAGCCGGATTTCTCCATACGATGCTGGCTCGGTATCGCTCGCCAGGAAGAAATAAACACCTGGATGGGGATTAACGTCTTAAAACAGTGGGCTTAATGGGGCCGAATGGATTCAACCCAGAGAGAGACAAAAAGCAGGTCACCCCGCCTTAACAAGAGTAATGTTGACGCTGTATTATGGCTTATGTCTAACTGACCCAATAGCCAAGGAGTAAGTTAGACGGATCAAATAAGTATATACACAATAAAGAAGTAATTCCAATTAAAAACAAAATTCACGGCAAGAAAATTATCTGGTAAGCAACTAAGGAGAGCAAAAACGGACAGAATCTTGTTGTCCAGAAAACTACAAAACCGAACCTTAACCCTTTGAGTACCAGCGACGTGTGTTATGTTTTATTCTAGCCATATTTAGACGATATTATGCAGCTTAGGAAGGATCTGTGGTAGTTAAAAGGGTTGGTGAAGGGAGTTTGAGGCCTTATTATTGCTAGAGGTCCTCCCGAAGCTTAATAATATGGTCTAATAGTTGCCAGCATATGATAAAAAAAAGACGCCCCCGGTACTGAATGGGTTAATTGTTCTCTGAAGCCGGAGTCACACGAGCCCTTTTTCGAGCAATTTTTACGGGCAATTATGGTTTGGAAGCTTCAAAAATTACACTATCAGAATTCAGCCGCCTAACATAATCTACCTTCAGTCTAGTTGCCGATACCCGTGCCAAAATGTCCCTAAATATCACCAGAAAAAACTTGCTCATGGAAAATTGACGGAAAAAGCTCTCGTGTGATAGCGGCTTAAGACTGATTATAATGGATACCTCCTATAGGCCAAAACGCTTGATCGTTAAGGGGAGGCAGACCGTTTTTCTGGACCCCCTTCTCCCTAATGTTTAACCCCACTAGTTTTGACATTTTAAGACGTTGGTTCCATTAGTTTGGGGATTTTATGACCTTTCACCTCATTTCTTTGTCAATATTTAGGACCCTTCGTGCCATTTAGGTGTCGATGTTTTCCTGGCGAGCGATAGCAAGCCTGTAATTTTAGGAGGTATCGGCCTTTGGCCGGGACATTTTTCTACCGACAAATATACAAATCTATCTTGAAGGGGGTCTACGGGATGCTTTTCTAAGTTTGATGAAGGTCTAGCGAGGAAACTGAAATTTTTTATAAATAAATTAATTAATAGACCAAACAAACAGCCACTGTCCCCTTAAGCTCTATAACTCACAAAGGACTGGAGTAATTGCGATAATAATGTTTATAACATTTGGGAAGGGTCGGCCAGGGAAGAGGTGTGGACATTTACAGCCCAATCACTTTAGCCCTTTTTGAATGAGGTTAGGGTTCACGATTTCTGACCTACCTACTTGGAACAGGGTATAGTGTACGAAGGTCTCTCTCTCTCTCTCTCTCTCTCTCTCTCTCTCTCTCTCTCTCTCTCTCTCTCTCTCTCTCTCACACTCAAGCGGTGGTGTGTTTATCGGTACACACGCTTATTATGCATGCTTACGAGTACATTTTTCGATTGTTAAACCTAAATAAAATTATCTAGATCAAACTTAACCTACCTAACCTAACCTAAAACACACTGTTTCAAAGCATTTTGAAGGTGTGTGTACACTTAAACTGTCGCCTCAAACCTAGTGTAGTGTACCTGCAAACCTACACATTTATTAAATGTTGTACCTTTAAGCACACCACCGCTTGTCCACACACATACACATACATACCCCCCCCCCCCCCCCCACACACACACATACATACATACACACACACATACATACACCCCCCACCCACACACATACATACACCCCCCACCCACACACATACACACACACACATATCCCCCCCCCCCCACCCCCCACACACATACATACACACACATACACACATATACTCACACACACACACACCTATAACCAAGAAGGCTCAGTCAAAACATAGGGTTGGGAAACATTACACACTCTCCTAACAACCCATTGCTATGATACGGCTGGGTGTGTGTGTATATGTGTGTGAGAGAGAGAGAGAGAGACTTTTTGCACAGTTGGCCACATCGTTTTGAATACACTCCTTTATTTTATGTGTGGAAGGACAATTTGTGTGTGTTCGTTGTTTTGTGTTGTGTTTTGTGTTGTCCCTGTTCTTGCTCTGTCTTGAGCCGGCCACCCCAAAATAATAATAATAATAGTAATAATAATAACAAAATAAATAATAATAGGAAAAGTGGGGATTGGGCCTGAGTAAATAGATAGATAGATAGATAGATAGATAGATAGATAGGATTATACATTTAATGGGAAGTATTTGTTTTATTCTGCTACCCCCTTCCCCTTCATGTTTAGCTCCATAAGTTTTCACATTTTAAGACTTTCACCTATTTCTTTGTCAATATTAAGACCTTTCGTGCCATTTAGGTGTCGATTTATTCCTGGCAAGCGATAGCGATTTGCGATTTGTTCTTTTAAGAGGTAGGGCTTATATATTTGTCTATGTATTTATTTATATATTATTTTTTTTCAGTTTCCTCGCTAGAACTCAATCAAGCTAAAAAAAAAAATAGACACCCTTTCAAAATAAACTTGTAAATTTTTCGGTAGACAAATGTTCCGGCCAAAGGCCGGTTTCTCCTTATATTGCAGGATCTTTATTGCTCGCCAGGAAAAATTCGACACCTAAATGGCACGAAAGGTCCTAATATTGACAAAGAAATGGGGGTGAGAGGTCTTAAAATCGCCAAACTAATGGAACAAACGCCTTAAAATCTCAAAACTAATGGGGCTAAACATGAGGGAGAAGGGGGTCCAGAAAATACAACCAGCAAGTCCAGCACACCAATTCCCCTTCCATATAATCACCGAGTGTATGTAAACAAAATTGTTTGTCCGACTGTACATTTCTCTGTACATTGGTAAGTTTGTGGTAATATAGTGCAATGCTTTGAATGTTTTGGAAATCTGTGCTGGCTATGATTGGACGATTTTCTTCAGTGATATAACAAAGCCACTCCAACAGCTTCCTCTCTCTCCAACACCCCTTCTCCCCTCTCTACACTCTTCAGAAAAATAGGAAAAGTACAATGTAGATACGAGGTGCCGTTGTAAAGGCTTATCCCTCAATACCTTCACCTGACCTGACCTATACGAGCTCCTGTGGTTATCCCTTACAAGCAGAAGACTTGTTTTGTTTTAGTTTAGGAAGAACCTCTCGGAATCAAATAAATAATCCTTTAACTTTGATAAGTCCCTCCTGAATACTGTAAAAAATGCTTGATAGAGGTCTAGGGAGCAATTAATTTCCCCCCCCCCCTCTCTCTCTCTCTCTCTCTCTCTCTCTTAAGCTGATATTTAATTTGTCTCTTTGATTCTTAGAGGGCCTTCCAAAGCTAACATAAAGTTGTCAAATATTAGCCAGTATTAAGTAAAGTGGTGAGGGCTGGTCCTATCCAGAGTGAGGTTTGGCACCCTCTACCCAACCTTAGCCGTTTCTGTCTGTCTCTTTTTACTGTCCTACTTTTCTTTCTGGGGACAAGAGGCTAGGAATCCTCCTCCCCTTGTAAAATTCACCTACTAGACGAGACAGAGGCGAGGGAACGCGAAAGTGGTATTCCCGGACCCTAAAAACTGGAACTTTAAATATTGTTTCTGTTCGGGCTCTGTCTCGAGTCGGCCACCCCCAGCTATAGGGTATGTGTCTGAGTATATACATACATGCATAAAGTGATAACTCAGCACCTTACGCTCTAACAGTTAAGAGAGCCCACCTCGCTTTTTTTCTCTTTTTCTCCCTCTATCTATGGCTTGTATCCATTCGGCCCCATTCAGCCTACTGTTCTAAGACCTATACCCCCATCCAGGTGTCAATATTTTCCTAGCGAGCAATAGCGAGCCATCAGGCCGTAGCTCGATTGGTAGAGCGTTCGCCTGCTAACTGTGAGGTTGACGGTTCAAGCCTCGGGCCAGCCAGTGAGTTATTGGCAGAGGCGCGTTCGGTAGACCTATCGTTTAGGGCCGATAGCTCTAGCGAACGCGATAGCCGCCGATTCGACGAATCGGCGATCGAAAACGATTGCTGTTTTAGCTATCAGAGCGATCGGTCCTGGGAGGTCGATCGAATGATCGCCGAGAATGTAAACAAACCATTTAAAGTTATTATATTGCTAATAATATAGATTGCGTATCGTGTTTCCCCTTCTTGAATACAATTTATGTAAATATTAAACACACTACGAAAAATAGGCGAAAAATAAAGCAATTCTTGTTGCGATGTCTTCTTCTTCTTCTTCTTTCTTGGGTCAAAGGGCTATTGTTATTGTTTACAAAGCTCTGGCAGACCGATCGGCGATCTGTGTCGTTCGGTATTGAAATCGAAACACCGTTCTATCAAGCGCTATCAGACGAATCGGCGATAGGTCTACCGAACGCGCCTCAGATGTCAGTGCTGTTGGTCAACGGTGCAGTCTAGCAATCTGTGGCAACTATTCACTAAGTCCCTGATTCATCAGGGCACCCACCCTAGCCTTGCTATTCAGCAGGGAGTGTATGGTGGTAAAAACTGCATTATCATATAAATATTTTGTTTTGGCAGCAAGCTAAATTTGTACATTATTTTATAGAAAAATTTCTCCGGCGAAGCCGGATTTCTCCATACAATGCTGGCTCGCTATCGCTCGCCAGGAAGAACTCGACACCTGGATGGGGATAAACGTCTTAAAACAGTTAGCTGAATGGGGCTTAATGGATACAAGCCAGGGAAAGAGAGAAAAGGAGAAACAGATAAAAAAAGCCGATGACCCTTCTTAAATTAGTACTTGTAAATGGCTCTGAGACAGATGCTCATAGCTATAATTATACAGCTGTTTGTTTGTTTTCCTATCCACCATGTTTCATTTACTGCCACATAGTATTACTTTCTTTTTACTTGTTTATATGTGTTATTATTAGTTATCTGTAGCTTATGTTAGAGACAGTACAGTAACAGAGACCTTTCGCTCCATTTCTTTGTCACTGTTAAGACCTTTAATTATAATAGAGGGGTTAATGAATACCAATATATCTTTATAGGGGTTTATTAATAGGCACTCTTTAATAATTTACTCTTTCCATAGCCATACTATTCTACGATCACATCTTTAACCCGTTCAGTACCAGGGACGTCCTTTGCATCATATTCTGGCCACTTTTACAGGGTTTTATTCAGCTTAGGAAGTACCTGTAGCAATAATAAGGCTTCAAACTACCTCAACCAACCCTTTTAACTACCACACATCCTTCCTAAGCTGCATAATATCGTATAAATATAGCTAGAATAATATATAGTACACGTCGCTGGTACTCAAAGGGTTACACTGCTTCTCGTAATTCTACTTTGAATGGACAAATACAAATTATATATCTAATGATAATGTCAGGCAGGTTGGGAGAGAGGTATCCTGACCAGGTTTCGAAGCCACTCACCCCAGGTATATTTGGGAAAGTTGGGCACCGTAACCACTCGGCCACTCAGCTCATGGCCGAGTGGTTACGGTGCCCAGCTCTCCCAAATATACCTGGAGTGAGTGGGTCGAATGCTGGTCAGGACACCTCTCTCCCAGCAAATTATATATCCCATATTAACCTTTTCAAGAACCCATTACGCATTTATGTTCTGCTTTTCGGCTATAATTGGACGATTTTACTCAGATTAGGAGGGGTATGTGGAAGGAAGTCAGAGGGTTAATTGGGTAGTCCTTGCCCTTATAGATCATTTCTAAACTGTCTAAAAATCGTCTTATGATAGCCAGAACAAACTGTCAAAACGCGTCACAGTCTTCAAGCGGTTAATATCCTCCCTAAATTAACAGTCAAAATCAGGGTTCTTGGATTAATGAAAGCGTGTGGTCCTCCCGGGATTCGAACCTGGGATACCACATACAGATCTTAAACACTCTAACCATTACACCACCAAGACAGTTTAAGGTTAAGTACATGACTACGATTGATATCCATTTATCGAATACTGGATATTAACCTAATCATGTACTGTACCCAACTGCACACTGAATAGCCTAATATTTAAGGGGGGATGGATCGGTTTTCTGGTCACTATTCTTCATCATGTTGAACCCCATTAGTTTTCAGATTTTAAGACGTTACGCCCATTAGTTTGGCGATTTTAAGACCTTTCGCCCCTTTTCTTAGTCAATTTTAGGAATTTTAGTGTCATTTAGGTGTCGAGTTTCTTCCTGGCGAGCGATAGCGAGCCTGTAATTTAGGAGGAACCGGCCTTTGGCCGGGACATTATTCTACCGAAAAATGTACACATATATCTTGAAGGGGGGTCTTTTTTTTTTTTTTTTTTTTTTTTTTTGTGTGTGATGGAGGTCTAGGGAAGAAACTCAAATAAATAATAGATACATTAACAAATTGACAAAAAATGAACCATCCCCCTTTTGTATGAGGGCCCAGATCTCATTATGTCTCCCAAACACAACAGCTCTAGAGTGTTCAACAAAACCATACCCATTATCCTTAGTTGGTATGTGAAGATACAGTGTTGGTATATAGATGCTTAGTTATGGTCTGGGTGTGGTGTCCCGAGTTCGAATCCCGGGAGGACCATATGCTTTCATTAGTGTATTCAAGTGTATTGGGGTTTGTAATTGAGGATTAATGTTAAGAACCCCTTTCTCCCTCATGTGTAGCCACATTGCTTTGGATATTTTAGATGTTCGCCCCATTAGTTTGGCGATTTTAAGAACTTTCGCCCCATTTCTGTCAATTTTAAGACCTTTCGTGCCATTTAGGTGTAGATTTGTTCCTGGCGAGATATAGCAAGCCTGTAATTTAAGTGGAGGCCGGGACATTTTTCTCCCGAAAAATTTACAAATTTATCTTGAAAGGGGCTCAAGGGGTGTAATTTTTAGCTTGATGGAGGTCTAGGGAACAAACTAAAAACCTCCCCTTAACCCATTATGTACCAGGGACATCATTTTTAATCAGATTCTGGCAACTATTAGACGATTATATTCAGCTTAGGAAGGACCTTTAGCCATAATAAGGCTTCACTATATCTCAACCAACCCTTTTAACTACCACAGATCCTTCCTAAGCTGCATAATATTGTCAGAATACAGCTAGAATAGAATATAGCACACGTCGCAGGTACTGAAAGGGTTAAGAGCAGATTTATAGTTATTGGTCCATTGATTTATTTATTTATTTTTAGTTTATTCTCAAGACCTCCATCAAGCTTTACAAAAAATACCTCCCAAGACCTCCCTTCCACTTAAATATATATATTTTTCAATAGTAACATTTCCTGGCTGAAGGCCTGTTCCTCCTAAATTACAGGCTCGCTTGCCTTGCCAGGAAAAAATATCGATGCCTAAATGGCACAAAAGGTTTCAAAACTGCCAAACTATTGGACCGAACAGCTTACAATCTCAAAACTAATGAGGGAGAAGGGGGTACAGAAAAACAATCCTCCCCTTAACCCCTTCACCACCAGTACGCAATTTTCATCATATTCTGGTTCCCATTAGATTATCTTAGTTTCTAATCTACCTATGCAACTCAAATGGGTAAATACCATCTCAAAAACCCTATTAGCAACATAGGTCCTTCTTAAACTACATATAATCATCTAATTTTAGTCAGAATCAAAGGTAAAAAGGCGTCATGGTGCTGAAGGGGTTAAACAGATAGGTAGGACATGTAAAGGTGCAGCCACACTTGCTCTAAGCAAGTGTTTGGAACATGGTTCGGACCTTACCACGATCATGGCTATACTCATGTTTGAAATACTAGTGACACAGACATGTTGGTGCCTCTTCTCTGACTCATGTTGGTAGCACTGGTGTGGACAAGGTTCATAACATTGCCTATGACATGTTTGTGACATGTTGCTAGCATACTTGAGGTATGACTCTTATCATGTCACGAGCAGTGTTTTGGACAATTTGCTAGGGCAAGTGAGGCCGCACCTTTAGAGGATGACAAGAAGAACCACAATTACAAACTTCCCACCCTGTGTATGGATCTGTGTTAACGCCTAGGGGAACATTGGGGGATAGCAATAAAAAACTTCATACCCTGTTTATGGATCTGTCTTAAAGCCTCACAGTGACAGGGGGTAAGGTTGGGGGATAGCAATCACAAACTTCCCACCCTGTGTATGGATTTGTGTTAACACCACACTGAGGGGAACATTGAGGGATAGCAATCACAAACTTCATACCCTGTGTAAAGACCTTAAGCGCCACAGTGATAGGGGGTAACATTGGGGTATTAGCAATCACAAACTTCACACCCTGTGCCTGGATCTGTCTTAATGCCACACTGAGCGGAACATCGGGGTGGACTACAAACTTTGCAATTACAAATATCACAACCATTAGTCCCCTTGTCGATTTGGCAACTTAAGGGGCAGCCCCTAACTGGATGACAAATAGAACAGTCACACACTTTACAGCCATTTTTAGCCATAGTTATCCTGCACTCTGCTGGACAATTTGTAATAGGGCGGCATTTATTACAGTCACACATATCACATCCATGTCTATCCTTAGTTACAGCACAAAATTTAGGGCAGTACAATAATGGTTTGCATTTGCTACAGTCACAAATTTCACAGCCATCTGGGCGTCTGGTTATTACACATTGGGGTGGACAAGAAGTAAGTGTAGGACACTGTTCACAACTGCATTCGTCACAGCCATACCTATCTTTGAGAACAACGCATCCTTGGTTGCAGTCGGTGATTGGTTTACATTGATCACAGCTGCATTCATCACAGCCATTTCCATCCTTGATTATCTTACACCATTTAGGGCAGTACAGCAGTGGTCGGCACTTGCGGCAGTCACAGGTAGGGCATCCCATTTGGTTAGTGGTCATGGAGCATGGAGGCGGACAATAAGGCTTTTCTTGACAGTGTGGAGGATATACTACTTCTTCTTCTGGTTCCTGACATTCACACTCTTGGCAGCCATACTTATTTACGCTCAAGCAATGTGGGGGACAATTAAAGACTGGTGGGCAAGGTGGACAATCACAAATAGCGCAACCATAGCAGTCTTTTCGAAGAGGGCAGGCTAAGGGACAATCAGTTAGGGACTTGCATTCTGGACAATCACATACAGAACAACCAGTTTTATCATAATTGATTGGACAAGCTATAGGGCAATCCTTAATAGGCTTGCATATTGGGCAGGTGCAAACTTCACACCCAGTATTCTCGTCTCTCTCCTTGCTACATGGAGCTTCACAAGACACCTCATTACAGTCGGGACAGAAGCAAATAGTGCAACCATTGTCGTCATTCTTCAACATGCAAACAGCTGGACATGAGTCAATTAGAGGACATTGAACATCGCAGTTACATATCTCGCAACCATCTGGGCCCAGGATTTGCTTGCAGGTTTCAGGGCAAAACACATAAGGACAAAGTGGACATACGCACTTCTGACATCCAGTGATATCAGTTTCAATATTGCATGGCGAAAGACAGGAATTGTACATGGGTTCGCAAGTATTGCAGTCACAAATTGTACATCCATTTTTGTCTATAGTAATTTTACAAGTTGAGGGGCAAATGACTGGTATATTTGGACATTTTTCGGGAGAAAGGCAATTACAAATTTGACAACCTCGATGATCCACCTCAGAAATACAGGGAAAATTACATATTTCTGGTGGTGAACATCCAGGCATAATTGGGTCACATTTGCATATGAGACAACCTCTTTCGTCATTAATTGTCTTGCAAGGCCTTGGACATTCTATTATTTTTTTACATGAGTTATTTAGATCACACTCACACTCAAAGCATCTTCTCGAATCCATAACCAGCTGACAAGGAGATGGACAACTCCATGCTGAGAAATTTGGACATCCTGGAGGTGGTCCGTTACACTCACATGTAGGACACTTGTTTAGGTCAATGACTGTTAAGCAAGGTTCATTACAAATTATGGGTTCACAGTTGTTTGGTAAACCACAGTCACATTTTGGACAACCACGTCCATCTATGCCTGTTTTACAAGAGCTATGACATTCAGGGATACTTGGACATACCTGTAGGTCTTGGCGTATTAGATCACACTCACACTCAAAGCATCTTCTCCAATCCATAACCAGCTGACAATGAGATGGACAACTCCATATAGTTGGACATCCTGGAGGTGGTCCGTTACACTCACATGTAGGACACTTGTTTAGGTCAATGACTGTTAAGCAAGGTTCATTACAAATTATGGGTTCACAGTTGTTTGGTAAACCACAGTCACATTTTGGACAACCACGTCCATCTATGCCTGTTCTACAAGAGCTTGGACATTCAGGGATCCCTGGACATGGAAGGTTTGGATTACATTTACATTCAAAGCATCCCTGCTTAGTCATATACAGCTGACAAGGATCCAGACAGGTCCATTTCTCTATTTGTGGACATCCAAGAGCAGGTCCGTTACACTGACACGATGGACATCCGTTAAAGTCAATGACAGTTAAGCAAAGGCCCAAACAAATTACCTGTGGACAATTAGTTGGTGAACCACAGTCGCATGTTGAACATCCACGTGCATCTGTGGCAAATTTACAATGACTGGGACAGCTAGTCACATTTAATGGACATGGCCGTGTTGGATCACATTCACAATCAAAACATCCTTGCTGGTTCATAACTAGCTGACAAGGTTGAGAGCAGCTCCCAGCCGAGACCTGTGGACATCCTGATGGGGGTCCATTACACTGACATGTGGGACATCTGTTGAAATCAAGGACAGTTAGACAAAGGCCTAAGCAAAATACCTGAGGACAGTCAGATGGCGGACTACAGTCACACTGTGGACATCCTCGTCCATCTATGTCTGTTCTACAATAGCTGGGACATTCAGGGATACTTGGACATAGGTCTGGGTCTATTAGATCACACTCACACTCAAAACAGTTTCTCCAATCCATAACCAGTTGACAATGAGATGGACAACTCCATATAATTGGACATCCTGGAGGTGGTCCGTTACACTCACATGTAGGACACTTGTTTAGGTCAATGACTGTTAAGCAAGGTTCATTACAAATTATGGGTTCACAGTTGTTTGGTAAACCACAGTCACATTTTGGACAACCACGTCCATCTATGCCTGTTTTACAAGAGCTATGACATTCAGGGATACTTGGACATACCTGTAGGTCTTGGCGTATTAGATCACACTCACACTCAAAGCATCTTCTCCAATCCATAACCAGCTGACAATGAGATGGACAACTCCATATAATTGGACATCCTGGAGGTGGTCCGTTACACTCACATGTAGGACACTTGTTTAGGTCAATGACTGTTAAGCAAGGTTCATTACAAATTATGGGTTCACAGTTGTTTGGTAAACCACAGTCACATTTTGGACACCCACGTCCATCTATGCCTGTTCTACAAGAGCTTGGACATTCAGGGATCCCTGGACATGGAAGGTTTGGATCACATTTACATTCAAAGCATCCCTGCTGAGTCATATACAGCTGACAAGGATCCAGACAGGTCCATTTCTCTATTTGTGGACATCCAAGAGCAGGTCCATTACACTGACACGATGGACATCCGTTAAAGTCAATGACAGTTAAGCAAAGGCCCAAACAAATTACCTGTGGACAATTAGTTGGTGAACCACAGTCGCATGTTGAACATCCACGTGCATCTGTGGCAAATTTACAATGACTGGGACAGCTAGTCACATTTAATGGACATGGCCGTGTTGGATCACATTCACAATCAAAACATCCTTGCTGGTTCATAACTAGCTGACAAGGTTGAGAGCAGCTCCCAGCCGAGACCTGTGGACATCCTGATGGGGGTCCATTACACTGACATGTGGGACATCTGTTGAAATCAAGGACAGTTAGACAAAGGCCTAAGCAAAATACCTGAGGACAGTTAGATGGCGGACTACAGTCACACTGTGGACATCCTCGTCCATCTATGTCTGTTCTACAATAGCTGGGACATTCAGGGATACTTGGACATAGGTCTGGGTCTATTATATCACACTCACACTCAAAACAGTTTCTCCAATCCATAACCAGCTGACAAGGAGATGGACAACTCCATATAATTGGACATCCTGGAGGTGGTCCGTTACACTCACATGTAGGACACTTGTTTAGGTCAATGACTGTTAAGCAAGGTTCATTACAAATTATGGGTTCACAGTTGTTTGGTAAACCACAGTCACATTTTGGACACCCACGTCCATCTATGCCTGTTTTACAAGAGCTATGGCATTCAGGGATACTTGGACATACCTGTAAGTCTTGGCGTATTAGATCACACTCACACTCAAAGCATCTTCTCCAATCCATAACCAGCTGACAAGGAGATGGACAACTCCATGCTGAGAAATGTGGGCATCCTGGAGGTGGTCCACTACACTGACATGTCGGGCATTTATCGATGCCAATGACAATTAAACAGTCCTTATTACAATTGTAGATATTTGGACAGTCAGTTGGTCGACCACAGTCACATAATGGACACCCCCATTTATCTATTCCCGTTTGACAAGATGGATCACACATAACTTGCTCACACAGCTTAGGTGTGATATCACAGGAGCAGATCTGACAGCCATAAGGAGATATGGTGATGCGGCAGTAGCGAGGGCAGTGGCCTAGCTTCGGGCAAATACCAGCTGGAAGACATTGGCAGATCTCACAGCCAACAGGGCCCATCACTCGCAGGCAGGGCAGTACGCAGCTTGTCAGAGGCCAACACCCTGGTAAGAAATCAATTAAATCAATCCTTTTAAGCCAAAGAAGTCTTTCCTGAGGCACGTTAAATAATTTATGGTAGCTAAAGCAAGTTTTGAAAACGTATTACCTGTCTGAAAGGCTTAATTACCTTATGTACAGTCTGAGCTGCATTCTTCTATTGTTTAAAAAACTAAACGAGTTGTTAGGCGCTAATAAGGAACAGCAAAGCTACAAATCCTTAAGTAAGTACTCTACTGTATTATTGTAGAAAAAGATGTGAATATTGTTTTACATAAACAAAAAGTAAAGGAGAACAATTTTAATTAAAACCAAATCCATGGTATCCATTACTGAAAATATCAAACGGGATTTAAACTGTTGTAGATTGAAGGTAGTGGAAGTGAATTCCAGAGAGAGGTGTTTAGGGAGTAAAAGGAAATAAGAGCAAAATGAAAACACTAGAATAATGTTTTTTTTACCTGGATTGAAACCAACTGACCTAAAAGGAAATCAACTGATCCAGAATGAAGTCACCCGACCAAGAATGGACCTAACCAACTATGACCTGACCTGGCCAGAATGACCCGGATGCAACTTTGTCTTATGGGCAAATTTGTGCACATATCGCAACTCTACTATTCTATAATGTAATGGTGTAATGGTTTAGGTGCTTATATTCTGGGTGGGGTGTCCCGAGTTAGAATCCCGGGAGGGCCATATGCTTTCATTACTTTATTCAAGTACATTGGGGTTTGTATTTGATATCAATGTTAAAGAACGGGGTGTAAAGCCGGTATCACACGAGCGCCTTTTCCCTCAAATTTGTTCCTTAACACTGGTCTGGCAGCTTATTGGGTAAACATTTATTTATATTTCAGTTACCTAAATTCATCTATCATCAGTCTAGTTTCCGATACCAGTGCAAAATATTCCAGAAATGTTGCCAGAAAAATGTTGATCATCGAATATTGACCATAAAAGCTCTCGTGTGATACCGGCTTTACTTATTCTATACTCCAAACTGCCATACCCCAACTACCTGAACCTAGTCTAATGGTACTCTTAACCCTTTGAGGATCATGACGCGTTTTGACGCATTATTTTGGCTATCATTAGACGATTATATTCAGCTTAGGGTGAACTTGAGGGAGCTAAAGATTTAATTGAGAGAGTATTAACCCCTTTGATTCCTAGATATCCATCCAAAATTGCATAACATCGTCTAATGATTACTAAAATATAATGCAAACATGCGTGTTACATCCTCAAGGGGTTAATCTATTTAATATTATTGTTAATGATATATTGTACAAGTAACATGAAACAAATCTATAAGCTTATATATCAAGAACATCGGAAGCATTCATACTGTCAGCCTAATCACATACAGTAAATGTATGAACTTCCACATATGTCCACATATATCCAAACACAACTACATAATCCATACACAATCACATACTGTATATCCATGCATATCCACATATATCCATACACATACACATACAGTCAAACACATACATACACTTTCACATATATTCACATACATCCACGTATGTACACATAATCCACAAACATTCACATATATCCACATATATACAGTACACACACAACCCTATATATCCACGTACATTCACATATATCCACATATAACCACACACATCTACATATATCCACACATAACTATATGTATTCACACACATTCACATATATCCAAACACATCCACATATACCTGCATACATCCATGCAAATCCACATATATCCACACACTTCCAAATATGCTCTCCTGGATGTGCTTACCCTAGCAACACACCCATTTTCTGTTGATCCATATTCTGTCGATATGCAGTTTCTGGTGTGTGTTACTGTTATCACATATCCACAGTATTTTCATATTTCAGTAGGGCCAGGTTTTCGAGCGAGGGCAGTATTACTTAGAGTTTGTTTGTCAAGCGCTTTAGAGAGGGCAAGGCGAGGAGAGGAGCATATGGGAATTAAGGTGGCAAGCATCCCTGGCCAATTTCTCAACCCGATTATGTGGGGTATGGCCGGCCTAGATGGGCAAGGATCCAAACAAAATATGTCATACGGTGAAGGTGTTGAACTTGTCGCAAATATAGGAATAAATGTGTTTGAGTATTTTGTCATCTTCTGAGTTTGACATCAATGTTAAGACCAGGTTTGGTTATGTTGACAGGTTAGATAAATAACAATATAGGGTTTGTTCATAGAAAAGTTATCAAAATTCGGGAATAATGTCATCGGAGGTAAGTGGGTTTAATTTCACCTGCGAGTGCCTTAATGACTCACAGTATCAATGAAAATATAATTTAATTTCTGCTCGACCACCTCTCTCGCTACTACTTTGCACCCTGACACCACAGCACTAGGATAGGGGAGCCGGGGAAGTACCAACCGGAGACCTATCTTGGTTGTACTTAGGGCTGGTCTTGGTGACCGAGTGTGTCTCCTTAGTTAGTTAAAATAGGACTTTAGAGGCTATCAACCCATGAGCATTATTAAGCCCACCTTAAAGTCAAGAAGAACGTGACCGGAGTCCCCGAGACCCCCAAGTTTATACCCCCAGGTATAATGGGAATATAAACCTAGAGGTTGTCCTGCTAGGAAACCCCGGACGTCTTCCGTAATCGCAACCAGGACTAAAGCCCCCTTCCGAGAACTTTAGTCCCTTTTGAACGTGTCTCCTCTGGTTTTCCAGGGAATTTATAGCCGGCTCAGGAAAAGGCACTATACGCTGATTGGTCGGTTTTGCCCAGGTGTCTCGGGAAGGCCAGTTTTCTGGTAATAACTTTTCTCCTGCATGTCTGCTGGCTACCGCACGAATTTCTCTGTAATTGTGGCCAGGTAACTCATAATTATACAAGCATTCATTGCAGGGAAAATTCTGGTTACCAAGATTTTGCGAGTTGAAGTTATTAGTGCAGTATAATGATTGCCGCCAAGCCTCGGATTATTGGGCGAGCCCCCTGTATGACATTAACCAATCACCGCACGGCAAAGCAACATTTGCAGCCTCGCTTATAATACACCCTGCAACGCCAAACACGTCTTCCTGATTAACTACTTCTTGGTTTTCTTCGGTCTTTCTCTCCACAATTAATAATCATTATTATTATTATTATTATTATTATTATTATTATTATTATCAAACTACAGTATATTGCTTACCTTCTGGGCGATCAGTTGGAACTTGAGTGTCGTTAGGGCACGGAGCATTTCCATTATCACCACTAATTCCCCCTCCACCTCCACCACCATCACCAGCACCACCCCATTCATCACCACCACCACCACCACCACCACCACTACCACTACCACCACCACCACCACCACTACCACTACCACTACCACCACCACCACTACCACTACCACTACCACCACCACCACCACTACCACTACCACCACCACCACCACCCCATTCATCACCACCATCACCACCACCACCACTACCACTACCACCACCACCACCACCACCACCACCACCCCGTTCATCACCACCACCACCACCACCACCCCATTCATCACCACCACCACCACCACCACCCCGTTCATCACCACCACCACCACCAACCCATTCATCACCACCACCACCACCACCCCATTCATCACCACCACCACCACCACCCCGTTCATCACCACCACCACCCATTCATCACCACCACCACCACCCATTCACCACACCACCACCACCCATTCACCACACCACCACCACCACCACCACCCCGTTCATCACCACCACCACCACCACCCCGTTCATCACCACCACCACCACCACCACCCCATTCACCACCCAATTCATCACCACCACCACCACCACCCCATTTATCACCACCACCACCCCGTTCATCACCACCACCACCACCCCATTCACCACCACCACCACCACCCCATTCATCACCGCCACCACCCCGTTCATCACCACCACCACCACCCCGTTCATCACCACCACCACCACCACCACCCCATTCACCACCCCGTTCATCACCACCACCACCACCACCACCCCATTTATCACCACCACCACCACCACCACCCCGTTCATCACCACCACCACCACCACCCCATTCATTACCACCACCACCACCACCACCACCACCACCCCATTCATCACCACCACCACCACCACCACCACCCCGTTCATCACCACCACCACCACCCCGTTCATCACCACCACCACCACCCCATTCACCACCCCGTTCATCACCACCACCAACACCACCACCACCACCACCACCCCATTCACCACCCCGTTCATCACCACCACCACCACCACCCCATTTATCACCACCACCACCACCACCACCCCGTTCATCACCACCACCACCACCCCATTCACCACCCTGTTCATCACCACCACCACCCCATTCATCACCCCCACCCCGTTCTTCACCACCACCACCACCCCGTTCATCACCACCACCACCACCACCCCATTCATCACCACCACCCCGTTCATCACCACCACCCCGTTCATCACCACCACCACCACCCCATTCACCACCCTGTTCATCACCACCACCACCACCACCCCGTTCATCACCACCACCACCACCCCATTCATCACCACCACCACCACCACCCCATTCATCACCACCACCACCACCACCATCACCCCATTCAGCACCCAGTTCATCACCATCACCACCACCCCATGCATCACCACCACCACCACCTCCACCCCATTCACCACCCCGTTCATCACCACCACCACCACCACCCCATTCATCACCACCACCACCACCATCACCCCATTCACCACCCCGTTCATCACCACCACCACCCCATTCACCACCACCATCACCCCATTCATCACCACCACCACCACCACCCCATTCACCACCACCACCGCCACCACCCCATTCACCACCACCACCACCACCCCATTCATCATCACCACCACCACCCCATTCATCATCACCACCACCACCACCCCATTCATCACCACCACCCCATTCACCACCACCACCCCATTCAGCACCACCACCACCACCACCCCATTCACCACCACCACCACCCCATTCAGCACCACCACCCCATTCACCACCACCACCCCATGCAGCACCACCACCACCACCACCCCATTCAGCACCACTACCAACACCACCACCAACAATAACACTCCAACTACCACCAGGACCACTACCACCTGCAATACCCTTCGAAGTACCACCTAAATCGTCCCGTTTAATCCAATGATCAGAATCATCACCACCACCACCATCCCATTCAGTACCACCGAAGCTACCCCAATCCCCAGCATAGCAGTCCATCACCCCCACCACCACTAACCCCAACACCCCACGCAGCATAAACATGGTTGTGCGGAAGGGGAACTCTTAAAACGATATCTAGTGAATAGACTTAGAGATGTTGATTGTGGTAGATCGGAATAGCTTCTGGGAGGTAATATTTGATGCTGGATGCACAGGGATGTGTTGTGGTTGGTGGATTTTGGTAAGTGGTAGGTGTTGGTTGTGTTGGAGAGACTTTGAGTGGTGGGAGCTTGGAACTGCTCTCTTGGGTATGTTTTGGTAGTAGCCGTTAAGTTGTGGGTATTTTAGGGAATATTATTGGTAGAGATGGTGAGTGTTGGTTTTGGTGGATGGAGATGGGTAGTAACCTTCTGTTTAAGATGTTTTTTTTTTGGTATTTCAGATGTTTAGTAGAAAATACCGGTGGTTTGTAGTGTTCTATGGTGTGATCACAGATAGCTATGGAGAGTAAGGGTGGGTATGAGCTTCAGTGGAAGGGGTGGATAGTGGACGAATATAGCTCCGTAGATAAGTTGAACAGTTGCAACTTGGTGAAGACAAATCAGCTGACGTGTTGTGATTGTTAGAGCTGCTAAGGTGGACGGCTGTTGTTGGTTTTTAGACAGGAGCAGCTGGCTGTTTCTGTTGGCATGTGGTAGTTTATAGATGAAGTAGAGGGTTGCAGTTTGGTGAAGACAGAGGAGCAGCCACCTCGTCCTGTGCCCAGCTGTACCCTGACTCCACTGCTGGGATGGAACAGAGGATCACCGACATCTTGGCTTTTGGTGGGTTGTTGCTCAAGGCTGTGTTGCATCATGGCTCTCGGCCCTCCACCACCACCACCAGCAGCCCTCTTCACTCCATCACCAACCACCACACCATTTGTTATATTTGTATTTTAATGAGGTAGGTAACCCTTTGAGTACCAGCGACGTGTGATATATTTTATTTTAGCTATATTCAGATTATTATATTCAGCTTAGGAAGGACCTCTAGCAATAATAAGGCTTCAAAACTATCTCGTTCAACCCTTTTACCTCCCACAGATCCTTCCTAAGCTGCATAATATTGTCTAAATATAGCTAGAATAAAATATAACACACGTCGCTGGTACTCAAAGGGTTAAGGAAGAAGGAAGATGATGAACAGGCAAGAATAAGTAGGAAAGAAATGTAAGGCTGTAGGAAAGAATATGTAGGCTACAGTATGTATCTGACAAAATGTACATTAATTGTTTACTAAAATAGTTAATAATGAGAAGAGTTAGCCACTTTGGCAAGTCCCAAAGAAATGACAGTATAACCTGGTACACCAATCAATTGACCACTTGCGAGTTTTGGTCTATAAGGAAGTTGGAGCTGTGGCCATCAGTAGTTAGCAGAATTATCGGCTAAAATACGGTCATAATACATATATAAATCTATAAAACAAAATTAACCATACTTTTTATCCATCAGAAACCCACATTATTATTGCATTTCTCTTTAATATCGTTGCTTACGGCTCTAACTTCCTTATAGCCTGAAACTCGCAAGTGGGCAATTGTGGCTTTTCCTGTAGTAGAACATTACTAAACTCACCTTCTGACTACACAATTGAGGATACAAAAAGCGAGGCTCCAAGACAAATTCTAAACATAGGTCTCAAACAGTCCCACACACAGGCATACAAACACACAATGATAAATAAGATAGATAATTTATTCTGGCTATCATTAGACGATTTTATACAGTTTAGGAAGAATATGTGGGAATTATAAGAGTAAAGACTATCTGCAATTAACCCTCTGACACCCATATACCCTTCCCAAACTGAATAAAATCATCTGATAATAGCCACAAAGCAGAAAAGACATGCGTAATCAGATCTTGAAAAGGTAAATTAATTCCTTGCCGTTGAAGAGGGTTATCGTCTTTGCGCCCGTGAACTAAATTACAATATAAGGTTTCATAGTCCATAATTATAGAAGTCCATGTTTAACCAAAGACGAAAAAGGTATATCCAGGTATAGAAGACATATAGATAAATGATGATGATGATGATGATGATGATGGAGGTGGTGGTGGTAGGTGCAAGAAAATAGTGTTAGAGAGAGAAAAAAAAATGAATGAGAATGAGTGCGTGTGTGCGTGAGAGAGAGAAAAAAAAGAGAAAACAATGAGTGAGTGAGTGTGTGAGAGAGATAGAAGAATGAGTGAGTGAGTGTGTGTGAGAGATAGAAGAATTAGTGAGTGAGTGTGTGAGAGATAGAAGAATTAGTGAGTGAGTGTGTGTGAGAGATAGAAGAATTAGTGAGTGAGTGTGTGTGAGAGATAGAAGAATTAGTGAGTGAGTGAGTGAGAGAGATAGAAGAATTAGTGAGTGAGTGTGTGTGAGAGATAGAAGAATGAGTGAGTGAGTGTGTGTGAGAGATAGAAGAATTAGTGAGTGAGTGTGTGTGAGAGATAGAAGAATTAGTGAGTGAGTGTGTGTGAGAGATAGAAGAATGAGTGAGTGAGTTTGTGTGAGAGATAGAAGAATTAGTGAGTGAGTGTGTGTGAGAGATAGAAGAATAAGTGAGTGAGTGTGTGTGAGAGATAGAAGAATGAGTGAGTGTGTGTGAGAGATAGAAGAATTAGTGAGTGAGTGTGTGAGAGATAGAAGAATTAGTGAGTGAGTGTGTGTGAGAGATAGAAGAATTAGTGATTGAGTGTGTGTGAGAGATAGAAGAATGAGTGAGTGAGTGTGTGTGAGAGATAGAAGAATGAGTGAGTGAGTGTGTGTGAGAGATAGAAGAATTAGTGAGTGAGTGTGTGTGAGAGATAGAAGAATTAGTGATTGAGTGTGTGTGAGAGATAGAGAGAATGAGTGAGTGTGTGTGTGAGAGATAGAAGAATGAGTGAGTGAGTGTGTGTGAGAGATAGAAGAATTAGTGAGTGAGTGTGTGTGAGAGATAGAAGAATTAGTGATTGAGTGTGTGTGAGAGATAGAAGAATGAGTGAGTGAGTGTGTGTGAGAGATAGAAGAATGAGTGAGTGAGTGTGTGTGAGAGATAGAAGAATTGAATAAGAGTGAGTGGGATGGATAGATAGAGAGAGTGAGTGTGTATGTGTGTGAGAGAGAGAGAGAGGGGGGGAGGGGGGAGGTGTGTTGCAAAAGATTGGTCTATAACAAGGAGGGGGTTGAGATCCCGTCCATTCGTAAAGCCCATCACTGGCGCAGAAACTTTATGAACACATATACATTATTCTTTCATAAACCAGTCGATTGGCAAGCTGGTCTAAAATGGAATTGTGTGTTAAGGGGGTACTGACTGTTTGTGTTGGTCTATGTATGTATTTATTTATTTATTGTTTTAGTTTCCTGGCTACACATCCACCAAGCTTTAAACAACACCCCCTAGACCCTTTTTCAAGATAACTTTGTAAATTTTTCGATAGAAAAATGTCCTGGCCGAAGGCCGGTTCCTTCTAAAATTACAGGCTCGCTTTCGCTCGCCAGGAAAAAATCGACACCTAAATGGCACGAAAGGTCTTAATATTAACAAAGAAATGGGGCGAAAGGTCTCACAATCGTCAAACAAATGGGCCGAACGTCTTAAAATTTCAAAACTAATATGCTAAACATGAGGGAGAAGGGGGTCCATAAAGAGCGAACGCCTCCCCTTAAACTTTGCTGAAATCTATCGACCTCTTGACCTTGACCTTATACAATGGTGTAGTGTTGGTCATGTATTAAAAACAAATAATAATAACTAACAGTATACCATCTACTGTAATCGAAGAGAGAAAACTCTACCCGTGATTCATTACAAATTTCTACCGAAAAAATATACACATTTATCTTGAAGGGGGCATTTTTCTAAGCTTGATGGAAGTCTAGCGAGGAAACTAAGAAATAAAGGAATATAATAATGAATAGACCAAAAAACAAAAACAAAATCTTCCCTGAATTACACCCCGACTTTTCCCCTCACCATAACTTATACATCATACAGTACTACAACTCCTCCATAACTTATACAACAGTACTACAACTCCTCCATAATAACTTATACAACAGTACTACAACTCCTCCATAACTTATACAACAGTACTACAACTCCTCCATAACTTATACAACATACTACAACTCCTCCATAACTTATACAACAGTACTACAACTCCTCCATAACTTATACAACAGTACTACAACTCCTCCATAATAACTTATACAACAGTACTACAACTCCTCCATAATAACTTATACAACATACTACAACTCCTCCATAACTTATACAACATACTACAACTCCTCCATAACTTATACAACATACTACAACTCCTCCATAATAACTTATACAACATACTACAACTCCTCCATAACTTATACAACAGTACTACAACTCCTCCATAACTTATACAACAGTACTACAACTCCTCCATAACTTATACAACATACTACAACTCCTCCATAACTTATACAACAGTACTACAACTCCTCCATAACTTATACAACAGTACTACAACTCCTCCATAACTTATACAACAGTACTACAACTCCTCCATAACTTATACAACAGTACTACAACTCCTCCATAACTTATACAACATACTACAACTCCTCCATAACTTATACAACAGTACTACAACTCCTCCATAACTTATACAACAGTACTACAACTCCTCCATAACTTATACAACAGTACTACAACTCCTCCATAACTTATACAACAGTACTACAACTCCTCCATAACTTATACAACATACTACAACTCCTCCATAACTTATACAACATTACTACAACTCCTCCATAACTTATACAACAGTACTACAACTCCTCCATAACTTATACAACATACTACAACTCCTCCATAACTTATACAACAGTACTACAACTCCTCCATAATAACTTATACAACATACTACAACTCCTCCATAATAACTTATACAACATACTACAACTCCTCCATAACTTATACAACATACTACAACTCCTCCATAATAACTTATACAACATACTACAACTCCTCCATAATAACTTATACAACATACTACAACTCCTCCATAACTTATACAACATACTACAACTCCTCCATAATAACTTATACAACATACTACAACTCCTCCATAACTTATACAACATACTACAACTCCTCCATAACTTATACAACAGTACTACAACTCCTCCATAATAACTTATACAACATACTACAACTCCTCCATAATAACTTATACAACATACTACAACTCCTCCATAACTTATACAACATACTACAACTCCTCCATAATAACTTATACAACATACTACAACTCCTCCATAACTTATACAACAGTACTACAACTCCTCCATAACTTATACAACAGTACTACAACTCCTCCATAACTTATACAACATACTACAACTCCTCCATAACTTATACAACAGTACTACAACTCCTCCATAATAACTTATACAACATACTACAACTCCTCCATAACTTATACAACATACTACAACTCCTCCATAATAACTTATACAACATACTACAACTCCTCCATAACTTATACAACATACTACAACTCCTCCATAACTTATACAACAGTACTACAACTCCTCCATAATAACTTATACAACATACTACAACTCCTCCATAATAACTTATACAACATACTACAACTCCTCCATAACTTATACAACATACTACAACTCCTCCATAATAACTTATACAACATACTACAACTCCTCCATAACTTATACAACATACTACAACTCCTCCATAACTTATACAACAGTACTACAACTCCTCCATAATAACTTATACAACATACTACAACTCCTCCATAACTTATACAACATACTACAACTCCTCCATAACTTATACAACAGTACTACAACTCCTCCATAATAACTTATACAACATACTACAACTCCTCCATAATAACTTATACAACATACTACAACTCCTCCATAATAACTTATACAACATACTACAACTCCTCCATAATAACTTATACAACATACTACAACTCCTCCATAACTTATACAACATACTACAACTCCTCCATAATAACTTATACAACATACTACAACTCCTCCATAACTTATACAACATACTACAACTCCTCCATAACTTATACAACATACTACAACTCCTCCATAATAACTTATACAACATACTACAAGTCCTCCATAACTTATACAACATACTACAACTCCTCCATAATAACTTATACAACATACTACAACTCCTCCATAAATTATGTTAAAGTGACAATTACAAAGTGGTGTACAATCTATAATTATTATGTTCCTTCCAACAACCAACTATACTCCTAAAATCGATTAATGAAATTTACAAACACATGTGGCAGTCCGTGGATTCGAATCCAGGATGCTCACACCGAAAATCAACACCTTATGCATCGCACCAAGAAGACAGTTAAAGAATGGTGGACACTGCCTACGATTTATTATGCAACTTCGAATCCTGCATATCAATCTAAGCATGTACACACATCGGACATCCCCACTGCAACTCACGTAGGCTATGCATATGTGAATGGAAAGAGCAATTAATGGGGCCTTAACCACTAGGGAAGTCCTCTCGATAAATTACCCCTGAACCAATATCAATTATTATGTTCCTTCCAACAACCAACTATACTCCTAAAATCGATTAATGAAATTTACAAACACATGTGGCAGTCCGTGGATTCGAATCCAGGATGCTCACACCGAAAATCAACACCTTATGCATCGCACCACGAAGACAGTTAAAGAATGGTGGACACTGCCTACGATTTATTATGCAACTTCGAATCCTGCATATCAATCTAAGCATGTACACACATCCCAACTGCAACTCACGTAGGCTATGCATATGTGAATGGAAAGAGCAATTAATGGGGCCTTAACCACTAGGGAAGTCCTCTCGATAAATTACCCCTGAACCAATATCAATTATTATGTTCCTTCCAACAACCAACTATACTCCTAAAATCGATTAATGAAATTTACAAACACATGTGGCAGTCCGTGGATTCGAATCCAGGATGCTCACACCATTCTAGTTCCCTTATAGTTTATCTTATTGTACCGGTAACCTCCCTACATTCAACCTAGATGTTCCCCAATGCGGCCCTCCGCCACGGCCATTTCAAAGTCCAAGTCTCTCAGTCTTGTCCTCTGTAGCGGGAGGAACCTATTATAGCTAGCGCCAACGAACTTTACAATAATCTGGGCCCCTTAGTTTGTGATAACTCAAAATGAATTAAAGCAATCGGGCTGACATTTTTATCATTTGGAAAGAGTCCACCAGGAAATAGGTGTGAAAATTTACAGCCAGTTTGCTCAAGGTCCTTTTGAGTTACGAAGAGGTCAGAGATCGAGATAATTGTCAAGTTCGTTGGCGCTACCTATTAGTCCTACTCACACAATGGTATTGACATAAGGTTTATAATGAATATGAGTCACATAACACCCTACAATGTTATATCTATGCCCTTGCCAAAAAATATATTTGCATCTCGACAAGCGTGATCGTGTAACAGAAACTTAGACAAACCTTAGCTTCAACATTTTGAAAAGAGTCCGACGATATGTCGAACTAATCTAATTATAGAGGATTACAATGGAATATAAAGGAAAGCAAGCAACAACAAATCTAATTATCCTCACTTGGGCTGATTTGTGAAGGGTAAGGGTGAGGCGGTAACTGTTGATCTTATTCCCCTAAATATTGAACTAGGAGGTAATCTATGTGTAGGGAAGCATAGCGGCGGTGTAATATTGGAACCGCCGGGAGACATCGGACGCACGTACACTTTCCAAAACTCAGGTAAAGTTTGCTACAACATTCTGGGATGTGGCAACCCTATTGTTGATATGGTCAAGGAAAGGTCTTGTTGGCTGTGGTTTGGGTCCAATGTGTATAACCTGGGTAATGATTTGTTTTTTGTGGTAATGATTTGTTTTTGTGTGTGTGTGAAAGGTACAACCCGATCTTGCACCATGTGACCCATTAAAGGCTGGGTAATGTGTGCCATCAATGTTGTACATAGTATTAAACACACTACTAAAACATTTTATACTAAAGCAATAAAAGTTTGGCTGAGCCTTTTGAGAACAAGAGTCCTCCTCAAAGGCTCTGAGTGATATATTATAAATGTATATAATAATATATTAATTTAAACAGCGATTACAGTAGTTAAATACCTTTAAAATTGTTGTACTATAAGTTGATGGAGCTATCATACATACAATAGTTAATGTTACGAAATATAGAAAAGCAAGAAAAATAAAGAAATAACTAAAGCTGAAAAAACAAATATACTGTATATATTATATACTGTATATATATATATATATATACAGTATACAATATAACAAAATCATTAGTGAAATAACTTCAACATTAATAATAATTTAGGTAGTAATTATAAAGAAGGAAGAAATTCAAGTCTATAACATCCACCCTATCAATAATCTGACATTAAGGGAGCCCACCTCGCTTTTTTTTTCTCTTTCTCTCCCTCTCTCTTCGGCTTTTATCCATTCGGCCGCATTCAGCCTACTGTTTTAAGACGTTTACCCCCATCCATGTGTCAATAACTCAGCATATATATATTTTTGTTTTGACAGCAAGCTAAATTTATACAGTCTCCGGCGAAGCCGGATTTCTCCATATAATGCTGGCTCGCTATCGCTCGTCAGGAAGAAATCGACACCTGGATGGGGATAAACGTCTTAAAACAGTTGGCTGAATGGGGCTGAATGGATACAAGCCAGAGAAAGAGAGAAAAGAAGAGAAAGATAAAAAAAGCAGGTGACCCCCCTTAACAACTATCGAACCTTTATTTTGAATCTTACAACAGATGGTGTGGATTCGAACTAATGTGGCAAGCTATTCCACACACCTACTCCACATATGAGGAGTTTTTAGTGTTGGCTGCAGGCATATTTATTTTAGCTTAGGAAGGATCTGACCTCTAACAATCAAAGAATCCTGTACCATTGTGTCTGTGTGTGTGTGTGTGTTTTTTTTTTTTTTTTTTTTTTGCATAATTCCGTCTTAGTTATTGCGAAAATTAATCTCAAACCACATACTATCTTGCTTCGGACAGTGTACTGTATATACATTCAGAATTATGACAACCCCTTCTGTGCCGGCGACGTCTTTTTCATTTTATTCTTGCTGTTTTTAGATGCTTCTGTGCAGTTTAGGAAGAATATGTGGTAGTAAAAATGGTTAAGTGAGATTGTTTGAAGCTTGTTAATTGCTTAATAAAACCGTCTAATACTAGCCAGAATAAAGTTAAAAGGACGGCATCGGTACTGAAGGGGTTAATTTTTATTTATTTATTTTTATTTTTGCACTAATGCACATGCTTTAGTCTTTTGTTGACTTTTAATGTTTTTTTCTGTAGATTAGCTGAGGACATAATTATATGCCATAAGGCATCAAATCCTCTTTGTCACAGGTTAAACAAATAATTGTAATTTAGACCATGTATGATGTAATCTCTTTGTATCTGTAACAATACAGATTTTTGAATTGAATTGAATTGAAGTATTTGTAACTAAGGCTACAATAAATATGTCCTGTGTATCTATTACTATAGATAACAGCGTGTGTAGAGGAGTTGTCAGGATGCTCCCTACCGATGGCGTATGGTGCTTTGTCCGTTACTCTACAAGGACAGTTGGCACCCTGGCACCACCAAAGCCACTCCAACAGCTTCCACTCTCTCCAATGTATCTCAAAATGTATGGACTTACAGTAAGGGGAGACTGGCCGTTTGTTTGGTCTATTAATTAATTTATTCATATATATTTTTAGTTTCCTCCCTAGACTTCCATCAAGCTTAGAAAAACACCCCCTAGATAAATGATTAGATTCAAGATAAATGTGTAAATTTTTTCGGTAGAAATATTTCCCGGCCGAAGGCCGGTTCCTCTTAAAATTGCAGGCTCGCTATCGCTCGCCAGGAAATAATAGACACCTAAATGGCACGAAAGGTCTTGAAATTGACAACGAAATGGGGCGAAAGTTGTTAAAATCGCCAAACTATGTGAGCTATTTGCAGACTCATTTAATCTCACTCAGCTAGTCAACCAACCCACCCGTGTACCAGATAATCCTAATCATAATTCCCACCTACTGGACTTATTTTTAACAACCAATTCAGAAAATTATGATGTTACAGTGAGGTCACCGCTTGGATCTTCTGATCACTGTCTGATACAGGCCACCTGTCTATCACCTACAACACCTTCCCACTCTGAACCTGTTTTGGTGACTAAATGGCATTACGATAGGGCAGACTGGGAGGGTCTTCAAGGTTTCTTTATTGATATTCCCTGGACCTCTTTCTTTTCTAATGATGCACACTCCACCTTGAGCCACATACAAGATTTTGTAAAAATTGGAATGGAAACTTTTATTCCTCATCAAAAGTACAGTAAAAGATCTAATTCACCTAAATGTGTTGACCATAATTGTGCTAGAGTAACTGAACAAAAAGCAATAGCCTACAATGCATACACAAGATCAAAAACTCATGAAGCCTTTAATTACTTTAGAAACATCAGAAATCATGCCAAAACTGTATTAAACCTAACTAAATCAAACTTTTTCCACAAGCAGGCAAATAAACTTCTAAATAATCCAAATGATAACAAAATATTTTGGTCTACTCTTAACTCATTTAAATCCAACTTCACTACTGCTTCATCCATTCCACCATTAAAATCTCCGACTGGCAATCTTGTAAGTGACCCACGAGGTAAAGCTAACCTTCTTGCGGATATTTTCTCCACCAACTCAACCTTAGATGAAATAAATCAAGATGTCCCTGTACTTAATTTTAATTCGCCTGAAATTCCCTCACTTAAGATCCACACCAGACATGTCAAAACTATTTTGCAGAATCTCTCAGTAGATAAGGCTCCTGGTCCAGATGAAATTCCTCCAATAGTACTTAAGAATTGCTCCTTGGTGCTCGCTCCTGTATTGGCAAAAAAATTCCGTCTGTGTACTCATACCTCATGCTTCCCAGTACCCTGGAAAGAAGCAAACATCCATCCAGTTCCTAAAAAAGGTGCTTCTTCAGATCCATCAAACACAGACCAATAGCTATATCTTCCACTCTTGGTAAAGTCTTTGAAATTATATTAAATAATCACATAATTAAGCATCTTGAGAATAATAAATTAATCAGTGATAGGCAATATGGTTTTAGACGATGTCGATCAACTGCAGACATGCTTTGCCTTCTTACGCATCAAATCAACCAAGCTACAGACCAACATGGTGAAACACATACAATAGCACTGGATATATCAAAGGCATTTGATAGAGTCTGGCATCAATCCTTATTGTCGAAGATGTCACACTACGGCCTTGCATCATTAGTTCCACTAATTTCGTCTTATCTTCATAACAGAAAAATACGTGTAATGGTAGATGGCCTTTATTCTCAATTTCACTCAATAAATGCTGGTGTTCCCCAGGGATCAGTTTTGGCCCCAATTCTGTTCCTCATTCATATCAATGATCTCATATCTACCACTCATAATCCAATACATTCCTACGCAGATGACTCAACACTCCACAGTTCCTTCACATTTACCAATTCTTTCACCCAACCCGATCTTATAAATTCAAAAATAAACACTGCAATTTCTCTGAACCAGGACCTTTCTAGAATTAATGGATGGGGACAAAAGAATCTAGTTTCCTTTAATGCACAGAAAACCAAATACATTCAATTTTCTAACCGACAGAATCTCACTGACTCCCATATATTTGTTAATGATGTAAATATTCCCACTTCCCCTAGTATTGACATTCTCGGTGTAACATTAACTACTAACTTGAGCTGGACACATTATGTTAGAAGCATTGCTAAGAATGCCTCTAAAAAACTGGGACTCCTGTACAGAGTTCGAGAATTCTTCACTGACGAGCAGTTGGCCGTGATATATAAAAGTCATGTGCGTTCTCAGATGGATTACTGTTCACCTCTGTGGGGTGGAAGTGGAGTGGTTGCATTGAGGCAGTTGGACAAAATTCAAAATAAAGCTATTAGATTAATCAATAACCCTGCAATCACACAGGACCTTCCTACATTATCCATACGAAGAAACGTTGCATCCCTTGCATTATTCTACAGATATTTTCACAGCAATTGTTCCGAGGAACTTGCTTCAATTGTGCCGCCTCTCCACATCTTTCCCCGTAGAACTAGGGCAGCTGAGAGCGCCCATGAATTTACACTTTCTCCTCCACAATGCAGAACTTCTGCTTATCAGAATTCATTTATCCCCAGAGCTACTACTCTTTGGAATTCACTTCCCTCGAATTGCTTTCCACAAACTTACAATCTACAAATGTTTAAATCCAGTTGTTACAAACATTTTATGAATGGAGGATGCCTTTAGGCACATGGACCTTTTTGTTTTTTCTGTGTTTTTCCTTCCTCCGTTCATTGTCTCTTAAAAAAAACAAAAAAACAAAAAAAAATAATGGGCCGAACGTCTTATAAAACTAGTGGGGCTAAACATTAGGGAGAAGGGGGTCCAGAAAAACGGTCTTCCACCCCTTAGAATAGATACATTATAGGGGTAGGGTGGTAAACGTGACATATAAGTGTTGTTGTTGTTGTTAGGCCGGCGTAACCATTGTACTAAACTATTTATTTCATTTGTCATTTGTTGTTTTACTGTGAGGGAATTTTTAAATCTTGAGAGCTACAGATATCGATACATTGCTTAATATGGTGTTATGGTGGTGTTTCTATATTTTAACTTTAGTATAGGAAATGCATAAAGTACTGGTGGTGTGGTGTTCAATATGGCTTCCCTTATGTAGCTATAGTGACAGTAGTATATAATGTGGTCCCCCTATATAAAGTTGATATTATACCGGGTGTTGAGTGCTGCTGTACCCGACACTGCTAATACGTCACAGTACCTATCCAACACTACAACCAGACGCACACCACCACTTTGGACCACAACTGTTTCTTTCGGCAACACTGATCTGGCAGTTTCTGAAGTTAAGTATTTATAGAAATAGTTCAAACATTCGTGTTGAACCTCATCAAGCATTATTTCCTTATACATAAACGCATCTTAGTCGATGAGCTTAATATTACCTTACCTTACGATCTTACAATGAGTTCCCCGCTCTACTAGCGGTACCGAAGAGCGCAACGCCCCTCGTTCTGGGTTGACATTGGTGCAGCACTCTGTTCGAAGGGGCGGAATGTTCCCCTGCGAAGATGGGATCATCTGGCACCCTTTGCAGTTCGACATCTAGGGCTCTCTTGAAGTTGTCTAAAAAGACGCCCCTCGTGTCCCTTACTCTCCGCGGGAGTTTGTTGAAGAGACGTGGTCCACCATGTGATAACCAAGCCTCTCACAGCGAGCCAGTAGCACCCCGATTTTTACAAAGTTTATATACATATAGTGTGTATATACTTTGGATTTTTCATCCGAGGAGTATTGCATTCCCAGCCTCTCCTATCACCGAATGAATTTCATGACTATCGGGGTGTGTAGACTTGATACTAAACCCTCCGCAATTTCCCACATGTATATTATTAGGTATCGTTCCCTTCTACGCCCTAATGAGTACAGCCAATACAGCTTCAGTGATTTTAAACGTTTACGGAGTATTATGTGTGAGGTGAAGTTTCTTAGTACACTCTCTAAATAATTTATTTCACCTACATTTGGATGTTAATATGTTACAGTACTCTAGTCGTGGTAGCACCAAGGATTTGAAGAACATTACCATAGGCAATTCACGGCGTGTTCTAAATGCACGTAGACTCCAATCTGTTAACCATATCCCGTAACCATACCAGACGGTACAATCGAAGGTAATCAAACGCTAAGCATAAGCTCATCTGTGAAACATAAATGACTATTAAGTATTTTCGGAACTCTTTCACCTTCATGACAACACTAAGAAAATTCCATGTAGCTTATGATTGTAGCTAAAACCACTTTCTGGTGGAACCAATTTTCACCTTGGCCTAACCTAAGGGCTATTATAATTATATTGTCAAATGCATGGAGTCTTAAATTATTTCATAAGTAAGGTCAATGAAATCCAAATGTTTTACTATTACAGGATGTTTATGAGTGGAAGAGTGAGATCTGTGATGGTGAAGATGATGGTGGTGGTGGTGGTGATGGTGATGGTGATGATGATGATTGTTCCCCTCACCTCCGGTTTCTTAATGACAGGGGCTAAAGAGGAGTTCAAGAAAATAGTTGAAAGTAAGTTGCATTAATAGTTTAGCCCTACTAAAGTCTGTATATTTTCAGCTGAGGGCAAACTGACATGTCCTCGTCATCATTATTCGGCTATTACGGAGATTATGTACGGATATATGTTGTTATTAATAAATGTTTGACATTTATATGACACAGAGACATAGTATGTATGTATGAATGTATGTATATACTCAGGCACATACTCCATAGCTAGGGGTGGCCAACTCGAGACAGAGCCCGAACAGAAAAAAATAAAAATAAATAAAAAATAAATAAAACTTACACACATCTAGGTCGCCCAGGAAAAGACCCAGAGACCAAGGATCAGTAGGGGCCTCCAGCAACCCCCAGGTCCCAAGCCTTCCGGAGAGGTTCCGCTCTCAGAAGACAGACACGCAGTGGAACCACACCACAATGCCCGCCCACATTACTTCCAGCCATAGCCCTTCACATATTCACTGGCTCGCCGGGCCAGGAGCCTGACGGACTATTATCTAGTCCAACTGGTATCCAACCCCCTCCCCCTACGACCGCATTATCATTCATCTATTGACAAGCATTCTCCATTCATTCCTATTCATTACCACTTCTCTTGCCTGTTCTTCAGCCATCTCTCTATCTTCCAACACTTTTATTAAACCATCTCTCCATCTCCTCTGAGGTCTTCCTCTCAATCTATTTCCCCTTGTTTCTGACTCATATATTCTCTTTGTAAGAGACATAGTAGTTTAACATATATCCATCAAGTCTCGAGATATCAGTTGCTAAGGGGCTCAATTTATCATCAGCTGGAAAAAATTGACTATAGGACTATAGTAGGGTGCCGTCAAGTACAGTATAGTTCACTCTTGTCAATATGACTAACCCGACCAGTACCGGTGACGTCCTTTTCATTATGTGCTGGCAACTATTAGAAGATTTTAGTCAGCTTAGGAAGGACGTCTACCCATTAAAAGCTTACAGACTATATCCATGAATCCTTTTAGCTTCCATGCATCTTTCCTAAGCTTCATAAAATCGTCTACTGTAAATGTAGCTGAAATAAAATATAAAAGACGCCACTGGTACTGTCCGGGTTAATTAGATTATGTAGCTGCTTCGGTACAACTGCATCCATCCGTACATAATATAGCCTACAGTATATAAGGATATGACTTTATTACTGCTGCTTAATTCCGCGGTGCTTCTAACTCTTAATTGTTTTGTATACCCCCCCCCCACCCTCCTCCCCCTCTTACCACTCACATTTTTAAGGGGAGTCACCGTTTTTTTGTTTATCTTTCTCTCCTTTTCTCTCTTTCCCTGGCTTGTATCCATTCGGCCCCATTCAGCCAACTGTTTTAAGACGTTTATCCCCATCCAGGTGTCGATTTCTTCCTGGTGAGCGATAGCGAGCCAGCATTGTATGGAGAAATCAGGCTTCGCCGGAAAAAAAATTCTATCGAAAAATGTACAAATTTAGCTTGCTGTCAAAACAAAAATATATATATGCTGGCTCGCTACCGCTCGCCAGGAAAATATTGACACCTGGATGAGGGTAAACGTCTTAAAACAGTAAGCTGAATGGGGCCGAATGGATACAAGCCAAAGAGAGAGGGAGAGAAAGAGAAAACAAGCGAGGTGGGCTCACTTCATTGTTTTGTTTACCCACTTCATTGTTTTGTTTACCCCCCCCCCCCCTCCCTCCTCCCCCTCTTCCCACTCACATTATTTTGTAAAGGTATCTTCCTGCCCATCAGAGTTGGCGTTTTCTTCAGCGGCCATAGAGGGCAGCACTGAAGAACTGGGCCAACTACTATCGCAAGGAGTGGAGATAGATCAACAACTGCTGTATGGTTAGTTATGGAGGCCACTGTACATTCGGTCAAAAAAAGTATCTGCACCCCTACGTTGATCATCTGGTGTGTACAGCTTGATAAATTTGGTACCTCTGCCTGCAACTATATCCATGTGTCGGAGAGGATCGTCTCTGACACATGGATATAGTTGCAGGAAGAGGTGCCAACCCTACCGAGATGTACACATCAGATGATCAGCATAGGGGTGCAGATACTTCTTGGACCGAGTGTACATGTGAGATTGATAGAGAGAGAGAGAGAGAGAGTGAATGAGAGTGAGAGAGTGTGTGTGAGAGTGAGTGAGAGAATGAGTATGAGAGTGAGAGAGAGAGTGAGAATGAGTGAGAGCAAGAGAGAGAGAGTGTGATAGTGACAGAGTGAGTGAGAAAGTGAATGAGAGCGAGAGCGCATGATAAAAATATATCAGGATCTTCTATATAGCTTGTTATGGGGGCTACTGTACCCTCTGAATATCATGCCGTATGTTGGCAGTTCATTCTGGCTATCACTAGAGGTTCCTATCCAGCTTAGGAAGGATCAGTGGGAATTAAAAGGGTAAAGACTATGGGCCATTTTTGTAAACCATGGTAAGATCTTTCCCTACGACCTTTCCCGACCCAGATTGACCCTTAAACAAATAAGCGATAAGGGTCAATCTGGGTAGGGAAATATCTTCCCATGGTTTAATAAAATGGCCCTATCTCAATTAACCCTCTGACTTCCACATAGACTTCCTAATCTGACTAATATCGTGTAATAATCGCCAGAATAAACTGCTAAAATGCGTCATAATCCTCAAGGGCTAAGTCGGTGTCACACGCGCGCTTTTTCCGGCAATTTTCGAAGAGCAAGTTTTTTTTTGCTCGTAATATGTGGAGGCGCTTTCGCATTGGATTTAGAAACTAGACTTAAGGGGGGATGGGCCGGTTTTCTGGACCACTTTCTCCCTCATGTTTAGCCCCATTAGTTTGCAGATGTTAAGATGTTTGCCCCATTAGTTAGTCGATTTTAAGACCTTTCGCCCAATTTCTTCGTCAATATTTAGACCTTTCGTGCTATTTAGGTGTCGATTTTTTCCCTGGCGAACGATAGTGAGCCTGTAATGTTGGAAGAACCGGCCTTCGGCCGGGAATTTTTTCTACCGAAAAATGTACAAATTAATCTAGATGGGGATCTAATGGATGTTTTTTGTTTAATTTGATGGAGGTCTAGGGAGGAAACTAACAAAATAATGAATACATGCAAACATTGCCCAAAAGGTGAACCATCCCCACTTTAAGGTGGAGTATGCTAGGCGGCTGAGTTTTGATACCACTTAATTAGCCCTTTTAAGATCTGATGGCGCATTTCTTTTCTGCTTTTTGGCTATTATTAGACGATTTCATTCAGATTAGGCAGGGCATGGGGAAGTCGGAGGGTTATTTAAGATAGTCTTTACCCATATATTTCCCACAGATCCTTCCTAAACTGTATGAAATCGTCTAATGATAGCCAGAATAAGCTGTCAAAACCTGCCAGACTACAATGGGGGACAATAAAACCTGCCAGACTACAATGGGGGACAATAAAACCTGCCAGACTACAATGGGGGACAATAAAACCTGCCAGACTACAATGGGGGACAATAAAACCTGCCAGACTACAATGGGGGACAATAAAACCTGCCAGACTACAATGGGGGACAATAAAACCTGCCAGACTACAATGGGGGACAATAAAACCTGCCAGACTACAATGGGGGACAATAAAACCTGCCAGACTACAATGGGGGACAATAAAACCTGCCAGACTACAATGGGGGACAATAAAACCTGCCAGACTACAATGGGGGACAATAAAACCTGCCAGACTACAATGGGGGACAATAAAACCTGCCAGACTACAATGGGGGACAATAAAACCTGCCAGACTACAATGGGGGACAATAAAACCTGCCAGACTACAATGGGGGACAATAAAACCTGCCAGACTACAATGGGGGACAATAAAACCTGCCAGACTACAATGGGGGACAATAAAACGTCGTCTGCTGCTCTTTCTAATACACCAAATAGTAATCAGTTTCCATCCAGTGAGTCGAAATATATAGATTGAAGTCATCAACATATCACTCATTTCTATATTCATTAATGTTACAGACATATTACTCTCAAATTATATTCAGTACATTGCCCAATATACAAATAATAATAATAATAATAATAATAATAATAATAATAATAATAATAATAATAGTTCTTAAAGCTAGCGCATGCTAAGCCAGCTAAGGATAGCCCAATAAGGCCGATTAGGCGTATTTCCATTGGGGTCCTGTACCCCATCACCTTGCTCATGAGGGACGGTAATGACTCAGTGCTTGTGAAAAATCTTTAATGCGCTGAGCGTGGGCGCGATCCTGGGACCTTCTGGGTGGAAGTCCAAGACACTAGTCACTACACCAGCGAACCGTATATATGATGAATAAAACATAATATATTAGGCCTACAGAGACATTTGGCAAGGATTCGAAACTTTAGGGATCCTTGCCATATGTCTCTGTAGGCCTAATATATTCTGTTTTATTCATCATAATTATATACTTTGTATATTGGGCAATGTACTGAATAGAATTTGAGAGTAATATGTCTGTAACATTAATGAATATAGAAATGAGTGATATTTTGATGACTTCAATCTATATATTTCGACTCACTGGATGGAAACTGATTACTATTTGGTAATTTTGGTGTATTAGAAAGAGCAGCAGACGACGTTTTATTGTCCCCCATTGCTCGTAAAAATTTGTGACACCGCTTTTTATTTTCAGGTCGAACGGCTCTCATGTTCGCCGCTGATAATGGGCGTGCGGAAGCCGTGGACTTCCTCTTGGAGAACAGCGCAGACATACAGCTCAAGAGCTTTAGAGGTGAGGCTTAAGTCTTCAACCCGTTCAGGATAGTGAAGCCCTTTGCGGCGTCTAACATGCGACTACCATTGCGGCTCGGGTCGCTGATTAATAAATTGTCGATAAGAACTTGCCGGGAAAAATGATGATGTGAATCTGACTATTTAGCTGTCACACCTAACCTGACTTAACCTGACCTGATCCCTGCAGGTAACACAGCCCTGAGCCTGGCAGCAGCAAGGGGTCACAAGGAAGTGTGTCAAGTACTGCTGGACCGGGGAGGTCTAGCCAACAACCAAAATGAACAAGGTAACTTTCCATTTTAACATAAATCATATACAAATAATTACATACATTCAGTTTCGTTTTATATAGAAAATCTAACATTTTCATTACATGTAATTTTATGATAGATGATAATGTTGTAGCGTACTGTATATCCATTTCTTGTATTTTATTCACGGAATGGTGTATCTCTATAGACAATGGAAACTTACCTTATCACTATACCCTGTTCCAAATAAGTAGGCCGAAACTCTTGAACATTAACCCCCTAAAACTCATAAACGACTAGAGTAATCGAGCTAGTATTTCTACCATTTGGGAAGGGTTACACAGGAAGTAGGTGTGGAAATCTACAGCCCTTTTGGAGTTACAGAGGTTAGGGATTACGATTTCCGGCCTACCTATTTGGAACAGGGTATAACAATCTGAATTTAATTAAAATTGTGTGAAAAATCTAACACTAAAAGCACTATGAATTAATATGAGTTCAGGTTGTTAATTTTGCCAACATGCAATTGTAGAATAGAAACCTTTCATATTAATGCTTTATTGTGTACTTTAAATAGAGCTAAAACCACTAAATATAGATCATTATATATACAACTACTAAGTATGATGACAGAATTAGGAATAATTGTGAGCACGAGTTATATACAGTCTTATTGCCTACAGGGTCGTCCCCGCTCTCCCTGGCAGCCAAACGAGGTCACCCTGAAGTGGCCCAATTGTTACTTAACCACGGGGCAGAGGTTGACCTACAGACTCACACAGGTAGGTCAGATCACTATTATCCTAACAGAAATCAATAAAAACATTGCTGTATTTCATTGAAAGTAGGCTACTATTAAGGAAAGTAAGAGGGTTCCCAACGACTCAATTTGCTCAGGGGCCCACCATTGGGCGAGCTAGTGGTCTATATTGTGAAGAGTTTCCAACAAAAATTACGCTTAGAACCCCCCAAAAAGGTAGGACTGGCCCTGGTACTCGGTTGAATTCGTCTGTAGAAGATCCAGCACACAGAGAGAAATGAGGCCTGTAGGGGAAGAAGAAAGAAGAGGGCTTAGTGAGTCATCAATTGACGACTGGTAGCTTACCGAACTAGCGTGCATATTGGTATGACTGTGCTTAGCTACTACGTATTGTCCGTGTTAATTATCATATGTACACAACTCCCTGGGCTATGATGAGTGCCATCATGCTCTAAGATACTACCTTATGATACTCCTCCTCAAGGCAACCCCTTTGTTATAGCATTGATGACCGGCGGTTGACCGCCATAATGACAATGACTTGGACTCACGAAAGAGTCCATGATGAATCAGTAAGAAGAACGCCCCAATATATTAACACTGTGAGAGTTTCCTCGTTTTACACTGACAGACAAAAAATATATTTATCAAGTAGAGCAAAGACTAAGTTCGATGTAAAACGTCAATCGTCAATATTGTTCTGACAGTTTAAAAGGTAAACTATTTAAATGTAATTTTACCTATAACTTATCTATCTTCATTGACTGTAGTTTCCAATACCAGCACAAAAGATCCCAGATGTTCCCAGAAAATTAGTGACCACCGAATGTTGACGATAGAACCTCTCATGTGATATTCCCGTTGCACCAATACATTACACTAAGGCCTTCAATTGTGTCAGTGTCATGGGAGCCACAACAGTTGAGGCCATACCTCACCACCTGACAGAGCTGTTGGACGAGCCATGAGAGATCGCTGCTCCTCACAACCCTGTCTATATACAAGAGTTGTAACCTGGGCACAGGGGACTTTTGGCAGCCTCCTAGGATACACTCACCTCTAATATATGATTCAGTTCCTCCTTTCGGTCAGCGTTGGTCAGACGCTAAATGATGGCCATGTCGGGTAAGAATAATGTTTTCAAATTTGTAGCAATATCAAGAAGCTTAATATTTTCGTTTTTTATTTGTATTTACTTTCATTCAATCCCACTCTTTAACTTGAAAGGTTTATCGAGTGGGAGTAAACAACAAGTACACAAAATAAAAAAACGAAACATATTGTGGGTAGCCCTCTCTATTTAACTGGTAGGTCCATCAGCATCCGGTGTCTACTGACCAAAGGAGGAAAGAAGGAATTATGCCTGTATTGCCCAAAAATCCTTGAACCACAGAGCTATGCCGAGTAGGCATCCAGTGGAATCCCAGACAACATACATGGCCAGTCTTAACTCCCCTTTTGTCCATCCGTGTGTAGCTTAGTCAGTATAGGGTAAGCTTAGTAAGCCAGAGACCCGTGTTCAATCCCCGGCTAGGCCCAGATATTTTCGGGAGGCAAAAATCCTTAACCCCCTGGCATTTTGGTGCCAAATAATTATCAGGTAACTCCAGTCAAACATATACACCCCCCCGCCCAAATTGACTAATTCCTTGAACATGACGAGGTGCATTGTTATATGTGCGATCAGTTTACGTTGGAAACAAATTGACTTGCTCATGTAGTTGTGTACACCCTATGTGGTGGATTGTGTTCTTTTATTTCAAAATTGTATTTTATTAAGCGTTGTTTCCACATAGCGATTTTGATTAGTTCGTTTGTATTTATCGTGTATCGTCCCAGTTTTAGTTTGTTTATTTTGCAAGTTTTACATTATAATATACATATAAAAACAAAACATATATACAGTAGCCTATAATATAATAAAAAACTTACTCCAAATCGTCCAGCACCCCATTTACCTCTACCCAATCAATCTCTACATTATCCTTCGCCAATACCTTAGCCTTCCCGAAGTCAATCAATCTTACATAGTATTTGCCCTGGATGCCACACACCATAACATTGCTGCTGTGGATATCACCATGAATATAGCCAGCGTTATGTAGATCCTGTACCTTACCCCTCAGGTCAACTCCAACATTCTTCAAATCATCACCAGTGGCAACGTCAAAAGCAAAATCAAGCAAAGTCAATCCATCGCAATAACCCATTACCAAAAGTGAACCATCAAAACTAACAGCCATAACAGTGGGTGCATTCCCTGCTCCGTTTACATTTGTTAAAACTTCAGCTTCCCACATCAGTTCATTTACTTCTCCTGTGATGCTTTCTTTCAAGCAAGCTACAAGTCCCTTGTACCTAACCAGAGATGCTGAGCCAGAGACACCTTCACCAAGTACTTCAACAACAACAATCTCATCCATTATCTCCTCTCGGCTGCACATTACCTTTTCCATTATGTTCTTTGATATTAGTAAATGATCAAGTATCATTTACTATCCTAAAGTGCTAAGCAGAATTAGGCTTTGCTTTTTAAGTTGTTAACAAGATGACTACATCAAGAATGATGAACCACTTATGGGCTCATGTAGACGTCAAATGTGCGTGAAAACATCGCTAAAATGTCAACATAGCTACGCATTGTTTTTGCAGTGCCGAAAACCACGGTTTACGATAATATGTTATTTTAATGTCCATAGAAGAAAAACGTAATAGATAATTAATTGATTTTTGCAAGTCTTAATAGTATTGAAATAGATAAATTATAATTTATATATTCGTTAAAAATGTTACTGCTGAAAATAATTTCGTTTTCTACTATTGTTCTGAAAATTAAGAAAACTAACATTTTGAGGGTAACTTAAATAATATTTTAATTGGGTGTGGCTAGTGACCCTTTAGATATTTTGTCTTATGTAACATTGCACCTATAACCATATGATTTTGTGTAAATAATAATAACCTATGTTTGAACTCTGTGCTATATTATCCTACATTACCTTTGTGTTTTTGTTCTTGTGTGTTCTCATCTTTTCTAGTCAAGTAAGATTCTGTAAGAACCAACCTATAAAGTCAATACAACCCCATTAAAAACCTGGTATAACACTTTTCACTCGACTGGCGCGGCAATAATATTGTTTGAAGTGGGTAGGACCACTTACTCTCATTAATACAAAACATTAACCTGCTATGATAATTAAATACAGCCAGCTCTCCACAGCATTTGTCCCAGGTTCATGTTTTGGCAACTATACAATATTGCCTATGTTAGAAAGAACATTGAACATAGATGCTGATGAATATAAAGTATCTTCAGTGGAAAATTATGTAAAGAAAATAGTCTTGTATTGGTAGATATTGTACCTGCAGCGAAATCCCGGGGAGATAGATATTTTGCACATAAATGAATTATCCCTCCCATCTTGTAACGGTAAAAAAAAAAATAATAAAAACAAAATATATATACTGTATATATATATATATATATATATATATATATATATATATATATATATATATATATATATATATATATACAGTATATATATATATATATATATATATATATATATATATATATATATATATATATATATATATATATATATATATATATATATATATATATATATATATATATATATATATATATATATACAGTATATACAGTATATATAAATAAATAAATATAATAAAATAAATCCATGACAATGATCATCTTACATTAGTCGTAGTATTATATTTAGTTATGATTATATATGTTGAACAAAATGTTTCAGCATTGTTATTCTTTCCTATGAATTTAAGTCAAAACGGCCACACTCCGAAACAATAACAGCCACAGTGTCCTAACCTAATCTTAATCATTTTAACCCAACTAAAGCTAATCTAACCTATCCTAAGCTAAATTAACCTAACGAAGACTAGCCAAATCTAACCTAACCTAACCTAGGTTGTATAGGATTATGACCATTGCAATTGTATCCGTTTAGGAATGTAGGCATTTTGACATGTTTCCCTTCCTCTTGCAGGTGACACCCCGCTGACGTGGGCTGCCTACAAAGGTGAGGTGGAGGTGGTGAAGGTACTGCTGCAGGCGGGGGCGGACGTTAACCACATCAACAACAGAGGTCAGTGTGGTAGTAGTGTAGTAGTGGTAGCGTTGTGGCAGTGGCAGAACTGTTGTAGTGGTAGGTTGGGGTGGTATAGGGAGTCAGAGGGTTAATGAGACAGTCTTTACGCTTTCAATTCCCGCAGATCCTTCCTAAGTTGTATAATATCGTCTAATGATAGCCAAAATATACTGTCACAACGCGCCATGATCTTGAAGGTGTTAACCCCTACTGTACCATAGGATACTACCATAAAAGTCACCCCCAGTCACAAGCAACTTAAAATGACAAGATATAACAACCTCCCACCTCAAAAGAGGGAGGAATACTGCCTCTCCCAGCCTGTAGAAGCTTGGATATAAGCTGAGAAGTGTTGCCAAGGTCTAGAGCAGTGCTCAAACGGTTGTGGTACCAGGAACTGCCTGATACTGGCAGTTACAACGATTGTATATTACTGACAGCTCTCTGCCGTCGCTGGTACTAGACGGGTTAAGCTTACAGCAAAGGAGTCGCTAGTGAGTAATGGATGTATAGTTGCCTGCAGGGAAAGGTGATACACATTTTGTTAATACCTTCAGTACCATTGAAGTCTTTTGTATTATATTTCAGCGACATTTAAACGATTTATGATACTTAGGATGAATATATGGTAGCTAGAAGGATTAATTGAGATAGAGGGATAAGCTTTTACAATGGCACCTCGTATCTACTTTTCAAAGAGTGTTGAGAGGGTAGAAAGGGTTTGGTAGAGAGAAGAAGCTGTTGGAGTGGCTATAAGTCTGTTTTTTTCTCTCTCTCTACAGCTGACGGTAATCTGCCATTCCCAGATCTTGATTATTCTGTAATTACGAAGATTTTGTAATGTAATATGGTGTTAATTATAAGACGTTAGCAGTAATATGAGGCAGAGACGTGGTAGTTTCATATACTTCCATTAAGTATCGAGAAATCAGTTGCTAAGGGTTGTAATTTACCGTCACCTGAAAACAAACCTAGTATAATCTCTCTGTTGTTGCCTCAGGAGTGTCATCCCTGTCTATGGCCAGCGCCCACGGTTACCACAACACCACCAGGATACTACTGCAGGCATCAGCTGACCCCACACACAGGGATCACGATGGTCAGTTTTACAGCGGCATCGAGCGAGTTATTGACTTCTTGTGAGTTTTGGGGTATAAGGAAGTTGGAGCCGTAACCATCAATATTTAACAGAAAAATAATAATCATATGAGTTCGTAATTGGTATACAACTTGCTGAACATTATTTACATGTATATGAATAAAAACTACAACCGTATCTTATCTAGTAATTACGATAGATATCGGTATCACCAGCTCTAACTTCCATATAGCCCAAAACTCACATTCAAACACTACTATGTGTGCTATGGGTACCTTGATATCTACTATATAAAAGGCACTTTTTGTGAGTTTTCTGTCTGTCTGTGAGGTTTTTGTCTATCTGTGAGGTTTCTGTCTGTCTGTGAGGTTTCTGTCTGTCTGTGAGTGTTCTGTCTTTCTTTGAGTTTTCTGTCTGTCTGTGAGTTTTCTGTCTGTCTGTTTCCTCACGAACTACTCCCTCAGTTTTCGCAAGATGGAGAGCCCATACTTGGCATGCATACTAAGGGGGTGTCAGAATAGGTTTTAAGTGGGGGGGGGGGGCTACTCCCTTAGTTTTCAAGATGGAGAGCCTATACTTGGCATGCATACTAAGAGGGTGCCAGAATAGGATAGCTTTTAAGTGGGGTGCCAAAAGGCAAAATTACGTTTTATGGATTTATTAATGCCCAGAGCTGGGACATCTTAGCTTGGGTAAAGAAAGAAGGTGATCGGTCACATATCGTTCAATGGCTCCTTTGATTTTGAACCAAGCCAACTACGGCAACAATTCTTTCACACGCATCTAACGTTCTAACTCACTCATTCATTATAGGCAGGCCAAAAAGTGTATCCACTAACCTCTATAATTCATAAGTGGCTAGAGTGACCGAGCTAATATTTCTACCAATTAGGAAGGATCAACCATGTGGAACTTTACAGCCCATTTTCTCTAGTTCTTATTTAGTTACAGAGGTTAGGGTTCACGATTTCTGGTCAACCTATGATGAGTGAACTATAGATCTCGGCCCAAGGTTAGGTGGGATTATTTTAGGCTAGGAATATTTACTTGAACAACACATATTGGAGGTAAATTGTATCCAAAGTGTATGAACCGATTGAATTTTTGCCTATTTCTAAGCTCATGTTGTTATTCTGAATTATGTTCCTCAGGTCGGACACCCTTGATGTTGGCAGCTGGTGGAGGGAATGTAGAAGAGGTCAAACTACTTCTGCAAACATGTCCTGATCTTCAGCTTAAAGATTACAATAGTTAGTACATTACTGTGGAAAAAAAAAATATATAGGCCTATATATATACTGTATATATATATATATAACCCGTATATATATTATATATATATATATATATATATATATATATATATATATATATATATATATATATATATATAATTATAATATATATACTATATATATATCTATATATATATATATAATATATATATATATATATATATATTATACTATATATATATATATATATATATATATATATATATATATATATATATATATATATATATATATATATATACTGTATATATATATATATATATATATATATATATATATATACAGTATATATATATATTTAAATACAAATAATAATAATAATAATAATAACAGTAATAGTAATAGTAATGACGATGATAGATTTTAAAATATTAGTAGCAATAACAATAACATTAACAGTGATAGTATTTAACGATAATGTCAGCCAAATAGGTTGATAAAGTATAATGCGTATCGTGTGTGTGTGTGTGTGTGCGTCAATCAGTTCGTCAATACTCATCAGTCCCTTGAGAAAACAGGAACAGATGACGATATTATGGTCCACATACATACATACATATACAGTACATACATACACATAACTACTGAGTGATGTATAAGAGGTATGGCTTCAGTCTCCTCAGCTCCCCGTTAGTTACCTTTTATATCAGTTTAGCCCCACATATACATCTTACAATTCTCATTTCAATATTCTACACAGTCTAAAACTTAGGAAGAGAGCTACTCTTCCTTTCCCTGGCTGAAAATAATATTGGAAAAATAACTGCGCTCCTCCTCATTGCTTAATTAAGATTATCGCTCAATCTAACTTTGTCATTAGCGGTATACATAATTAACTTCCCAGGGAATTAATAGTGGGTCAATATATTCAATTAGAGAAAGTGGGTAGCCAATGTTGATGATGAGTGGGAAGCCGGAGTCAATTTTTGTATTCATTGATTTCTTTGTTTTGTTATCGAGAGAGAGAGAGAGAGAGAGAGCATGAGCATGATGAACTGAGGGTACATATATTAAAGCCACCTCCACCCCTCCCTCACAGACCAGACAGCCTATGACCTGGCTGTACAGTTGGAACAGACCCAGTGTGCTCAGATTATACAACGTGAGTAATAGTCATTTATATCACTATGTCTCCCCATATAATGTACAGTATATACACTCCTATCTACAGTATATATTATTTAATCAATGTGTATATTATGCATAAATGTCATGAAATATATATTGTGTTTGACACAGCATACCAATAGCCTATATAATTTATCTAGCCAGAAAATATTTGATCCCTATGTGTGGGTTCAGTGCAACACAAAAGGGTTATATATAGTATAAGGCCGGTTCCTCTTAGATTAGAGGTTCGCTATCGCTCGCCAGGAAAAAAATAACACCTAAATGGCACAAAGGGTCTTAATATTGACGAAGAAATGAGCGAAAGTCTCAACATTTTAAAATTAATGGGGCTAAGCATGAACGAGAAGGGGGTTCAGAATATAACAAGTACTTTCCCTTAACTCTATGGTGACTTTAATATTATTGACGTTACAGATCAGATGAATGTGAGGTGCCACAAGGGGGGCCTGAGCTACCCACCAGGAGCCAGTATAATACACCAGTGTCTTAACATTACCTGTCACTGTTCTGGTAATTGGACATCACCGCCACCCCCACACCATCACAATGTCTGTCTCGATACTTCTTCTACAGGTATTGGTATATAGGCTTTATGGTTGTTGTTAGTGGTGGTCTTGTTGTTGGTGGTGGTGGTGTTACTTCTACAGGTATTGGTGCATAGGCTTTATGGTTGTTGTTAGTGGTGGTCCTGTTGTTGGTGGTGGTGGCGTTGTTGTTACTTCTACAGGTATTGGTATATAGGCTTAATTGTTGTTGTTAGTGGTGGTCCTGTTGTTGGTGGTGGTGCAATTGTTGTTACTTCTACAAGTATTGGTATATAGGCTTTATGGTTATTGTTAGTGGTGGTCCTGTTGTTGGTGGTGGTGTAATTGTTGTTACTTCTACAGGTAATGGTATAGGCTTAATTGTTATTGTTCCCCAGGCTGTCTGACCGAACAGACCCAAGGTCTCGAGCAAGGTCAAAGCCATAACCGAGCTCCCCCACAGAACCCTCCCTGCTAATAATGCCCAGGTTACCAAATCCGCTCCCAAGCGAGGAGCTGAGGAGGGTGTGGAAACGCCCGGGACACCGAAGCCCCTCCCAGGGCCCTGTGCCCCTCAACAGTTATGAAGAGAAAGTTGAGGGGCAAGGGGAAAATGTGACGCTTTGGCTCCCAGTCTGCCCACCTCTAGGTTGGCAGTTGGCCACTTGAGATCTATAAAATATATAAGTAAAAGGAACAGTCAGAGTAAGCTATGGGTATGGCAGAGAACGCTCAACTCTCACTCCGATAGACCAGCCCATCACCATATGACTAGAACTCAATCCTCTCAGCATAAGCTAGGAAAGTTCCTAGAAAGCCGTCTTTGGCGTAGGGATAGCTCCCCTATTTCAACCCCTTTCGGGGTTGGGCACCCGCCCTCTTAATTATTGTTGTTGTTAGTGATGGTCTTGTTGTTGGTGGTGGTGTATTAGTTGTTTGTTTCTTCTTCAGGTAATGGTATAGTCTTAATTGTTGTTGTTAGTGGTGGTGTAATTGTTGTTTGTTACTGTTGTTTTTGTAGTAGACTAGTAGTATATGTTTATGATGGGTGTAAGGTGCCACAAGGGAGGCTTGAGCTACCCACCTGACACCAGTATGATCCATCTACACTACACTGTCTGCCTCATTAATTCTACCTCAGGTACTGCTATTGTCTTAGTTGGTTGTTGTTGCTGTTGGCGGTAGTGGTGTTTCTGTTGTTATTATTGTAGTAGTAGTAGTAGTAGTAGTATAGTAGTTTATGATGAGCTACTACTACTACAACAACAGTAACAACAGAAACACCACTACCACCACCACCGCCAACAACAACAACCAACTAAGACTATACCAGTACCTGAGGTAGAATTAATGAGGCAGACAGAGTGAACCTGGGTTACCTACATGGCACTAGTATCATGCATCAATGTTTTAATATTACTTGTCACTGTTCTCGTAACTAGACATCATCACTGCCGCCACACCTCGCTGCCTGCCTTATTAATTCTCCTGCAAGTCTGCAAGTATTGTAGGCTACTGGTAATTTTAGTTTATATACGTACCACCAGAGGGGTGGTTATTACAAAGGTATTTTAATAACTCCCCTCTCTCTCTCTGTATGTGTGTGTGTGCGTGTGTGTGTAAGAGAGAGAGAGAGAGAGAGAGAGAGAGACATGTAATATATCCACTCTTTGTCTTCTTTCCAGGTAGTAGTGGGTCCAGTTCTTCCTCCACCCCAAACACCATGGTGTGGACTACCAGACCCAACACACTCATAGTGGGCCTCAGTGCAGGGGCCAGTATCATGCTTCACCGACTGGCCACACACATGTTAACACCACTACGATGACGACTATGTTTTTTTTAAATAATATATTTTGTGGTATTATTATTATTTTTTTGGTTTTTTTTGTTTTTGGGGGGGGGGGCTAGTATTAGACGATTTTCTTCAAATTAGGAAAGATATAATATAGTCAAGAGGGTTCAAACATCTTTGAATAACTCCTTCAGTAAACATTATGCTTGAGTGTTTGTACTCTGCCTAATTCTAGACTACTTGATTACATTAAAGAACGACCTGTAGTCAAAATAAGGATTATTCAACAGTTAGTGCCAATTCATCACTTTTACTCCTTTAAAAAAAAAAAAAAAAAAAAAAAATCTGAAATGACCGTAAGATTACTGTATTTACAGTTGGTCCCAGGGTTATATTCTCTGGACCCTGGTTGGTCCCATGAATTTGTATAAATTCCCTGATAGTAGCCTATGCATGGAAGTAAAATTAGTGTGATTGACTTACAAGAATAGTTAGCTGTAACACATAACATTTATCATATGAATTACCTACTGCATTACTATTTAAACTTCCAATTCAATCATACCATGTTTCCTTTCATTCATAAAATAACGAACATTTGTACAGCCATCTACTTGGCGGTTATAATAATAATAATAATAATAATAATAATAATATTTATTCAGTTAGCAATTTACAGATTTGGTACCACATAGTTTGTTACAAATATGACATGTACCAGCCTTGCATAATTCCAACTAAGGATAGCCCAATAAGGCCGTTAGGCGTATGAATGGTTGTTTCTCTTTTGTATCTTATTTATGGACATCAAAGTAGTATGACTGAATTGCGATTGTAGTTTGTTAAACAGTGATGTACTGGTAATTGTCCACTTGCGAGTTTCCTTCTATAAGGAAGTTGGAGCTGTAGGCATCGATATTTAGCAGAATTACCAGCTAAAATACGGTTGTAGTAGGCTACAGTAACGCTTATTTTAGTCATGACTTAGCTGTTATTACGTTTGACTCGCTCTGTGCTGTATTAATGTCTGTCAGATGTTGAATAGGGTGGATAAGTATAGGAAGTTAGGAACATGTTTGTATATCTCCCTCGAGACGAATATATAAAGTTATAGATATTGCTGATATCAATTATTGATCAAAACGTGGCCTACTTGGTGCCGAGACATCACTTATTAGGCCGAATATGTTGAATTGTGTATTTAGGCTATTATATGTACTATTTTTTTATAGTAGGCTACATATAATAGCCTAAATACACAATTCAACATATTTTTTTACCCGTCAGAAAACTAAATTAGTATTGCATTTTGGTTGAATAGCGATATGTTTACGACTCCAACTTGTTTATAGCCTGAAACTCGATCAATTCAACTCTTGCAATTTCAAACACTGTAGGTTACTGCACTCTTGCATATCATGCAAATTGAAACTGTTCATACACACTTTGATCTTTGTGTGACATTTATATTCCCTGGTTACAACAAAATGTTCTTGTAACAATATCATGCTTTATTGACAATGTTGTGGCACTGCCTCCAACAGCACAGTATTAGGCGATTTAATTTTCCCTTTAAAAGCCCTTTTAAATATGGCTTTGTTTATAGCGTTGGGGTTTTCACTCTTATACAAAGTATACAATTTGATACCCTACTAAAACATTCATATATTTAAATAGTCTTTGATATAGGATTAGTAAAGAATGGCTATGCTCATTTGTTTCAGCGTCGCGTCCATTTATTACCAACAATAAACGTGAACATTGTAGCCAACACAGTGACGTTTACTAAAGTTTTTTTTTTCTCAATAAATGGCTCAATAAATTAAAAAAAATTGTAAACATGCTTCTCCTTTTCCTCTCTTAACGTGCAATGGTATATATGCAAATACCTATTGCATAAACAAGCAGCGAAAATAAGAATTAATAGAAAAACAGATACTGTCTTATAAACTTAAGGAACTATCACCTGGTCCTATAGGTAGAGTTAACTGTGAGTTAATGAATGTGTGGTGATAATGTGGCTTAGCTATAAAATTAGTAAACAATGAAAACAATAGAGAATAAATAGATATAAGATAAAGTTTTATCAGTCATGCACTAAGGGTGTATGTGCGGGTGGGAGGTGGCAACACTGGCGCTATGAACGCAATGTTACAAATTTTGCTAATTTTACGCTAGATTTAGTCATATTTATTTAGATCTAGCGGCCATTATTAACAACTACCGCAGCGATATGCATTATAGCTATATTCTGGAGACTTGAATAACTTTTAAGAACAAATCTGGAGAGAGTGCATTTTCTAGCAGTCTTCTGCGTTTTGCACTATCTACCGACATTCAAGAAATGTTTGAAGACTAAGCTAGCGATATTTTTATATATTTACTTGGAGTTAGTAACCCCGCAGGGCCGCAGAGACATACACGGGGTCAAAATGGAAGGATGCGCTCAGTGTCCCCGCGAATATGTTTTAGTGAGTAGCGCGCGCCCACTCACCCTGGGCGGAAAATGATGTGTTAAATAGTGATTGTGAGTGGAAAATGGTGACTCCTGCAAGATGGGCCAGATAAAGAACATCAGTGAGCTGCTCCCAGACGAACCCATCAGGGACCCGTTTGAGGATGAGATTCACTTCAACAACACAGTCAGGGAATATGTTGTGAGTACCCCATTGATTAGGCTACTTCTCTTGGAGTCTTGGAAGCCTGGGAGAGCCTCCCAACATTTTCAGAGCATGTGAAGTTAGCCTAGATAATTTTTTATATGGGTAGGCCTAGCCTAAATGGGAAAATGAAGTGATGGCCTATTGTTGAAGCTAAGTAGCTAACTGATAGGTAAGTTTTCAAATGAGGTAGCCTATTATGAGGGAGCTCATTTTGGTAAAAATTGAAGACCACCCGGACAGGTGGGATCTCATTTCTAATGGTAGTTTTGGGTTCCTATCATGTTATGATTCATTGCTAGCCTATAGCCTAGGCCTACTTTTTATCCACCGGATTTTTTTTTTTTTGGTAATTTTTTTGAAAAGACTCGCAGCATTATTATACATAGGCTACTGGTAATTTATTAGGGAAAGTGAAGCTCTATGGAATCCTTATAATATACTCACATAGATTCCACTGTGGAAGAATAGGGAATTTTTTTATTTTAATACCACAAATTTTCCGAGTGTTTTTTATAAACAAAATTGGTCATTTGCATCAATATATAGTGTTTGTAATTAATTAGAAATCTCGGGAAAACCTATTTTCCCCATTAGGCCTATCGATCGATGTTGAGACACGCTCGCTCCCCGATAGTGATTTGAAAAGACATTAGCCTAACCTAACAACCTTACCTAACCTAACCTAGTATTATGGGTGGGGGCTACCGCCCCCACACCCCCGCTGGTTGAGTACTAGGCCTAATCCCTTAGTAAAAAAAAAAAAAAAATTGGCTGTCGATTAGGCCTACGAAGGTGAACAAAAAGTCGATGAAGTCTATGGTGTTTACTCTGCAATCTTCAGCTTGATTGTACATTGATAACGGGAAAGTACCGTATTGACAACCTTGTTACGAAAATTAAAGTTTAGTACCATACTTTTATATTAGGCTTTTACAAGGGTTTAACACATTTTCATATGATCTTTAGAGCTATCGATGACTGAAAGTACCGTATTGACAACCTTGTTACGAAAAATAAATTTTAGTACCATACTTTTTTATTAGGTTTTGCCGAGGGTTAAAACAAGTTTTCTTATGATCTTTAGAGCATATAGATTCAATGTTTATCTTCAAATATATCAACAAAATTATTAAAATAACATTGAACTTACTTACTTACTTGTTACTTGGTGTGGAGTTTCTCAGCCGCGCTCCGTCACTAGATGTAACGCTCGTCGCAGCTGCCCTTTAAACCATCTAGCACTTGTAGTCTTGTCTCACAGTGCCATCTTCTAAGTCATAACACTCCCTGAACAAATGTGTTTTAAGTGACTTTTTAAAGGCCTTTATGTTCGCACACCTTTTTACATTAACTGGTAGATTATTATAAAGTCTCGGTGCACTCTTTTCGAAGGCCCTAAATCCAAATTCATGATTGCACCGTGGCTCATTCAATTGATGCAGCACGTTGCCATGTCTCAGCATCATATCAGTGCCAACATTGAAGTCTTCCAATAAGTCTCGCACATATTCCGGCTTTCCAAAGTTCAAAGCTTGATACACTATAACACACAGTTTGAATATGATCCTCGCTTTCACCGGCAGCCAATGCAGGTCAATTAATGCCGGAATCAATTAATCGCACGGAATGGTAAACTCTATTAATCTTGCTGCTCTATTCATTATAAGTTGTAGTTTTCGTAGCAAGTAATTTGGTAGTCGATAATATAGAGAATTACAATAGTCTAATTTACTAATTACATGATTGTGGATCAACATTTTGGTTGTATTAATATCCAGATATTTTCTCACAAAAGCAATATTCCTCAGATGATAGGCAGAGATTCGCACTGTTTGATTAATCTGATTTTTAAATGACAGTTCACTATCAACCAAGACTCCCAAATCCTTCACCAATCAAGGCTCCCTTTAATAATAGGCTTCACAATCGCATTCTTTTCAGACGATGGAAATACATTATTTGCAATGCTACAGTTTATTATGTCAACATATATGTCCAGAAAACTGTTAAAATTATTACTGTGCACTATTTCACGTATCGGTATAGGATCATTACTACAATGGGTAAGTTTTGCTTTCGTAACTATGGATTTAACTGTATTCAGATCCGTCATAGTAAATTCTGTTAACGTAGTCACAGTAGGCTCAGCTACAACAACGTCTTGAGTCTCGACTACTCCAAAATTTCCAACAATGGCATTAATTTTATCACAAAAAAAGTCAGAAAAATCATTCGCCAATGTCATATCCGGAATCCCTTCTGGTAACTTATTTTTCTTCTTGTTTCCCGTCAAGTTGTCAAGTACCACATACAGCTTATTCATGTCAGATCCAGCTTCTTTTGCTTTATTCATATAGTATTCACGTTTTCTAAGCACAATGAGCCTGTTTTCTATATTCCGAGCTCTTTTATAGTTATCTCTTGCCTCTTCGGTTCGTAGACGTCTGCATAGCCTCTCATATTTCTTCTTGGCCAATAGAATAGTTTTGATAGTTAACTATAGTTTTGATGTAAATACTACCGCAACTACGAATCTTGTTTCCGAGACCTAGGCCTAGTATATTAACCTAACCAAACAACCTAACCTAACCCTAGAGTGCCCTAGACCCAGTACGTGGGATACAACACTAGCCCTTGCAAGTTGCATGCCAGCTACTGTGGGTTCATATATTAGACATAGGCCTACAGTACAATAACATCTTTGTAGAACATAACACTTTACCGTAGCGAGTGTACCGGTACTCCATTTCGAACACTTTTTGTAAACATGAACAGGTCCGTAGCAGAGCTCTCAAGATTGTGGGACTGAGTTTGTTTACGCGCGGGACTATTTATATCGACAAAATCGAGTTACAAAACTTATCAAAACTATTCTACCACAACGGAATCTATGCGAGTATATTATAAGGATTCCATAGAGCTTCACTTTCCCTAATAAATTATGTATAATAACGCTGCGAGTCTATTCGCGATAATTATTTTTTCTTTTTCTTAACATAGGCCCTAGCAATGAACTTGAATGAAGCATAACATGATAGGAACCCAAAACTACCATTAGAAATGAGATCCCAGCTGTCCGGGTTGTCTTCAATTTTTACCCTCATTTTCCTATTTAGTTTTGGTACTTATAACCGAAACTACCACTAGGCTAATTAGCCTAGCCTATTTCTCAATATTTGAAAGCTATTTTAGAATAAGGATGTTGCAAAGATCATAGGCCTAGCCTATTAAAAAAAAATTGGTTCAATGTTATTTTAATACCACAAATTTTGTTGATATATTTGAAGATAAATATTGAATCTATATGCTCTAAAGATCATACGAAAATTTGTTTTAACCCTCGGCAAAACCTAATAAAAAAGTATGGTACTAAAATGTCTTTTTCGTAACAAGGTTGTCAATACGGTACTTCCAGTTATCGATAGCTCTAAAGATCATATGAAAATATGTTAAACCCTCGGAAAAACCTAATATAAAAGAATGGTATTAACATTTAATTTTCGTAACAAGGTTGTCAATACGGTACTTTCCCGTTATCAATGTACAATCAAAGCTGAAGATTGCAGAGTAAAAACCGTGGACTTCATCGACTTTCTTTCACCTTCGTATAATCGACACCCATTTTTTTTTTTTTTTATTTACTAAGGGATTAGTACTCAACCAGCAGGGGTGTGGGGGCAGCAGCCCCCACCCATAATACTAGGTTAGGTTAGGCTAATGTCTTTTCAAATCACAATCGGGGCGGTGTCTCAACATCGATCGATAGGTCTAATGGGGAAAATAAGTTTTCCCGAGATTTCTAATTAATTACAAACACTATATATTGATGCAAATGAACAATTTCTTTTATAAAAAACACTCGGAAAATTTGTGGTATTAAAATAAAAAAAATCCGAAAATATTACCGAAACTACCACTAATTTTCCCATGGTTTTTCTTTTAGGTTTTAGCCTAGGTAGTTTTCATCATTATGCAGTAGGCTAGTTGAAATTAGGCTTAGTTACAATCCCCAGAGAATGTTTTTTCTCCCATTATCCAACGATCTTAAAACACTCGGATGCAAGTAATTTTCAGAGTAAATACCGGTAGGCGGCAGGGTAACATTCAAGACAGCTAGAGCTGCCTTATTTACCAAGTTTCTTTATATTTTTTCCCAGGAATAGGCTATAGGCCTAGTGTTTAATTGTTGTTTTTCATGGTTTGAGTGGAGGATTTGCATTAACTTATCCATTATTCATTAATCTGAAGATACTCCATCAAATGGCGCCATTTATTGGGTGAATCGCGCTTTTACAGTAGGTAAGGGAAATTGTGGGGAGGCCATGCACGCTTCCAAAATGTACAAATATTATATTAGATTAGATTAACCTAACCTAACCCTAATATAATATAATATAATATCGTTTTTGTGAGTAACGTTCAAGCCATTTATTGGGTGAATCGCACTCACCGCATCTTTCAAAACAAGAAGAAGAGGACCCAGGTCGAAGGATTCATTGGGTGCAATGCTTTGTTTACGTTCGGGACATTATTTTTGTGTTATTTTTCGGTGTACTCGGGTTTTTTCAGTGTCGATAACGAAATTCCTCCATGCGGACTATAATGAGAAAAATATGGCGAGTCTATTGGTCCCTATTTTCCCTAATAAATTATTTCTAATAGGGCTGCGAAAGAGGTCTTGAATATTATCGGCGGCAGGCCTATAGGGCCTACAATTTGTTTTGCCTTTGGATACAGGATGGGTTGAGGGGGGCTTTGCCCCCCCCCCCCATGACTTATTGAATTCAGCATCTATGTTAACAGTAAGGGGTTTAATAAGAGTTTCACTGCCATCAATACCCGGTAGGCCTAGGGAGAGTTTTTTCTTTTAACAGTGCTTTATATTGTGCACATTATCACATATAATGTATCTCCAGAGTCCGGAGGTTGAAACAAATTTTAATATGATTTTTGCAACATCCTTATTCTATAATAGCCTTCAAATATTGAGAAATAATTAGTGGTAGTTCGGTAATAAGTACCGAACACCAGTATACAAGTTGGGAACTTGGGTTGATTAAATTCAAGGGAAAATATTTACTTTAACCCTTCCTACCCGGGCTGTCTTACCCAATGACGGTCGCCCCTACCCGGGCGAAATGGCTGAAAAACGTCTAGGCCTAGACTACCGTATTTATGTTTATTTTCACTGCTAGAACTTTCCCACTCATCTATAATCGTAGTGCGGTTTTCAATCTGTATTTTGGCGTTGAGTAGAGCTCTGTAAGTCAACTGGTTCAGTTGTGATGACGATTTCAGTGGATCCAATATTGCAGAGATGTTGCCAATATGGGGGCTTTTCAGACACTAATTTCGTCTGACGTCAGAACAATAACATTGAAGAGTCTTCTCCTTCTTGTTTTCGGAGGTGCGGTGACGCAACGCTTGGGTTTGTTGACATACGTCGTACGCACGGCGTTCAGACCAAGCTTAATTAGGCTATTAAGCTGCTGCCTTAGGTAAGGCATACCGGGTAGCGGCCCTTCTTTCGAGCTGTCCTTACCTAAGGCAGACCGGGTAGGAAGGGTGATAAATCTACAGTTATACTACCCCTATTTTGTCGCTATTCTGTTGGTACTAATGGGTTAATATTATTAGTAGTAGACTTAGTATGGTTTGATGATGCGCGGAAATGTATATTTGACTTGAAGTAGATACATTGAAGTATTACAAACCTTCGCAAACCCATAAACAGGGAACGTGAGGGTGAGTTTAGACCGTCGCGGAAACAGGTTACTTTTCGGTTAAGTTAGGTTAGGTTAGGCTAATGTTAAAAATACTAAAATGCGACGGTCCTCGGTATTAAACAACACTGTATATCAAAGAAAAAAATAAAAACAACAACAAATTACCTGAAAAACTCTTATCTGGTTGGTGATCATTTTTTATCAAAATAAGTTTTTTTCCAGTTTCCGTGTCTGCTGAACCATCCAAAAACACGCTAAAAGGCGTGTTTTGAAGGTGGGAGGTGGGGGAGGGGTAGTATAACTGTAGATTTACCGAGTTTTCATTATTTTGAAACTCTTAAAACCCTAAATTTGGAAAACCTGAGCCAAGTTTTGTCAAACTTTGGCTCAAGTTTTCGGATTTACTACCAGGTACAGTAATAAGTGTTCCTAGTACGGTACCTAGTTTATTCCATACCTACCACCCGATCCCTTGTCATTAACCTAACCTAACCTAGACCTAGTACGTGGGATACAAAACTAACCGGGATGGATGTAGATTCCGGGCGTACGGTCGTTATGTTTACATAGGGAGATCGTCGCGGATAACTTCGCGTCTATTTTGACGGCTATTTTTTCGGTTATTTGCCCCCTGCTGGCAATATATATGATGACAATATGTCATGGGGGGGGGGGGCCCTACACATATTATTGTATCCAATCATTCCAATGGCATTCAAAATAGACAGGAACAAGATTGCAAGTGTCCGACATCTCCCACGCCGCCGTCATGTTCACATTTGTTGATCGCCGTGGTTAAGTTCGCGTCTATTTTGACGGCGATTTTTTTCGGTTATTTGCCCCCTGCTGGCAATATATATGATGATGACAATGTCATGGGAGGGTGATGGGGGGCAAAGCCCCCCCTCAACATATTATTGTTTCCAAAGGCAGTCAAAATCGACAGGAACATGATAGCAAGCGTCCGCCCCGGTTCCGCGTATTGTAAACAAGGCTGGCGGTACGCCCGAATTCTACATTCTACCCCTATCACCTAGTATGTGTTCATAGTACCGGTACCCAGTACGTGGGATACAATACTAACCCTTACATTACACCTAGTTTGTGTTCATAGTACCCGGTATGTGCGATACAATACTAACCCTTACATAACACCTAGTATTTGTTCATAGTACCCGGTACGTGGGATACAATACTAACCCTTACATAACACCTAGTATGTGTTCATAGTACCCGGTACGTGGGATACAATACTAACCCTTACATAACACCGAGTATGTGTTCATAGTACCCGGTACGTGGGATACAATACTAACCCTCGCCTAACACCTAGTATGTGTTCATATAATAGTACCCGGTACGTGTAATACGGTACAATACTAACCCTCACCTAACACCTAGTATGTGTTCATAGTACCCAGTACGTAGGCAATTTACTACCCTCATCTAACACCTCACCTTACACCTTAGGTCCTCAGACCTAAAATCCTCAGCACATGTCGCTAAAATCGCTGCACAAGCAAATAGTCGTTTGGGCATAATTAAGAGGAACTTCTCCATATTGGACAAAGAAATCCTTGTACCACTCTGTGTCACTGGTGCGCCCGATCCTCGATTTTGGTGTCCAATGTTGGTCACCCTACCTAATCAAGGACATACAGACTATTGAGAGGGTGCAGCGAAGAGCAACCAAGATGGTCCCAAACCTAGAAGAATTACCCTACGAAGAAAGGTGTAAGCGTCTTGGCCTCCAGACACTAAGTGACCGCAGAAAACGAGGGGACATGATAGAAACATACAAACTTCTACACGGCTTTGAGGACATACCATACACCAGGTTTTTCCAGAAAAATAACAACCACCTACGGGGCCACTCGCTGAAACTCTCCAAACCAGACCACTGGAGAACGACACTGAAGGGGAATTGGTTCTCTATCAGAGTCATTGACAAGTGGAACGCACTCCCAGAGAGTGTGGTTACAGCGCCAACAATTGCCACTTTTAAAGCCAGATACGACAAACATAATAACATAACCTAGTTAATATTGGCTGACCAGTCTTTGGAGGTGGGGTTCACACAAGAAGCCTGCTTCTTAATTCCCCACTATCATTCAATAGGTAAGCATGTGTTCATAGGTGGCAAACTCCAAATGAAAGCCAAGTCCATTCTTTCTAGTGTTAATATTGTACCGTACAGACTGTACTGTACTGTAGGCTATATGAAAAGATAGAATTATGGTTTATAGCTCAAATTATGTCTTTGGAAAGAATTATGGGGTAGAATGTAGAGTTCGAGCGTACCACCCACCTTGTTTACACTACGCGGAGCGGCGGCGGACGCTTGCCATCATGTTCCCGTCTATTTTGACTGCCGTTGGATACAATAATATGTTGAGGGGGGGCTTTGAAAATGACATATTGTCATCATCATATATATTGCCAGCAGGGGCAAATAACTGTCGCCGTCAAAATATACGCGAACTAAACCGCGTTGATCGACCATGTAAACATGACGGCGGCGGCGGATGCTTGCGATCATGTATTGTTGAAGAATAAGGGATAGTCCTCTGGAGGTTCCGAACGGGTAGTAAGATAGAGAAATTGGATCTTGGAAGCATTAAATGCAACAAGGTTTTCTCTATCCCAATTGGAAATAGTAGCTAGATCAGATCAATCAATCAATACCCGGTATACCGGTACAGTAATACATTACCGGTTCATAAAAATGCTGTGGGAGAACATTTCAATTTTTTTGTTCATAGGTTTAGAATAAATTGAAAAATTACCCAATCCTTTTCTGCAGATTCTCCTAATTTCCCAGTATATTAAGGAAAGGTTAGGTTAGGTCTTTAGTCTATGCCTGTTATAAAAGCTAAGAACTGAAAAATAGATGTTCACAATCTAAGTTTTGAAAATGTTCTGCCACATCATTTATATGTATTACAGTACTGTACTGTATATTGATATTTGTTGTCTTCTATATTACAACTACTCCCTCTCGGGCATAGGCTGAGAGCCTGTACATTCAACCTTTATGAACGGTGAAGCCCGTGAGGTCTCGTTCCAGTCTAGGGGATAAGACATGTGAAACACTTTGGAAAATATTTATTTTTATACCACAATTTTTCCCAGTGTTTTTATATTTTTATTTTGTTCATTTGTATCAATATACAGTATAGTGTTTGTCATATATTAGAAATCTCGGAAAAACCTATTTTCCCTATTTTTGTTCGATGTTGAGACACGCCCCCCTATAGTGGGGAGGGGCCCGGAGGGCTATGATTTGAAAATACATTAGCCTAACCTAACAACCTTACCTAACCTATCCTAGTATTATGGATAGTATTACGGTGGGGGGTGCTGCCCCCACCCCCCCGCTGTTTGGGTACTATTCCCTTAGTAAAATAAACAAAAATTGGCTGTCGATAATACGAAGGCGAAAGAAAAGTCGATGAAGTCTACGGTGTTTACTATGCAATCTTCAGCTTTAATTGTACTGTACGTTGATAACAGGAAAGTACCGCATTGACAACCTTGTTACAAAAATTACATTTTAGTAGCATACTTTTATATTAGGTTTTTCCGAGGGTTAAAATACATTTCCATATGATCTTTACAGCTGTCGATAACTGGAAGTACCGTATTGACAACCTTGTTACGAAAAAGACATTTAAGTACCTTACTTTTTTTAGTAGGTTTTGCCGAGGGTTAACACAAATTTTCATATGATCTTTTGGGGAAAATAGGTTCTTCTGAGATTTATAATTAATTACAAACACTATATATTGATGCAAATGAACACAAAACAATTAAAAAAACACTCTGAAAATTTGTGGTATTGAAATAATATTTGGGTAGGATGTAGTGAGCGGACGTACCGCCATCTTTGTTTACATTACGTGTAGTGGCGTCGGACCTTTCCCATCATGTTCCCGTCTATTTTAACCTAACCTAACCTAGTATTCATGTAGTAATGACGGAGCAAATAGCAGAAAATATAGCGTCGAAATAGATGGGAACGTAAGTGCGACCGCAGCGATCGCCCTATGTAAACAATGACGACCGTACGCCCGAACTCTACATCCATCCCTAATATTTGTCCAAAATCAGTATATATTAACGCCGCGGGTGTATTATTGATAATTATATACCGTACCGAAAGACTGGTAAGAAGATAGGGAAAGATGTAGTTACCGGGTGTACCACTACCGACGACATACAACATAAATCATCTATAAATACTTATAATAAAATAAATATTTATAAATCTATAATAGTAGGTTAGGTTAGGTTGTTTGGTTAGGGTAATGTATTTTTGTATCCAAAGGCAGTCAAAATAGACGGGAACATGATGGTGAGCGTCCGCGTAGTGTAAACAAGACAGGCGGTACACCCGGTAACTACATTCTTGCCTGAAGATATTCCGGTACGGTACCATAGACTGAGACTAGAACAATACTCCCAGAGAAGTAGGGCTCCCGTCTAACTCATTTTGTTAAGTCTTTCAAATCACTGGCTTCACCTCACTCATAACTACCGGTACTGTATGTCAAAGGTTGTAGCCTTAAGCACAGGACCAGGTACAGGCATGAGTTCACTCTCACCTTCTCCCATTGAAAATATTATTTGGAATGGGAGAGCGAGACCCTTTCTACATTTATAACCATGACCTTAAATATCTGCGTTTGTATGTATGTTTAAAAATATCTGTAGGCTACCAGTATTAATTGTTCTGTAAACTAGATTTTCTCATTGCTTTTTATATTATACCAGTACCATCTTATTAACAAGGTAATGGGTACTATACTCTGTATCTTTTCAGCTGACGATAAATTGAATCCCTTAACAGCTAGTTTCTCGATACTTAATGGAGAAATATGAAACTACTATGACTCTTCATCATATTAAGACCAAGTTTATACAATTAGCACCATACTTCACTGCAAAATCTTCAAAATTACTGAGAAATCTTTATGGGAACTTTCGCAATTTCCTGTCATTAGAAAAGAAACAGACTATAGTACCATGTAGCATATATGGCATTTACCTTCTTCTTGAGTATAAGGAGTCTTTCAGTTGCTGTGAACTTATCCAGGTTCACAATGTATGACGATACAATACTGGTATTTAGGCTGTTGGGCTACTGATGTACGGTTACTGGTATGGTTAACTCATTGAAACACATCATATTAGTACCTTAGTTCAGTAAGGGCACGCATATCTACATTCCTATTATGGTATTTTATGAGGTACCGGTATGTTACTGTATAGGCCTAGTTCAATATACAGTACCGGTGTTGTATAATGTATATGATAGGTGGATGATTTCTTTGATACCAGTATACGGTAGAGTAGGGTACCTGTCATTGTTGCCGCAAAAATATAACTATATTCTTTTTTGTATTATATAGAAACCTGAAAAGTATAGGACTATGCCCGGTATAATATAAATAAAATTTTATCGGTAAATATGTTGAACTTAGAAAGAAGTAAGAAACAGGAAGTGTGTTGGCGTAGTGCTTTAGTGCCTGCAGGTAAACACTGCCTGTGGGCTATAGGGCAACACACCACCCCAGGTACTAGCCAAAGATATTATATTGTATTCTCTATTGTGCTGTTCTTTGTTGTTGATTGTAGATTGGGATGGCAGATATTTTACAGTACCGCCGGTACAGTGGGATAAATAGTTACCGGGTATGGCGTGATGGCTGTAGGTTATATTTCTTGGGAAGGATGTAGTTTCCGGGTGTACGGTTGTCATGTTGTGCGCTCGCAGTTACGTTCCTGTCTATTTCGACGCTATATTTTCTGCTATTTGCCCCCTGTCATTACTACATGAATACTAGGTTGGTTGGTTAGGCTAATGTATTTTTATATCTAAAGGCAGTCAAAATAGACGGGAACATGATGGGAAAGGTCCGACGCCACTAAAACAAGGCTGGCGGTACGGTACGCCCGCACTTAACATTCTTGCCTATTTCTTGGATAGCTATTTAATATGGTACTGGTACAGATAGTTAGGGTGCGGTGCCTAGTTACGATCTGTTATGTTTACATTGTATGGTAAGGGTTGTCCCTTTTGTCATGGATCCTGGCTTGCATGAATATATACAAGTGACTGAATCAAAGGCTCAAACCACATGTAAATTTTGTACCAGTAGCCTACTGTTTATTGTTCTGATTATATATACAGTATACTTTAACCCCTTACGAGCGGCCTAGGTGGTCTATTTGACCGTACCGCGCAGCAGATTTTTTTTACCCTAAATAGGGTTGTTTACGTGATCATTTTCATGCCTAAATAAGATCCAGAGCGTAAAACAAGTATCTATCCCTGAAAGGGCGTAAACAGAGCTTTCCAATGACACCCGAACCATCCTTGTACGACCACTGGTTCTCTTGCAACGATCGTGCAACACGAGTGCAAAAACCCTGTAATTAGGTAATTTCCCTACATAATTCCCTGTGTAGTGAGTGTGAGAGGGGAGGGAAGGGTGGGATTCACTTCAGTTGGTCCACCGCGGTGGTGTGAGACGGTCATACAGTTGCTAGGCTCCTCACACCGCTCAGCTCTCTCTCTCAGCAACATTACGTGCTGAAAATGGCGCACGACATAAGTTGTGAACCGCCACTTAGTCCAAATTTATTTCACACGACATAAGTTGCGCGCCGACAGTTAAGGGTTAAAGACTAAGTGATGCATAAAACGTACCGTACAGTTTCAGTCTCTTGTCCTAATGCCGGAATTTCAGGCAACCTTACTCCTGCGTGTCTTAGCTGGGGACCCCTAAATGGACCTGGGTCTATGAGTCTTCTCCTGGGCGACCTAGATGTGTGTGCATTTTTTTTTTCTTCTCCTATTTGGGCTCTGTCTCGAGTCAACTACCCCCAGCTGTGGGGTATGTGCCAGAGTATATACCGGTACATATATACATATTCTATATATATCTATTGTTAGATGCCTTGATCCCCCATAGGGTGGCTACGAATTTATCGCCTCCATGCGCCTCTGTCATCCGTAAACCCAACACTGCTTTTACTCTTATACCTCTTAACTCCATCCCTCCACCTTACTCTTGGTCTGGAACCCTCTCTGCTCTTCCACCTTACTCTTTTGCACTCTTTTTGTCATTTTCTCGCTCACCAAACGCTACACATGACCAAACCCCCTCAAGATCTTCCTCTTAGCAATCTTCAATATTTACATCGACATCTTAAATTAATTAAATTTATGATCAAAATTGACAATAGTCAACGGCTCATTTTTATATAACCAAATGATAGATAAGATACTGTTCATTATCACTAATTTGTTGCTTTCATGCAAATTGTTTCCTCATGATATATTATCAGTAGCTCCCTGGTACCGGTACGAGTACCTTATCCCAATAATTTATTCTTTGTCAGACTGATAGACTAAGGAAGTCAGCCTATGGGAATAAGACTAGTTTATCAGAGATGAAGAGCTTTTAAAGTATTGTATTATACAGACCTGGAGTACCGGTATGTGAATGATATGAGATTGGTTGAATGGATAAGCTACCTCCAGTGTATAAACTAGAGGTGAGGGGGTAAAGAGATTGGTGAGGTGAGTGATGAAGACTTGTTGAAGGGGTACAAGTACAAATAGATAGCGAAGGGAGTAAAGGGGAGGGTTTTTTGAGTGATGAGAGATTGGCAAGAAATGGTAACTATACAAATACTGTAGAAGGTGAAGAAAGGGATGGGTATGGTAGCAAATGGTGAGTGTCAAGAGATTGGCTAATATGGTACGGTACTGGTCATTATTCAACTTGATCCCATGTCATTTGTAGGGCTACCCCTCCGTGCTTAGCCTTGCAACTCTTCGCCCAATTTTGATTATCAAATCCATAGGCTACTGTACAAATAGGAGGGTAGTGGAAGAAAGATATTGGTTGACACGTCAGCTATATAGGCCACCAAACAATACAAGTACAGGAAAGGGGACAGATTTTGTTGAAAGGGTAGTACAGTACGGTACTGTGAACCAAGGTGAGTTTGGTTGTTTCATTGATAACAAATATAAATATTGAGTATTGGTATCTCATACAAAATTACTATGAGTATACAAACAATTGTTTGCATGTATCATTTGTTTCTGTTGTTTATGTAAAATTGTCATGATAGTATTTTCTTATTAGGTAGATAAGAGTGGTGAGAGATTAGTTGAAAAGGTACGACACTATAACACACATAGAAGGGAAGGGGAAAGGGGTAAGCCAATAATTTAAGATAGACAAATGGAATCATTGAAGGTTGAAATAGGCCTATGTACCGGTAACAATGCATTCAGGAGGAGTATAACGGTGAGAGATATAAAGGAGTCAGGGATGTAGCAACTGTAAGATAAAGGGTAGGTACAGAAACACAAACTATCAATGAAATGGGTACCGGTATAGTAAATACTAGGCTATATAGATTGAATACGGTATACCAATATCTATCGGTATTATACCGGTACCCTGTTTGTTACAGGTAGGTCTGAAATCGTGAACCTTAACCTCTGTAACTCAAAAAGGGCTGGAGCAAATGGGTTGTAAATTTCCACGCCTATTCCCTGGCTGACTCTTCCCTCATGGTAGAAATATTAACTCCATTACTAAAAAAAGGGCTGGAGCAAATGGGCTGTAAATTTCCACACCTATTCCCTGGCTGACTCTTCCCACATGGTAGAAATATTAACTATATTTCTCTATTATTTTCTAGGTACAGAGGTTAGGGGTCATGATTTCTGGCGTACTTATACTGAATAGACTAGTATTACGCAGACCAGTTGTAATAGGGTGATTTGAAGGAGAGAGCAAAATAATAAGGAATAATTGAGTGGATACTAACACTAAAAGTGCTTATGTAAAAAATGCATCCAATGTCCATTATTTTCTTAGCCAACAGCTCTCTCTCTCTCTCTCTGTCTGTCTGTCTGTCTGTCTGTCTGTCTGCAATTTTTTCGGTATCCTTTCACGGCATCCTTTCACGGCGAGATACTGTACTGTATATTTCCTCTATGATAATATCGTTTTGCAGCACCCCCCCTCTCCCTCCTACATACACGGCCTATTCCGAGTATTTCCAGATCATTCAATACTTCATAGGTCTACCCCAAAACTCGTTTTATCCGTGTCAATGTCGCCAGATCTCTCTTTTTTTTCTTTTTTTTTTTCTCTCCAATTCTACCCGTCAGTTCCTGTTGGCGTGTGTGTGTGTGTGAACTTGACCTACTGATGATCCCGCTTGTACCGGTATATACGGCTTCCACATAATATGTACAGTATCCCTCAAAAGGCTTGAACCATCGCCACAACTACGACTTAGCATGTCCATGTTTAAGATGAGCTTTCTCCTAACACACTTTACTGAAGCTTGACTGCTGTTTAAATTACTTCGATATATACTTGTCATTATTTGTCTATATCTATTGCCAAGTTCCTTAATCGGGGTGGGGGGTACAAACGAATTTTGGTGAATTTATACGTTAATGGGAAATGGCCAAATACGTTACCGTATATCTGTCTGTATCCACCTAGCTACTGTACTTAGTGGAGTAAGGCCATTTTTCAATTACTGTTCTATATTTTCATAGTTTATTGCACATATGGGAGACAATACTACCGGTTCTGTGCAGAGTGAGCGAGATGTTAACCCCTTCTGTACCGGCAACGTCATATTAATTTACTTTAGCTATATTTAGACTATATTGTTAACAGCTTAATTAAGAAGGATATGTGGTAGTAAGAAGGGTTACGTGAGATAGTTCGAGGTCTGTTAATTGCTGGAGGCCCTTTGTAAGCTGAATAAAATCGTCTTATAGTAGCCAGAATAAAGTTAAAAGTACGGCACCGGGTACTGAAAGAGTTAACTGTGACAAGTGTTTGACCCAGCTGTCTCTACTGTAAGGACGGTAGGTTTACATTGATGATCAAGGCCTTGGGTTACACTTTTTATCATGCCGACGTCATTTAAATCATATGTTGACTGATATTATTGAAGTTAGCCTATATGGCGCTTATGATAGTTGTCTTGTAGGCCTACTCAGATATAAATTTATTCGGAAAATATGTTGTATATTTAAGCTTAATTAAAGCCTACAGTTCTGTTTCCGGAATGAAAGTGATGAGACAGATGAGTAAGCGATGTTGAAAATATTTGTTAGCCGCCACAATCACTTCGCCCACATCCACAGTTGATTTTACATACGGTAGGCTATTTAGCTTAGCTTAATTAACTCAAACTTTAATCGAAAAGGTGTTAACAATAATTCTCTATATAAGGTGACAGGACTTATTGGGTAAACTATTTTTTGGCAAAAATACAAAACAAATTTATTCGTGGGTATTGGTTGTACAAAAATAAAAAAAAAAAAAATCTACCCCCTACCTCAACAATTTCAACTTTAACTCGAGAGAAAAAAAAAATCGGCTCTTTTAAAGAGGTGGGCGCATATAATGTTCCATCCCTTTCAATCATAGGACTACAGTAATTATTTATTTGACTAATATTTTGGACTAATGATACTTACCGTACTTTCATATTATATCGCTCACTTGTGAAAGAACACTACCGGTACTGTAGTTACTAGTATTAAAAGGGGGTGCACACTAAATTGATCTCAGCCCTATAGCCTAACTCTGACAGGCTCTTCGTTGGTTGATTACAATTATCTGATTTTTTTTATAATAATAACAAGTATTACAATGTGGTGTAACACTTTTGATTGCGACTGTACGTTACGGTATACAGTATATGGGGAATCTGTATGAAGCCCTGGTGGTAAACTTGGGAGCAGGTCTTTCCCGCCCTCAGACCATTCCGACTAGAAGATCGCGCCCGAATGTTGTGGGCGGGAAGAGCCAAGCAATCAATCTTTCCTTGGCTGATTCCGCCCTCCAAGATTAGACCGTCCCGCCCATTTGTATGGTTCACACAACCTCAGCTGATCTTGCCTAAATGTGCGATGCAAAAGCCTGTAACCTTGAAATTCGTGATTGCATTATATATTTTGTCTAGGCTATTATGAGGTAATTTTATTCAGATTAGGAAGGTTATTCGAGACAGTCTTAAGCATTTCAACTATCACAGATCCTTCCTAAGCTGTATGAGATCGTCTAATGACAGCCGGAATTAATAAAAAGGTGACATAAACCTCAAGGGGTAATGTCACGTTTTCATGATCACTCCATTATTCGCTACTCTATTTGCAAAGTAACTGGATTTCAATAAACATGGGAAATATGCTAATCACCATCGGCTGAAAATGGACAATTGGCAAATTAATTGGTTGTGATTTTTCCTATTAATGGGCGTGTTTTAGTCTGATCGTTATATATACAGTACAGTATATACACAAGGTTAGATACAATCACAAATTTCAAGGCTACAGGCTTTTTCATTGCACATTTAGGCAAGCACAGTTTAAAGTATACGCGAACCTTACAAACGGACGGGACGGTCTAATCTTAGAAGTCGGAATCAGCCAAGGAAGGATTGATGTTTGGCTCTTCCCGCCCACAACATTCGAGCGGGAAGGACCTAGCTAAGCGGACGGGATCTTCTAGTCGGAATGGTCTGAGGGCGGAATAGTCAGTAAACCGGTAAACTTGGCTCTTGGTCTATTTTTGTCTTCATGTTTGACCCAGGGATTATGAGAGTTCCTATAAGTAGCCTAAGCGGAAGAAATTCGTCTACAGGTCGCTAATGTATTAATAATAGTTCCGGTATACCGGTAGGCTTTATATGCTTTTTGAAAGTCTCATTTTGACCACCCCATGTCTTTCCTAAGCTAGATAAATAATTTGGAGAAAGTTATATATCGGTAACAAACTATATTTTATGGGGGTAATTTCTAAGCTAAATTGTGGATATAATGTCGGTAATAAATAATGCAATAAAATATTCATTGTTCGTTCTGACAAAGGTTCATGTAATGTTAGCCCATCGATTGATTCAATCCCTTCTTAATCTAACTACAGGTAAATTAACGTCATGTACCGGTATTCAGCTTGTGAAGAGTAATTCACAATCTGAATAAAAGTTTCTGGAGATGGCTTAAAAAACAATATCTGATATCATGTAGCTTATACATTTAATACAGTTTCATAGTTGTAGCCAAGAATAGAAACCTGTTACCTGTTTACACTCTGTCTCGAGTCGGCCACACATACACACACACAACAGGGGGGGGGGGGGGGGGGGGGTTATGCGCCAGAGTATATGGATGGACCTGTTTACATAGTTGAGGAGTTTGGGTCACATTATTTTACATTTTTGAACGAGTACGGTAGCTTTTAAGGTTTGTTGTTAACTTAGCCCCTCGGCCAGTTCAAGCCCTTGTCCTAACTAACATACACAAACTTGGTCTAATGTATTGTAAAGCGACATGAAGAGGTTAGCCTTGAAGCTGAACGGCAATATTATTTTCCATATCGAGTTTTTTGTTAGTGTAATGTTTGTTCTATATTAAAAAAGAAGAATAGAAAGATAGTAAGCAAAGTATTCTTTTGAGTGTGTACTTAATCTTGAAATTTGGGAAATCAGTCAAACTTAAGGCACATTTATTCTGCATATCTGGACACCCTAAGTTTGTACTTATTCAAGTCTTGGGAAAAACTATCTAAACTAACCCACAAACTCCCAGAAATGTTTCCTAAACTGAATGCAATCGTTTAATGCTAACAATATACAATGAAAAATGGAATCACCGTATACTGAAAGGGTTAAACCAACTTGTCCTGGAGTAGGCCTACTATTTATTGATCGAGGAATTACTGCCGACCAATGAGAAAATGTTGGAATTGCTGGCAGACACGCTTTTACATTATCCCAGTCATGGAGAGAGAAAGAGAGAGAGAGAGTAATTTTTCGTGTAGTCTCTGTGTTTCGTGAGGATCATAACGGCATAGACAAATCAAGCTACCTCGCCATACCTTTTACCTTGCGTCCTACTCGCCTTGTTAATTAGTCTATGCCCTTGCTAGTTGCTACCCCAACTTACTGTAACCTACTTATTTGTGACTTGTTCCAAAGAGGGAGAAAGGAGAAAACAAATGTGAGTGTGGGTCTGTGTGCCATTTGTTCTGTGTATATCCAACTTTCTACTTGTATGAAGCCCGTGAGCACTTTCTTATATATTGTTTTCGTGGAGAGTGGTGTGGTTTGGTGCCAGTCACAATGTTGCCCTTTTCACGTTGGCTGTGGCTCTGGGGTGTGTTTGAGCCTTTAAGGGGAGATTTCCACTTGAGGGACTTTTTACTTGACCCCTTTCTCCCTCATGTCTAGCCCCATTGCTTTTGAGATTTTAAGACGTTTGCCCCATTAGTTTGGTGATTTTAAGAATGTTCGTCCCATTCTGTAAATTTTAAGACCATTCGTGCCATTTAGGTGTCAATTTTATCCTGGCGAGCGATAGCGAGCCTGTAATTTAAGAGTAATCGGCCGGGAAATTTTTCTACCGAAAAATTTACAAATTTATCTTGACCCCCCGTCAAGGGGGTGAAATTTTAAGATTACTGGAGGAGTAGGAAACAAACTAGAAACCTCCCCTTACGGGGATAGTGGCTGTTTTTTTGGTCTATTTATTCAGTTATTCATATAATTTTGAGTTTCCTCGCTAGACCTCCATCAAGCTTAAAAAAACAACCCCTTAAATTTGTACATTTTTCGGTAGACAAATTTTCCGGCCAAAGGCCGGTTCCTCATAAAATTGCAGGCTCGCTATCGCTCGCCAGGAAAAAATCGACACCTAAATGGCACGAAAGGTCTTAAATTTGACAACGAAATGGGGCGAAAGGTATTACAATCGCCAAACTAATGGGCCGAACGTCATTAATCTGAAAACTTGATGGGGCTAAGCATGAAGAAGGAGGGTAACCAGAAAACCGGCCCATGTCCCCTTAATGTGTTTTCTCTGGGGAGTCAGGCGAGTCTTGGTCAGTATTTTGATAGCGGTTCCCCTGTGTGTGTGTGTGTGTGTGTGTGTGTGTGTGTGTGTGTGTGTGTGTGTGTGTGTGTGTGTGTGTGTGTGTGTGTGTGTGTGTGTGTGTGTGTGTGTGTGTGTGTGTGTGTGTGTGTGTGTGTGTGTGTGTGTGTGTGTGGTGTGTGTGTGTGTGGTGATGTGTGTGTGTGTGTGTGTGTGTGTGTGTCTCTCTCTCTCTCTCTCTCTCTCTCTCTCTCTCTCCTCTCTCTCTCTCTCTCTCTCTCTCTCTCTTCTCTCTCTCTCTCTCTCTCTCTCTCTCTCTCTCTCTCTCTCTCTCTCTCTCTAGTCCTTCTCTCTCTCTCTCTCTCTCTCTCCTCTCTCTCTCTCTCTCTCTCTCTCTCTCTCTCCTCTCTCTCTCTCTCTCTCTCTCTCTCTCTCTCTCTCTCTCTCTCTCTCTCTCTCTCTCTCCTCTCTCTCCCCTCTCTCTCTCTTTCTCTCTCTCTCTCTCTCTCTCTCTCTCCCTCTCTCTCTCTCTCTCTCTCTCTCTCTCTCTCTCTCTCTCTCTCTCTCTCTCTCTCTCTCTCTCTCTCTCTCTCTCTCTCTCTCTCTCTCTCTCTCTCTCTCTCTCTCTCTTCTCTCTCTCTCTCTCTCTCTCTCTCTCTCTCTCTCTCTCTCTCTCTCTCTCTCTCTCTCTCTCTCTCTCTCTCTCTCTCTCTCTCTCTCTCTCTCTCTCTCTCTCTCTCTCTCTCTCTCTCTCTCTCTCTCTCTCTCTCTCTCTCTCTCTCTCTCTCTCTCTCTCTCTCTCTCTCTCTCTCTCTCTCTCTCTCTCTCTCTCTCTCTCTCTCTCTCTCTCTCTCTCCAGTCCACAAAGGGGGTTCGAGGGGTGAAGCAAAAAAATTATAGACCTATTGCTTTAACTTCGCATGTCATCAAAATCCTCGAAAAGCTAATAGTTAAAAATATGTCCTTGAAGAAAACAACATAATAAACAAAGACCAGCATGGGTTTCGGAAGCGCCACTCGTGCCTCTCGCAACTGTTAGCTCACCATGAAAAAATTATAGAAGGGCTAGAAAATAAAAATGCTATCGACGTGGTCTACCTTGATTTTGCAAAAGCATTTGACAAGGTAGACCACGGCATACTCCTCCACAAGATAAGAGACTCAGGAATCTCAGGAAAACTTGGGGTGTGGCTGCACTGTTTCCTCACTGACAGGGAACAAGCTGTCGCGGTTGGTGGTGCAGTGTCCAAGCCATCCATCGTCACTAGTGGGTGCCACAAGGGTCAGTTCTTGGACCTATACTTTTCTTGCTGCACATATCAGACATAAATAAACATGTCATGCATTCGTCTGTCGCCTCCTTTGCTGACGACACTCGTGTATTAAAGGAAGTGTCTTCTACAACAGATGCTGATTTACTTCAGGCAGATCTCACTACAATTTACTCATGGGCAGCGCAAAACAACATGTCCTTTAATAATAACAAATTTGAAACACATGAACTACAGTGCAGACCGAAATATGAATATCCACACATACACAGCAGATGACGGCTCTTGCATTGATACTAATGATTATGTAAAAGATCTTGGTATTACACTCAGTCGAGATGGTACATTTGGAATGCATATAACCAATGTGGCAAAGAATGCTCGTAACCAAGCTGGATGGATCCTACGAACCTTCCGAACACGTGACATGATCCCAATGCTGACGCTCTACAAGTCACTGGTCATTCCACTGTTGGAATATTGCTGTCAGCTGTGGAGCCCATGGAAGGTGGGAGAGAAGCAATTACTCGAAGCAGTTCAACGCTCATTCACCAATAAAATCTCTGCCGTCCAACACCTAGACTACTGGGGGAGGTTGGAAACTCTCAATCTTTTCTCATTAGAAAGACGCAGGGACAGATATGCCATCTTATATGTCTACAAATATTGATTGGCATCACAACCAACAACCTTAATATAGGTTTTCACATCCATCAACGACTGGGCCGTCTCTGCCACATACAGCGGGTACACCCCAGAGCAGCCACCAGAGTTAAGACGCTCAAGGAGAACGCCTTTGCGACACGAGGACTTTAACGCCCTACCCAGATATCTGCGTGACTCAACTGAACCAAGTCTCGAGAAATTTAAAAATCAACTGGACAAATTTCTCTGGACACTACCTGATCAACCCAAACTGCCCCACTACCACCTCCGCGCCGCTAGCAACAGCATCATGGACCAGCTGGCGCAGAGACGGGAAGAGGAATGTACTAGTGGTGGCGCATCAGCGTGACCACGGGCGGACAACACTGCCTGCAACTACTACCTACAGGACCTACAGGGGTGTGTGTGTGTGTGTGTGTGTGTGTGTGTGTGTGTGTGTGTGTGTGTGTGTGTGTGTGTGTGTGTGTGTGTGTGTGTGTGTGTGTGTGCTGTGTGTGTGTGTGTGTGTGTGTGTGTGTGTGTGTGTGGTGTGTGTGTGTGTGTGTGTGTGTGTGTGTGTGTGTGTGTGTGTGTGTGTGTGTGTGTGTGTGTGTGTGTGTGTGTGTGTGTGTGTGTGTGTGTGTGTGTGTGTTTGTTTGTTTCGTCTATATATAGCTAGAATAAAATAAAACATATGTCGCCGGTACAGAATCGGTTATCCACTTATCAACAAGGGATTCTTTTATTTCTGAATAAAATCACCCGTTGGTAACTTGGTATTGTAAGCTTTGGTGGAAAATTTGTTGTCATTGGATTGAGAGGGTTGGGAGTTGTGTGTTATAATGGTTCCGGGTACCGTATGGCTCGTGTTATAATTATTAGCTTTTCTTTACCGTTACTCATTTCCCAGTACGGTAAAGATTGGTGACCGGTCATCTCAACCAGTAGACCATTTCAACCAGTACCAAATCAACCAATACGGTTAGGTTAGTACGGTACTATATTTTAGCACTTGTTTGGTTGGTCTGGGTTAATTTGGCACTGGTTGAGAGCTACTGGTTGAAATGACATGGTACCGGTAAAGATAGGCACTGGTATATATCCGGTAACTTATATACGGTACCCGGAACCATATAACGCACAAACCCTCTCAATCCAATGACTACAATACATTTTCCATCAAAGCTACACTACCGACAGGTGATTTTATTCAGAAATATGAGGATCTCTTGTTGATAAGTGGATAACCGCTTCTGTACCGGCGACGTGTTTTTAATTATATTCTAGCTATATTGTGTGCACTGTGCAGTTCAAGAAGGATCTGTGACAGTAAAAAGAGTGAAGTGAGATTTATCGAAGCTTGGTTAAGGGGAGGTTTTTAGTTTGGTCCCTAGATATCTTTCAATCTTATGATTACACCCCCTTGAGCCCCTTTCAAGATTTTGTACATTTTTCGGTAGAAAAATGTCCCGGCTGAAAGCCGGTTCCTCTTAAATTACAGGCTCGCTATCGCTCGCCAGGAAAAAATCGACACCTAAATGGCACGAAAGGTCTTAAATTGACAGAAATGGGTCGAAAGTTCTTCAAATCGCCAAACTAATGGGGTGAACGTCTTAAAATGTCAAAAGCAATGAGGCTAAACACGAGGGAGAAAGGGGGGGTCTAGAAAAAAGTATCTCAAGTGGAAACCTCCCCTTAATTGCTGGAGGCCCTTTTAAAACTGAATTATATTTTTCTAATAGTAGCCAACATATAGTAAAAAGGACGGCACTGGTACTGAGAGGGTTAATATGAGAAGCAGCATCCGAGAATATCTGTATTTTCTACTCTGGCATCGTACACTCGGATACCATAGTTTCTAGCCCTCTCATACACATTCTGGACTTGGCCTATTTCTAATTATGGAAGTATATATCTTGGAAAGTAATTTAGGAATATAATTGTCTATAAATCAACTACAAAACTATATATCCAAAATATTGTCTATAAATCAACTACAAAACTATATATCCAAAATATTGTCTATAAATCAACTACAAAACTATATATCAATATATTGTCTATAAATCAACTACAAAACTATATATCCAAAATATTGTCTATAAATCAACTACAAAACTATATATCCAAAATATAATTGTCTATAAATCAACTACACAACTATATATCCAAAATATTGTCTATAAATCAACTACAAAACTATATATCCAAAATATAATTGTCTATAAATCAACTACTTAACTATATCCACTATTGTCTGTAAATCAACTACTTAACTATATCCACTATTGTCTGTAAATCAACTACTTAACTATATCCAAAATATAATTGTCTATAAATCAACTACACAACTAATATATTGTCTATAAATCAACTACAAAACTATATATCCAAAATATAATTGTCTATAAATCAACTACAAAACTATATATCCAAAATATTGTCTATAAATCAACTACTTAACTATATCCAAAATATTGTCTATAAATCAACTACAAAACTATATATCCAAAATATAATTGTCTATAAATCAACTACACAACTATATATCCAAAATATTGTCTATAAATCAACTACAAAACTATATATCCAAAATATAATTGTCTATAAATCAACTACAAAACTATATATCCAAAATATTGTCTATAAATCAACTACAAAACTATATATCCAAAATATTGTCTATAAATCAACTACAAAACTATATATCCAAAATATTGTCTATAAATCAACTACAAAACTATATATCCAAAATATAATTGTCTATAAATCAACTACACAACTATATATCCAAAATATTGTTAAGCAAGTTCTATCCAAAAATCAATCCAAAGAGTTATAATTGCATCAAGAAACACGTGAAGGGTCCACGAATTCTATAAATGAGTGAGCTAGAGACTATGGTATCCGAGTGTACGGTAACTGAGCCAATCAGCTGAGGTCTTTGTGGTTTTTTTGGTGAAGTTTCTTACCGCTATAGGCTACCCACCTTGCTTTTCACCACCTGTAATTAGAGAGGAATGTTAGCCTTTTCCCTAGCTACCGATACCGTAACAATCCACTTTTGTTGTAGTCTGGTTAGGATTGGACAGTATTTTTTGTTTTGTTGGGGAATTGTTTAGAATCTGTTAAGGGGGTAGGGCTTGGTTTTTGGTCTATATATTTATATATTAATTATTTTTTTTAGTTTCCCCGCTAGACCTCCATTAAACTTAGAAAAACACCCCCTAGACCTCCTTTCAAGATAAATTTACACATTTTTCGGTAGACAAATAATCCGGCCAAAGGCCGGTTTCTTCTAAAATTAAAGGCTTGCTATCGCTCACCAGGAAAAAAATCGACACCTAAAGGGCACGAAAGGTTTTAATCATGACAACAAAATGAGGCGAAAGGTCTCAAAATCGCCAAGCTAACGGAACAAACATCTTAAAACCTCAAAACTAACATGCTAAACATGAGGGAGAAGGGGGTCCATAAAAAGCGAGTAGTACCCCCTTAAATGTTATACCGGTATACTTTATACCTTGACTACAATTTGTATCTGCTGCTATTTGACTCCGGCTGGCGGCACTTTCAAAATATATTAGGCGTAGACATAGCATTAACCCTCTTAGTACCGGTGCTGTCTTTTAAACTATTTTGGCTGCTACTTAACGATTTTATTCAATTTAAAAAGGACCCCCAGCAATTAATCAGCTTCGAACCATCTCATTTAACCCATTTTACTACCACAGATCCTTCTTAAACTGCACAAAGTCGTCTAAATATAGCTATACTAATTTGATAAAGACGTGACCGGTACTGAATGGGTTAATGGGGTCAATAATATATAGTTTAAGGTATTGTCTTTATAGAACCCCAATTTCTCTGACTACTGTCCCACTTGCTTGTCACCCTTAAGGTTTCCCTTCAATCTTGTGGGCCGAAACTAATGTATCAATAGATATATTAATTAAACTTCAGGGGCTCATCTTTTTTTGTGTTTTTGTAATGTAATAATCGCTCCCCTAGCACGTGCATAGCTTGCGTCAACGTACCCCTAATAGCTTATCTTGTGTTATCGATGATCGAGGCCGCCGCATCCATTTTATCAGTTATATCCAGACACAATGACACCACACACACTCTCACTCACTCATATCACTCTCACTCATTATCTCTCACTCACACACACAGGCACACTCACTTTCATTTTGGCAACACGTATTTTATAGATGCATTAAGAAAACGTCCGCGGTATTGGTTCGTTATATTATTAGTCTTTGTAGTTATAAGCTGCATCTGTAGTACCGTATATATAAGTATCTGGTAAATACTGTAGATGGTACGTACTGGTATATGATATGTGCATCTTCCTGGTCCCTACTCGCCACATATGTGGAGTTCGCCACTCTTGCTAGTGGCACCGAAGAGCGCACCGCCCTTCGTTGTTGTTTGAGAATTGGTGCAGCAGACTATTCGAAGAGGTGGAGCGCACCCTTGTGGAGATGGGCTCGTCTGGCACTTTTTGTAGTTCGACATCGAGAGCTCTCTTGAAGCTGTCTAACGAGACACCTCTCATGTCTCTTACTCGCCGCGGGAGCTTGTTGAAGAGACGTGCTCCTCTATGTGATAACCAGCCCTCTCGCAGAGAGCCCATAGCCCCCCGATTTATCATCTTGGGGAGCTCGCATTTCCAGCCTCTCCTATCATTGAATTTCATTGCTATCGACCGCATGGTTGGTTAAAAAGATCTCTCTACGTATTGTGAAAAACTTTTATAAATCGTAGGCAGTGTCCACCATCCTTTAACTGTCTTCGTGGTGCGATGCATAGGTGTTGATTTTCGGTGTGAGCGTCCTGGGTTCGAATTCACGGACTGCCACATGTGTTTGTAAATTTCATTAATCGATTTTAGGAGTATAGTTGGTTGTTGGAAGGAACATAATAATTGGTGTAATGGTTTAGATGCTTATGTCCTGGGTGTGGTGTCCTGAGTTAAAATCCCAGGAGGACCATATGCTTTCATTAGTTTATTCAAGTACGGTACATTGAGGTTTGTAATGGAGGATTAATGTTAAGAACTGGGTGCTCCTTAATTCTCCGGTAAATTGGATAGTTAGCTTTTAATCAAGGCAGCTCCTCGTTACCTCCAGCATACCTATCCATCTACCGCTATTTATTTGATCTAGTTCTACATATAACAGGTATCTCGTTGTAAACCCGTCTGGTGGATATAGATGAAAGCGGCATCACTGTTATCTCCTCGCTCATCTCTCAGTTCAAGGTCAGTTCTAAAAGTAAGCTGTGACTTCGCTTTATACAAGGTCAGATACGTACAGTCGCCCACATCGGTTCCCAGTCGGTGTGATAATTTGATTTATAGAAATATATTAATAAATTGCTTTATTATTGTAATTTCGTATACATTTTCATAATTATAGTTCCCAAACTCAATCAATCTGCTGTTTTAACACGTTGGCCACGGTACCATTTACACATGAAATATATTAATAAATTGCTTTAATATTGTTATTTCGTATACATTTTCATAATTCTAGTTCCCATACTCAAACAATCTCAATCAATCTGCTGGTTTAGCACGTTGGCCACGGTACCATACACATAATGTAGAGCAAGGCAGCATCATTATTGGCGTCCCGCACATCTCCCAGTTCAAGGTCGACTCTAAAACGAAGCTGTGTAGAGTAGCTTTTTACAAGGTCATGAAGTACAATCGCCAACGTAGAGTGTAGTGTAACAGTAATAATCAGGGTGTCAAACAGAGACAATTTGTTGTTAAGATTGGAATGAATATAGGTAAATGTACATGAATTTGCATTGTTTTGGTAATTCTATAACTTCCAAGGATATAGTAAGAACTGTGAAACATTAATTTAACTGTGCATATTAAGTATTGATGACTAAAAATAATGGATTAGGTCTCTAGTTTGACACACTGGTGTAGTCCTAGAGCTGTGACTTGATGTACCGGTATTGAATGAAGTATATCAGTTGTATTACGTGTCTTGATAATTATAATATTTCCGCTGCATAATATGGTAAATAAGTACCGTACTTTGGTTAGCCCAATTAAGTTGTCACACGTGTCATACCGATACTTGATTGTGTGTACAAAGGAGTACAAAGGAAATCAAGCAACAACAGATCTAGTGACCCTTCTAGGTTGCTTGTCCTCCAAAACACTGAGGATCAAGTGTCCAAACAGTGGTTTAGAGTGGGTAAGGGAACATTGGAAAGGGAACTACTGCCCTGCCACTAACGTGGCAGGACTAGGAAGTTAGTAGGGGACATATGGGTTAGTAACTGAGGGGAGGATAAAGTTATTCATTTACAAACGCAGTCAGTCGCGGGTTTGATGCGAGATATTTGTCTAGGCGGAATTTAAATGAATCAACGGTGCTGCAGTCTATAACGTCTCGGGGAAGCCCATTCCACAAGTTGACAACTCGATTGAAGAAGAAATTCTTAGATTCGTGCGAGTTAAAAGATTTACCAATAATTTTGCAACCGTTTCCCCGCGTGTAATTAGATTGGTCGATAGTGAAGTACTTACTACAGTTCATATTGTCGATGCCTTTGATGATTTTGAACACTTGAATTAAGTCGCCTCTTAATCTGCGCTGGGTTAAAGGAAATAGATTTAATTCTCTAAGACGCTCTTCGTATGGTTTGTTCCTTAGGCTAGGTATCATTTTGGTAACTCTACGTTGAACTCGTTCTAGCTTGTTTATATCTTTTTGGTAATAAGGGCACCAGGATTGAACGCAGTATTCCAGAAGAGGGCGGACTAAGGAATTGTAAAGGGTTAGGATAACTTCTTTGGATTTATGCTCAAATGACCTGCCTATAAAGCCAATTATTTTGTTTGCCTTCTTAACAACTTCTGAACATTGTTGACTCGGTTTTAGGTTACTCGATATTGTTACTCCCAGATCAGTTTCTCTGTTTACATTCTTAAGCTGAGTGCCATTCATCGAATAGTTTGCTTTCTCATTTAGGTATCCGATATGTAGTACTTTACATTTATCCGCATTGAAACTCATTTGCCAAATTTGGGCCCAACATGACAATTTATCTAGATTGTGTTGCATATCGTCAACTTGTTCTTTTGAGAGTACGCTATTTGCAATTTTTGTATCGTCAGCAAATTTTGAGATTGTGCAGGTGAGACCCTCATCTATGTCGTTGATGTAAATTAGAAAGAGAATTGGTCCTAGTACCGATCCCTGGGGTACCCCGCTACTTACATTGGTCCATTTAGATGCCTTACCGTTTATGACTACCCTTTGCTTTCTGTTGCTGAGCCAATTTTCTATCCATTTCAACACACCGTCTTGTATTCCATGCGCTTTTAGTTTTAGCAGTAAACGTTTGTGGGGAACTTTGTCAAAGGCCTTTTGAAAATCAAGGTATATAATATCTACAGCTTTACTCTCATCGTAGAGGTTGAGGATATCGTGGAAGAAGTCTAAGAGGTTTGTTAAACAGGAACGTTTTTTACGAAAGCCGTGTTGAGTATCTTTAAGTATGTTATTTTCCTCCAAGTGATTTACGAGTCTGTCTCGTATGACCGTTTCTAGCATTTTACATACAACTGAGGTTAAGCTAATTGGACGATAGTTACTGGGTAGGGATTTGCTGCCTTTTTTGAATATCGGTGTTACGTTGGCTAGCTTCCACTGATCAGGCATAGTTCCAGACTGCAAGGATTTATTGAATAGTAATGTCAGTGGTTTGGAGAGCTCATTCTTAGCTTCCTTTAGAACTCTAGGCGAGATTGTATCAGGTCCTGGCGTTTTATTTACCTTGAGTTTATCTAAACAATTCAATACTTCTCTCTCTGTAACGGTGATATTGCTTAGAACATCTGAATTATCAATCTGAATCGGCGATGGTGTAGGGATATCACTGAGGTCTTCTGTTGTAAAAACTGATGCAAAGAAGGTATTGAGGGCATTACTCATTTGTACTTCGTCTTTGGTGTATTCTCCTTTTTCATCGACTAACGGTCCAACAGTTGAAGTAACTACTTTTTTCTTTCTGATATAACTATAGAATTCTTTCGGGTTTGTTTTACTTTGATTCGCAATATGTAACTCTAAGGTCTTTTTACTTTGCTTAATTAACTTTTTGGCTTTGCGTCGTAGCTCTACAAATTTCACCCGTTCTTCGTCATTTTGTGAGGATTTTAATCTATCATTAGCACATTTTTTAGCAAGCAGGCAGTTTGAAATATCTTTATTCCACCATTTGGGCTTATTATTATGGCCTGGCCGCCGTATTTTCGATGGTATGCAGTCTTGCACTGCTTTTAGGTAAGTGGTTTCGAATAACTTCCAAGATGTATTTAGGTCGTTATTGTTAATTAAAAAGCTCCAGTCATTTCCTTTACACATAGCTCTAAGTTTATGGAAGTTTGCTTTCTTGGAATTTAGGGACTTTTCGATGCTACTATTTGGTTCGTTACTAGTAAACTTTAAAGTGAAAGTTATCGTACGATGGTCGCTGTTACTGAATTCATCACCAACATTCAAATTCTCTATCAATTCTTCTTTTGTTGCAAGTACAATGTCCAAGAACGTTATTACCACGGGTCGGCATTCGAACAAATTGATAAAGCGAACTCTCTTGCAAGTTCGTATACAAGTCATGTCCGGAGTGTGAAGTAAGAGTATCGCCCCACTTGGTCACAGGTAAATTAAAGTCGCCAAAAATTACGGTATCTTGTGAGTTACTTACATCTGCAATTTGTTCGTAAATTTCTCGGTCAGTTTGCACTGATTGAGCTGGAGGTCTGTATATTAACGCAAGTATTATTTTTGTACCTTTATTATTCTTAATTAGCACAAAAGATGTGTCGACGTTCACAATTTGAGGTTTTGACACGAGGGTCGGGTTAAGACTTTCTTTGATATAAAATAAAACGCCACCTCCATTTTTATTTTATTCGGCTGTTCTCAAACATTACATAACCGGGAAGTGAATTACTCTGCTAAAAAGTCTCTATCTTGTGTATTGAGCCAAGATTCTGTTATGCCAATCACATCATAATTTTCTGTAAACACTAGTTCCTCTAAATCTGAAAATTTATTGCGTATGCTACGAGCGTTTTGCATAGAAACAACCTTTAAAGTTCGCGGTTTTAGAACTCGCAGATCGTTCTTTCATCGAATTTTTGGTTCTGGTCGGATCTACATTTACATGCATGGCTGTCCTCGGTCCTCGGTCGTTATCCCTGACGGTTTTGAATTTGGGTCGTGTTGGTGGAGCTTTATCCAAATTCGCGGTTCTTGACGGATTAGTATTTAATTCCTTTGTAGATTGCCGTCCTCGCTGTCTTCGGTCCTCCTTCCTGGTTGTCCTGTGCTGAGTCGATTTCTTCTCCGAAAATCCTTCACCGCATCGTTGAGAAGACGCCCAAAACGCGCTGCTCCCACCTGGTTCAGATGAACTCCATCATCCGAAAACAAATAGCCATCGTAGTAGAAATTGTCCCAGGTGTCGACGAATCCCACGTTCTCCTTCCTGCAGAGGTTTGCTAGACAACGATTTGTGCTGGTGGCTATGTTGTAAAATCGGCTCTCTACACCGATCCGGGGGACGATTCCTGAGACGAGGATCCTTGATGACTTCTCCTTAAACGACTTGATCAGCTGCTGGTACTTTAAAAGCAAATCTTCCGACCGGGTTCGCTGTTATCGTTGATCCAACGTGGATGACGTACATTGTATTTGCAGGGGCCAGCTTTGATACTTCGTCAACTGCTGCAACTACGTCATCCACACCACCACCAGGGATACAAAAACGCTTCCTGGTCTTAGGTGCCCTGGCCGCATACTCTGTGAGCTGTCCACGTATCATCGAGTCTCCCACGAGCCGGACTTCTTCTATTTCCTCTTCGTCATTCTGAGTCTGCGAGTATCTGGAAACGGTTTTGACACTCGGTAATCGGTATGTGTTTCCTGGTCTTGGGGCAAACGTTGTTCCTCACGACACGGAAGTTGTCTTGAGGGGGAAGAGAGTCGCGATTTGTATCTTGAGTATCGGAAACATCAGCTGAAATGGCTACTGTAGGCGTTGAATTGTTGGCAGTTGACGTTGGGGCGTTGGTGGCTGCTGGAGTTGCGGTGACAATTGAAGTTTGTGGCACTCCAACGTTGAGTGTTACAAACTCTTGGAGTGATTCCAGCTTCATGGTGAGGACGTTGATCTTGTTGTAGGCTTCATCTAATTTCACTGTAAAATTCTCTCTTTGCTGGCAGAGCCGGCAGACTTGAAGATCGATAGTAGCAAACATGGACTCACCAAACCTACCGGCGCAGTTCGCACAAGCGCGAGGCATGGTG
>CM064488.1:52651590-52846590 GCA_032716605.1 Paralithodes platypus
TTCAGAGGGTGGGGCCCACATTACAGAGGGAAGGGCAGTAAAGTAGAGTACATGCCTCCGTCTAGATACCCAGCTAGGAATTAAACAACTTTTATTAATTTGTTATTATATATTCTACCAATATATATATATATATATATATATAGATATATATATATATAGAGAGAGAGAGAGTGTGTGTGTGTGAGATAGTGAGTATGCCAGACATGTTGAAGTGGGTATCTAGTTTCCGCGCCCTGCCACACACCACAGAAGGAAGACTAGGATGAAGGGGGGAGGAGGAGGAGGAGGAAGGAGAGAGAGAGAGAGAGAGAGAGAGAGAGAGAGAGAGAGAGAGAGGAGATAATAGATACAGAGGGAGAGAGAGAATAGAGCGAGAGAGAGAGATCAGAGAGATAGTGTGTAGAGTAGAGAAGAGAGAGATAGGAGTACAGAGAGAGAGAGAGAGAGAGAGAGACACTGGAGACCTTATATCCTCGTCATGGCAACCTTGGGAGACTATAAGAAAACAAATGGTCAACAAATAATAGATTGGTAACTCAAGTGTAACTTGTATTCAATCGTCTAATTGTATTCAGAAGAAACTGCTAAAACGCGTCATGATCCTCAAAGGGTTGAGTAGTAAAATACATGTAGAGGTTCTGCTTCCATTTAGATGTCAAGATAGTACTAGTTGTTATCCACGCCTCGTTGTTAGTATAGTCTAAATCAAACTTGCTATCCATTTGAAGTAACGCAGATGGAATTTGATAACTTTGTTCATTTTTATGATTTTAAAAACCAAAGGTTGTGGTTGTTAAAAGGGAAAAAACGAGACAGAAAAAGGTGTGTGTGTGTGTGAGATGGATAGATATAGATAAGATAGATATAATTAGATAGATATAATTAGATAGAGATAATATAGATAGATATAGAGATAGATAGATATAGAGTTAGATAGACATAAAAAGATAGGGGAGAGAAACCCAAGAAGATGATGAATAGTTAGTTGCCTTTGATATGGTTGCTAATGTTTTTTACGGAAATGCCACATAGTTGAGAGAGAGAGAGAGAGAGAGAGAGAGAGAGAGAGAGAGAGAGAGAGAGGGGGGCCGAAGGGGGCGGGAGGGGGGGGGGGGGGGGGTGAGGAGGGCGGTAGGAAGCGTGGAAGGGGAGGGGGGAGGTGAGGGGGGGGTGGGTAGGGGTGAAAGCGGGGGGGCAAGAATTAAAGACATAGCCTTGGCAGAAGTGGGGGGTGGGGGGAGAGAGAGAGAGAGAGAGAGAGAGAGAGAGAGAGAGAGAGAGAGAGAGAGGTGGGGGCAAAGAAAAAGAAGCGTGGAAAACAAAGGAATAGAAGTACACTAAAATAGAAATAACAAATGATAAAGATATATTATAAAGTTAAAGGGGCATTAAACAGACAAATAATATATAGACAGAATAATTTGAATATTACCGGTAAAAGTTAAACATAAATAATAATAATAATAATAATAATAATAATAATAATACAAAAAGTAAAAAAAAAAAAAAACGTAACTTTTCAACTCCTTCAATACGATGAAGCGTGTTTATATATGCATTTATTATAATTTCCTTTATTATTTTGGCTAATATACGACAATTTTACTTAGCTCAGGAGGGACGTCTACGAAGCCATGGGGGAAAAAGCTATCATAACTAACCCTTTGAATCACACTCACTACCAAAACTGCATAATATCGTCTACTGGCAGCCAAACTAAGCATAAGAAAAGCGTCTTGTACACTCGGGCACCATGGTCTCTAACCCACTCATAAATACTCGTGGGTTTCATATATTTCTAACTATGGAAATATACCTCTGGAAACTAATTCATTAATACAATATTCTATAAATCAACTACAAAACTAGATATACTATTAATTGAAAAGCTAGTTATATACAAAAATCAATCCAGATAATTATAATTGCATAAAGAAAACCGTAGGAGGTCCACGAATTCTTATGAGTGGGCTAGACAATGGCACCCGAGTGTACAGTGAAAGGCAGGGGGACAAACCGGGGCAATGTTGCTTTGGGACTGACATACTGACTTGTGTGTGAGCGGGAATACATGAATCTGCATTGTTTCGGCTACTTAACCCCTTCTGTATCAGCGACGTCTTTTCAATTATATTCTGACAACTATTAGACGATTTTAGTCAGTTTAGGAAAGACGTCTACCCATGAAAAGGCTACCGACTAACACAATCAATCCTTTTAGCTAACATACATTCGTCCTAAGTTTCATAAAATCGTCAAATAGTAGCTGAAATTAAATACAAAAAATACTTCATCGGTACTTATAAATGGTAAATCACTTCCAGGGGCATAATGCAGAAATATGGAACTTCTTTTTAGTTGTGTATATTCAATAATAATGACTAAAAGCAAGGGACTTAATTTTGGGAAATAAAAGCAAGGGATTAAAGTTTTGAGATTGGATATAGAAACTTACTCTGCCATTTAGGAAGGCTGTGTGTGCTTTAAAAGGGTAAAGGCTGTCTCCATATACCCTTCCTAATCTGAATAAAATAGTCTAATAATAGCCAGAAAACAGCAAATGCAGGCCTATTGGATCTCAAAAGGGTTAACCCGAGTTGTTACAGCTTGTCTGATCTGACAGCTTAGAACTTAGAACCTTATACTCACGGAAAGAAGTTGAAAAGAACAGGGGGGAGAAAGGAAAACAATTAAATTAACATATGGAGAAATCTAATTAGGAACAATGAAAAAATAATAATAGCAAGATAATTCTGTACGCAACAAGTTCGAAGAAAACGAGAAGAAAACGGGAAACGAAACCCGAAGAAAATGGCCAAGGACACAGAAAACGGGAAATTAACCAGGGTGGACTCATGTAAAAAACGCGGACCCACCTCGCTCACTCCTTTCCATTTTAATATTTCCGCCCCCCTTCTAGCGCCATTAGTCAGCGCTGACACACACATACACGCACACACACACATGCTTCTCACAACTTTCATATTAATGCATCGGGAACTCACATACATCAGACGCCGGAGAAATGTGAAAAATGGGACGTAAGTTAATGGGAAACTTCGCGAGAGGGTTAGGGTTGGAGGGAAGAGGCACGTTTATTATATGTAACCAAGATGTGTATAATAGTTCGTTACATATGGCACATATTAAAGGGATATTGGCGTATTTATTTGTTCATTTATATATTATATTAGTTATTGTTTTAGTTTCTTCCCTAGACCTCCATCAAGCTTAAAAACAAAAAACACTCCCTAGACCACCCTTCAAGATAAATTTGGGATTTTTTCGGTAGAAAAATGTCCCGGCAAGGTCGTTTCTTCTTAAAATTACAGGTTCGCTATCGCTCGCCTTGAAAAAAAATACATAAATGGCACGAAAGGTCTTAAAATTAACAACTAAATGGGGCGAAAGGTGATAAGTTCGCCTAACTAATGGGGCGAACGTCCTAAAATCTCAACATTAATGGGGCTAAACATGAAGGAGAAGGGAGTCCAGAAAAAACCCTATACCTCCCCTTAGTCAGACAAGCCGTGTTGGTGGAACGGGGAAGCCCAGACAGAAATGGGTTGCATACATTTAACCGGGGGAAGGGGAGGGTGAGGGGAGGATCGGAGCCAAAATGTTGATTCCTAATTGAAGACTGTCATTATATATAAGAGAGAGAGAGAGAGAGAGAGTGTATGTGTGTGTCTGTGTGAGTGAAATAGTGTGTGAGAGAGAGAGAGAGAGAGAGAGAGAGAGAGAGAGAGAGAGAGAGAGAGAGAGAGAGAGAGAGAGAGAGGATAGGGTTGGACCAAAATGTTGATTCCTAATTTAAGAGTTCGTCGTTATCGTGGTCGCTGATTAGGGAGGAAGGAAGGAAGGAAGGAAGGAAGGAAGGAAGGATTAGAAAGAGAAATTACAATAAGAAGGAAAACAAAAGTAAAGGAAAGAGGGAAGGACTAAAAAGATAAATTAAATCGTTAAGAAACAAAAGACGCAGGGAGAGCGAAAAAAACGGCGAATAAGATAAAGATAGATATAGAAAGAGAGATAAAAATAGATATATACCGGTACAGTACATAGGCTATTTGGATATATCGAGAGAGAGAGAGAGAGAGAGAGAGAGAGAGAGAGAGAGAGAGAGAGAGAGAGAGAGAACGGGGGCAGAGGAGGCGATCGAGTATTTAAAACAAAGACAATAAAAAGCTAGATTGGCTGGGAACTGTGAAAAGGCCCAAACAAACACACGAGAAAAGAACCGAAAAAAAAAGAAGAATGACTCGGGGGCAAAGGATATTTAAGAATGAAGGAATGAATGGTGGATAGGACAACACATCAATCACAGCAGCACGAAGGAAGGAAGGGAGGAAAGAAATAAGGAGGGAGGGAGGGAGGGAGGGAGGGAGGGAGGGAGGGAGGGAGGAAGGGAAGGAAGGAAGGAAGGAAGGAAGGAAGGAAGGAAGGAAGGAAGGAAGGAAGGAAGGAAGGAAGGAAGGAAGGAGGGAGGGAGGAAGGAAGGAAGGAAGGAAGGAAGGAAGGGAGGAAGGAAGGGAGGAAGGAAGGAAGGAAGGAAGGGAGGAAGGAAGGAAGGAAGGTAGGTATGATGGAGGGACGGAAGGAAGGAAGGAAATAAGAGGATGAATGGCGATAGAGATATACAATTAAACAATGTATACAGCACGAAGGAAGGATGGAAGGAAGGATGGAAGCAAGAAAGAGGAAGAACAAGTAAGAGATAAAACCGCGACGCACCCATTTGAATCAGTATCGAACGCAAACGAGACACTACATTACATTATTATAAGCCAGATGCTTCAGAACTTGGCTTCAAAGTTTCAAAGATTCGAATATATGTAGCATTATACTGTATATGCTGAGGCAGGGTGTCGAACCTAGCAATTTTGAAATTTAACATGAAATAACATTGCGTTGGTTATTTTATCACTTCCAAAGACATGATTTGAAATATAAACTACAATTATATCCATACATATGCAATAATACAGACTAAAAATTGTTGACACCCTGTGCTGAGGACTGTACAATAGGAACCATAGGCTACGTTATATACTGTATTGTATAGTTGAACACGCATCCGATTGTTATCGACCGTTTATTTTTTTCAATTATATTTATAGCTATTTATTAGAACGAGAGAGAACGAGAGAGAACGAGAGAGAGAGAGAGAGAGAGAGAGAGAGAGAGAGAGAGAGAGAGAGAGAGAGAGAGAGAGAGAGAGAGAGAGAGAGAGAGAGAGAAAGAGAGAAAGAGAGAGAGAGAGAGAGAGAGAGAAAGAGAGAAACAGAGAGAGAGAGAGAGAGAGAGAGAGAGAGAGAGAGAGAGAGAGTGTGGTAGTAGCAGTGGTGGTAGTAGCAATGTGTTGGTAGCGTGCAGGCAGAACAGGACTATCTTATACTGGTCAATAATAGTCATACCACGGCCGGCTCTCTCGCACACTGCACACTACTCACTACTCACTCTCTCTCTCATACACACAAACACACCAACACGTGCACATGGACATTCCTACAATAGACAAACGCAAACACACATTGTGGGGGCACTCGGTTATGGCCTTGGCCTTGCTCGGGGCCTTGGGGCTGTTCGGCCAGGCAGCTTGGGGAACAACAACAACACTATATTACACTATACAGACACACAAACACACTCACTGAAACAGACACGTACAGTACACGTACAGTACACATACACACAAACAATACCCTTTATCACTCTTCACAAACATCAGAAGACTCAATATACACTCACACTGATAGGATCTAAATCACACCTACTTACCATAACAAACAACTTATATTTACAATACACAAATTTGCATATTCACACCACACGGACAATACCTCCCTCACCGCATTTCTAACTATACGTACGGTACTGCTCACATACACAAGACATTCAGTATTAACCCCTTCTGTACCGGCGACGTCTTATTCATTGTATTCTGGCAACTAGTGGACGATTATATTCAGTATAGGAAGGATCTCTAGCAATTATAAGCCTTCGAACTATTTCAAATACCGGTATTCAGTGTAAGAAGGATCTCTAGCAATTATAACGCTTCGAACTGTCTCAATCAACCCTTTTAACTACCACAGATCCTTCCCAAGCTGCATCAAATCAATCTAAATATACCGTAGCTAGAATATAATATAACAGACGTCGCTGGTACAGAAAGGGTAAATATGTCTACCATCATTAATTATACACCCATTTCTACCGTCATTACAATATACGCCAAACGCCACCGTTCACGATAATTACGCTATTTACGCACATGGTAATTGGCGTACAGTGCACAAAAGAGCTACCCACACACACAGCAAACGGTAAACAATGTGTCTACCTATACAATACGGATAATAGACGGGATAATTTGTGTTTTGTTTGTGTTTTGTATAGTTTCTCTCTTCTGTTCTATCCTTTTCTATCGGATAAGCCATCTCTACTAGAATTAAGTCCTAACCACCTCGTTTGGATCGTAAGCTCGTGTGGCCAGTGTATCTATGTACGTCTATGTAAGTCTCTCTCTCTCCCTCGTCTCCTACCCCTCAATAATATCGTATGTCTGTCCTGCCCTTCCCCTCGTATCGATTATTGCTTCTTTACAGACGCAAACAGTATCAACAATAGATCTGCCTAGGCTGTACACAATGAAAACCCAAAGGGAAAACAATAGAAGACTAATCCACCGTACGGTACCTATTCAATGCAAACAAAAGATCCACCTCAATTCAACACACACTACAAACAATATTCTACCTAGCTATGCCTATATTCGAGGCATACCAATAATAGCAAATCAAACAAAAGCTCTACCTATACTCTACGCCAAATATATACGAACTGAAAAACATAGAAGACTTACGAAAACAATAGAAGAATTACGAAAACAATAGAAGAATTACATACCTATAGTCCATTCATTGGCGGTAGGCCAAAAATGTTAACCTCTAGCTACTTGTAACTCAAAAGGGGCTAGTGCAATCGAGCTAAAAAAATTACCATTATGGAAGAGACAATCGGGAAATAAGTATAGAACAAGAAATACAGCCCATTTGCTCTAGGCCTTTTTGAGTAACAGAAGGGTAAGGAGTCATCATCTCTGGACTACTTATCGGATACAATATCTCTACCTATAGTCTATTCGCTGTAAGTAGGCGAGAAATAATGACTTCTATCCTCTGGAACTCAAAAAGGACTAGAGCAAATGGGCTGTAACTTTCCACATCTATTCCTTGACTGACCCTTCCCAAATGGTAGAAATATTAGCTCGATTACTCTAGTCGTTTTTGAGTTACAGAGGTTAGAGGTCATGATTTCTCGCCTACTAACAGCGAATAGACTATAGTACTGATATCAAAAGATTTTATGTGAACTATGGAATTTGACTGTACTTCCAATCACAGCAAACAGTACGAAGACGAGCCGATCTAACTACCCTCCACCAATCAAGCGACCCATCAAACAAGACCCGTACTGGAGACTAACGAAGTAAACAAACGTGAGGAGGGCTCTTCCAGGCGTCCTCTACAGTCTACACCATTTGAGGAGGAGCACTGTATTGCCAACGTTTAGCCTTGGCAATAATGTGCTCCTCTGTCTGTCGGAGTTAAACGGTCATTCAAGAGCTGGATAAAAATCGTCTAATGTTAGCCACGATAAAATAAAGATAACATTAATCCAATCTTGAGTATCAGTACCACCCAATCGTTCATCAGTAACTGTCCATCCAAGTTGAATAAAAGCGTCCCATATTAGCCAAAAAAATATATAAAACAGAAAGAAAATACCGGTATATATATATCTAATATAATTAAGCTATAAAGGATACATAACATATAATATTTAAATAAATAAATATAACGATGACTGCACTCCACTCTTCAATCCCTATTATCCGAGTCTATAAATGTTACTATAATAGATGGAGCGACCCGGGGTGAATGAACCATATTATACCTGCCATTCACACCTCTATGGCAAGGTAATCAACAGTAATCAAGACTGACACGTTTACTAGAAAAACACACGGTGACAAATACGGCACCGGTAGTCCCTTTTTCCCACTTTAATAAACATTGTACATATAACGTTACATAATTAGTTTTTTACTCTGATCAACTATATACAGTATATATATACAGTATATATATATATATATATATATATATATATATAATTATAATATATATATATATAATTATATATATATATATATATATATATATATATATATATATATATATATATATATATATATATATACCTGTACATAATTAATTAGCATTAAACCTTGGTACCCAGTTACGTTAAGATATTCCAATGTATTATTACTACGGTACCTCCAAACACTTATGTTACAGATTACTCTAATGATCCACAAGCAGAACACCATAACAAAAGTAGACCATTAATTGGCCTACATCTCTGGTGCAGGTCAAAATGTGGTTATTTGAAAGATTCACACTTTACAAAATCAAGCCAGGTACCGGTACACGATATATTAACTAGATGTAATTGTTATTATAATGTAATAACAAATTAGTATATTTGTTGATGCGACATGAAATATACAGCTAAAGAACGGACTAGAGAGAACTTCACTGCAATAGTTCATTTGTAGGCTGAACACCTATACTGGTTATATTATTCTAGCTATAATTAGACGCTCTTGTGTAGTTTAATGAGGATCTGTGGCAGTAAAAAGGGTTAAGTGAGATAGTTCGAAGCTTGTTAATTGCTGGAGGCTCATTTTAAACTGAATAGACTCGACTAATAGTAGCCCCAGTGAAGTTAAAAGGACGGCAACGGTACTGAAAGGGTTACTAAATCTTCTAGCATTAGTCAGGATAAAACAAAACTGACAAAAAAGGGAATGGCATATCGTACACTGAATAGATCACCGCTTAAGGGGGGATGGGCCGGTTTTCTGGACCACTTTCTCCCTCATGTTTAGCCCCATTAGCTTTCAGATATTAAGAAGTTTGCCCCATTAGTTAGTCGATTTTATGACCTTTCGGCCCATTTCTTCGTCAATATTTAGACCTTTCGTGCTATTTAGGTATCGATGTTTTCCCTGGCGAACGATAGTGAGCCTGTAATGTTGGAAGAACCGGCCTTTGGCCGGCGCCTTCGGCCGGAACATTTTTCTACCGAAAAATGTACAAATTAATCGAGAAGGGGGATCTAATGGATGTTTTTTTTTTTAAATTTGATGGAAGTCTAGGGAGGAAACTAGAAAAATAATTAATACATGCAAAAATCGCCCAAACAGTGAACCATCTCCCCTTAATTCCATCATTCAATAATTTTGCTATCGTACGCCATCATGATATCAGCATTAAACCATATTCCAAAGGTGATATGGTTACATCAGGAGTGTTAATCAGTCTTTAATATCTCATTATAACATCAGGGCTTTAAATAGTGTATATATTACCGGTGTATCATCTAGTGTTAACTAAAATACGAAGTTGCATCCCATTCTCATTTCATCTCTTGCCCAATGTATTTGCTCATCACATTCGTCATACTGCAATTCTTATACTCACACACACACACACACAGAAACACATACACATTATCTATCTCGCACACATAATATCACACACTATCACTCTCACACACACAAACACTCTCACTCACTCACTCTCACTTACACACTCTCCCTCTCTCTCAAATCAGCGAGATATAATACTGTACAGTACAGCATAAAGTCCAATGCTTCCCTCCAGACCCACAACCAGCCCTACAGCCCCCCGCCCTAAACAACAATTACATGCAAATGAGCCCTAAACCTTGGGACTGGCTCAACACGGCTTGCCAGGCTTATACACCGGGTTAAAGGCAGTACAGTCACCCAGAAAACTTCGTGGACCTCACCTATTTCTAATTTTGGAAGTACTGTATATCTCTGGAAACGGATTTATGAATATAATTATCTGTGCATCAGCTACAAAACTATATATATAATTTAGCTAAAAGTAAATTTCATCCAAAAATCAATCCAGAGAGCCATAATTGCATAAATCAATCCAGAGAGCCATAATTGCATAAATCAATCCAGAGAGCCATAATTGCATAAATCAATCCAGAGAGCCATAATTGCATAAATCAATCCAGAGAGCCATAATTGCATAAATAAAAACATAGCGAGTCCACAAACTGAATTGCTCATCCGGGATGGTTTGCTCCCTAGACCTTTATCAAACTTCAAGAAAATACCCCTAACACCCCCCTTAGAGCTAAATTTGTAAATATGTCAGTAGAAAATGCACACGCTCGCTATCGTTCGTCAGTATAGTAGACAGCATAGTATCGTTCGTCAGTATAGTAGACAGCATAGTATCGTTCGTCAGTATAGTAGACAGCATAGTATCGTTCGTCAGTATAGTAGACAGCATAGTATCGTTCGTCAGTATAGTAGACAGCATAGTATCGTTCGTCAGTATAGTAGACAGCATAGTATCGTTCGTCAGTATAGTAGACAGCATAGTATCGTTCGTCAGTATAGTAGACAGCATAGTATCGTTCGTCAGTATAGTAGACAGCATAGTATCGTTCGTCAGTATAGTAGACAGCATAGTATAGTAACAGCAAAACAAATTATATAACGTACCGGTACACAATTAACCAATACATTGGTAAGTCCATTTTGATCTGTGTGCTTAGACTACCGGTACCATATTAATAGGCACATACCGGTACTGTATATATAGCTAAAATATCATAAATAAAACAAGCCCCATGACGGCTCGAACTCACAACCGCTATTCATAAAAGAAACTACGATAAAACCAAATAGTCTAGTTAAGCCATTTAATAACAGACAACGTAAACCAATCCGCGGACCCTCCCCCATAATAATACAAATTAATCGACAATGCATTACCGGTACCGTACGGGTATCCCCCCCCCCCCCCCCTACCCTCCTTCTCTCCCCCCATCAATTTCAGCTCCACCCGGCTTGGACTAAACACGAAATGGAATTAATCTATGGAGCCAAACCAGACCAGCCATTTGAATAGACATTACACGACGGCCGACATGAAGTGCCTTAGTCATTTTAACCCTTTGAGGAACATGACGCGCTTTGACAGTATATTCTGGCTGTCATTTGACGATTATATTCAGCTTAGGGAGAACTTGTGGGGCATAAAGAGCTAATTGAGATAGTACTTACCCCTTTAACTCCTAGATGTTTTTTCTAAACAGCATAACATCGTCGTATGATAACCAAAACTAATAGTAAAAATGTGTCTTATATCCTCAAGGGGTTAATACTCTCACCGGTACCGGAAGAACGACGTCAATTATTATGTATTAGAGGATGTAGTTCAGAGTAAACATTAGACCTAACATTGGACAACTGAAGGAATGTTTGTTATTATACACCATTAATAATTAGTATCTTAGCCAATAGGACTGTTTATTTACACACATTTAACACTAGCTAGTCAGACATCTTGTGTAATTGCTTTATAAAGATTTTGCTTGCTATAGTAATTTTCGAGCAATATGTTTAAGTTTGTCCCCTAGGCTAACAAAAACGCCTTCCCAAACTTCCTTCAAGCTAAAAATAATGCTCACACAAACCCCCTTCAAACTAAATTATGTCTCGACCGACAAGACGTCGAACCTGTAGGCCTATATCCGAATGTTGTGCGTTTAAATGAAAGAAAAACACTCCTCTTACAACTGGCATTTCTACCAACAAATTTAGCACTACATGCATTTTGTGGTCTGCAGTTATATTACGGTAATGGTAGCTAGAAAAACACTATTATACCATCACACTGAACTTTAATGAATCCATGTTACCGGTACTATCCGCCAACAATAGCAGAGATCAAAAGCTCTCCCGCGGTAGAGCTCAAACGGTAGCTCAAACGCTACCGTTGTAGCGTTCACAGGTGTACTTCCATTATTACAGGTGTAATTAGTACCATTATTATAGTTTGTCATTAGTACCATTATAGCGTTATTATAGTTATCATTAGTACCATTATAGTGTTATTATAGTTGTCATTAGTACGGTACCATTATAGCATTATTATAGTTGCCATCAGTACCATTGTAGCATTATTATAGTTGTCATCACTACCATTATAGCATTTGTGTAGTTGCCATCAGTACCATTATAGCATTATTATAGTTGACATCAGTACCATTATAGCATTATTATAGTTGACATCAGTACCATTATAGCATTATTATAGTTGACATCAGTACCATTATAGCATATTATAGTGGTCATCAGTATGGTACCATTATAGCATTATCATAGTTGCCATCAGTAACATTATAGCATTATTATAGTTGCCATTAGTACCATGATAGCATATTATAGTGGTCATCAGTATGGTACCATTATAGCATTATCATGGTTGCCATCAGTAACATTATAGCATTATTATAGTTGCCATCAGTGACACAAGTGCCTCCATTCACCTGTGCAATTAGATAAACATCAAAACGCATTACCGAAGCGTCCCGAACAATAATCTGTCTAAATATAGCCGCCGATATCGTTCTGTAAACCCCTTCTGTCCTCTTTTTACTTTTATTCTAGCTATATTTAGACGATTTTTTTCCATTTTAAGAAGGATCTGTGGTAGTAAAAAGGATTAAGTGAGATAGTTCAAAGCCTATTAATTACTGGAGGCCCTTTTTAAACTGAACAAAATCGTCATATAGTAGCCAGAATAGAGTTATAAGGACAGCACCGGTGCTGAAAGGGTTATGCTGGGTCAGACCATCAGAGCAAAACACATACACACACACACACATATATATATATATATATATATATATATATATATATATATATATATATATATATATATATATATATATATACCGGTATATATATATATTTTTTTTTTTTTTTTTTTTTAATTATATACCTTGTCTATACGACTAATCTTTAACTATTCCGTAATAACAATAACATATATATATAGGCTAACCTATCACTAGACTACCGGTACAAACGACATCTTTTAGATCATGTTTATCCCCATTAGTTTTGAGATTATAATAAATCCTTCCTATTAGTTTGGCGATTTTAAAACCCTTCGTGCCATTTAGGTGTATTTTTTTTTTTTTTTTTTTTTCTTGCCAAGCGATAGCGAGCCTGGACATTAAGAGGGACCGGGGCATTTTTCTACCAAAAAATCCACAAATCTATCTTGAAAAGTGGGGGTTAAAGGGTATTTTATAAAGTTTGGGGAAAATCTAGGGAAGAAACTATAAACAATGTTAAATAAATACATTACTTAATCAATAAATACATATATAAATATAAAATAAATAAATCCCGTTAGAATAGGTATCACAGAGGGTCGAGCGAAAATACCTGTAAACTCAAAGGACATTAATTAGTATAATTAAGTTCTCTACAAATATACCTTCTCTATCTAGTGAACTCTACGGACTCCATGGACTCCTCCTTACCCTAGTGTACAGTCACGTGTAAATGTCCTGGTCTACATTATAACTTAAACACTTATAATCAGATTACTATACGGGCTCAAATAAAACCCAAACTGGCTCACCTGACTAACAGTACAGGTACGATACTTTCCTCTCTTGGTAAAAAGGTAAACAAAACAAAATAGCCTTCAACAAAACTGACCATAGCTTAAATGTAAAGGCTTGGTTCGTGTGTGGTAAGTTATCGTAAGCACTGTCTTTGTATAATATAGCAGATATATCTAAAATTAATATATTTAGGGCTATTTAAAGTAGCCTCACATTGGCCTAAACAACATTAAGCTATACGGTATACACGTAACCATGCCAACATACCTTAACTTAAATCAATACAATAATTTTGAATTCACATCACAAAATTACTCAAATATTTAATTTAAACACTCATATTATTCTCATTCTCTCTCTCTCTCCACGTAGGGTACCAACGCTCTAATTACTCAAACCAAAACCCATTTAGCCTCCAAATTGATGTCCCCACAAGTTTAATTACTTATTTACCGGAACTTACACAGCCTCACAGAAAAAAAAGCGAGAAAATCAATGAGGTGGGCGAAATAGGGTCAACTCATCGGATGACGTCACTGTGCGCATGCAGTATGGCTGGGGCATAACACTTAAATATTAATTTATTTAGGGCTCTACTTGTTTATTCAGTGAGGCCTTCAATTTGCTCCAAATGTTTACAAGTATCCTTCTCTATGTCTTAGTTGCTAGTGTTTGTGTGTGAGGTGTATGTGTGTATGGGGTATCGAGCTACGTAATGACGAGCCGGAGCGGGTGGTGGTGGATGGGATATAATTCCAAATGAAGCCAATACGTTTAGCTCCTCGGTGGTCCAGTGGTTTAGGTGCTGGAGTGCTGCACTACTGGCCGCTAGATCGAAGTACAGTATATACCAGGATCCTGGTATATACCTCTACATCTAGCGGGACATCTGGTGACATATGGCAAGTGTGTCCACAGATTGAACGCTCCTATTGGCAACACTAGTGTGGGGTGGGGGGGTACTTTTCTCAGTATCGGTGCCGTCCTTGTAACTTTATCCTGGCTACTAATACACGATACACGATTTTATTCAGTTTCAGAACAGTGATTAACAAGCTTCGATCCATCTCACTTACCCCTTTTACTACCTCAGATCCATCTTAACCCTTTCAAGGTCCAATACGCGATTCTGTTGTTTCTGGCTACTATTAGACGATTTTATTCAGATTAGTAACGGTATATAGAAGTCAGAGGGTTGATTGAGATAGTATTTACCCTTTTAATATACACAGATCCTTCCTAAGCTGCATAAAATCGTCTAATGATAGCCAAAATAAACTGACAAAACACGTCAGAGCTTCAAAGGGTTAAACTTCACAAAATCCTCTAAATATAGCTAAAATATAATAACAAAAGACGTCGCCGGTACAGAAGGGGTTAACGGGGGAATTCGGTCTAGGCTAAACCCACAGCAGCGGTACGGTAATGTTCCTGATAATGATACGTTACTGATAATCTCTCTCTCTCTCTTTCTCTCTAGTAACTGTATTTTCTTTCTCTAGTTATCGTACCGTACCGTAGTTGAATGCCGTACCGTACCCTAGTTGAATGCCGTACCGTACCCTAGTTGAATGCCGTACCATACCCTAGTTGAATGCCGTACCATACCCTAGTTGAATGCCGTACCATACCGTAGTTGAATGCCGTACTACCGTAGTTGAATGCCGTAACGTACCTTACCTTAGGTTGTGTTCGCCACTCCCCTAGCAGCACCGAGGAGCGCGTCGTCCCTCGTTGTGGGTTGTGTTTTGGTGCAGCAGACTGTTTGAAGAGACAGCCCGCTCCCTTGCTAATATGGGCTCGTCTGGCACTTTTTGCAGTTCGACATCGAAGGCTCTCTTGAAGTTGTCTAAAGAGACGCCCCTCATGTCTCTTACTCGCCGTGGGAGTTTGTTGAAGAGACGTGGGCCTCTGTGTGATAACCAGCCCTCTCGCAGAGAGCCCATAGCACCCCTGTTATCCATCCGGGGAATATTATATTCCCAGCCTCTCCTATTACTGAATTTCATGACTATCGGAGTATGTAGGTTTGGTACTAAACCCTCTGCGATTTTCCACGTGTATATTATTAGGTAACGTTCTCTTCTACGTTCCAGCGAGTACAGGTGCAGTGCTCTTAAACGATCCCAATAGTGTAGCTGTTTTACCGAACTTATATGCGAAGTGAAATTTCTTTGTACACTCTCTAAGTCATTTATTTCACCTGCTTTGTATGGGAATGTTAATACGCTACAGTATTCAAGCCGCGGTAGCACTAGAGATACCCTAGTTGAATGCCGTACCGTACCCTAGTTGAATGCCATACCGTACCCTTGAAATGCCGTAACCGTACCCTAGTTGAATGCCGGGGAATGCCGTACCGTACCCTAGTTGAATGAATACCGTACCCTAGTTGATGCCGTACCGTACCCTAGTTGAATGCCATACCGTACCCTAGTTTGAATGCCGTACCATACCCTGTGTACCGTACCTAGTTGAATGCCATACCGTACCCTAGTTGAATGCCGTACCGTACCCTAGTTGAATGCCATACCGTACCCTAGTTGAATGCCGTACCGTACCCTAGTTGAATGCCGTACCGTACCCTAGTTGAATGCCATACCGTACCCTAGTTGAATGCCATACCGTACCCTAGTTGAATGCCGTACCGTACCCTAGTTGAATGCCGTACCGTACCCTAGTTGAATGCCATACCGTACCCTAGTTGCATGCCTTACCGTACCCTAGTTGAATGCCGTACCGTACCCTAGTTGAATGCCGTACCGTACCCTAGTTGAATGCCATACCGTACCCTAGTTGAATGCCGTACCGTACCCTAGTTGAATGCCATACCGTACCCTAGTTGAATGCCATACCGTACCCTAGTTGAATGCCGTACCGTACCCTAGTTGCATACCTTACCGTAGTTGAATACATATAATCTTATTAGGGGAACTGGATTCATCTGATACGCTAATGCCTTAATTAGAATCACTTATGAATGAATTAAGCCGACTCCACTCAAACTATAACCCATTCATTATCAGTAGGCCGGAAATCGTAACCCCTAACTTATGTAACTCCAAAAGGGCTAGAGCAAAAGGGCTGTAAATGTTCACACTTATGTAACTCCAAAAGGGCTATAGCAAAAGGGCTGTAAATGTCCACTTATGTATTTCCAAAAGGGCTGTACATGTCCACACTTATGTAACTCCAAAAGGGTTAGAGCAAATGGGCTGTAAATCTCCACACGTTTTTCCCGGCTGACTCGTCCCAAATGGTCGAAATAACAGCGATAATACTGAAGTCGTGTTTGAGTTACGAGAGAATGGAGTTGGAATTTCTGGCCTACCTATGACGAACAGGGTATACTTACATTTAAGGGTGGATGGGACTCGATAGCCTTGGCGGGCAACCTATTTAGGGGAAAAAACCCTACACAAATTACCGATGGGCGACACGCTAATCGGTGCCACTTACAGGTGTCGATTTTTATAACAGATATAGGATATACTGTATATAAGGGGGGGGGGGGTCACCGGCATTTTATTATCTTTCTCTCCTTTTCTCGCTTTCTCTAGCTTGTATCCATTCAGCCTACTGTTTTAAGACGTTTATCCCCATCCAGGTGTCGATATCTTCCTGGCGAGCGATAGCGAGCCAGCATTGTATGGAGAAATTCGGCTTTGCCGGATACATTTTTCTATCAAAATATTTACACATTTAGCTTGCTGTCAAAACAAAAATATATATATGCTGGCTCGCTCCCGCTCGCTAGGAAAATATTAACACCTGGATGGGGGTAAACGTCTTAAAACAGTAGGACGAATGGATACAAGCCAGAGAGAGAGAAAGACAAAAAAGCGAGGTGGGCTCCCTTAATTACCGCGAATACCCATTCTGTAGCCATCTTAAATTTTATTCTGGCAAAATTAGGCGATTTCATTTAGCTTAAGGGGAGACTGGCCGTTTGTTTGGTCTATTAATTCATTATTCATATATTTTTTTAGTTTCCTCCCTAGACCTCCATCAAGCTTAGAAATACTTTATATATTGCCGGTAATAATAATAAATAATAATATTAATAATACTAATTACGGTATAGTGTTATTAATTAATTAATATACTGTAAGATGACTAATAGACTAATAACTAATATTAATAAAAAACAATAACAACAAATAATAATAATAATAATAATAATAATAATAATAATAATAACCATAATCATTCCAACATTTCCTAATTGCACATATTTAATTACGCCGTCAAAGTTACCGACAGAGTTTTGCTCGTGATTTTAATTGCTCAAAAACAATTAGCATTTCATAATTTACATTTACATAAAATTTTGGCCCCCCCCCCCCCTTTCCACGATTACATAACGGCGTCTGTGTATCTCATTTAGGCCTATTTAGATGATCCACTTTAATGTAGTTGAAAATTAAATCTACAAACTAATTATCTATCTCATTTAGGCCTATTTAAACTACTTCAAAATTATATCTACAAATTACCTATCCATCTTTACTTCAAAATAATCTACAGACTAGTTATCCACCTTAAACTACCGTACCGTACTTAAAAATGATATCTACAAACTCAATTTGGCTTAAAATATTATCCACTTTAACTATTTCAAAATCATATCTACACACTCACTTTGGCCTACTGATACCGGTACTCTTCCCATTTAGCCTACCTATTCAGAATAACCCTATTTCAATTAGGCCTACCGGTATTTAATAACTTATATATGCTTACACTCTGTTCCTTATAGGTACAATAAAGACTTAAGTCATTCAGCTGCTATTGCTACCATTTGGAAATAGTCAACCAGTAAATAGCTGTGAAAAATGACAGCCCGTTGCTCCAACCCTTTCCGAGTTACGAGAGGTTAGAGTTAAGATTTCTGGCCTAATTATAGTGAACAGACTATAGTTATCTCATATGGGCCTACGGTTTACGTACGGTACCGTTCTTGCCATCTTGAGGTTTGGTACGGTATTTCATATACGGTAGGCCTATCCATTTTAACTATTTCATAGCAATAGTTAAAATTAATTTAGATCTATTCAAACTATTTCAACTAATTAATAACTTAGACCAGTAAATGTCTAGTACCGGCATCTCATTTAGACTGTCTGTATATGTCAACTAGTATAAAACGATGTATATCATATGGGCTATATGTATGAATATATATTTATTCATACTATCCTATTAAACTATTTAAATAAGGTGCCTAGTAGCTCAAGAGAACTTACCGGTAGGCCTATATACTGTATTATACAGATTCGAACTACGATAGTTCAAAACAATGTCCGTTATCTCATTTTGACCTTTTCCGACTACGGTACCGGTACCATTTATTCATCTATCGGTACCGTACCGTACATAACGGTACGGTACCTAGTCTCGTTTAGGCCCTTCATACTAATTTGGTAATCTACTTTCAAAAGGACATCTAGCATATCAGTTAAGCCTGTTCAGAATGCCATCTCAACCATATTTAACACACACACACACACACACACACACACACACACACACACACACACACACACACACACACACACACACACACACACACACACACACACACACACATATTAAGCATTAATCAATGTACTTATACCATATGTAATCTACCAGTATTTCTTCAAACCATTTATAGACGATATAAACATTACTACCGGTAACTCCTTTATATTTGTATCTAATACTTCATTCAGACCATATTATTACCTGGTTATCATTAGACAACTTTTTTTTAGTTTATAATCTACCTATACGACTCAATTAGGAAAATACGATCTCAATGAACCCTCTTAACATAGTAACATGGCGGGTGCCCACCCCCGAAAAGGGTTGAAATAGGGGAGCTATCCCCCCGCCAAAGGCGGCTTTCTAGGGCCTTTCCTAGCTGATGCTGAGAGGATTGGGTTCTAGTCATGTGGTGATGGGCTGGTCTATCAGAGTGAGAACTAAGCAATCTCTGCCATACCCATAGCTTACTCTGACTGTTCCTTTTACTTATATATTATCTAGATCTCAAGTGACGGCGTCTCTAACGTGGATTGACCTCCCAATCTACCAAGATTGGAAGCCAAAGCGTCACATTTTTCCCTTGCCCCTCAACTTTCTCTTCATAATTGCTGAGGGGCACAGGGCCCTGGGTGGGGCTTTGGTTTCCCGGGCGTTTCCGCACCCTCCTCAAGCTCTCCGCCATGGAGTGGCTTCGGTCACCCGGGCTTTATTGTGGTCGGCGGGGAGGGTTCTGTGGGGGCGCTCGGTTATGGCCTTGGCCTTGCTCGGGGCCTTGGGGCTGTTCGGCCAGGCAGCTTGGGGAACAACAACAACATAGTAACATAAGTTTTTCTTAAACTGTATAAAATAATCTAACATTAGCCAGAATCAAAGACAAAAAGGCGTCATGGTGTGGAAGGGGTTAACACTAAGATCAAATAATTAACCCCTTCTGTACCGGCACGGTCCTTTTAACATTATTCTGGCTACTATTAGTCGATTATAGTCAGTTTAAAAAGGGCATCCTGCAATTAACATGCTTTGAAATATCTCATTTAACCCCTTTCACCACCACAGATTCTTTTTAAGCTGCACAAAATCGTCTAAATATGTAGTTAAATTAAACTTAAAGAGACGTCGCCGGTACTGAAGGGGTTAATAGTTATCATAGCTAATACTACCTGTAGCTCTAAATATAATACTCGTCTTAGTAACGTTTATTCTTAATTAAAGAGCTATATATATAAACAAAACTGGTACCATAGCTGGTATTAACTCTTGCAGGACATGTTAATTATATTTCCCGATAAGGATGACACGATTTTTACTTGTCACATGCTGAAGTGTGTATACGTGTGTATATTACCGTAATTTATGTGTGTGTGTGTGTGTATGTGTGTGTGGGGGGGGGGGGGGGGGTGTATGTATGTGTGTGTGTTTGCGTGTGTGTAATATTTGTGGGTGTATAATGTAGTATGTCATGCCCATGGAGGTAAGATATAAGATATATTTTACCTCCATGGTCATGCCAAACAAGGTCCCTCATTCCTTTAGCGGTCCCTTGCGTTACTCCTACTCCCATTAGGAGTGAAGGGCAGAACACCAAAGAATGATACATCTCTCGTAATCAATGTACAGTGGCGGACAGGAATACTTGAACACTTCCTAATGATATAAACAAAGCTGTGACCGTTAAGGGGGTAGGGTTTATTTACTGGTTGATTACTGTATATATTAATTATGATTTGAGTTTCCTCCCTAGACCTCTATCAAGCTTAAACAAAACATCCACAACATCCCCATCCTCGCTAAATTTGTACATTTTTCGGAAGAAAAAATCGTCTGGTTCCACCGAAACTACAAGCGCCAGCCTGGAAAAAATTCAATACCGGTACCAAATATATATGGTAGCAAAGGTCACAATATTGGCAAATATATAGGGTGAAAAATCTTATCAAACTACTGGGCCGAACGTCATAAACTCTGAAAACTAATGGGCTAAACATGAAGGAGAAGGGGGTCTTCCAGCAATTAACTGGCTTCGAACTATCTCACTTAACCTGTTTTACTAGCACATATTCTTCCTAAATTGCACAAAATCGTCTAAATGTAGCTAGACTAAATATATATAAGACATCGCCGGTACAGAAGGGGTTAATAATGACGCAAAACAACGAGTGAATGTAGTTCCTTAATTAACCCCTTCAGTACCGGCGACGTCCTTTTCAATATAGGCTATTCTGGCAACTATTAGAAGATTGTATTCAGCTTAGGAAGAACGTCTGCCAATGAAAAGGCTACAGACTATCTCAAGTAATCGTTTTATCTACCGTATATCCTTCCTAAGCTTCATAAAATCGTCTAAATGTAGCTGAAATCAAATATAGACGTCGCTGGTACGGAAGGGGTTAAGGGACAGTGTAATAATGAAACTACATAAAATGAAACAACTGCAAGTGGGGGGGGGGGGCCTGTATTATATTTACGTAAGAACGAGCCTCCCTATTAAAATCGGTACTGGTATACTGTAGGCATCATAATGTCCTTATTACAGAATGGACATAGATTCATTGAAGAGAGCACAACGTAGAATGACAAAAATGATCCATAATATTAGAAATCTTACGTATGAAGAAAGGTTGAAGAAATTAGGCTTACATTCGTTAGAAAGACGCAGAGTTAGAGGGGATATGATAAGAGGTATTCAAGTGGGTTAGTGGGATTAATAAAGGGGACATGAAAAGTGTACTAACGCTCAGTGATAGCGGGAGAACTTTAACAAATGGTTTCAAATTAGATAAATTTCGTTTCAAGAAAGATATAGGCAAATCTTGGTTTGGTAACAGAGTTGTAGATAGGTGGAATAGGCTACCAAGTGCTATAGTGGGATCAAGAACGATAGAGAGCTTTAAGATCAAATTAGATAGGCATATGGACGAGATGGGTTGGGTGTGAGGGCGATCTGTTAGGTGTGGGCCAATCGGCGCTCTGCAGACCCCCGTTTTTCTGACCTCTGACCGTTTCGGTGAGGTCAGTCCTAATGATGTTAGTAAGCTGGACTTATAATTAGGGTTGGGTGTGACAGGGATCTGCCTTGTGTAGGCCAATCGGCTTTCTGCAGACTCCCATTTTCTTATGTTTTCAATAACACCACAACCACAACCACCATCACCACCACAACCACTACCACCACAGTAACTACCACCACAACCTTCACCACCACAATAACTACGGTACCATCACCACCACAATAACCATCACCATCACCATAACTACCACAAACACAACCACCACAACTACCATCACCACCACAATAACTACCACCACAACCACCATCACAATAACTACCACAACCACCACAATAACTACCACAACCACAATCACCATCACAACCACCATCACCATCACAACCACCATCACTACCACAACCACCATCACTACCACAACCACCACAATCACTACCACAACCACCATCACCACCACAATAACTACCACAACCACCACAATCACTACCACCATCACCACCACAATAACTACCACAACCATCACAATAACTACTACCACCACTAGCACCACAACCATCACCACCACAATAACTACCCAAACCACCATCACACCATCAAAACTACCACAACTACAATCCCCATCAGCACCACAACCACCACCACAATAACTACCACAAGCACCACAAGTACAACCACAACCACCATCACCACCACAAGCAGGCACCATATCCACACCACACACCATTATAATAAAATCAGTTTATTAGTAGCCAGAATAAACTGTCAAAACGTGTCATAATCCTATCACTGGGTTAATAACTATATATTTATCTATTTGCTTCCTAGACGTCCTTCCTAAACTGCATAAGATCGTATAATAATAGACATAACATACGGTAAGGAAGGAAAGAGTCACCTTATCCTGAAGGGGTTACTTATACCACCCATAGTTCTCACCTTATTTCAGCCTATTTCCTCCCATTCTCCTCTCAGCCCGTCCGCTATTCGTCAAACACAACCTATAGGCCTAGTCTCTTTCCGCACTTCCGGCACCCGAATATCGCGCACAACAAACACAAATAATTACGGGAAGAGCGACGCGTCTTTACAGTGTCACCGTCTCTGAGAATCAATCTAGAGTCTACAGTCCTCCACCTTGACACATACATACAATAACACAAATACGCGGCTTAAAAATCAAATTAAACAATAAAACTACATAGTCAATATCAGTATGTTGTTTAAGGGCAGTGAAAATAATTATAAGGATCACCAAGAGTTATATATGGAAGGTGATTTGATGTCTCTACGGGTGGGTTCCCGGATGTCACGCATTTCCCGCCAAGACCTTGGAATGCTGGGTAATCTCCCGTTTTCTGTGAAAAAGTATAATTTTGCTTGATCTGAAGAAGGGATTATATAATGTGCATTAGCGTATATATATATATATATATATATATATATATATATATATATATATATATATATATATATATTATATAACTTCCATATATATTTACTTAATACTGAGTTAGCGTATTACCAAGCATAAAGGTGTTGAATTTATAGATACAGCGAGTTGGTTAAATTGAAATCAGGAGCAATTTTGTTTGAAGCCTTGAATACATGTGAAAAGGAATACAAGAAAATTAACTCGAAATTGCATTGTTTAGGCCATTATATAACTTCCATAGACATTATTTGAACTATAAACCATATACCGGTAATGTTTACCTATACATTAGTAAAGACTAAAAAGAATGGACTCTATTTTCGATTGACACCCTGATTGGAATAGAAACATTTAGCGACACAGGTAAAAAAAGAGATGGTTCACCTGGAGAGAAGTTGCAGCAAAAAACAGGAATGATGTGACCTTTCAAATTTACACAGATCGTACTTTCGTTTTTAGCCAGTCATCTTCAAAATAAGGAGTCCAGGTATCAGTTTTCGCAATTAAGTTAAGCTACTAAAAATTACAAAGGGTTTAACCAGTTAGTTAAAATAGGACTTAAGAGGCAATCAGCCATATTGGATTATTAATCCAGCACACTGCAAGTCAAGAATCGCGTCAGGACTAGAGACCCTTGTAGAGAACTCTAGTCATATGATTTGTTCAATTACGACCTCGGCTAAAAGCAAATATTGACTGCAAACTTAAATTTCTCTGCTGTCACTTCCACCTCCAATATTAAACTCCCTGACTGGTATAGTCTTGCTCACTAATAAGATTACACCCATATATCAACTTTCTCCTAAATGTTTAGCCCCAATAGTTTTGAGATTTAAGGACGTTCATTAATAAGTAGCCTATAGACTTAAGCTACACCCATTTATATATTTGAACCCATATATATCTTTCAACTTTCTCCCTAATGTTTAGCCCCCAATAGTTTTGAGACGTTCATTAATAAGTAAACACCCATTTATATAATACGAACCTGTCTCCCTAATGTTTAGTTTGGCGATTTTAAGGGCAAAAGAGGCCTTATGATGTCAAATATCGGGTATAAATTAAGGGGGTAGTACTCTCTTTTTCTGGACCCCCTTCTCTCTTATGTTTAACGTGTAAGTTTTGAGATTTTAAGACGTTCGTTCCATTAGTTTGGCGATTTTGAGACCTTTCGCTCCATTTGTTGTAAATATTAAGACCATTCGTGCCATTTTGCTATCGATTTTTCCTGGCGAGCGATAGCGACCCTGTAATTTTAGAAGGATCGGCCTTCGGCCGTTCTACCGAAAAATGTACAGGGGGTGTTTTTTAAGCTTGTGTAGCATGCGAGTCGCTTTTTCGTCAGGCGCATATAATACATACTGTACCATAATCAAAACACACACTAGTCTGCTTTCTGCTTCTGATTTATCGATGCTGGTAAAATATGAAACCACTCAATCTGCTCTATCCAAGTTTACATAATTAACATATTTCGCTACAAAAATCGTCGTAATAACTGAATAATCAAGGAGGGACCATGGAAATTCACAGTGTGCCTATACTTTTCCAACAATTCGTATTGCTTCTCAGACTAACTTATTCAACTATGGAAGGACGTGTGGGAATCGGAGGTTTATTTGGGACCTTATACGCCATTGATTCCATGGGATTCATTACCGGAGTAAAAAAAAAAAAAAAAAAAATGGCGATAACGTATTTAAGACCCCCCCCCCCCCCCCCCCCACACCGGTACACACCCAAATACGTTCGGCTACCGGCACATCTTTCTTTCTCGCTTCTCTAATGCTTTACTAGGGGATTATTAACTTCGAGGGGGGAAAAAGGGTAATAATTATGGAAACAGTATGTCAATGTGATTCGCATTTAAATAGCTGGGGAAGGAAAGGGGTCTCTCTCTCTCTCTCTCTCTCTCTCTCTCTCTCTCTCTCTCTCTCTCTCTCGGTAATCCTCTCCGGCTCAGTTCTGTTCTTGTCTACTGATAAAACAACTGATAGCGAATGTGACAGTAAAACCACAGATAAGCATCAATAAACAAGAAAGTTATTGTGCATAACGGTATGTTTTCGAAGTAGGTTCCGGTAGATAAAACAAATGGCGTGTTTTCTAGGCTGGTCATTGATGACAACTAAAACAAATTGATGGTTTGAATGCAATGAGGCAAAATGCGATCGGTTCCCGTAAAGAGAGAGAGAGCATGTGTAGATATATTCTGAACAAGCGGAGCATAGACCGGTTACAAAACATAAATAGGCTAGGCTATAATATTATACTGTACCGGTATACAGTATATCGGTTAGCTTTGGTATTGTTCAAAATAACTTGTTCCAATAGTTTTTAGAGCCCATATTGTCTATCTATTTGTCGATTTAGGTACGGTAGATCTTGGTCGATTTAGGTACGGTAGATCTCGGTCGATTTTTCTGTCGTACATTAATTAAGATAGGCTTAGTTTTCCGTCGGGTTTAAGTCAATTATAAAGTGGTTACCGTCAAATGTTCTGTCTGTTCTTGGTCTATTTAGTAGGCTAGTCGACTTTTGTCATTGCAGTCCTATTTAAAAATATGGTAGACTGCATGTTTAAGAAATAGGATTCAATATTGTGCAGCCGATTTCGATAGCGTGTAAGTTTCCGTATTGGTGTCAGTGCATAAGTTGACGCCATCTGCCAATGACTCGGTAAATCCGCTTTCCTATCATGAGTACCGGTACCGGGTAGCCTACCCAAATTAGGATACAGGTAGAAAGTTCCGGGATGCTCGCTCAAATATTCCCTTCCTACACACACACACACGTACAGCCAGATGCAGACAAATACAAACACACGCGCACATACATACCGGTACCCACAAATACCAGCAGACATAGCTGACACGCATATAACACACGCATATGCCCAATTAGAAATTAGACATATACACACACACATATGCACGTACGTACATATAGATAAGCAACTATAGACACTTGCACACAAACACACAGTTACAGTATAACAGCTACGTTGTTAAAAAAAACTACGAAAATTACGTGAATACTAAACCATCTTTCCTTATGAATGCTGGTAAAGATAGCCTACTATGAGATAATGAAGATGGTCTAATATATTTTGTTGGGCGACCGGTAAACTCGTGCAGAATCTCCATCCCTAGCCCAAGAAGAAGGGAGTGATGAAGGTTAGTGGGATCTGCCGCAGGGTTTGGACAGACCACTGACCAGGCACAGGAGGGGGAACAGAAAACAGTAGTAATGACGGTGGTATGGTTTAGGTAGTATGTTTTTGTTGTGATCTAGCCTAGTCTATACATACAATACATAGCCTATATACATATATCTCTCTCCGATCCCCAAAAGAATCAATCAACTAATGAACAACACTAAATTAATAAGATACAATAACTCGAATTCACTATAGGCATGTACCGGTATATACTTTAGTAATATACAGGATAATATTCAAGGACAGTAGTGCGACGTTATGAGAAACAATTTATTAGGGAAAATAGGCACCAATAGATTCGTCATATTTTTTCTCCATATAGTCCACATGGAGGATTTTCATTATCAACAAATTGAAAAATACCCACTTCACAGACAAATGCACCAAAAATCTAAGTCAAAGCGGGGGTGTGGGGGCGGCAGCCCCCACCTATAACACTAAGTTAGGTTAGGTAAGGTTGTTAGGTTAGGCTAATGTCCTTTCAAAGGAATCAAAGGGGTATAGGCTAGTAAACACTAGGATATCCTATACCCAGTCAGAGGTAAGTAGAAGAAGAAGAGTCCTGCAGTAGTCTTCTTGAATGTTACCATATACAGGTAAGATTAGTTATTAGTTAGGTACCGGTACATGGTCAGATTATATATATTCTAACCCTACGGTACCGGTGACGTCTTCTTTATTTTATTGTAGCACCATTTAAACGATTTCGTGCAGTTTAAGGGATCTGTAGTTGTAAAAAGGGTTAAGTGAGATAGTGTGAAGTCTGTTAATGGCTGGGGAGGGGGCTTCTTAAACTTAATAAAATCGTCTAATAGTAGCCAGAATAGTTAAAAGAACGGCACCAGTACTGAAAGGGATCCTAGATGACTTCAAAAGACCAGCCGGCTCTTAGTTTTTGGGGTACCGGTACGTACTTAGGCTATTACCGAAACTACCACTAATTATTTCTCAATATTTGAAGGGTATTATAGAATAAGGATGGTGCAAAGATCATATTAAAATGTGTTTCAACCTCCGGAGATACATTTTATGTGCACTATATAAACTACTGTAAAAACAAAAAAAAATATAACTCTCCCTATTGACGGCAGTGAAACTCTTATTAAGCCCCTTACTGTTAAAATATATGCTGATTTCAATAAATCATGAGGGGGGTGAGGGGTGGCAACCCCCCCCCCCCTCAACCCATCCTGTATCCAAAGGCAAAACAAATTGTATATTTACTCTGAAAATGACTTCCAGAGTGTTTTAAGATCGTTGGATAATGGGAGAAATAACATTTGCCGGGGATTGTAACTAATTTCAACTAGCCTACTGTATAATGATGAAAATTACCTAAAACCAAAAAGAAAACTCGTGGGGAAATTAGCCTAGTGGTAGTTTCGGTTATAGGCCTATTTTCCGTTTTTGGCATCTAGGCTAATGACAATCCGACATGACGGTAACAATGGCAATAGCCTAGCCTATATCCTCATTAGCCAAAATCCATAAGCTTACGTACGGTCACGATCAATAACTTATGAGCATTAACCCTTTCAGTACCGTTGCAGTCCTTTTAACTTTATTCTGGCTATTAAGGGACGGTTTTATTCAGTTTAAAAGGGGCCTTCAGCATCTAACAGCTTTTCAACTATCTCACTTAAGCCTTTTACACACTACATATCCTTTGTAACTGCACAAAATCTTCCAACTGCAGCAAAAATATAGCCTAACTAGGCCTCAAAAGACGTAGCCGGTACAGACGGGGTGAACTAGCAAAACCCTGTAGTGAAGGTTGAGAAAGGTTAATAACTAGTGATAAGAGAAGATTGGGAAAGCATAGGCTAAACAATATAAAGTTAAACACTACCCTATTATATGTTTTACCGGTAAGATATATAGGCTACACGTAATTATCACGTAATTATCGCTAAACGACACACCAAAAGGCTTTAAGTTTCAAATCCACCTTCCTTGGTTCGAAATCACCAGAGCATCGAGCTATTGCCCGCGACTGTGCATAATTAATTAGACTAATTCCAGGACAAGGATGGCATGGTTAAATTAGTTTAATCCAGGAATGGCTTGCAAGGAAATGCGCAAATACACCGGGTTATAATTGACATAAACTACTAAATCAAGGTGCGCTCCGTTAGTAAGACTCCTCGCAACCTGTGCAATGGATAGGAGAAAAGGCAGGTTGAGGATAGGTGAGGAATGCATGGGATAGCGAGTAAGGTAGGCAATGACCACCTGTCCTGCCTCTTCCTGACCTGCCCTGACCTAACTTATAGCTCGCATAGTCAGCCTACACCCACGGTTTAAAGGCCAGGTGAGGAGTGGCAGAGGCAGGTGGTGGTCAGGGCAGGTGAGGGCTTGAGAAGAGGCAGGTGAGGTAGGACTGGTCGTGAGGCAGGCTGACTAAACATGGCGATCATCACCCCGCCCCAGTCTTACCAACCTGATGGTTCCGTAGCTCCAGCGAGGACCAAGCCCGCCAGTAAGGTAATCCACACTCCCTGCATGGCGCCCTCCCTCCAACACACACCTAAATATCCACCGGTTGCTCCCCTAAATCGAGGGAATTCGGCCACACAAACACTCAGGGGGTTACGGGATGAGAGCCAGCGCGCGTATGTCCACACTCGACCAAGTCACACACAGAAATGCTGCCTTGGTTATCCTGCCTCCCGGTGACGTCATGAGCAAAGCTGAGTTTTGATTGGCTCTCACAACTATGACGTAGAATTTACTGGTATATTTCATTGGCTGGGAGAATAATGACAACAGACTCATCCCGGCTCATTGATTGGTCATATTTACTACTACGTCATCGATTTTACGCCTTCCTATTGGCCGAGACGGCTATGACGTGCCATAATCGACCAATAATTCCTCGGCCCGCCAAGTCTGAGATCTTCCCTTCAAATTGATTTTTTAGAGGCAAGTTTAAATGTTCGTTTTTGTTCATTTTAGAGCGGGCTTAAGAGATGCACGAGCCGCGCGAGATTGCAATTAAAGATGCGAACTCAATGCGTGGATGCGAGAGATAGCAAGAGAAAGAGTTATGAAAATAATAGGACAAGATAATATAGAGTTTTAATATAAACAAAGTATAATATGTTCCAGGAAGAGAGTAAGTACAAGAGGATATAAATTATAAAAGAATTCGCAAAGTAAAAGAAATCTAGGACAAACATGACTAATAAGGACAATTAAGTAGGATATGAATAACAAGGCTGATAAAAGGAAGGACGGTACAACAGAAAATAAAATACTATAGTATATAATAGAGAGTTGGAAATAGCAGTGGATTATGAAATAGGAGATATAATAAAAACTAATATTATATACAGGGTGTCTCAGGAGGAAAGGGCATATCTTGAGGAAATGATAACAAAAGCATAAAATGTTCTATAACAAAAAGTCCCAATCTCAACTATTAAGAAAATATTGAAAGTTCTATGTAGTTTCCTCCCCCACATCACTGTAATGAACTCTTCCATGTCAGATAGTCTCCAACTGGTCCAAAGTGAGCTAATATGTCAATGATAATTTTGTAGCTTACAGAATTATATCTTTATAATAACATGGTCATATAATTGCAGTTAGATGGACAAGGACAGGCACAAGGACAGTTAGGCCAGCATCATGGGGAAATACTTAAGAACATGCTACTTTCAACATGCAATATATCTATACCAGTTGAGATTTGGAATATTTCTTAATGACCATTTTAGGCTTAGAATACCTTGTTTTATCATTTCTCTTATGCCCTTTCCTCCTAGGACACCCTCTCTCTCTCTCTCTCTCTATATATATATATATATATATATATATATATATATATATATATATATATATATATATATATATATATATATATATATATATATATTATAGGTTAATAGAAACGCGATTCGAGAGTACACAAGGAAAGCAAGCACCAATATATTTATATATACAGGTATATCAGAGAGAGAGAGAGAGTGTGTGTGTGTGTTTTTTTCTGTTGTTTATGCGTGTGTGTGTGTGTGTGTGTAAAAGACAAACAGGTAGACAGTAAGACCAACAAGCCGACGGGACAAATATCAAGACAAACACAAAAGACTGAGAAAAAGCAGACAGACATAGAAAGACATACAGACAAATAAACAATATGATACACAGACAAACAGACAGTGAATATACAGTACATAGGAATACGCCAACCAAACTAGAAAACAATGCTAACAAGACAATGTAATTGGAGCGCCGGTGTTATTGCATCAACTCTGTGTACTCAATGTGGTGCAATTTGAAGGATCATTAATTTAAAGCTGGCCCGAGTATGTTTTCAGGAAACATGATTAAATAATGTTGTCCAGCTTCTAGACAATTTTGAGAACAAATAAACAATATTGTTCCACGAAAAGAGTGGCCAGGAAAAAAGTTGCTAAGGCACTTTATTGTTCCTTTCAAATAGCAACAAGAAGACTAAATACCAAAAACTTAATCAAATGAGCGTTTATCCGGCAATAGTAATCGGCAATACTTTTTCTAGCAATATTTAGGGGTACTTTTGCATTGTTTTTTGGTAATTAGACAAAAGGCAGAATTGCAAATTATAATTTTCAGATGGCTAAATTCTAACTGATATTTAATTACGAAGGTATCGTATCACAGTGCCCCCCCCCCCCCCCCCCAAAAAAAATCGCTGTAAATAACTTTTCTTGGCTCCATGAACCCACACTATTAATATTTATTGCGCTATACAGGGGTGCAGGCGCTGAATTTAGCAACCCCTGAATTCCATATCACCTTGGCAATTAATCGATCGTCTACACATGGAAAGTGCCTTATTGTCTTGCACTCCACTGTCCACTTATATTACCACTCTTCTGTCGCACCTCCCGTACAGTCGGCAGCCTTAATAGCTATACATCCATCTGTATTGAACCTAAACGAGTCAATACAATGCTCTATTGTATTGACATAATTTGGATTAAAATATTCAAGAATCAAATGGCTGTACGAGTATGTGTGGCAGAGTGGTCTTGCTACTGAGCGAATAACATTAGTTCCCCCGAGTTCAAATAAGAACATACGAACACGGAGATCTACAGAGGGCTTACCGGCCCACACTAGGTAGATTCCTTTCACACCCAGTTGCAAAACTCATCTGACTCGTCATCCAAGTCATCACCTAAATAAGTAACACCCCGTTCTTAACATTAATCATCAATTACAAACCTCAATGTACTTGAATAAACAAATGAAAGCATATGGTCCTCCCGGGATTCGAACTCGGGACACCACACCCAGAACATAAGCATCTAAACCATTACACCACCAACACAATAAGACCTCCAGACTTCACTGTTAAATGGTCGAATCTGCAGGGTATGTGCAGCCTGTAGAAAGCCTATGTTTGGTGGGAGTAAACCAATAAATAAACAAAAAGTACTATGGTTGACGAATTTATTATGTCTCTGCCAGACTCGTGCAATAGTTCCTTATTTCTTTAGGGTCCCCCTCCCAACTCACTCTTACTCTCTCTCTCTCTCTCTCACACACACACACTCACACACTAACACCCACACACGTACACACACACACACACACACATACACCCACACCCACAATACCTAACACACGCACACACACACATACACTAACACACGTATAAGCACACACACACACACGTATACACACACACACACACACACACACACATGCACACGTATATATACACACACACACACACCTCTTTCACTCCTTTCTTGTCGCCTAGTATACTTATGTAGATTATGATACCTGATAAACGTATGCCGGACACGCGACACATTGTGGGTCCATTATATTCAAAGGGGTGTATAGAATGTCTTGGCTTAACTTAGTTCTTGCTTACTATCACACACACACACACACACACACATACATACACACATACATACATGCAGAGAGAGAGAGAGAGAGAGTAAACAAAAAAGAGAGATAGAGCGAGAGCGATTCCACGGGTGTACAGTATAGTCTGGCTTGGCTTACCTGACTTCTCGTTCACTGACACACACTCACACACGCACTTACTCTCACTCACTCTTCTGTACCAATTTCACACACGCGCCGCGGTAATCGCCCAAGGGGATGGTGTGTTCTGCAGGATCGGAAAGGTTTATCAGCCATCTCGATGGAGTACGATTGTAGCGAGGTCCCTCCTTAGCCAAGCTGCTCAATTATCAGATTGTGTTAGTCTACACGTTGTTCCACCAGTGCAACTCTCCAAGCCAAGAGTGAAACGTTATTCTCAGTCTTTCTTCTATTCAACAGCTGAGCTCTGGAAATCTATCCCAGAATCAGTCTTTCCCTCTTACTATGACTTAAATTGCTTCAAACTCCGCGTGTCCAGGCATTTTGGCTCGAACGTCCCTTGATTTTGGCCCTGTCACTTTCAACTCTGAGGGAGGCATTCGTTACAGGCAGATCTGCCTTTTGTCTCCCTCACTCACATATACTATAGTAGGACTTCAGGCACCTCACGGTTGCCAGGAGTTGTGACCTCGTAGTTAAGGTAGAATAAGCATTGTTCTGTACTTAAATTAAGAAAAACTCGGTAGATTTTGAGCCCCAAGGGCTGCAAGTGAAAAAGAACATATATTTATTGTTTTAATTTATTATTATTATCACACACACGCATATATATATATATATACGGTATATATATATATATATATATATATATATATATATATATATATATATATATATATATATATATATATATATATATATATATATATATATATATATATATATATATATATATATATATATATATATATATATATATATACTGTATATATATATATATATACATAATTATATATACAGTACATAATATGTACTCTCTCTCTCTCTCTCTCTGTAAATAAGTCAAAAGGGGGGGGGGGGGGGACAAAAGGCTCAATCACTTAAACAACTTCCTCCTCTTCTTCCCCCCCCCCCCTTATCTCCTCCTCTCTCCTCTCCTCCTTTTCAATTAGTATACGGTAAATATTCTATCAAAACCCACATATATCATTAATGAAAACAATATAATAAATATATATAAAGTACATAATTAATCAGTATAAGAAGGAAAATATAATACTAATTCATACTTAAATAGATACAGACATACATACAACCATACATACATACATACAACCATGCATACATACATACATACATACATACAACCATACATACATACATACATACATACATATATTTAAAGACCGAGTGTTCCACATGAAGTGCGGTTCCGATCTCACAGTAACTGTTAACCCCTTGGGGGATTATGACGCATTTTGACAGTCTATTCTGGCTACTACTTTCGGCAATTTTATTCAGTTTAGGAAGAATTGGTGGAAGCTAGAGAGTAAATTGAGATAGTCTTTACGCTTTTGATTCCTGGAGAGCCTTCCTAAACTGCATAAAATCGTCTAATGATACCCAGAACGTAGAGGAAATATACTTCCTTAAATAATGAACCCTCTTCTACTACATTAACCACTTCAGTACGGGTGACACCATTATTCCTTGTAGTCTGGCTATTATTAGACTTATCAGCTTAGGAAGGATGTCTAGTAATCAGAGACTTGTAGTATATCTCCATTAATTCGTTGACTATCATAAATCCTTCCTAAACCGAGTAAAATCGTCTAATGGTAGCCACAATGGTAAATAGAAGGTGATGGCGTGGTTGTTAGGAAGACCGTGACAATAGACGCCTCCGTCAATCTGTTAAGGGGAGGGGTTTTTCTGGACCCCTTTTTTCCTCATGCTAGCCCCATTAGTTTGGAGATTTTGAGACGTTCGTGTCATTATTTTGGGAGATTTTAAGACCTTTCGCCCTATTTTGATGTCAATATTAAGAACTTTCGTGCCATTTAGGTGTCGTTTTTTTTCCTGACGAGCAATAGCGAACCTGTAAATTAGGAAGGAACCGGCCTTTGACAGGGACATAATTTGTTCTACCGAAAAAATTTACAAGTTTATATCGAAGTGGGGTCTTGGGGTTGTGTTTTTAAGCTTGATAGAGGTTTATGGAACAAAGTAGACACCCACACACACACACACACACACCTCCTTTCCCCCTCAACCATCTCTTAGCGCAATATAGAATGAATGAAGAAGACCAAAGCATCTTAACGCTTTTGAGTTTTCGTGTATGTACCTGTATGCAACCTCTGTATATCCTGTATATTTACGAGCTTAACCCCTTATGTACCGGCGACGTCTTTGTATTTTCATTCGAGCTTTATTTAGATGATTTTTTAAGCCGTCCAATCCCAGCGACGGCTACTAGCCGTTAGTAGATAAGTCACTCCCCAGTCCCAGCTACGGCTAGTAGCCGTCAGTAATGTAATTTCCTTGTAATTGCCTGTATCAGGCAGTACCTGGTACCACGACCATTTAAACACTGCTCTCGATATGGCAAAACTTCTCAGCTTATATAAGAAAGACCCTCTGAAGGCTGGGGGAGCCATTCTTCCTTCATCTCTTCAGGTGAAAGGTTGTTCTATCTTGCCTTTTTGGCCATATTGCTTGGGACTGGGGGGGGGGGACTTTTATTACTGTATCCTACGGTACAGTAGGGGTTAAAGAAGGATCTATGGTAGTATAGCGGGTTAGGCGAGATAGTTCAAAGCCTGTTAAATGCTGGACTCCCTTTAAAAACTAAATAAAATTGTCTAATAGTAGCCATAATAAAGTTAAAAAGACGTCTCCGGTACAGAAGGGGTAACTAAAATAATCAAATAATAATAAAATAAAATAAAAACCTCTTAGCAATCATAAAATATCCACATAGAATAATGAAGGTACACTCCGAACACTAATACATTACCCAATCTTCTCCATTGTGTATTCTGGATAATTATTTCCCGTTGCAAGCTTCAGGGAGGCTGTTGCATAGTGAAGTTGAATTAATGCAGAGACAATACGAGTTAATGCGTGCTGTCTAGACCACTCATACAGACAGGCAGACCAAATACAAACTGTGATCAAATTAGTTGGTTCCCTTGTTTTTTAATTGGTTATGTAATGTAAGTATTTATTAATGAAATGCGTATGTCTATCACTAAGGGCATGTGTGATGGAGTGGTGTCGGTTCTGAACTGGTAATCTAAAAGTCCCGTGATCAAATCACAATGTGTCAAGAGGAATGTAGTATTGACATTGATGATATGCTGTACTTGGTTTCAGTACATTACCAAAATGTTCATTTAAACACCATAAAAAACATTCTTTCTGTTTCAAGTGCATTAGTAATTTTTAGATGTTCCTATATCTTGTATAGGTAAGTTGTTGATTGTAGATTCAGCATCTCTGGATTGTAGGTTGTAGGCTGTAGCGCCGCCACCAGCTTATAAACTAATAACCTTAATGTATGGGTTACAGTTAAAAACACTTGTAGAGATGACCACTTTATTCTTCAAGGAACACAGGAATCGTAGAAGGAAATGTAACGTGATTGTATTGTAGCTTGCCTAGGCAAATGTCGCAGAGCCAACCTTGGATTATTGTTGATGGTCAATCCAAGTCTAAAGTCTCTTCTTCTATCTTGGCCCCCTACCAAATCAGTGCCACACCCCTTATAGGGTTGGAGGACAGTCATTGGTTAATGTATGCAGAGGTGACCAATCGTGGGATAGTCTAAACATGTAAACAGCCAATGAATATGAGAGGAGGCGTTGTTAGTATTATGATGGCTCAGCTCGTAAAGTAATTGATATACTGTATAGGGTCTAGTACTCTGCTTAGTAGGTTAGGTCAAAGTTTAGGTCAAAGGGTTAAAAGGGTTTTTAGTGGTGAGGCCCTGGCTTGAGGTGACTAATGTTATGTATGAGTAATTAGGTAATGCAATAATGACATGTTATATATATATATATATATATATATATATATATATATATATATATATATATATATATATATATATATATATATATATATATATACAGTGTATGCAGTATATACAGTATATGTGACTTGTATACAGATCATTAATCATATATAAGGAAATTAGTATAATCCATAATGACCGTGTATGGGCTACCGGGTGTACTGCATTACCGGTCACCATATGCCCTAATACGGTAGTGGAAGGTAATTAATACGGGTAATAGGTGTGACAGGTGCGCGTAATGGTGTTACCGTATGACACACACACGCCAGTAATCACCTCACTAATGAACCTTGGCACCCTCATTATTACACCCATCACACTTTCAATGTCAGGGTACTTGTTTTGCTTATAGGGCGTGTGTAGTGTGTTCAGCGGCGTCCAGAAAAAAAAATCCCCTTAACCCTTTGAGTACCAACGACGTGTGCTATATTTTAGTCTAGCTATATTTAGACGATATCATGTAGCTTAGGAAAGAACTGTGGTAGTTAAAAGGGTTGTTTGAGATAGTTTGAAGCCTTATTATTACTAGAGGTCCTTCCTAAGCTGAGTAAAATCATCTAATAGTTGCCAGAATATGATAAAAAGAACGTCCTTGGTACTGAATGGGTTAAAGATTCAAATTAATGTATAGTAATTAATACTTCATCATTCTTTCTGAAATAAGAAAATAGTGTTATCAGGTTTGGGTACGCAGTTTTAGCAAAACTTCCAGGTGTAGAAAAGAATCCATATTTATTTATTATATTATACAATATGTTAGGATACACATATTAAGTTTGCTTTGTAGTCTACATCTTCAATAAATGCCAAATAGTAAAAATGCCAAAACAAGTAGGATTTACATGTCTTACAACCCGATATTGTAAAACAAAATACTACTACTAATAATACTAATAATAATAACAATAAGAAGTAAAATAATATCAATACAGTACTAATAATAATAATAATAATAATAATAATAATAATAATAATAATGATAATAATGTCCATAAACACTTACTAAAATGACTAGTAAAGGCTAACACAATACGCCTTCAGCAATTTAGATTAAAGTTCAGAATACACATGGGGAAAAAATAGGACCTAAAATATAATACATACGGGTTTAAATACTATCCATCCATTAATGCATTATAAGTATTCTGCAAAAACTTAAGGGGAGATTTCCACTTGAGGGATTTTTTTCTGAACCCCTTTCTCCCTCATATTTAGCCCTATTGCCTTAGAGATTTTAAAACGTTCGCCCCCATTAGTTTGGCGATTTTAAGAACTTTCGCCCCATTTCTGTCAATTTTAAGACATTTCATGCCATTTAGGTGTCGACTTTTTCCTGGCGAGCGATAGCGAGCCTGTAATTTTAGAGGAATTGGCCTTCGGCCGGGACATTTTTCTACCGAAAAATGTACAAATTTATCTTGAAAGGGGGTTTAGTGGGTGTTATTTTAAGATTGATGGAAGTCCAGAGAAGAAACTAAAAACCTCCCCTTAAAAGGGTAGGAACAAGGTAGGTAAATTATGGAGGAGATAGTTGTTTTTTCTGGACCACATTCTCCCTCATGTTTGGGCCCCATTAGTTTTAAGATTTTAAGATGTTCGCCCCATTAGTTTGTCGATTTTAAGTTTCCTCCGTAGACCATCAAGCTTAAGAAAACATCCCCTAGACCCTCTTTCAAGACAAATTTGTACATTTTTCGGTAGAAAAATGTTCCAGCGGAAGGCCGGTTCCTCCTATAATGTTCCAGCGGAAGGCCGGTTCCTCCTATAATTACAGACTCGCTGTCGCTCGTCAGGAAAAATTTGACACCTAAATGGCACGAAAGGTCCTAATATTGCCAAAGAAATTGGATGAAAGGTCTTAAAATCGCCAAACTAATGGGCCGAGCGTCTTAAAATTTCAAAAATAGTGGGGCTAAACATGAGGGAGAAGGGGTGCCAGAAATATACAACCATCCCCTCTTAAAGGGTTCACTATGTAATTATATATACCGCTATAATACAAATGATATATAATGTATATGGAAGTAAACAAATAGCTTACACATTGTACAGTCTCACCCGAAAGTCGTTCCCCACAAACTCCATTGCTGTTTAAAACTCATACAAAAACTGTAAAACGTTAAACACTCATTTATATAATAATATTAGTACTTCTTCAAACAAAAATAAGGGTGGTGATGGGCTTGTCTATCAGAGTGAGAACTGAGCGATCTCTGCCATACCCATAGCTTACTCTGACTGTTCCTTTTACTTATATATTTTCTAGATCTCAAGTGACGGCGTCTCTTCCGTGGATTGACCTCCCAATTTACCAAGATTGGAAGCCAAAGCGTCACATTTTTCCTTTGCCCCTCAACTTTCTCTTGATAATTGCTGAGGGGCACAGGGCCCTGGGTGTGGCTTTGGTTTCCCGGACGTTTCCGCGCCCTCCTCAGCTCCCCGCCATGGAGTGGCTTCGGTCACCCAGGCTTTATTGTGGTCAGCAGGGAGGGTTCTGTGGGGGCGCTCGGTTATGGCCTTGGCCTTGCTCGGGGCCTTGGGGCTGTTCGGCCAGGCAGCTTGGGGAACAACAACAACAACAACAAAAATAAGGGAATACAAAAATATTTTAATATATCTAAACACATCTGTAATAATTAAAATAGTGATTTAAAGGTGTATATATATATATATATATATATATATATATATATATATATATATATATATATATATATAAAATAAAAATGAATGCATCCAAGTATGTGTGTATATAAAGTGATGAAATATATACTGTATACTCTCTGTAAACCCTGACTCTGGAAGAGCCTGAAATAGGAAAGCTGAACTTAATAAGGTGCCAAGCGACATGCGAACCTAATCCCCGAGAAAAAGAAAACAAAGGTAAAAAAACAAAAACAAAAAAATAACATAATATAAAACAAGAACAAAAAATTGACAAAGAAGATAAACATAAGAACACAATAGAGTAATGAAGAGAACTGGAGGGCAAACTACGAGAGCAAGAAAATGTTTAAAACAAATCTAAATAATATAACTATTTTTTTTTTTTTTGACAAGGCGGATTAAAATAAGGACACAATAGAATAATACAAATACATAAATAGACCACGAATACAGTATATAGAAGGAAATCTCAAAACACAAAAAGAAAGATTAAAACAAGGACACATTAGAATAATGAAGAGAATCGGAGGGGAAAATTGGGGCAGAAGACCATAAACAAAGATAACGAAGGAGAAAACGAAGATTAATGAGACGAGGGAAAACTAACATATATAAAAGAACATTCTAACAAGCATAAGACACTTACGAAACACTGACAGAAGGGAGGGACACAAGAAATAATAAACGAAGAAGAAGAAGAAGAAGAAGAAGAAGAAGAAGAAGGAAAAAAGAAGAAGAAAAAAAAGCAGAAGAAGAAGAAACGGATAAATGGACCACAAATCTAAACATTGAAGAGTGGAGAACAAGGCCAAAACAAAATACAAACATACCATGTAAGACATTGTAAATTAACTATACATTATGCCTTACCCATACATAAATCATATAAGTTCCTGAGTGTTTATCTAGTTGATATCTATAACCTTACATTACACTAACTCAAGCCGGTGTCACACGAACGTTTTTTTTATTTCCGGCAATTTTCGACGAGTAAGTTTTTCTTGCAATATTTTGAGGCTCTTTCGCATACGAATCGGAAGCTAGATCGAAGGTAGATTGCGCCAGGTGGTTTAATTCTTATGGAACTTATACTTTGAAGCTGCCAGACTACAATTGCCCGTACAAATTGACGGAAAAATCGCTCGTGTGTCACCCCCTTTAGTTGGTTCTATAGTCTGTTCATTTTCAGCTGGCGGTAAATTGCAAAGTTGCCATCTATATTACCCAGTTATTAGGAAGAGTGGAGAGGGAAATATATTGTTAATTATTAAAACTTGGCAATAATATGCAACACGGAAATCCTAGTTTCATTACGGGGGTCACCGGCTTTTTTTTTGTATCTTTCTCTCCTTTTCTCTCTGTCCCTGGCTTGTATCCATTCGGCCCCATTCAGCCAACTGTTTTAAGACGTTTATCCCCATCCTCGATTTCTTCCTGGCGAGCGATAGCGAGCCAGCATTGTACGGAAAAATCCGGCTTCGCCTGAGACATTTTTCTATCGAAAAATGTACAAATTTAGCTTGCTGTAAACAAATATATAAAAATATGCTGGCTCGCTTACGCTCGCCAGGAAAATATTGACACCTGGATGGGGTAAACGTCTTAAAACAGTAGACTGAATGGGGCCGAATGGATACAAGCCAAAGAGAGAAGGAGAGAAAGAGAAAAAAAGCGAGATCCCTTAAGTCCATTCAGTATCGAGAAATAAGCCGCTAAGGAATTCAATTAACCCTCAGCTGGAATACAACCGACTCTAATAGGATATAATACAATTCGGTCCAAATTAGCCAACCTCCTAATTGACCACTTGCGAGTTTCAGGCTATAAGGAAGTTGGAGCTGTGGCCATCAATATTTAGCAGAATTATCTACTGATATACGGCCATAATACATTTATAAATACATAATACCAAATTTATCCTAATTTTTATCCATTAGAAACCGACATTATTTTTGCATTCTTGTTAATATCGATGTTAACGGCTCCAACTTCCTTATAGCCTGAAACTCGCAAGTGGTCAATTGTCTTACGTATAGAGTTATTTTTACACACACGGTATATTCGGTACATTTGCATAATTACCCTAGGCTCTATTTGCACAGGTAAACTAGCTGGCTTATTAACCCCGTGAACTATGATGACTACACTTTTTGTTTCAACTTTATTCTTTGTATTTAAGGGGAGACGGTCGTTTTGCTGGTCCCCTTTCTCCCTCGTGTTAAGCCCCATTTGTTTTGAAATTATAAGACGTTCGGCCCATTAGTTTGGCGATTTTAACACCTTTCGCCCCATTTTGTTGTCAATTTAAGATCTTTCGTGCCATTTAGGTGTCGATTATTTCCTGGCGAGCGATAGCGAGCCTGAAATTTTAAGAGAAACCGGCCTTTGGCCGGGAAATTTTTCTACCGAAAAATGTACAAATATATCTTTAAGGGGGGTCTAGGGGGTGTTTCTCTAAGCTTGATGGAGGTCTAGCGAAAAAACTAAGAAATACAAGAATAAATTAATTAATAGACCAAAGAAAAAAAAAAGAAAAACGGTCCGTCTCCCTTTAACTTAGTGAGGACATGTGGAGGCAAGAGGGTCAAGTACTTAAGCCGCTCACTAACAATCTGCTAGCCTCCCCTGATAGCTACAGCCAACATGGTCTGCCCATTAGCTTTTAGGGATAACTTTCTACATTTTCACCTTTATAAAGACTAGTCAATTTAGGTTAGGTTAAATCTAACAGTTTTAGTTTTAATACGAACACCAGTTGAGGAAGATTTTGTTTTTTTAACACAGTTGCGCTTGTAGCTTCGTTAGTTCTGCTTTAGGTTAGAGTGTTAAGATCTGTCTGTGGTAACCCAGGTTCGAATCCCGGTGGATCACATGCTTTTACTAATTTAATTGGGAGATGTTTGGTGCTGGGAGTGAAATTATTAAATTACATTAGTCTATCATTACTTCCGCCAACGAATTTGTGAGGAGGTTATATTTTCGCCTCCATTTGTTTGTTTGTTTGTCTGTATCTCGCAAAGCTATGAACCGATTTCACGAAATATGGTGGGCAGATAGGATATGCGCCAAAGAAGAAGTGATACAATTTAGGAGGCGGTTCGGATCATATCCTGGACCCAAGATCCAGAAGAAAATGTAGGCCTATGATATAAATGGTAAAGAACCAGCCAACGTAGGCGGAGGTATGCGCTCTACCGAGTGCTCCTCTAGTTTGTCTACATAATACCAATAAACACAACAAAGACGTCTGATATCTCTTTGGTGTGTATATATCAATAACTATACATAATTTCTTTCCAGCTAATGATAAATTACTATGTAATTATCTTGATTGCTCCGCTATTACGTAGGGGTTGTAGCGAAATGTGTTGTTAATTACGAAACTTGGCTAGAAGCTGATGCAGAAACATAGTAGTTTGGTATATTTTCATCAAGTGTGGAGAAATTAACTCCTAAGAGATTCAATTTACCATCAGCTGGAAAAAATAAGGTATAGTATAGATTGATAGGTGTGTTGCCGTATGTACCACCCAAACTGACCAGCCTGTGTAAAAGTGAGCCTGTAAGTGTGTCTCTATAACCCTTGATGGTTACTCCAGGATACCAGTGCCTGCAGTGGTATAGTGGAGGAGTAGGATGGTGGTTCATCTATGGAGGAAGGTGGTTGGGAAAGTCAGTTTGTAGGTAGCCGTACTAGATTATCATTAATTTAGTTACACTTATCCCCAGGAGCAACATGAAATCTTTTAGAAGCTCCTTACCGCAACTCTACCTACAGTCTACTAATAAATTTGCTTATATACCTACAACTACCCAACTAAACCTACTAACGACTTCTGCCTATATACCTACAACTACCCAACTAAACCTACTAACGACTTCTGCCTATATACCTACAACTACCCAACTACACCTACTAACGACTTCTGCCTATATACCTACAACTACCCAACTACACCTACTAACGACTTCTGCCTATATACCTACAACTACCCAACTGAACCTACTGACGACCTAAACTATCTCCGCTACATTTTGTTTTGTTCATATTTAATCTTTGACAACTTTCATTCCCAGCGATTTACAAAGCTTTCTTAGGATTATCATATGGTATAATTTTGCATCTAGGTGTTTAAAGTACTGTTTTGCCCCAGAATATATATGAGAGATAGATAGCTAGATAGATAGATAGATAGAGAGAGAGAGAGTACATTACGATATAACAACTAGCAAATCTGGTCTATTTATCGGAACAGACAACATGAATAGGAAACTCAACATGAGGTAGGTTTAAGATGAGGTAACGCTTGAAGTAATTAGGAGGTTTAATAAAAGGATATAAACAAAGCTATATGGGGGATAAATAGGTAGAGAGAAGGCCAGAAACAAAGATATAAGGAGGAGGATAAGGGAGAAGAAGGATTCAGGAGAACAGAGAAGGAATATGGGAGGAGAGGAAGGATTCAGGAGAACAGAGAAGGAGAGGAAGGATTAAGAGGGACAGTGGAGGAAGATGGGAGGTATAGAGGAGGAGACATTACGACCCTGGACTGCCTAATCCCTCCTTTCTGCTCTGTGATCTCGTCCCTTCTCTCCCGTTCCCTCTCCTCTCCCTCTCTCGCCCATCTCCCTCCCTCTCGCTGTTATTATTGTTGTTGCTATTCCCCGCTCTCCTGTTTCTATCCTCTCCTCTCCCATTCCCTCTTGGGCCTCTTCCCTCCCTGTCACTCCCGTCTCCGCTAATTCCCCTGTCAGTGTTCCAATCATCCTCGCCTGTCTCGCCCTCTCTGTCACTTTCTCTGCTTCTGGTTCTGGCTTCTCTGTTCTCCCTCTCTGTGCTTCTACCTGTCCCTGTTTCCCTTTCCAATCGTCTCCCTAGCTCTCTCTCCCTTTCTAAGCCACTCCCCACACCACTCTCCCTCTCCAGACCTCGAACCCCTTCTAAGCTTCTCCCCACCCCCCTATCCATGTCTATTTCTATTATTCCCTCCCGTTCCGCCTCCCCTCTCCCTCTAACCGCGACAAGGTCAGGGGGCGCCGAAACAGAGGACGGCGCCCCACTAGACGGGGCACTCAAAGATGCGGACAAATCAAGATGCCACTTTCGAACGTGAGCCTTCAGGTTGCTGCTGTCGGCGGTGCGGTAGTGGCAGGCAAGACAGACGAAGGGCTTCTCTCCCGTGTGTATCCTGACGTGGCGGCTGTAGTTGGAGGAGCGGTCAAAGGACTTGCCGCAGTAGTGACAGACGTAGCGGTTCCTCATGCGGGCTGCGGCGGCGGCTGAAGCACTGCCGAACACCAACACCTGCAGAAAGAGGGATATTTATTAGACCTTGAAAGAAAAGTGAAATGATTGATCACAAGGTAATGAGCTACTTAAGAATACGATAGAATCCTAAAAGTAAAGTAAGTACAGTTTCCGACGTAAAGCCTTCAAAATAGTGGACATTTTCTCCGAATCATGTGATTAATGGCTAGAAATGAGACATGTGTGTACATCGAAACAATCCAAAAACATTACCGGGGAACAGCAAGCACGATCAACAAGTAGGAACGGTATGGCTTGCGAATCCTCTTGATTGGTCCCTCAGTATTGTTTCCTGCCATCTCGAGATAATTTTGTAATTGTATTGAACCCAAATAAGATAATAGAGTGATTTGTAATAAGACAATGTTCCAGAGCTTCATAATACTGATGGAAAAGGGATAGTGGTGGTACAACCAATTGATCTTGTAGAAGGGCATAAGTAAAACGTAAATTAAAAACAAAAATAATTAAAGAAAACTATATATCGATCACACGACCATACTCTAGGGAAAGTAAACCCGAGTAGAACAAGTATAATCCGCATTACAACAGAGACGCAAGGAAGGTGCCGAAATAAGGATAAGTGCTCTAAGTTACAACCTACAAATTACAACCTCCAAGTTACAACCTACAAACAATAGTGAGCTGTGTTGTACTATTGTTTGCAGGTAACCCAAGTTAGTTTTCTTCTCCTACCTTATAGCACCAACTCAAACAAAAGACGCGGCTGGAATGTGTATCTTTTGTAACAAGTATCCGTAAAACTAACAGTAGAAGGCCGTTAATTAGCACTGTCGAAAACCCAATTTAAGGGGAGGTGTGTGTGTGTGTGTGTGTTTTTTTTGTTTTTTTTTGTGTGAGAGAGAGAGAGAACTGGTATTCTGTGTTTGCTTGTGTGAGTGCATGTGTATCTAAGTGTGTTTGTTTGCTTGAGAGAGTGTATGAGTGTGTCAGTGTGTGCGTGCATGTATATGTACTGTATGTATGTGTGTGCATCTCTGTGTCTGTGTATGTGTTTTCCAATATAGTCGTGCGTGTGGGTGTCCCAGTCAAAGTTTACATACACTTCTTTTGATCTATACAAACACGATCCACTTTCGATAATAAAAAAGGACAGTGGTATGCCACGTTCCTCCCCCCCCCCCTCTCTCTCTCTCTTAGCCAATATTTTCCAAGCATTAACAATCGAACAATAACGACAGATAGATAAAACCTAAATGGATACATATATATGCAACTAGATGGAGAGAGAGAGAGAGAGAGTACAAACAGAGTGTAGGAACAGAAAAGCGAACCAATGCCCACATAGCGCTAACCAAGCCAGCTGCCTCATTTGCAAGTCAGAGTTAAACTGGACCTAGTTAGCTTGCCTCGCCTCCAAAACACACCTTAACTTGATATTTGGATTATTTATCTTTTGTTTGTCACTTGTCTTGTAACACCTTTGTAAACAGTGTAAAATGGGGAATACTAAGGTGGTTGTACAGTCACTTATAACAATTCGTGGTCCCCCTACGTTTTTGTTTATGCAATTATAACTATCTAGACAAATGTTTGGGTGAAATTTGCTTTTCAGAAATATTATATATAGTTTTGTAATTGGTGTATATAAAATTATAGTCATCAATTCGTTTTCCAAGATATACTTCCATAATTACAAAAAGGTGAGACCCACGAATGTTTATGACTACATTTCTTCACAGGGTAGAGGCGAGTAGTGTGAATGGTTGAATAATATTGTGATTGTGTGCATTAAGTTACACAAATATACAGTAGTGTAGTAAGAAGGAGGAAATACGTAGTTATGTGCAAATGGTTACACAATCATTTACACACACACACCTACACGCACACAAATTATTCCCTCCCCTCTCTCTCTCTCTCCACACTCACTCACTCTCACTCTCTCTCTCTCTTGGCAAATGAGTTTCAATGCGGATAAATGTAAAGTACTACATGTCGGATACCTAAATGAGAAAGCAAACTATTCGATGAATGGCACTCAGCTTAAGAATGTAAACAGAGAAACCGATCTGGGAGTAACAATATCGAGTAACCTAAAACCGAGTCAACAATGTTCAGAAGTTGTTAAGAAGGCAAACAAAATAATTGGCTTTATAGGCAGGTCATTTGAGCATAAATCCAAAGAAGTTATCCTAACCCTTTACAATTCCTTAGTCCGCCCTCTTCTGGAATACTGCGTTCAATCCTGGTGCCCTTATTACCAAAAAGATATAAACAAGCTAGAACGAGTTCAACGTAGAGTTACCAAAATGATACCTAGCCTAAAGAACAAACCATACGAAGAGCGTCTTACATAATTAAATCTATTTCCTTTAACCCAGCGCAGATTAAGAGGTGACTTAATTCAAGTGTTCAAAATCATCAAAGGCATCGACAATATGAACTGTAGTAAGTACTTCACTATCGACCAATCTAATTACACGCGGGGAAACGGTTGCAAAATTATTGGTAAATCTTTTAACTCGCACGAATCTAAGAATTTCTTCTTCAATCGAGTTGTCAACTTGTAGAATGGGCTTCCCCGAAACGTTATAGACTGCATCACCGTTGATTCATTTAAACTCCGCCTAGACAAATATCTCTCATCAAACCCGCGACTGACTGCGTTTGTAAATGAATAACTTTATTTTATCCCCCCCTCAGTTACTAACCCTTCCGTCCTCTACTAACTTCCTAATCCTGCCACGGACATTAGTTCCAGGGCAGTAATTCCCTTTCCAATGTTCCCTTACCAACTCTAAACCACTGTTTGGACACTTGATCCTCAGTGTTTTGGAGGACAAGCAACCTAGAAGGGTCACTAGACCTGTTGTTGCTTGATTTCCTTTGTACTCCTTTGTACTCTCTCTCACACACACACACACACCTTTGAAACATACACTGGTCAAACTAGCGTAACACAAACACAGTCACATACATAAATAACATACACAATAATTGCACACATATGAATAAAGCACATACACACATATACAAAATTAGAACAAAGCACATACACACATATACAACATTAGAACATACACATACATACATACATATACTTACATACAAATATATATGCACATACAATACATACAGAATAAACACACATGCATACTTAACGATACATACATACATACTGTACATATATAAATACATACATGTAGTAGTAGTAGTAGTAGTAGTAGTAGTAGTAGTAGTAGTAGTATAATTCAATATATAACTTTCTCCTCTGGACTGCTGTTACCCTCTTACCCCTTCCAGTGTTAGCCATTGATTCATTAATGTTTCAAACACTCACTAATTTCTTGTATCACCAGGTTAAACTCCTTGAAGATTATGACGCGTTTTGACAGTTTATTCTGGCTATTAGTAGTCGGTTATATTCAGATTAGAAAGGGTATATGGAAGTCAGACGTTTGGACAAGCCTACGATTTATTATGCAGTTTCGAATCCTGCATACTATTATAATATATATATATAGTACAGTGGCGCTAATAAGTCATGTCTCAGCTGTCATAACGTTTGGCTCACTCTGTACTGTATTAATGTCTGTCAGATCTTAAATAGGGCAAGTAAGTGTAGGGACATGTTTTTATAACTCACTCGAAATGAAGAAATCTTGTTTATATATTGTTAATACCTATTATTGATTACTATCTATTTGGTGCCAAGACATCCCGACTGTACATGCAGAGGAGAGTTTATGGATTCTACTCACGCTACAAAGGTTCTGAGGTGACTACAGTATATATGACCTCAAGAGCACACCTGCACATTCACACACACACGCACGCACACACACACACACATAAACACACACCTACTATCACATACAATCACCTATTCATACACATACTAAATTCCCCTACATACACACACACACACTCACTCATTCTCACACACGACAACCTTCTGTCTAATTCTAGCTTCCACCAGATTGTATTAAGATTAGGATTGACTATCGAGGAGACATGCGGTACTAGACTTGCAAAATATGTATTATGATATGATTAGTTCTCCTATAAAATATTTTCAATTGTATTTGTGAGGAAATATATGACATACAATTGGTAATATACTAGGCTGTCGTTTTACAGACTTAAAGGGATGCTTTATAAAGCGTGATACTATATTAGCTAATTAACATGTCATGAACTTTGTGCGAGTTTTTCGATTTCAATAAATTGGAGTGTCAGAGAATTTTCAATGAAGAACTTAATTTGGTAACTGGGATATTATGTATCTAAGCTCTAAATATATATACACTTCTATCTGTTATATATACAGTATATATATATATACAGTATATATATCTTAAACACCGACATACCTATAGGGCCATCTAGAGACCCTGTAGTTAGTGTGAGTTGCCATCTTTGGGACGCCATTGTGGTGCTGTAATTACGAAACAGCGGGGTGATGTCATATTCTTGACCATGTAGATTGTACAGCCAAAAGTCAACCTATATATCCTGTACCAGTATTGCCGTATGTTTATTTTGGTTATGGACATATATGCGTGTGACGAGAGGCCAATGACACTAGTGGCACCAATATGGCGGAGGTTGGCCAATCTCTGCTACTATAGTATCTCTGGTGATGGTGATAAATGAGACTAGGTAACTGACCAAGTTTCGTAGAATCCCATTCGTCAATTTTAAAGGTAATTTTGGAACACACACACGTACATGAGTGGTTACAGTACCCTAACGCTAAGCCCACTTCAACAGCGCACAGGTTAACCCTTTCAATACCGGGGATGTTTGTGGTTTTGTTCCAGCTCTATTTAAACGATTTTGTGCAGTTTAAGAAGGATCTGTGGTAGCCAAAAGGATTAAGTGAGATAGTTCGAAGCCTGTTAATTGCTGGAGGCCCTTTTGAAACTGAATACAATCGTCTAATAGTAGCTAAGATAAAGTAAAAAGACGTTGCCGGTATAGAAGGGGTTAATAGAGTCAAATCAAATCCACACACGGTAGCTTGGGGCACTCAACAAGAAGAAAGGCTGGGGACTAAGTGAAAGAGGCGCTAAAGAGAGAAAGACACCCATGAAAGGCACCTCGCAACAACAATGACGCCCCCGGAGTTATTAAGGGAGCCCACCTCGCATTTTGTTTTCTCTTTCTCTCCCTCTCTCTTTGGCTTGTATCCATTCGGCCCCATTCACCCTACTGTTTTAAGACGTTTACCCCCATCCAGGTGTCAACATTTTCTTGGCGAGCGGTAGCGAGCCAGCAATTTATTATTTTTTGTTTACAGCAAGCTAAAATTGTACATTTTTCGATAGAAAAATTTCTCCGGCGAAGCCGGATTTCTCCATACAATGCTGGCTCGCTATCGCTCGCCAAGAAGAAATCAACACCTGGATGGGAATAAACGTCTTAAAACAGTTGGCTGAATGGGGCCGAATGGATACAAGCCAGGGAAAGAGAGAAAAGGAGAAGAAGATAAAAAAAAACGGTGACCCCCCTTAAAGACAAGGTATAGCAAACAGAAAACGGACTACACTGTACTAGGTTCGGTTTAGGTCCGTAGTTCGCTGTTCTTGGGCAATATGATGTGCATAGGTTGTGGAGAAAGGACTAGCAAAGAATCAAGAGTGTTAAAGCCGGTGTCACACGAGCCCTTTTTCGAGCAATTTTTACGGGCAATTATGGTCTGAAAGCTTAAAAAATTACACTTTATCAGAATTCAGCCGCCTAACATAATCTACCTTCAGTTTAGTTGACAATACCAGTGCGAAAAAGTCCCAAAATAATACGAGGAAAAACTTGCTCATGGAAAATTGACGGAAAAAGCGCTCGTGTGACAGCGGCTTTATTGCGGGTTAAACAGCCCTTACAGTTATAGAGGTAAAAACCTTCTACTAAGGGAAGATGGGGCGGTTTTGTGAACCCTTTTCTCCCTCGTGTTTAGCCCCATTAGTTTTGACATTTTTAGACGTTCGGCCCATTAGTTTGGAGATGTTTACACCTTTAGCTCCATTTCGTTGTCAATTTTAAGACTTATCGTGCCATTTAGGTGTCGATTTTTTTCCTGGCGAGCCTGTAATTATAAGAAAAACCGGCCTTTGGCCGGAATTTTTTTCTACCGAAAAATGTACAAATATATCTTGAGGGGGGGGGGGGTCTAGGAGGGTGTTTTCTAAGTCTGAGGGAGATCTAGCGAGGAAACTAAGACAAATATATATGAATAAATGAATTAATAGAACAAAAAACAAAACAAAAACAGCCACTCGACCCTTATACTGCCCGTAGATTTATAGATGAAAACCTTCTATTAAGTAAACAGAGTGTACCCTTTAACGCCCGAGCCTACAGTATCTGTTGATAGTCGGCCTTTAACCTGGAACTGGTACTATAGTCTATTCGCTGTAAGTAGGAGAGAAATCATGACCTCTAACCTCTGTAACTCAAAAACGACTAGAGTAATCGGGCTAATATTTCTACCATTTGGGAAGAGTCAGTCAAGGAATAGATGTGGAAATTTACAGCCAATTTGCTCTAGCACTTTTTTAGTTACAGAGGATAGAGTTAATGATGTCTTGCCTACTTACAGCGAATAGACTATAGAGCAACCCTCTCAGCCATCTCCAGAGCAAGGAAGGGGTCGTACGTAGTAAAGCCGAGAGCTTTTATAGTCAACATTCAACAATTAACATTTTGCTGGCAACATTTCTGGACTATTTTGCACTGGTATCGGAAACTAGACTGATGATAGATGAATATAGGTAGCAAAAATATTATAAATGTTAACCTCATAAGCTGCCAGACCAATGTTAAGGATAAATGTTGAGGGAAAAAGCGCTTGTGTGATACCGGCTTAAGGGGAGGCTGACCGTTTGTTTGGTCTATTAATTCATGTATTCATATATTTGTTTAGTTTCCTCCCTAGACCTCCATCAAGCTTAGAAAAACACCCCCCTTCAAGATAAATTTGTAAATTTCCCGGCCAAAGGCCGGTTCCTCTTAAAATTGCAGGCTCGCTATCGCTCGCCAGGAAATAATCGACACCTAAATGGCACGAAAGGTCTTAAAATTGACAACGAAATGGGGCGAAAGGTGTTAAAATCGCCAAAGTAATGGGCCGAACGTCTTATAATCTCAAAACTAGTGGGGCTAAACATTAGGGAGAAGGGGGTCCAGAAAAACGGTCTGCCTCCCCTTAACCTTCACTAACTGTTACTGTTCTTACCAGTATACACTCTATTGCTCTTTCCTTAGCCCTTTGAGTACCAGCGACGTGTGTTATATTTTATTCTAGCTATATTTAGAAGATAGTATGCGGCTTGGGAAGGATCTGTGGCAGTTAAAAGGTTTGGTTGAGATAGTTTGAAGTCTTATTATCGCTAGTGGTCCTTCCTAAGCTGAAATAAATCGTCTAATAGTTGCCAGAATATGATGAAAAGGACGCCCCTGGTACTGTAAGGGTTAATGGGGGATGGGCTTATTCATTTGCTCATTTATGTATTCTTTCATTATGTTTCTAGTTTCCTCCTTTTTTCGGTAGAAAAAATTTCCGGCCACTGGCCGATTCTTCTAATATTACAGGCTCACTATCGTTCGCCAGGAAAAAAATCGACACCTAAATAGCACGAAAGGTCTTAATATTGACAAGGAAATGGGAAGGAAGGTCTTAAAATCGACAAAATAATGGGTCGAACATCTTAAAATCTGAAAACTAATGTGGCTAAACAAGAGGGAGAAGGGGATCTCGAAAAACGAGCCACCTCCCCTTAACTTAAATTGAAACGAATCCCCACCCTCCTACCACCGAAACCCTCACATTTGCTGCCATGCCTAATAATCTGAGTATAGATAGGTTATGTATTAGTATTAACTGTAAGCTTGTTCATTTCATATCCCTTTATTACCTAACATCATTCTGGAATTTCTATTACTCCTCCAGTAATGCAAATATGGAGAAAATAGAGTTTCCCGCTATTTCTCGTCTCAACCTATCACGTTCCTTCTTTCACAAGCCATTGGGTTTGAGTGATTTATTCATAACACTACGTGTTTTACTATGGATGAAATGCCACACACCTCCACACACCATAATTTTTTTTCGCAGGACTAGGTTGGCCAACTGTACGTGTCTGTAACGAAGTAACCGAAGGGCACGGTAATAAATAGTCCAAGAAACCATCAACAACTTCACCAATACAAACTTCTCCGCAAACTTCATCCTAGGGCTGCGTGGGTGACAGTCTGGCCGCACCCCGGGCTCAAGGTACCCATTCCCAGGTCGCGCAAGTCCTGTGTTCTTTAAGACATTGGGCTTTCAGCACCTATTCTAAGATCGCGCAAGTGCTGTCTGTGTTCGTAAGTTTGAGAGACTGTAGTATATATATATATATATATATATATACCGGTATATATATATATATATATATGGGTACGAACAGGGTTATTAACGTTTCCAGGATAATTTACCCTTTTAACCCGTGGAGCCCCGGCTAGTTTTGTAATGTTTGTTCACCAGAACCCGGCCGGTTTTCAAATTTTTTTTTTATTCCAGAAACAATAGCGAATGGGTTAGGAATGAAGGAAAAACCACGAAAAACCGCTCAAAAAGCTTAAAGAATGGTCCTACAGAGCCCCCGAAAACGTATTTTACAAGAGTAAAAAATTGAAGGCAATTACCCCAAAAAACCAGGTTATTGCGTGCTCACGCGCATGCACGTGGACTTTGAGAGTTTTCAACCATCGGCACGGTTGCGTGGGATACGTACACAGTTCCCATACAAATCTGAGCCCTCTTGAGTGGCTACACCTGAGGTTACGGTCGGTGCAATTAGGGTGACGCGTCAGACGCGTCTCTGGGGCTGTGCGTTACATACATCGCCGACGCGTCAGACGCGTCGCTGGGGCTGTACGGGTTAAGGTACATTAGTAGTGACAAACCCATAAACTTTAAAAATAGACATGTATACCAAATGATCAAAGGTAAATCACGATCAATATAATCAACTATAAACTTCATGTGCCTTCTTATACCTTTGATGTCCTACAGCGCGGGGGGGGGGGTCACTTCTTTAGTCACGTTTATTTTACTTTATTTATTTATTTATATTTTATACACAGCAATTATGGTATCTTTAAAGTATTGTCAATGTCATTACTATATTTATAACGGATCTATTAAATGATAGGCCTATACCTCAATTTGATATACTGTATGGTGAATGATCCGAAGAAACCAAACTTTATATATCACCACCACAGATAAATAACTGTTGAGGAATCTGATCAGTGGACTAGAGTGAATAAGGTTATACAATATACATGGTGGATTGTGGATAAGGTTGCATGTTTGGATTGTGGATGCGGGTCTGTATATATGTGGAATGCTTTAGGCCTGGGGAGTGTAACCAGCCCGTGATAACAGTAGTGGAAAATTTAATGTACCCTTGTTTGCGTATCACACAGATGCAATGGTGGTATAGAGTGGAAACAGATCATCCTTTCACTATACACACACTCTCACTCTCACTCTCTCAAATTATCTATCTTACTATCTATCTATCTATTTATCTTCTCTCTGTATTGATATTATATATGTTATGAAGACAAAAATAAGCCCATGTAGCACATGGGCAAGCAATTGATATTATGTGCACTGTAACTTCACTATTGTAAAATTAACAGTAATTGTTGTATCGAAAAATGTTAACGTTTGCCTGCATCTTCACTGTGGGGCGGTAAATCCAGGTTATTAAGTTTCTCTCTCTCTCTCTCTCTCTCTCTCTCTCTCTCTCTCTCTCTCTCTCATTATGTTGATAATAATGTATTTACATTGCGTACGGTATTACTAAACAATATAACTTTGGGAATACAAACTTACTGTAGATCCCACTTACACTATGTACTTCGATCAATCTCAAAAATCTATAAATCGCAGGGGTGACTAGAAGTAAAACACAAAAAATAATAAATAATAATCATAAAATAACATAATATACTGTAGTAAAGTAATTAATCAGCTTTTCATATTAACATATACAGAACATGTGATGATTATAAATACATGAATAATAAATTATAATCACCGGTAGTATAAAGGTTGATATGGGTCAATCTACCAGAATAAAAATATATACTGTAAATATCTTATATAAGCTACTTCTTGTTCGTACCGGTATTGTTTGGATTCATGTTCAACTAAATTCATCGTTTCATATTTTTGTTGATTATTACGGAGATGTAGGCTATATATTGATGATGAGCGCGCACGCGTGTGTGCATGAGTGTATATGTGCATATATATACAGTATGTGTGTGCATGCGTGCGTGTGAGTGTGTGTTGTTTGTATGTGTGTGTGTCCTTTTAAGAGGGTCGGAATGGCCATGATCAACAAGGTGCCCATAAAAAGAGAGGTGCACGCCCATCCATTGACTCACACACACACACACTTCCAAGGTCAGGGTCCACACACTCTCTCAGACACACACACACAGTCACAGTCACACACACACACACCCTTCCAAGGTCAGGGTTCACACACTCTCAGACACACACACACAGTCAGTCTCACACACACACACACACACACACCCTTCCAAGGTCAGGGTTCACACACTCTCTTCTCACACACACACACACAATCACATGCACAGTCACACACACACACACCACACGTAGCTTTAATATAACATATTAAATTGATTTCGGCCCTGTCACTCTTTGAAATCTGGGGGGAGGCACTCGCTGCAGGCAGTTATGCCTTTTGTCTCCCTCATTCACATAGAAAAAAAACAAAAAACATATATATGCATAATCTAGCTAATTTCCTATACATGATAAGGTCACACGGTATGTTTAAAGATATAACATTTGCATGCACTCCTCCTTCCTATGTGTCCTGAAATTAATATTTTTGTGTCATGTCCCAGCCAGGGTTCGAATCCAGGCCATTAGTGCAGCACTCCAGCACCTAAACCACTAAACCACCGAGGAGCTTAAAAGTATATGACAAATGACAAAATCGACCTAAAAATAAACCCTTTCCCCTTAATGAATATCTGACTCTGACAATTGTATATACTGTATGTATATACTCTGGCACCTTCCACAGTTTTATTTTTTATTTTTTATTTTTTTTATGGGGGTGGCTGACTCGAGAAAGAGCCCGAACAGGGACATCACAACACATCAGAAAAACAAAACAAAATCAAACACATCTAGGTCGCCCAGGAGAAAAACCCAGAGACCCAGGCCCATTTGGGGTCCCCAGATAAAGATTCCCAGGTCCCAAATCCCCCGGAGAGGCGCCGATTTCCGCAGGCAGACCCGCAGCGAAGCTGGATCACCACAAGCCCGCCCACCATGCTTCCAGGCGCACCCTTCATTACCACCGGCTCCCCGGGCCAGGCGCCTGATGGACTACTATCTAGTCCAACTGGCGTATGACCCTCTCTCCCAAACGACCGAGTTTACATTCGTCTATTCACAAGCATTCTCCATTCATTCCTGTTTGACTCTGACAATTACTTTTATTTAATACAGCTAATTGCACTCTTATCACAGGCAAATGTAATGATCCCTTTCAATCAGATGACATCCTTTTTAATGATATCATACATACCCCAACCACATTAAGGGGCGTATTATATTTGCTTATTGTTTTATCTTTTTATAATTCTTTTAGTTTCCTCCCTAGACCTCCATCAAGCTGTAAAAAACACCCCCTAGAACCCCCTTCAAGATAAATTAGTAAGTTTTTTTGGTAGAAAAATTTCCCAGCCAAAGGCCGGTTACTCTTGAAATTAGTCTCGCTATCGCTCGCCAGGAAAAAAATCGACACCTAAATGGCACAAAGGTCTTAATATTGACAAAGAAATGGGGTGTAAAATCATAAAAATTGCCAAACTAATGAGTCAAACGTGTTAAAATATAAAAACCAATGGGATTAAACACGAGGGAGAAGGGGGAAAGAAAAAACAGCCCATCTCCCCTTAATGAACGTGGGAATGATAGCTTGGGTTAAAGGAGTAGGTTGAGAATTGAGATGCATTTAACCCTTTGATTGGTAGAGGTCAGTCCTAAGCTGAACATAATCGTCTGCTGGTAACAACAAATACAGTAGATAGAAAGTCATGGGTTTAAGGGGGGAGGCTTTATTTATTGGTAGATTTATTTATTTATTATTAAAAGAAAAGAAACAGAAATTAGGAAAAGTGGGGATTGGGCCTGAATAAATGAGATAATTTATTATTTTTTAGTTTCCTCCCTAGACCTTCATCAAGCTTAAAAATACATCCCTAAAATCCCCTTTCTAGATAAATTTGTACCTTTTTTAGTAGAAAATGTCTTGGTCAAAAGCCGATTCCTCCTAAAAATACAGGCTCGCTATCGTGAGGGCTGTCAAGGAAAAGCAATAGTACCTTACAATTACACAGTTTACCCCTTTCTGTACTGGTGACATATTTTTTATTTTATTCCAGCTATATTTAGACTATTTTGTGCAGTTTAAGAAGGATCTGTGGTAGTAAAAAGTGAGATAGTTCGAAGCCAGTTGATTGCTGGAGGTCATTCTTAAACTGAATATAATCATCTAATAGTTGCTAAAAGGACGGCACCGGTACAGGAAGGGGTAATAAGCAGAATTCTGGTGAACTAATGACTTTGAATGGGGAAGAGGATTGGTAAACTCAAGTTATATCTTAATTTCTGTTTATTTATTCACACATTATTTTACACTATTTACAATTGAGCTGTAATAATTAATGAGGTCCAATGAGCCGCGTAACACATCATACCTATCACAAAGAAATGTCAATTGTGGAATACAAAGAGAATATCAAAACAATGTGGGGAATCAAAATGTTAAAGCAACCTATGAGTAAAGAAGCGTTGAATACAATTTTCCCTGGATTAAACTCAAATATGCCAGGTAGAAAAGTGCTTACATAACTCTGTCCAAGTTAACTAAGTGTGACAAGGATGCAAAACAAATCATACAGTGAAACAGCACTAGTCTTTATTGCATTACTGTTGCAACTTAATGCTATGAAAGTATAGATCACCAGTTTACCTTTACAAACAACAAATACACAATATAATTATTCATGTTTTAATTTCTTTATATAAATAAATATGGCTTGAAATTAATCTGTTCAAGATGATGCCAATTTACATTTCATTCTGACTACCTCCAGTCGATTATATTCAACTTACAAAGGACCTGTCAAAGTTGAAGAGTTAATTTAGATGTTCTTTAACCCTTTACTTCCAAAGGATCTTCCCAAGTTAAGCTAAATCCTCTGACTTTACCATTAATGAAATATTAACACTGTCAACTGATTGAAGGGGTTAATATGCGAATGCTAGTGTCGGCAACGGTGATATTTAGAACAGCTGGCGACACTAAAGGTGCGTTCATATGAGATGTGTTACCAGCTTTGAGTAGAGGCCAGCTAGAAATTAATGTTTCACGAACGTCGCAAAAACGGCTTCACTTGTAGAAAGTAACTCAGGGTAACTGAATGAGAGTTATTCATGGCTATTGAAAGCACTTTAATGACACTATTGGTAGTGCCAACGAACTTGACAATAATCTTGATCTCTGAACTCTCTGTAACTCAAAGGGGCCTAGACCAAACTGGCTGTAAATATCCACACCTATGTCCTGGTGGACTCTTCCTAAATGACAGAAATGTCAGCCCGATTGCTTTTATTCATTTCGAGTTATAAGAAGTTAAGGGGTCAATATTATTGTAAAGTTTGCTGGCGCTACCTATAGTAAAGTTTTTTTTATGCTCCTGGTTAGTTACACGCTTCATGTAAACACGCTGTAATGCAGTAATGAATATATTTGGTAACACTTCTGTCAAACAAAGCTTGAGATTATGTGTATGCTTGTTTATCTGTCTGTGAATAAAGTACTGTATCTCAAAACTAGAGTAAGATTCTTATTAGCAAACAAATAAGTACCTGGTGCCTTGAATGTATACCTACTGTACAATAAAATGATTGAATTTTAACATTTATATATCTCTCCACCTTAACCAAATTTTGTGACATTATCTGTGCTTCCTACTGGTTATAAACCGTTCACGAATCACATTTACATTTTTGTCTCCACAGCTAAAATATGTTCCTTATCGAGTACAGTACATACAATGGGGTGAGGCATCAGTAACAAATGAAGGTCAAAACTTACCAAGAAATACGCAATTCTGCTTTTGAAAAAGCTGACACACCATCCAGGGATTGAACTCTACATGCTGTTCTCTAGCAGCAACATAATATTACACTATCTGTTAACCTTTTCAATCACATGACATTTTTTATTTCATCCTAGCTACTTCCATATGCAGTAGAACCTCGCTCTTTCGGAATTCTCAGATTTTCGGACTAGCATTTCAATTTGGACTCATGGTTCAGCCTTTCGGATTTGTCTGAAAGGCTGAGAAAATACCTCCATCCTTTTCGGACTACATTTAACTTCGGACTCATGCTTCAGCCTTTCGGATTTGTCTGAAAGGCTGAGAAAAATTAAATCGCATTCGGACCAAAGAACCGAGTTTCGGACTTGTCTGTTAGGTGAATGTGTATTCGGACTTATAAACTTCGGACTCATGCTTCAGCCTTTCGGATTTGTCTGAAAGGCTGAGAAAAATTATTTCACATTCGGACCGACGATCCGAGTTTTGGACTTATAAACTTCGGACATTATTTCAGCCTTTCGGATTTGTCTGAAAGGCTGAAGTGTGAGTTCGGATTCGGCCCTTTGGGACTTTTAACACTTTCGGACAGGGGTCTCCCCCAATTAGTCCGAAAGAGCGAGGTTCTACTGTGGTTTTATTTAACCTAGGAAGTGCTTGTCAGAGTTAGAGGGTTAATTTAGATATTCTTTAGTGCCAAGTTGAGTCAAATCTTCTGGCTGTAGAATAAATAAAGTATAATTATCGTTGTCTGGTGGAAGGGATAATCATGAGATAAAGAGACAATGATTCAATTCGTGGGTAGAGCTTGTGAAAAGGTCAAAGCACTCCACTGAATTGTTATGTAAGATATTGGTGCCATAACTGTATTTTTATTTATAGTCTGAATTTAACTTGTGCAATAAACAAAACACATGAGACATTGATTTATTCTGTTTCTTTTTATGCACAAATTTACATCTTAATTAATATTAACTGATATATTATTTTTCCCTAATGTTTTATAATATTATTCAATTTTATGCTTCTTTATTTTTATCTTCCCTTGATTTCATCTGACCTTTTGGTTCTTTTCTTGCTTTCTTTGTTTATCTTCTTGCATGCTTTCTAATTTTCTTATTCACTTCAAAAGCAACCAAGTCCTTACTGTACTAAAAATGGGTCAAAGTCAACCTCTGTCCAGATCTGTAATTTCACTTTCAGACTTTGCTATCACTACTACACTATGGTTTAACGTAGTGTTGAGATTTTGGCAAGAGGGAATTGGTACACTATTCCAAACATCTGTTATTCTCATACAAATTGTTTTCTTTACCTCACTTACTCTCATCTCTTTAAAAGTTTAAATTAATGACACTTTGTTACTCCTTACTGTACACCCTCTTCAATTCAGGCATTATTTGCTCATTGTAGGATCATAAAAACTTCAATAATTTCCTGTTTTATGCATCTGAAAACTAAAAAGGGCAGTTTCAATGTTTGAAGAACAAAGCTGAAGTTAACTGGTCTTTCTTCATATGACAGGTTCTTCATCCCGATAACATGCTCAAAGACCAGCATTGAACAATATTTAAGGTTTTGATATCTATTTCTAGCATGTACTTTAAATATTTTTTTTATAATCAATATGATCATACAACAGTTTTGAAGAGCCATTTGAAGGTACTCAAGTCTAAGCAATTCTCCAATTTCTTGTGCCCAATATTGTTCTTCCTTGTATTGCTTACCTATTTCTATTTTTTGCTCTTTACTTTTCTGACATGCCATGGACCCTCAGAGCTGCGTGTTAGTGTTACCCCCCGAGTGCGCCCCCGCCATATGCCTCTTGGCAATGTGCATGACGATGTTGTACCTCTGGGCACTGCGGAAGGGGCAGAAGGAACACTGGTATGGTTTCTCTCCAGTGTGAGTCCGAAGGTGCCGCGTCAGGAGCCACTTACGCAGGAAGGTCCGTCCGCACAACCCACAATCAAAGAACTGGCCCCCTGGCAACCCAAACCCTCCCCCCTCTAAACCCATCTCTGGGTTCTGGCCCCCCATGCTTATGTCACTGCCTGGGTCTCTGCTCGATGCTCCGGGGTCTCTGCCTCCTGTACTAAAATCTCTGCCTGCTGCTGCCATATCTCGGCTTCCAGACCCTAAATCTCTATTTATTGCATTAAAAACTCTGTTTGCTGCTCCAACATTAAAGTCCCTGTTTGCCACTCCCATATCTCTGTTTCCTGTATTAAAATCTCTACTTGCTTCCGCCAAATCTCTGCCTGTCGTGGCCATGTCTCTGTTCATTTCTCTACTGGCCTTATCAGTACTTGTGTCTGGGTGTGTGGGCGCGACCTCCGTCATGCCTAAAGGGGCGGGCAGTCTCCGGAGGTTCCCGAGGTCTGCGCCGAACATCTGCCGGAGAGAGACATTGTCAGCCACCCTCTTCACACCATGTAATAATACTGTCACCATCTTAGGCTCAATAATATAATTTAATCAAATTCTTCAAACCACCACCATCACCTAAGCTCTTCACCAATTCACTGCACTGACTGGGTGTAGTTACATAAACAAAAATTGTGTTGGTAAAGAGACATGAAAAAGTAGATTAATATACGGTATTTATGCAGGTACTGTATGTATGTATGTCACCACCTCACTCAATACTCCAGCATAGAATATACTGTCATCAGATATTGAATAATCATTAGGGAATTAAAAAATATCACTTGAGACATGCTATGCTTACAGGTACCTACCCGATAGCACCATCGTTAGTGAATGCTATTTGTATTGTGTAGTATTGTTAATGTCATGTCGGGTTGCAAATTTGATTTTAATAGAACTTTTTGACACTAATTGTAGTTTCTTTATTCATGCAGAGTTTAGTAAAATTTACCAGAACATCCTGGACTTCCCAAATTGACTAATTCCTTAAACGTGACGATAGTGCGTTGTTATGTGTGCGATTAGTTTGCTTGGGAAACAGATTAACTTGCTCATGTAGTAATGTACATCCTATGTGGTGGATTGTGTTCTTTTATTTCATAAATTTTATTTTAGTAAGCGTTGTTTCCACATGGCGATTTTGATAAGTTATTTTGTCTTTATATTGTCTTTGTCCAAGTTTTGGTTTGTTTAGTTTGCAAGTTTTACATTTTAATGCATGCAGTACACATACCAGTATGTAGCAAAACAGATTAAGAGCTGTACTCTAAATATGCATTCATTTTCTGTAGTAGGCTACTGCACTGTAAGCCTATACAGCTCCACAAAGTGACAATCAGTAACAGACCCTGTACCGGTACCCTTGACTACTCTTTGGTTGTTTTTTTGGTCTAGTAATTTTTTTATATATTTATTACAGTATTTAGGTGTCCTCGCTAGACCTCCATCAAGCTTAAAAAATCACCCCTTGGACCCCCTTTCGAGATGAATTTGTAATTTTTCTACCTCGGTTCCTCCTTAAATTATAGGCTCGCTGTCGCTCGCTAGAAAAAAATTGACACCTAAATGGCACAAAAGGTCCTAATATTGACAAAGAAATAGGTAGAAAGATCTTAAAATCGCCAAACTAATAAAAAGAACGTCTTAAATTCTCAAAACAAATGAAGTTAAATATGAGGGAGAAGGGAGTCCAGGAAAAAAACAACCATTGCCTTTAAGCCAGGGTGAGAGTAGATGACACTTTTTGACCAACAAGGGAACCCACCATCTTCACATGCAGTTTGGTGACAGGAAAGGTATTTGGCCATAAAAGAGGCATAATCCTTTCAATCAGATTACACCAATAAATGTTTTATTCTAGCTACACTCAGACTACATTATTCAACTTTGTAAAGACCTGTCGAGTTAGAGGATTATTTGAATAAGTCATAGATGTTTTTCCTAAATTTAGTAAAATCACTGTACTGTACAGTAGTAACACTAATAGAGTTATAACAATCAATATGTCTGTTTGAAGGGGCTAATCCTACCCTTTAGAAACTCTAGCTTACCAGTGAATGGACTCTGTCAACCAGGGTGGTGAATGTGACAAGAGAACATGGGGTACACACTAACTGAATCATGCTGGTATGCAAGTTTACCATTAAATGACGGGGCTGTTCGGCCAGGCAGCTTAGGTAACGACAACAACAACCATTAAATGACATCCATATGGCCTCCAATCCCTTACTGAATCCTAGACATCAGAGGTGCAGTAAACCTCAACACTCACAACTACAGCCACACCAACAGTACTGTACAGTAACATTCAACATGCATACTGTACAGTACACTACAATACCCTGTACTGTACACACAAATTGACCATCTTGCCTTGTTGGGATATCACTGTAGCATGGGGAAAAAACAATTGGTGTAAAGTTGTAATGCAGTCTTTGTTATTAATATTTTGCGAGTGATGGTGAATCTTTTGGAAAGAAGTGGTGCTTTTGACAAGCAAAATAGCCAAACTTAATATTAATCACCTACATAAGTTCATTTGCTTTCTCCCTTTCCGCTTGATGATACCTCTGTCGATACAGTAGGAAGGAGTTCATATCTTTACCCCTGTGAATCCTTGTTTACTCTGTTTACTATATCTCACAATTTTACTAATAGATGAAAATAATAGTTATCAGTATTACAGGATCAGATTGAAGGAAGTTCATTGTTGCACTTGAGATGGGTGTAGCAAGGGTGGTGGAATATTTCCACTACCCTACTCCCGTGTTAGTCACCCTATTATCGCACACCACAAAACCATTGTTCCTTGCCAGCGTTCTTACATAATAGGACATTATCTTACCCGATGGTATTTTTAACTCAGTTGAAGTGAATGCTTAAGGTTTTCCTTATATTCTACCTACAATAAGTGAAAAAACATGAAAATTTCCTAGCTTAGGGTGTATATATTGCTACCAACATACTATAGTAGGTCTCAATTGGTTTAGTAGCAGAAAGTAACTTGGCAATAGTCACAATAAATTAAAATGTAAAACTTGCAAAACAAACAAACCAAAACAGGAACCACTCAATATAAAGACAATAGAACTTATCACAATCACTATGTGGAAATAATATATTGAAGATTTAGCAAAACAATATAATGAAATAATAAATCAATAATACTTTTAATTCCTGAGTAAAAGGTGTTGAGGAACTTTATTTCATTCATGTACAGGAAACCAAAATTGAAACAGATTTATCATAACTTTGAGGATTACAAGTTCATTTTCTATAGCCTAAATTGAGAAAAAATACACCTAGAATGTTGAAATAGTTTAATAGCTTGCATCAGATTTAGTATTTGCACATAATATATAATGGAAGCATAACAGGTAAAATATCTATATGCTAAACATGACATATGTACATAGTGTGAATGTAATAAAACCTACAATGGGTGTGACTGACCTCAGTTGGTTGATGCCGAGCTATTAACCCTTTCAATCAGATGACTCCAATTTAGTTTAATTCTAGCTACCTGCAGATCATTTAATTTAGTTTAAGAAGGAATAAAGTATTAACACCTTCTGTACCGGCAACGTCTTCTTAATTATATTCTAGCTATATTTAGAAAAAAAAATTAAGTTTAAAAAGGATCTGTGGCAGTAAAAAGGGTAAAGTGAGATAGTTTGAAGCCTGTTTATTGCTGTAGGCTCTTTTTAAATTGAATATACTTGTCTAATAGTAGCCAAAATAAAGATAAAAAGACGTCGCCGGTACAGAATGAGAAAGAATATTTGGCAAATTTGCACTTGGTCACTGGGGTGATTGGCTGATGGACCTCTATCCAAATAAAAAAATTTAGTTGCAAAAAAAAACCGCAAGAAATGTATTACACATAACCAATAGCCAATCAGCTCGAAATATATAATTCTCTTGATAGCGTAATGCATAAATGCGGGGAATTTCGGTGTGAGTATCCTAGGTTCAAGTCCTTGGAGTGCCACATGTAATTGTTGATTTCATTAATTGAGTTTAGAAGTAAAGTTGGTTGATGAAAAAATATGAATTAAACGAACAAATGCAAATTTGCCAGGTTAATATACAGTAAATAGACCATATCTCATCTAACCCTCTAACTCTGACATGTTCATTTAAGGGGGTGATGGGTTTATTTAGGTGCTCATTGATGTATCTTTTCAATATATTTTCAATTTCCTCCCTAGACCTCCTTCAAACTAAAAAAAAAATCATCCATTAGATCCCCCTTCTTGATTAAATTTGTATATTTTACGGTAGAAAAATGTCGGCCGGTTCTTCCAAAATTACAGGCTCACTATCGTTCACCAGGAACAAAATTGACACCTAAATAACACGAAAGGTCTTAATATCGACAACAAAATGGGGCGAAAGGTCTTAAAATTGAGAAACTAATGGGGCAATCATCTTAAAATTTGAAAACTAATGGGGCTAAACATGAGGGAGAAGGGGATCTAGAAAAATTACCTATCTCCCCTAAAGTTGAGTGAAATTGACAAGGAAGCCACAATTAAGCACATATTAGTGTCATCTCATTGAAAAGGTTAATGAAGTTTTTGGCATTTACCATAGAAAGCTGCACGAAAAACACAGTTGCCAAAAATGTAACCTCACACTTTCAATACTACAAAAAAAAAAACATAGGTGTTACATAGATCTATCAATAAATATACATATATATTCTCTTATGCTCTAAGATAGTGACGTTGGCATTATATCAATATACTGTACATGTGTTACTTGTTTAGAGGCATTTGCTTTTTTTTTTTTAAAGAAGAATATTGCTGTGGACATCAATATTAGTGTAAAAGTATAATGATTATCAATAATGAACTACAAAACAAAGACAGTTAGTGTATATTTAACGTATCAAATTGAAACTAGACTGCAATACAAAAATTGCTACAACTATCTTTCCATCATAATCTGAAGTTCTATTAAACTATGAGATCCACGCAATACACTACATAGGACATAGTACGCAACAATGTTTACAACCTTTAAGGTTAAGAACACTGATTTAGATAAGCTTTGAAACCATGCTGCTTTTGTAATAGAACTCAAGATAATTAAATACACTATACGAATCACGGCATCAAATGTACTTCAACTTTACCCACGTTATAGGTAGGCATTTATTTATTTTTACCAATAAAATTCTTTAGTTCCTATATGTTTTTCATTAATCCATATTCTAAACTTATTATTTACCTTTATTAATCCAATACCGCACGAGGCACTGTACAGTATTAAATACCGCGCCCAGTAATATATAACGTACCACACCCAGTACACCAAAGTACAGTACAGTACTGTATTATTATATTACTGTATTATAATAATTCACCTACTAGACGAGACAGAGTAAGGGGCGAGGGAACGCGAAAGTAGTCCCGGACCCTATGAATTGGGACTTTAAATGTTGTTTCTGTTCGGGCTCTGTCTCGAGTTGGCCACCCCCAGCTATGGGGTATGTGCCTGAGTATATTATTTGACATCAATGGACTTTTAGCATTTACGGACAGGTATTTCCCCCTTGTAATCCGTAAGAAAGGGGGTTGACTGTACTGTATACTGGTATAAATTAAAAACTATACACGAAAGTAATGGGATGGAATAGAACAACACCTAGGTGAGTGATTTTGGGAAAGAAGTATTGCGTGTAGTGAACAAGAGGACCACTTTCAATCAGATGACACCATGCAATTATGTCTATATTCTACCCTCCTCCTGAATATTTTATTCAACTAAGGAAGGATCTGTCAGAGATAGAGGGTTGTTTGAGTCATTACAATGTAATGGAAAAGACAAACTATTGTACTGTATTGTATAGGAAGTAGGGTTTAAAACCATAATACCTACTGTAGAGGTCCTTCCAAACCTGAGTATATTCATCCGGCTGTAGGACTAGTAAAGTAAATAATTCTTTGTCTAATTGAAGGGCTTACTATGAGTACCGGTACAGTATTAAAATAATGAGATGTGGGGGAAGTTTTGTCTCTTGTAATTCTTCAACGTGTTTTACAGATGAATGCAACGAGTCGGGAGATGATGACAAACATTATCTTAATACTTCTGCTGTCTGTATAGATGGCCATAATACTGAACACAGTGTACTCATTTCAAATATTAACCCCTTCTGTACCGGCGACATCTTTTTTATTTGATTTCAGCTACATTTAGACGATTTTGTGAAGCTTAGGAAGGATATATGGTAGCTAAAAGGATTAATTGAGATTGTTGATAATCAGCTGGTCCAACAAAGGTCTACAAATAAAAACTTCAATCAGCATAATTCTGACTACCTCCAGATGATTCTATTCAACTTCAGAAGGACCAGGCTGGGTTAGAGGATTAAGATTTTCCTAGGGGGAAGGGGGGTCTGTACCCTGTTCTCCCTCATGCATAGCCCCATTTATTTTGACATTTTAAGACTTTTGCCCCACTAGGTTGGCGATTTAAAGACCTTTTGTGCCTTTTTGGTGCCAATTTTTTCCTGGTGAGCGATAGCAAGCCTGCAATTTAGGAGGAACCGTCCTTTGGCTGGAACATTTTCCACCAAAAAATGCACAAATTTATCTCGAAGGGGGTTCTTGAGGGTATTTTTTTAAGCTTCATGGAGGTCTAGGGAGCAAATTAAAAAAAATAATAATAAATAAATAATTAAAAAAATATATATACAGTACAAATAAATAAGAATCGCCCTTAAGTTGAGAACATTCCTCCACCTGGTAACCTAGGCTTTAATTAAGTCAAAACAGTAACCGGGTAATGCTATCTCATTACAATTATGACTCTACTGGTTTCAACACTCAAGGGTCTATCGTAAGAAAAGAAAAAAAATCAGCATTATATCACAAACGTGCCATACTTACTAACTAATATTCTTGTAAATAGAATATATCGAACAACTGGACTAGAAACATTAAATTGGCAGAAAATTAAATAATATTCTCTTGTATAATACTGTACCATAACAAAAATGGTGACATATTAGTATAGTGTAGTAGATTTAAATACCCGACCCGCTGACCATTCTGTTACTACGGTACTTTAAGGGGGATGATTAATTTTTTGGTTGATTTTTTCATTATTTTAGTTATTTAATTATTTTAGTTTCCTCCCTAGACCTCCATCAAACTTCAAATAACAACCCTAGGATCCCCCTTCTAGATATATTTGCAATTTTTTTGGTAGAAAATGGCTGGGGGAAGTTCAGAGAATTGATGCCAATCCTGACCATGAAAAGAATGCCTCTCCCCCTGAAGGGAAAGGTGTATGCCTCATGTGTTAGAAGTGCAATGACGTATGCCTCAGAAACATGGGCCGTTAAAGTAGAGGATGTCAACAGAATGGAGCGTAATGAGATGAGAATGGTGAGGTGGATGTGTGGGGCCAGGCTACAGGATAGAATAACAAATGTTGAGTTGAGGAGATGTTTAGGTATAAAGAGTATTAGCGAGGTGATGCGTACAAGTAGACTGGGATGGTATGGACATGTGGAGAGAATGGATTAACAAAATTGGGTGAAAAAATGCAGGTCTGTGATTGTGGAGGGAGCTGCACCAAGGGGTGGACCGAGGAAGACCTGGGATCGGACTATACGCGCCGATCTCAAATCCAAGAACTTGACAAGTGAAGCAGCCCTTAACAGGGTTGCCTGGAACGCCGCCATTAGGACAAGAGACTGAAACTGCACTTATGTGTGGAACACTCAGTCTTAAAATTTTATGTATGTATGTATGTATGAATGTATGAAGGCTGATTCCTCCAAAAATTACAGGTTTGCTATCGCTCGCCAGGAGAAAAATCGACACCTAGATGACACGAAAGTTTTAATGTTGACACAGAAAAGGGGTGAAAGGTCTTAAAATCACCAAATTAATGGGCCAAACATCTTAAAATCTGAAAACTAATGGGGCTAAGCATGAGGAAGAAGAGGAGCCAGAAAAACAACCCCTCTCCCCTTAAGATGAAAGATAGTTATCATCCTTTAATGTTCTAAACTGTATTAGTACAGTAGCATATATTACTTAGGATTGTATTATTAATGGCTCTGTCTTGAGTCGGCCCACCCCAGCTATAGGGTATGTACCTGAGTATATGCATACATACATACATCATCATTTTATGATGATGAAGCCAGAGTTGGCATAATACTTTCTGGGCAGATAATTTAAAAGCTACTATATATGAATATACTGTATATGATTCTGAATTACAATATTGCAGTACTTTGGAGGAGTAGAGCTGAAAATTAATAAGGTAAAACATATTATAAATAAAAGTAAACTACTTATGTATAAAGATGATTTCATAATAGCATGTATAACTCCAGAATCAAAACAACAATCAGAAAATTTACATTTCATATTTAAACAGCAAATAAAATAAAACCGAATATTGTTCACTATTTGAACCTCAACTAAATATTGAGGGAACAAAACATTTACATTAGAATAAGAAATTCAAAACAGTAGATTTAATTTGATATTACCATATGTATTGTACATTAATGTGAGTATTGTTCAACTATGAACATAAATCTACAGTTTTAACTTAAAAAAAAACTAATTTCAAAAGCTGATAGAGAGGAGTATGGAGGTGATTACTTTGAGGCCGCCATCTTGGGGACCAAGGCGTCTGGCAATAGATAGATAGATAGATAGATAGAAAAGTTTGTATTTATAAAAGAATAAAATATTCTGATGTCAGTCATAATCAATCACAAAAAATTATACACATAATTATGTGGGTGTAATTCTAGGAACTTTATTTACATAAATACTTAATAAGTATTTACAATGAGGAAAAGTGTCTTTATTCAATTTGCAGTACCTAGACTTACAATAAGAAATAAATATAATAATGATGTGGTTTAAAAGTTGCAGGGTTGGCCAGGATGGACATTCCTGATGTGTAGTTTGAGATTGTTCTTCTGGTTGGTGCGTCGGTCACAGTAGGGGCAACAGTAGGGTTTCTCCCCAGTGTGAGTCCTGATGTGGAGCCGGAGGTGGTCACGCCTTTTGCTGCGCCGACCACAGAACGGGCATGTCAGGCCGTCGTCAGAAGGGGAGAGGTGAGGAGGGTGGAGGGAGGAGGCCAGGAGGGTTAGGTCATCAGTATCGGAGAGGTGGTGACGGTGTCGCTGGAGGGCTCGAGCCAGGCTCAAGCTCCCCAGAAGTACTCCTTCCTCACTCCCTCCTCCGCTGCTGCTGCCACTGCCACCGCCGCCACATCGCTGCAACAAACCACACCCATCAGCTCTAGCCCAACCTATCGTTCACACTAGGCTTAACATTATTGGCATTAATCCATTAAATATAAGCTCCACATCCATCAGTCCAGCCTGCTCTATTTCATTAATCTGTAAAACTGAAGCTTCAAGTCCGTCAGCCCAGCTTGCTCTATTTGTTTAACATGAAAATATGATTTAACCTATCAAAGATAGGAGTGGCAAAATCATTTGTCATGAATTGTAAAAAATGGCGTGCAAATACCAACAATCCATGAACAGGTCTCTTCTAATTAATTTAAAATACTCAATTGCATGGCATTTAATATATTATTTAGGTGTTAGTATAGCCGGGTGGATGGGACTCGTCAGCCTTGGTCGGCAACTCATCTAGGGGAGACAACCTTATACAAATCCGGGTGGATGGGACTCGTCAGCCTTGGTTGGCAACCTGTCTAGGGGAGTAAACCTGATACAAATCCATACTGCTTACCTATACCTAAGGGTAAGGCAGGTTAGTGGATGGATTAGCCGAACACCACTGTAGAAAAATAGTGCTAACAAGATACACAGAGGGCCTCGGAGTTGGACGGATCTTAAATTGAGTGGTCAATCCTGTAAGTCCTTCACTAAACTGGCTCGGGTTGTCCCTCTCACAGGGAATAGGTCCGCTTGGGGGCATTCTGTGTATGGCCACCCTCGTAAGGGGAGTAAGGCGTCCGGCAATAGATAGATAGATAGATATCATGATGCATTTATTTTATACCTGCCCACTGGGCCTTGGCCCTCATAAGGCTAGTGTTCGGTGAGGTGGAAGTTGGTATATCTACACGAAAGGAAAATACTTTCATAGCCATAACAATACTGTATATATAATAATGTAAATTAGAAAATCTTGGGTAACTTCTTTTTACTCCAATACAAACTTGATATATAAGTCCACTCACTCATTTTGAGTACAGAAACAATAAAACGATAGTGTATGGTTTAAAAAAAAAAATCTCACAAACTCTCAATCTTAACAACTATTTAACACTATATTAGGCGTCTTTTTATTTGCCTAAAAGACTACAATGTCAATAAAAAAAAAAAAAAAAAAAAATGAATACACTTACTATTGCCCCTGTAGGAGCTGAAGTCAAGTTATGTCACACTGAAAGCACAATATCAGCCCTTCAGGCTTTTTTATCTCATCCTGAGCCACAATTAATTTCCTCTCTTACAAATTACGACACTTAACTTTTCATTTAAATTTTTGTCTCCTAATCAATCACGAATAAAATGGAATGTAGTTTTCGGGATTATCACTACCGAGATGTACTACCGGTATACTAGTTTTCCTAATAGATTTTCAAAATTATTGCTTAAACCTCTGTACACTTTCGCACTATGTCAGAGATACGTTCTATTTAAAATATAGAAAGTTCCAGAAATATTTATATCTCTCTTTTCAATTTTAAAATGTCAGTACAGTAATATAATGCAAATGTTGACTGAAGTGTTCTATTACTGCAAGAGCTAAGTTGAGGAAATAGTGTATGTTGTCCCTGATGAATGAATATCACAGTGGGAACAGCCTCGTCCCAGTAGCTTTCACGTGTAGGAGGGTTACACTAGGGCTTTGTTTCTGGTAACCTTTGATCCGCACCTTTATTCTGGCAATATTTTGGGACATATCTTCACAAGTATTAACAACTATACTTAAGTGAAATTGTTTTAGGGTGATTGAATACTAAATAAAGTATATTTTGGAAGCTGATGACCCAAGTTGCCGGAAAACCCCCCATTGTGTAAATCCAGCCTATCACGAACACACCCAGACTATGAGGCCGTGACAGCTGGGACCAGGGCTGATATGGTCCCAGGGACCATGACAGCTGCTAGTGTTGCTGTTCCTGCAGTGGCTGCTGTTGCTGTTGTTGTTGTTGCAGTTGTTGCTCCTGCTGTTGTTGCAGGAGACGCTCTTGCTGCTGCTGCTGTATGTGGTGTCTCCGCACATGCCTGTCCATAGTGATCTTTTGTGCAGCACGGTATGGGCACACCGGACAGGCAAAGGGTTTCTCCCCAGTGTGAGTCCTGATGTGGCTGCGAAGGTGGTCACTGCGGCGAAAAGTCTTGCTGCAGAAGGGACAGTGCCGGACCCGACCGTCTCCGCCTTGAACCACTGTGGTGCATAGAGTGGGCGGCGTCATCAGAGGTTCCGTCGTCTGAAGGAGCTGCAGCTGCAACAGAGAAGGTCCGAAGGTCACACGCAGGTTCACTGGTGGCAGCCGCACCATTACATGCCTCACCAACACCCTTTACTCTGTTCATCTAAACCGGGCCAGATATTTCATCCTTTAACACCTGATTCCCTTGCACTTAATAGCAGTATGAAAAACTACTACATCTCTGTGTCTTATTTGAAGCTTGTTAATCTCTGCTTCTTATTTAAAGTTTGTTTCCATAACGATTGAAAACTTTCATTATCAAAATCAAGTCATGGCTCAGTAATCAAGACAGGAACATGGTAATTTCCAGCCCGTTAAAGATGAACAGAGTATTGTATAGTTAATCTACTGTCCCCATCACTCATGCTTTAACTTTCCACAACCACCCCAAGTCAACCCTACATCATTAATACTTTACAAACTTATATAATGGCTGACCATTTTTTTATATTTTAATGAAAATATTTTTGTTTAATTTTGCAATTGAAGAAAGCCCAATTTATAGCCTATACTAATGGGCAACTTTTTACAAGGTCTACTGAAAGCCAAAAACATACCTTATGTTGAGAAGTTCTAGGCCAGTACTGGTAGCAGGTAATGATTTTATGAAGAATATATACTGCATAGGTATTATTTCAGACAACCCAGTCAAAGAATAACAGTTTATTGATTTTTCACGCTTTCATATTGAATAATCACTACAGCAATATTTCATTAAAATACAATTATTTGTATAAATTATTTAATATACCCGGTATTAGCTTTCTCTCCTGGCTACATAATCAGCATTAAAACTATCTTTGATATAGCAAATATATTGTATTTATACGATATAGTAATCAAATATATTTTCCATGTAAAGCTGGCTTTCACAATAACTTTAAATACATTTTATTATTTTAAGTGCCATAATTTTTTACAATGCATCTGGTTGAATTCAATAATATTTAGCAGTAATACATACAGTTGTGGACAAGAATTTCTGGCCAATTATTGAACGCGCAATTATGATATACTACCAAACTATTTTTATAAACGTCTTGAGCCGTAAAACTAAAAACACTTGGATTCGCCAATTTCTTTTTACCCCGAGTATTGATGGCCATGACTGAACAGTCAATTTTCCTGCAATTATTGCATATTTACATCTGTGTAACATTTTCAATCATGTGATGACTATAATTATATTCTAACTAACCCAATAAAATTTTATTCAGCTTGGTAATAATCTTGCAAAGTTAATGGTGATAATATTTAATGGATTCCGAGAGGTGTTTGCAGTTTAATTAAAATGGTCTAGCATTACGAGTGGCAAAATAAATCGTATGACAGGCACCCTTATATTTTGATCCCCATACACATTAATAACGTCCATCAGATATTGTGTAAATGTGTATGTGGTTATAACGGTCTACATCCATGACTGTGTACCCCATGACAGTTTTTGGTGGTGCAGAGTTACTGTGAATAGATTCAATGTTCTGCAAGCCTACAGATACTACCAGGTAAAATTAACCTTTTCAATCAGATGACACATTATTTCATTGTATTTCAGTTACACCCCAGATGATTTTATTGAGCACAAAAATTATATACTGTACTGTACTGGGTTAAAAGGGTTATGAGAGAGAATTTAAGCTCTGAATCCTAGATATTAATCTTAAAATCATTTGGGGTTTGCTAGAGCATGATATATGATAAGATTACTTATTGTTGATGGCCAGATTCTTCTTTTTTCCTACTGTCAACCAGCTGTAAGTAAATGTTGGGCTGTGAGCTAAGCTAGAGAGCTTCACCGACTGGGGTATAAGGTTAACCTCACAAAAGCAGTTACCAGGTGTACTTGAAACTGCTTGTGCTTGTTACCTTATATGTTCATATTTGTTTTCACCAACTCACCAATTAATTTACAAATAAACCTAACTAATGAAATCAATGAAAGTAATGAATACATGTCGTACTTCAAGGACTCGAACCTATAGTCTATTCGCTGTAATTAGGCGAGAAATCATGACCTCTAACCTCTGTAACTCAAAAACGACTAGAGTAATCGAGCTAATATTTCTACCATTTGGGAAGAGACAGTCAAGGAGTAGACGTTGAAATTTACATCCAATTTGCTCTAGCCCTTTTTGAGTTATAGAGGATAGAGGTCATGATTTCTCGCCTACTTACAGTGAATACACTATAGGATACTCACACCGAAATTACGCACAGTATGAACAGCACCCCCATTTAGCACTACACTATGTGTAAATGTGAAAATGTATTTGAAAGACTCCCTCACATATCTCAAGTCTAGTAAGTACTGGATGCCATATACTGTACCGGTACTATTATAATGTACTGGTACTTAAAATGTGCTGTGACATCACTAACTTTGAATCAGACTAAAAGTGTTAAACAATATATTAAAAGTAGGGATGGATGTAGAGTTCGGGCGTACGGTCGTCATGTTTACATAGGGCAATCGCCGCGGTTAACTTCGCGTCTATTTTGACGGCGATTTTTTTCGGTTATTTGCCCCCTGCTGGCAATACATATGATGATGACAATATGTCATAGGAGGTGAGGGCCCCTTAACATATTATTGTATCCAATAGCATTCAAAATAGATGGGAACATGATTGTAAAGGTCCGACGCCTCCCCCGCCATGTTTACATTTGTCGATCGCCGTGGTTAAGTTCGCGTCTATTTTGACAGCGATTTTTTTTCGGTAATTTGCCCCCTGCTGGCAATATATATGATGATGACAATATGTCATGGGGGGGATGAGGGGGGGCAAAGCCCCTCCTCAACATATTATTGTATCCAAAGGCAATCAAAATAGACGGGAACATGATGGCAAAGGTCCGACGCCAAGGACGGCGGTACGCCCACACTTAACATTCTTGCCTAAAAGTATTTTACTGTATAAAGACATCTTGCTGCCCTCAAATACTAGAACCTAAAAAACTTTTGCATTAAAAGGCCGACTCAGGGCCATTGTAAACTGAAAGAAGGGAAGACATTCACACTTTAAAATGGAAACTACAGAAGAAGGGATTTCCAAACCTTATGAACCAAAAACAAATGTCACATCCAACATTTAAGGGGTGATGGGACGGTTTTTCTGGTCCCTCTTCTCCCTCATGCTTAGCTCCAATAGTTTTCATATTCTAAGACGTTCGGCCCATTAGTTTGGCGATTTTAAGACTTTTCATCCCTTTTCTGTGTCAATTCTAAAACTTTTTGTGTCATTTAGGTGTCAATTTTTTCCTGGCGAGCGATTGCGAGCCTGTAATTTAGGAAGAACCGGTCTTTGGCCGGGAAATTTTTCCACCAAAAAATGTACAAATATATCTTGAAGGGGGATCCTGGGGTTGATATTTTAAATTTGATGGAAATCTAGTGAGGAAACTAATAAAATAATACATTAATTAAAAAATCGACCAAAAATGAACCATCCTCCCTTAATAAGGCTACCAGATACAGAGTTGTTTATACTTCTGGCAGTGGCCCCACAAGTCTAAATTCCAGGGGGTGGGGATGTTGCTCTCCACAGAACATTAACACTATAAATACAATGGAATATTAGACTTGTGGATTCTCAATGCCACAATAAAACACCCCAACCATATCTAATAGTATGGACAAATGATGCGGGCGACATTCAGTACTTCAAGATTTAGAAGTTTTCCATTAATACTGGTTCACCATAATATGTAAGTCAAACTAGGGATCTCCACATTACTCCCAATGCTAGAACAGTACAAAGCCAAAAATATCCTGTTTATCTTTTGAACTATCGGTAATACTCGAGGAATACATGATTAGAAGTACAGTAGGTATATACTGTAAAGACAAAATATACAGAATGGCAAAACAGATTGTCGTTACTTTGTAAATCAGGAAGCACATGATTGCAAAGATGTTACATCAAACTATATTTGGCTCTGTCTCAAGTCGGCCATCCCAGCTAAAATAAAATAAAAAATAAATAAAAATTAGAAAAATGGGGAATGTGCCTGAGTAGATAGATAGATAGATATTTCTTATTACACATAAATCTAAGCATCACTCTATAAATCATAAATACAAGGTAATACACAGGCACACACACAGGTGCATATATCCCATTACATTTGCTTCACAATGGACATTTTAAAAGAGCCTAATTAAATGTGATAATATATGGATTTTTAATTACAATGACAATTTATTATGCTTCACACTCAAAGCAATAATAAAAATACACTTAGGATTTATATAACATTAGAGCTTCACTCTTGAGTACAGGTCTCCCTCACTATCCGATGTCCCGATTTACGATGTTATTATAGGATTTTTAGGGGTTTGTGCTTGGGTTTTGGCTGGTCCGAGAATGCATCCCCATTTACCCCATTAGTTTCAGAGTTTGCTATACAATTTTTCTATTTAAACGCATCCCCATTTACCCCATTAATTTCAGGGTTTGCTATACAATTTTTCTCTTCAAGATCAGGTTCTCAGGAATATTGTATAACCCAATCGTAAATCGAGGGAGACCTGTACAGTAATGAATAAAATGTAAGGGGAGGCAATGACTGAAGTACACATGAAGCCAAGATATCGTGATGTAACAGTAAAAGACATTCTTGATGTGCTTGAGAGGGTAAGTCTTATTGAATGGTCAGGTCATTCTCTACTCTGCCACTAACATTATGGCACAAATTCCATAACAAGGCTTAAGGGGAGATGGGCCATTTTTCTGGTCCCCCTTCTTCCTCATATTTAGCACCATTGGTTTGCAGATTTTAAGACGTTCAGCCAATTAGTTTGGCGATTTTAAGACCTTTCGCCCCATTTGTTTTTGTCAATACTGTATTAATACTTTTTGTGTCATTTAGGTGTCAATTTTTCCTGGCGAGCGATAGCGAGTTTGTAATTTAAGAGAAACCGGCCTTTGGCCGGAAGATTTTTCTATCAAACAATGTAAAAAAATGTATCTTGAAAGAGGGTCTTGGGCGGGTGTTTTTTAAGCTTGATGGAGGTCTTGGGAGGAAACTAATAAAAGAATAAAAAGATATACAAATGAGAAAATAAATATGGCCCATCTCCCCTTAACACTCACAGATCAGACATGATGAAGGGGTTATTGTGGTGATCTTAAATTCATTAATGACAGTTTAGTGTGTTTTTGCAATATTCAAGCAATTTTGCTTAGCTTGCCTCCTAGACCCATTCAAGCTAACCCCAGCTCCCCAGACCCCTCTTCAAGCTAAATTTGCACATTCTTTGGTAGAAAAAGGGCCGGTTTCTCCAAGTTTGCACCTGACTGGGACAAACTGTCATAAAATTGACAAATTAATGGGGCAGAACATAAGGGATCCAAAAAAAAAAAAAAAAAAACGCACGCACGCAAATTACCGGTAAATACAGTTAACCCTTTTAGTACCGGTGCCGTACTTTTAACTTTATTCTGGCTACTATTAGACGATTAATCGATTACTGTAGATTCAGTTAAATAAAAAGGGCCTCTAGCCATTAACAGGCTTCGAACTTATCTCACTTAACCCTTTTTACTACCACAGATCCTTCTTAAACTGCACACAATCGTCTAAACATAGCTAGAACAAAATATAAAAGACATTACCGGTATAAAAGGGGTTAACACCAACGCAGGCCCCAAGTCAGTCTCAAGCCTTATTTTAGAATTTGGACCAATCTGTATGGAGGGAATTCAGTAATAGGAGACTGAAAATTAACACTAGGCAGATTTGTTTCATAAATCACCAATACCGTAATTAATAATTGCACAATATAACATTATTACAAATAAGAAAAAGCCATAGCATATTGTCGAGCTTATCCACAAATAAACATCATCCATACTGAAAAAATTTGATGCATAAATTTGTCTATCAATATGTGCAATTAGAAAAAATTACTAGCCAATATCAATTACTTGTCTGTAGGAATTAACTCGGAGGATATCAACAAATTTTGTGTAAATTTAATCAAGTGCGTTTCGAGTTAGGCAAAACAAAATCTGTTCCTCGCATTGAAAGGATCTCCAGCATTCGCCATTTATCACTTTTGCATGTATAGGTCATAGTTTCTGCAGCGTAATGTGTTTTGCTTTGGTCTTACGGACTTGTATCTCTGGTTTTAAAACTGATGTTAGTTCTTTTACAATACTGTATACAGTACTGTACTGTATTAATTTTCTGCAAGCACTATCAAAAGAAGTGGTGCAATTGACAATAACCTAACTATTATTAATAATATTTTATATGTACTGGTCAGCATATTTATTGTTTTTTTTAAGTAAGGGGTATTTCATAAGCTATATTCAAATTGTCTATAATGTTAGCTAGAATTAAAAAAATATATATACTAATGGAGTTGAGGCAAACAATTTAATTAAGTTTTGTGAAAGTTCATACTATTCTTTCCTTACAGTACTGATACAGTACAGATGTACATAACTATACTCTATTTAATATAATGGGTCTATAAATGTTTACTCTTAGCCTACTGAAACTCAATGAAGGCTGGAGCAAACAGACTATAAACTTCTACACCTATTTACTGGTTGAATCTTCCCAAATGGCAGAAATATCAAACCAATTGCTACCGTCCTTCTTGAGCTATGAGAGGTTGGGGGTCGTGATATATAGACTCGTCATAATAAATAAACTACAGTTAATTCACTCAATAGGCACTGTGTATGCATACAACAAGCTTAAATTCTGCAATCATAGTATTCATCAGATAAAACAACAGTACTGTACAGTAGACTATAAAGCTGTATACAGCGGTAACTAATGTCTATGGAAAAATAATACACATCTCTAATTATAAATAAAGTACAGTGTACTGTACAATGGACTATCTTAGTCCAGGGAGGTATACTTGGGACAATTACGGATAAATGATTAAGCCACAGTTATGGGAAAATGGCTCAATATTATGGAAAAAGCACTGCATACAAATTTGCTCAATATCGATCCATTTCTCCATAACTGTGACAATACATTTTATCCATAGAAGTCAAACTTTAACTATCTATCTATCTATTGCCAGATGCCCTAGTCCCCTTGGGGGTGGCCACAAATGAAGTTACCTCTCTGTCCAAATGTAACCAAGACAGCTATGGTAATATATACGACCCATATCCAACACAGACAACAATAATAATATTCCCAGAGTGTGGTACAGTTCTATCTAACGCTGCCCGAACAACTCAACCAGTACACCACTTCAACTAAAACCTATCAACCAATACCAACTTAACTAAATGCTGTAAGTGTTACATTAATTTAGGACAAGTTATGGTAGGTTAGAACTTCAAATTAAGACTGATATAGATGACCCTGGTTGATTTGTCACTGGTTGAAAGGGTCTACCCGTTGAAATGGTCGAGTTCTCCGGGAGCCCTGCTGTGTAACCTATTCAAACTATCATTAATTAAAGAGAGGACTAGTGGGAGAGTCTGGCAATAAGGCACGGGCAGTTCAAACTAGGGTCAAATTCTGGGACTCTTACCTAGTAATATAATTTTTGGACCAAACTTTCAGAATACAGTACTGTACAGTATACTGTATTCATATACAGTACTGTATATGATAAAATGCAAAATAAAGAAAAAGGACAATCTTTATTTAACACCTGCGCCCTGGACAGAATTTTCGTATTTTGTATGTTTATTCAATTGTTTTCTCTGCTCAGCGTTCTTCAGAGCCTTCTCAGAGTATACCTCCTCCCTTAAGGAGGATGGGGCCCTGTTCTGTTCAGCTCTTTAACCTAAGAGTGGACTGATTTTTCCAATTTTTCTTTTACTCAATAAGTAAGCTTTGGAACTCTGTCCCTCACCCTATGACTTAAACTGCTTCAAGCTCCGTGTGTCCAGCCATTTCAACTTTAACATACTTTGAATTTGGCTCTCTGTCACTCTCACTATGGGAGAGACACTTGTTACTAGCATCTTTGCCTTTTGTCTACTTCATACACATAAAAAAAGAGGATATGGATAATCTCAAGTAGCTTATGATGAAGCATAGTAACCTTTCTGTAAAAAAAAAAAAAACATTCCTCTGTAGCGTTCTTCATACTGTATTCCTGTGGCGATGAGTTGAATATGTGTTTTGTGGTACAGTATTTTGTGAATATTTTATGGATCACCAAAGCATAGTGGATGCCTAGTTAGGGTAAAAGTCACAAGAAAGTGTCAAGGAATACCTCCCTCAACTATAAACAGACTTACAGAAGTTTTCAATGAGACTTCATAAAAGAATCTTGCATTAAACTGATCAACATAAAATTAAAACCGAGAGAGGTGGAAGGATGGAGTTAAGAAGCACAGTATACAGTATGCATGCATGAAAGCGGTGTTGGATGGGAGGAGGAACGTTGACTGACAGGGGACAGAGGTGCGTAGGGCCGATTCATTCATGGCCACCCCTTCGGGGATCATACCGTCTGGCAATATTTAGAGATAGATAGATAGAAAAACAAATGAAACAATAATAAGTTACTTCTTTAATACACCACTTTGAGCTCAGACTTATCAGAATGTCAGCCAAGTGCTGTTACCTATCCCTCTGATGGTGTTGTATTTGGTGCCCGTTCATCCAGAGGATTTCACTAGCATTCTGAACACTTCATAAACCAGTTTATCACCCCAGATGGGACGTCACAAATGTGTACCAACTACAAATGTCCTGGTAGGTGAATAGAGGCATGGGGTGTTAGGAAACAGACAGACTCCGAGGCCCTGTATGAATGTGAGTACAGTATAACACCAGTTTCAAATCCATTTGAGCACTGTTCAAATGTCACACCTGAAGAGGATCCAAAATTAACCGAAACTGTTCTATGTCTACAATAAAAACCTTTTCCAATATATGACAACTTTAAGTTCTGCTATGTAGATAATATTTATTCTCTCAACAAGAAAAGTAAACAAGTTACCGATAAGCAAAACAGTGAAATTTCCAGAACACAATAATGTGTCAGAAACATCCACTTTAGTTACCAGTACAGACTCGAACCCTGGACCTTCAGCTGAGAGACCAGTGGTGTTCACACCTCCCCACTACTCCACCAAGGTTTTCTTAAATTGAATGAAACAAGTGTAAGCAAGACAAAATGAAAATCATAAAATTAATACCATAAAACTGTATACTGTACTGTACTGTATGCAACTCATTGCCAAGAAAAGATGAAGAAAGCTACAATAGAAGAGTGTTTGGTGTATATTTGCAGCATAAATAACAACTTCATGATGAGCTACTTAGTATCTTTCATTAATTCATGATGGGCTACTTAGTTTCTTTCATTATTTCCTTACTTTAGAAAGAAAAAAATATGGAAGATAACAAAAAAAACATAATTATGCCCAGGGATAAAGGATTAAGATGCTTTTGAAAATATTTAATTTAGATTTAATCTCTATCCAGTGCAATATGAGTTCTTGGAAATTTCATATAAAAATTACAATAGGGGAATACTATACAGGTACAGTACTGTATTTTCAGCAGAAATTAACTTCAATGACAAATAATGGATACGTAAATATTGTAAAACTCATAATCATTTAACAAGATGAAAAATAAATTAAGAAAATCAGTTACTAACTTGAATATTATAAGAAGCATACTGGTATATAACAAGGGATAATATAAATAGAGCAAAATCAAGTTAGAGACATGTAATCTGTAAAACATGTCACTTGGTGGGGGAGAAGATGTGCTTTTTGCGAAGGTGCGACACCATACTGGATTGTGAGGGAGCTCGATGTGGACAAATCCGACACTCGTGACACAGGTCCGGGTGAACTGACACAATATGGCGGTCTAGGTCGCCGGACTGTGTGGCTCGGTGCTGGCAGTGAGGGCACTGGTAGGGCCTTTCTCCCGTGTGAGTCCGCATGTGTCGCGTCACATCTGAGCGCTGGATGGACCGATACCCGCACATGCCGCAGCTGAATGGTTTATCTTCCGTGTGTGCACGGAGGTGGCGACGGAGGGTGGACTTGTGCGTATAGCTGCGTCCACAGTGGGGGCAGAGGAGGGCATCAGGCAGCCCCCCTAGTCCGTCACCTGCCTCTACTGAGCCTCCAGCCAGCCCTGTGCCATCTGGATCATAATGGTGGTGGTGGTGGTGGTGGTATGGTTCCTCCCCCTCCTCCGGTACCACTCCCCCCTGCAGCACGGCACCATCATGGTACTGCAACACAACACACCGCCCGTCAGTGCCTGCACCTTCATGCCACCACAACCCACACAACCCACCGCCACACACAACCACACTCCATAGTATCAACATAACACCAAGAATGATCATAGCAAAGAAAATATCAAAGCAGAGTTAATGCTATCTATAGTTAACTATTTTAGAGCAGAAATATGAACAGTGTGATAGAATCTGCAACAGATTAGTTCAGCACTTCTATGTTACGATATCTAACTTTAACTTGCGACCATACTGTATATAAAAACAAGTACAGTAGGCTATTTTAAGAATAATCAATGCTGATAATGAAAAAAAAACACAAGAACAATTACTGAAACATCAAAGATATTAACTATTATAATCCAAGGTGATATTGTAAAAACTTGCTAAAATATAAATTAAGATTATGATAAATATAGCTATGGTACCAAAAAGCAATGCAACAAAATAATTGGAAGAAAAGAATGATAAAGCAAAACAAGTCAATATGATAGGTTAAAAAGTATTCTACAACCAGATCACCTTCCCTTATCCTGCCTCATCTGAAGTCCTAAAAGGTACTAAAACATTAAATTAAAGTGACAATTGAGGACAATACGCTTTTGACAGCAATGGATGATTTCTGTGTAACACTTAATACAAATAATCTCAGAGTTAAGAAAACAAGATGCACCGATAATAAAAATATCTTTCAGGAGAATGGGAGGCGGTGAATGTATGTTTACGTAGGGGGACCTGCAGTGCTGTTTTTAAGCAGTATTATGTACAGGCTTTGTGCAAGGAGATTACAGGTTGGGAAGGATCGAGAGAAGGATTGGGATAAGGGAGAAAATTACTGGATATCCTAGTCTTAAAAGAATAAAGAGTGAGGCTCACTGTACAGTATATGAAATGGGAGGTGATTCCACTCTTGGATGCTACAGGGAAAAGATGAGTGCCTAAATATGTCCGTGCTTGCTTGAGATGTGTGGTATTAAAAGTTGTTGCTGCCTTTCATAACTCAAATAAATGCTTAGTGTAAATTATAATGTAAAACTTGCAAAATAAACAAACCAAACCTGGGACGACACAAAAGAACTTATCAAAATCGCTGTGGAAATAACGCTTAATAAAATATAATCCAAGTCTACTGATTGTTATTGACTTTCTGTAGAGTATGTTGGGCGGGGGGCTAGGAATCTTCCTCCCCTTGTAAAATTCACCTAGATGAGACAGAGAAAGGAGCGAGGGAACGCAAAAGTGGTCCCAAAATCTAAGAATTGAAACTTTGAATGTTGGTTGTGTTCGGGCTATGGGGTATGTGCCTGAGTATATACAGTATATATATGTTGTCTGTGTATTTATCTTCATGTTACAAGTGGGTCTAGTTTAATGTCTATCTATCTATCTATTGCCGGAGTCCGGACGCCGTGATCCCCGAAGGGGTGGCCACGAACGAAACGGCCCCATGCACCACTGTCCCCAGTCAGTCGACGCACCTTCTCCCATCCAGCACCGCCTTCACTCATATACTTCTTAACTCCATCCTTCCACCTCTCACTCGGTTTACCTCTCCCTCTCTGTCCTTCCACCTCACTCTCGTACACTCTCTTAGTAATTCTTTCACTTCCCATACGTTCCACATGGCCGAACCATCTCAAGGTGTTCCTTTTCACACTTTCCAGCACATCTACATCCACACCACACCTCTCTCGTACTTCCTCATTCGTCTGTCTATCCCTCCATGTAACTCCTCACGCACTTCTCAAGTAACTCATTTCCACCCCTCTCACTCTTGGTTTAATGTCTTATATGAGTAAAATGACAGATGTTGTGTGTTTGTAGTGTGTATGGCCTCAGTTTATCAATATCATTGTAATTGTGTGGACCCCAAATAGTGTTGCAGTATTTTAAGTGTGGCCAAACAAAAGTTTTAAAAGCTTTTTTTTTTCTTTAATGTACAGTAATAGTTTAACCAGACCACTGAGATTCAGAACAAAACTCTCATAAGGCTGGCCCGAAGGATTAGGGCAAGATGAGACCTGAGATTATTAAGGATGAGAACGAAAGAACTGAGAGAGTAAATCAGGCTAAGATGTAGTACAAAAACTAGGATTTGGTGAATGAGTGAGAAAGCATAAAATAGGATAGATGGAAAAGGGCGGGGAATGCACTAATATGTCAGCATAAGTTTTCCTACCAAAATACAGGGCACATTGTCTCAAATAGAGAGGACAGTCAATAAGGATGTGCTAGAATTTGTATATTTGCATTTAACTTCATAAGATTTCTGTTCAGGAACATGAGAGCCTTGTTAGCCTTTGCTTTGATGCTGCTAGTGTGTAGACCACCTCATCTCCACTGAGATGAGGACCCCCTAAATATATATGGGAGGGAACAATATCCAGAATATCATTATAAAGCTTGTAAGAGAGAGGGATGGCCGTTTCCATTTTACAATATTCTACAACTATCTATCTAAATCCTCAAAGTCTTCATCCCTCCCAGAAACTCCAAACAAAAGCCAGCTTTGACACCAATGTTCCAAGTTACTTTGTCCTTACATTTTGCTGTTGCTCAACAAAAATAAACTCTTAAATTTAAAACATATCTTACAATGTATTCCACTCTTTCCTTCCATGTAACTGGAGATCTAGGAACAAGTCGTCTTTTTAAACACACTGTAGCAACTCTCACCTTGCACAACAACAACTCTCACCTTGCACTATTCTACATGCCTGTTGTCATCTCAGAGCATTTATATTACACTCACTCACTCCACCCTGCACAACACACCACCTCCCACTCTTTTCCATATTAAATTTCTTGCATAACTTACCTTGGTTCTCTTTATTCTATTCTGTTCCATTGCTTTGAAGAAAATATATTGAACAGACTTTACCTCAGGCACTTCACTCTTGTTCATTCACCAAGTTCACAACTATTATATTAACTTTAAAACCATTTGTGGACTAATGTACTTTTGAAAACCATGTTCAATACACAATAAAAGTAATTGATAATTAATTAATGTTAGCTATATGAATGCAGAATATATTAATTATCTATGAAACGACTTCTGTTGATGACCAACATGGTACAATAATTTCATACCGTTTCTTTTATCTTAGGAAACTACAGAATATTGCTAAATCAATGTTGTATGCCCATCGAAGTACAGTAGTAGTAGTAGTAGCTGCCCGGCCAAACAGCCCTTCAAAGTTAATATGTATAGTAACTTTAATGGAATTATTTTCTTTTAAATATTTCTCTCATGCTCCATTTTAGACTTGAAATTACACTTCTAACGGATCACTCGGTCTAAGAATTATATTTACGAATGTTTGTATGTACAATGCGTGACAGTAAACAACATGCTCAGATATAGCAATATACTAAAGTAAGAACATTACCTTAATATTTCTTTTTACCTAAAATGCCCATGCCAGAAATTATGAGTACAATACAATAGACAATATTTTGAATTTGCTCTATAGGATAATAAATAACTTGCATTAAAATAAACTTTATATATTTATATATAGTGTATATAATTATGTTCATATAATCTGTAAAATCTCTAGGGTACACATTATCAATGGCCGCCACAGGTGGGTTACAAGACACTCATCCCTCACTTTAAGATCAAAGCCCTATTGAATAATATAATCTCACATTACGAAAACCTTCACTGGTTTCATCAAGAAGGGTGTACATTATTATGTTTTCTCCACTAACCAACTTTACTCCTAAACTCGATTAATGAAATTAACAAACACATATAATAATATATGTAACAAGGAAAAATTACATTTATTTTCCAAGTTTGAAAATAGAAAATTTGTTTTATTTTATGTAACTTCAGTTATTCAGATATTATAGCTTTGTAATCAACCCTTTCACGCATTTATGACGCAGAGGTTGCCAGATTAGCAATAAGAAATAGAGTTCTCTCACTCTTATAATTACCTCTCCAAAATTAGTTTTCTGCCCATAGCTCACTCAAAGACAACTGCAGAGGTTGAAGTAACTAAACTAAAGGTTTCTAAATACCCCTGATGGTAATAAAGGCTTTAAAGTATCCCCAATAGGCTCAAAATCGCGTCATATGTCGGAGAGGATTAACTTCTGAAGTTGATTTTATTGCAGGGATCCTCTAAAGTGTGCTGACTTAGGAATGGGTACTAGGAGGTACTGTAAAATTAATTTTACTAGAAGATTTCCTTGAAATTAAATCATTACTGTACAGTACAATATATACATTTCTATCTGGGAAAAAAATCACATGGTACTGGTCCCTTTGTTCTTTCTAAATGAATGAAAGGAAATGAACTTATATCTTCAGGGGTAACAGGGTCAAATTGTCCATTCTTAAAGTGAGGGATTTCTATACACTTGCATACTTGAAGCTTTGTCCTTAACCCTTCGACTAAGAGAGGCCTCCCCGAGCTTATCTAAATTGTCTAGTATTTGCCAGATTACAAGTAAACAACTTAACACTGGACTGAGGGAGTTACTCAAGGTAGTTTTAAACCTAGTTTTTAACTTCAATTAAAATGTTCTAATGTTCTAGCTGTTAACTAGACCACTGTACATGAAAACAAAGACTGAGGGATTTAATTAAGGTAATTTTAACCAAATTTCTAATTGAATGAAAATCTTTTAATGTTAGCCAGGAGATGAATAAGGCGGCATGGTAGTGAAGGGGTTAAATTGAAGCTTCTGTCATTAAGTACCGTCCAAGTGAGACCAATTCCACTGAAACAGCTTGAAAGAAGATTTAGAAAAATACATTTCAGATAGTCACAATATTGTTTGAAAGAGAGAGGAACCTCTCTGCTAGGGTGGGGTTCATTTGTTTCTGCCCGACGATTGTGCGCCTCGGGTGTTATCAAATTATCACGTAGCAATATCAATTATCTGGATACGACAACCTATGACAAGTACGAGTTTTTCTTTCTTCTTTTGAGAAGCTTAACCAGACCACTGAGCTCCCCCAAAAAGCTCCCATAGGGCTGGCAACAAGTACGAGTTAACGTTGGCGGATAGAAGTTATTCTTTCAACACACCGTTATGCTTTATTCATCAGTTTCACTATGCAACACCAGATCCAGTGAAGGACTCACATGACACATATACATGAACAATTGCTAAGACATAACCTGTTAACATTTCTGTAAACTGATAATAAGATATGTTTTCACTGGTTCATTATTTAGCATGAAGGTGAACTTATGAGCTTTACCCTTTTGTAATACTGTAGTTAGAAATGGGCATGACCCTTCATCATTAATCACATTAAGGGGAGGTTTCCACTAGAGGGAATTTTTTCTTGACCCCTTTCTCCCTCATTTGTAGCTCCATTGCTTTTGAGATTTTAAGAAGTTCGCCCAATTATTTTGTCGATTTTAAGAACTTTCACCCCATTTCTGCAAATTTTAAGACATTTCGTGCCATTTAGGTGTTGATTTTTCCTGGCGAGCGATAGCGAGCCTGTATTTTAAGAGGAACCGGCCTTTGGCCGTGACATTTTTCTACCGAAAACTGAACAAATCTATCTTGTAAAGGGGTCTAATTTAAAGCTTGATGGAGGTCTAGGGAACATATTAATAACCTCCCCTTAACCCTTGGGATCCGGGAGGCCTCATATGAGGCAAAATGGTCAGCTAAAAATCGCCGCTATAATCATCAGAACTCGGCAACCATCTCGACGTCATCTCTACGGCATTCTACAGACAACAAAAAGTTCTACAATTTACAAAAACATTGACTGCTCTAGGTGGTCTCAATCAGTAGCTACTGAATTATGAAGTTTATTTTACCAAAATTCATATGAGGCCCCCCGGATCCCATGGGTTAAAGTTGTGCACCACTAGGATACTTTGATAAAGCCACACCTCTATTGTAATGGTACTGTATGTCATATCAATTGCACAGGCATAGGGTAGGTTAGCCATTTCATTTGGGGGTTACTGGTGTCAAGAACGATGTTAATAATAATTATGTAAGTAATGGTCCAATTAGTATGCAAATCCTAGATTGCAAAATACTGTACAGGTCTCCCTCACTATCCGATGCTCTAATTTACAAAGTTATTATAGGTTTTTAGGCGTTGGTGTTCGGGTTTTGGCTAGTACGAGAACGCATCCCCATTAACCACATTAATTTAGGGTTCGCCATTAAAGTTTTTTATCCAAGAGCCTTTTTTGTTTTCAGGAACTTAACCCAATCGTATATCGAGGGAGAACTTTACCCACAAAAATCAGTACCAGAAGTTAGATATATAATTTTTGTGTCAAAATGTACTTAATCCATCATATATTTTGATGCTAAATCTATCAGCCTAACTCCCAAATATGTGTATACTCCATGTTCCCATAGATTGTTTTAACCTCAAAAATCGCTCTCATGTGAAGCCGCTGGCACAAACACAACGCATAGGTGGACAGCTCCAGCCTTAGTTTAATAAAGCATGTGGTCTAGTCCTTTTTTCCAGGTCACAGAAAGCAGAGAAAATCAAACAAAAGGATATGCTTGGATCCGACCCACTGAGTTCTTCGGGCCGTATATTCAAAACTATGTCCCGTAAGGCAAAGTCACAAAAGCTTTTTTACAACATATTTTCTTTGTATCTCTGGTCTGGATGCTTGTGATATTAATTTTTTTAAAGTACAATATTTAGCTAACTATAACAACCAAATGTCATTATAGTTGCTGATACTGTAAAAAAGAGAGAGCGAGCCTCAAAATACTGCCAGAAACAAACATGCTGATCAAAAGTGGCTGGAAAAAGCGCTTGTGGGATTTGTCCCTTCTTGTTTCAAGTGCAAGAAACACATTACTGTATAATCAGTCAATGTCAACATTTTAAATTATAGAATATATAGCTTGATAATGACTAACATACATCAACAGTCTTCAATAATTAACTCATAACTCCTTAATAAACTAAAAAACTGTATGAGCTACACAAACAAGGAACATTAGGAAAGAGAACTCGGTCTCTTTCGTCTGTAAACTAGAGGCATCAACATATACTGTACCACTATAGCAAAACCAAGTACTGTATCTGGTATCCTTCATGTTAAAAATATCTGAAGCTTTTAATCTGTTGGCAAAATGCTCTGCCATGCGGAAGTTCAAGTTCGTCAATTCTAAAGGAGTTGCTCTGATTCTCCCCTAGATGATTACATTTGGGGACAAATGAATCTGGTACATATGTAATGAAGTCGTTAAATAATCATTATACAGGTACAGTAGTTTGAAAGTGAAATTAAGAGCTTATCCATGTGCATCAATATTGTTAGAATTGTATAAAATAAGTTAATTCACAATACCACTATGCATTAACCCGATGCAGCAGGTAATATAGCCAGCCTTTCATAACGCTAAACCAGGGTCCACTTATCCCCATCTGTACATATCATAATCCAAAGTTATAGGTAAATATCTGGACCAACCTGATGGCTCTAACATAAACACCTCGAAAGTCGCCACCTATCCTTATCTCCTTCAGTACCATCTATCTATCTATCTATTGCCTGACGCCGTGATCCCCGAAGGGGTGGCCACGAACGAACCGCCCCCATGCACCTCTGTCCCCAGTCAGTCGACGCGCCTCCCCCCAACCAGCACCGCCTTCGTTCATGTACTTCCTCACTCCATCCTTCCACCTCTCATTCGGTCTACCTCTCCCTCTCTGTCCCTCCACCTCGCTCTCGTACACCCTCTTAGTCATTCTCTCGCTTTCCATACGGCCAAACCATCTCGAGTTGTTCCTTTTCACACTTTCCAGCACATCTACCTCCACACCACACCTCCTTCTTACTTCCTCATTAGTCTGTCTATCCCTCCATGTAACTCCGCACGCACTCCTTAAGTAATTAATTTCCACTGCTCTCACTCTTGGTCTGAGTCTCTCAACCAACGTCTATGCTTCGCTTCCGTAAGTTAGTGTCGGGATTACCACACTGTCATGCAAGGACTTCTTCACTTCCATACTGACCACCCTATTTCTTGTTACTGCTTTCAGCGTTCCTACAACCCTCTTCCCCTGTTGTACCCTCTCCCGCACTTCTTCATCCATAGTCCCATCTTTACTCAACACACTGCCCAGATACTTAAAAGAGTTGACTATCTCCATAGCCTGACCGTTCAGCTTCACCTCACACTCTGTGACTTCACCCCTTTCGAAGACCATAACCTTGCTCTTCCCCGCATTTACCTTCAAATTCCGTTTTTCGCACACTGTTCCAAACTCATTTATCAGACCCTACAACTCCCATTCATTATCACTCATCAGAACTGTATCATCTGCAAACAGCAGTATAGGTAGCTTCCACTCAATTCAGTACCATAACACCATTTATATTTGCATTCTGGCTAACATTGGATGACTTTATTCAGCTTAGGAAGGACCTCTAGTAACCAAAGGGGTAAAATCTACGTCAATTACCCTTCTGGCCTCACAGGGTCTTTGTAATCTGATTAAACTGGTTAAAATCACTATAGAAACCATCATAAAAGACATGACCCTATTAATGTATACTACTAGACAAGAAATCTAATAGCATTTATAATAGTAAAATATTATGTATGCATGTAAGTATTGTAGTATTAAGACCAATATCAAAGTGAACATGGTTTAGCCTGTGTGTACTGTACCCCAAAACAGATTTCTAGTGGATAGAATCACTGCTCTGAAGAATAGATGGCTGCCAATATTGAAAGCCTGAAGTTGCCTTGAAATACAAGTAATTTATTTTTATTTTGTTTACAGCCAGACACTTTTTGTGTAGAATGAGTAGTGACATATATACAGAAGTGTCTTTCATGGTATTTACAGTAAGGTATTGTTCCTCCTATTAGGAAAAGCACGAACAAAGTTTAATTGAACAAAATACACACATACTGTATGTAGGAGAGTCTTTCAAACACACCTACGAAGGCACACGAATGATACTTAATACTGTTCTCCTCAAACAAACAAAAAATTTAGCCTGCTCTTTAACACATACAACCACATTTATTCAAATGATTTCCAATACTCATCATAATGTGATTTGTGTCAATGTGCTTTAGAAAAAAAAGCTTCTACTAATAAAAAAGTATAGCTTCTTCAACTAATAAAATAAATATAGCTTATGTACCAGTACAGTACAGTACAAAAAAGTTATCAGACATAAATATATGAAACTATAAGTTATGAATTGTCAAATACAATAATGTTTGATTTCTATACAATTTTTTCACTGTATAAAGATCATCACCAATATTCTTGAATAATTATATATTTTTGGTAATCATTATTAATACTGATATAGCAGCAACGTTTATCTGAAAGTCGGTTATAAAATACTGGGTTATTACAAAACTACGATTTAGTTTCATTGTACTGAAATATTAACTTAACAAGGTTATGCATTATCAATTCTGTTATTTCTGACACATAATGTCTAGTGCAATCCAAAAACAAAAACAAACATACTTGCACACATACAGTATAAACACACTTTCATACACAAGCCCAGCAGGTTAACATGTTACAGTACTTTATCTGGATATATCTGTATTTATCAACATACAATATGCAGGATCAAAGAAGAGGTAAAACTAACTAAACATTTATGAAGTCACTGAGTTAGATAAATTTGTGCAAAGCTAACAATTGTTAAGTAAAAACACGATGACTGCAAATTACTGATGCTAATGATCACTGAAAAATCACAATCAAAGATCAAATACAAATCTTAGAGATCAGGCTGAGAGCAAGCATGAACTCTCATGCTGAATCTGAGGCCAGTGGATCTTCAGAGTGGTCTCGTGCTGAATCTGGAGCCAATGGGTCTTCAGAAGAGTCTCTTGCCGAATCAAGGGCCAGCGGGTCTTCAATAGGGTCCTCATCGGGGTCAGTCCGGTTGGAATGGGATTCGAGAATATGCATGGCGAAAGTGACCGGGGTAGTGGTCGTGAAGTCACAGAGGCGACACTGAAGGGCATTGTGGGAGAGCCTGAGGGCATGAACACGCAGATGTCGCCGCAGATCTGAACGCTGACCTGCACGGTACGGACAGACAGGGCATGCGTGGCGTTTTTCACCAGTGTGAGTCCGGAGGTGACGCAGCAGGTTGGACTTGGAATCGGAGCGGTAGTGGCACTGATGGCACCAGTATAGCTTGTCCAGACGATGGGAAGTAGCGGCGTGGCGACTCAGCTCGGCGGCAGAGGGGAATATCCGTGGACAAATGGTACAGATCATCCTACCTCCCCCTATCGCAGCAATTGTCCTCTGCACGGCCTGCAACAGAGAGCACTGTCAGACCACCATACGGGCACCTGTGGCTTTCACGAGCAGGGAGAGGAAGGGATAAGGCAACATGCAGTAGTTATGGATGGTTGAGTGGATAATTAGCAGGGGGGTGGGGAGGGGTATGGCAGGGCAGGATAGGGTAGGTCAGGGCAGGGTAGAGCAGGCAGCAGAGATCATGCACACACGCCCCGACCAACACACCACCTACGTGCAAGCCAAAAGCTTTATTGCATTTATCTTGGTGACATTTTTTTCTCCAAATTATGACCGCTCTAACTAAAACTGACCTATATTTTTGTTACTACAGTACTCAAACTTTTGCATGTCAAACAATTTTGAAGTATAACAATAACCTTGACTGAAGCTACCAAAGAAATATGATCAACGAGGCTGATAACTTCTAATACAATTCAAAATCACAGTGCATGATGACTCAATTCCTTTTCATTGCATAAATAAAAAATATATGGTGGTATTCTAAATGCATGATACAATACAAACTCACTAAGAAATTTAAGATCAAATATATTCAGACATACCAATACAAGAGGGAGACGGAGATATGGAGGATGTTGAACATGACCTTTGAAGTTACTGAGATTGTGTGGTGGGTGTGCTTGCTGTGGTGGTTACAGCAGTGACTGATGATGTGGTGGTATCGACTGAGACAGTCACCGGAGACTGTTCAAGCCCTCGGTGGTGGAGGAGGAGGTGGTCTCTCAGGGAGGAGGAATAGGCAGCTCGATATGAACAATGTGGACAGGGGTAAGGTTTTTCGCCCGTGTGTATCCTTAGGTGCTTGGTGAGGTCCGAACGCTGGTAGGCTCGATAGGGGCAGTGCGGGCAGGGGAATGGCCTCTCCCCGGTGTGAGTCCGAACGTGGAGCTGCAAGTTGCTCTGCCACTGAAAACTCTTGCCGCAAAACTCACAGTGGTACTTTCGTGCTGATGTGGCAGCGTGGAGAGGTGGTGGAGTGGGACGCGGAACAGGCAAGTGGTGGTGGTGGCGGTGGAGGGACGACAACCCACGGCACTGCAAACAGAAGGCCATGTCAACCTCACTCCACCCATTTCCTCCACCTCCACCTCCACCAACCTTTCAAATATTATTAAAGCAAATCTTATACTATAGCATTTCTCTGCAGTTTAAAATGGTGAAAATACTTAAAAACATTCCAGAAATTGATGTAATATCAAAACGAACAAGGAAAACTTCCAAAATACTGCCAAATAATTATCATATTGCTTGATATAAATGTGAATACACATGCTCACTAGGTGACCTATAGTAAAGAATATCTTATAAATTCACAATGATATTGCTAGTCCAATACTGTACAGTATTGCAAAGTATTGTACTCCAGTAACAGTAGTAGATAATAAGTGAAGAAAAACAAATCATGGTAATATCCCTCTTCCTGTTCATCAAACGAAGCTCCACAACTATAAATTTCTCAGCAAATATACACGAACTCACACAATTGCTCTCTCACACACATACTTACTCACTCACACATTCACGTAGCCTACATCTATAGGTAGCATCAACGAACTTGACAAAAATCTCGATCCATGACCTTTCGTAATTCAAAAGGGCTAGAGCAAACTGGTTATAAATATCCACACCTATATACTGGTGGATTCTTCACAAATGATAGAAATGTCAGCCCGATTGCTTTCATTCATTTTGAGTTATAAGTTAAGGGGTCAAGATTATTGTCAAGTTCGTTAGCGCTACCTATAGTACCGTACTAAAATCACTTCACTACCTGTGCAAACTAGCATGGGAGAAGGGGAGTGCACCCGATGACTGGAAGACTGGCATAATAGTCCCCCTATATAAGGGCAAAGGGGAAAGAGGAGTGTGTGGTAACCACCGAGGAATATGTCTTCTAAGTGTAGTAGGGAAGGTATACAGTAGGGTAGTGATTGAGAGAGTGAGAACGGAGAAATGGATAGGCGACGAGCAGGGAGGTTATAGGAAGGGAAGAGGATGTGTAGATCAGATTTTTACCCTGAATTGTGTTGTGGAGAAATATCTGGAGAAGAAACAAAAGGTGTATGTTGCCTTTATGGACTTGGAGAAGGCCTATGACAGAGTGGATAGAGAAGGTTTGTAGAAAGTACTTAGAATATACGGAGTAGATGGCAAGTTGCTGAAAGCAGTGAAGAGCATGTATGAGGGTGCAGTACATGTGGAGAGTGAGCAGAGCGAGTTCTTTGACCTGAATGTTGGTTTGAAACAGGGGTGTGTGATGTCCCCGTGGTTGTTTACTGTATATATGGATGGAGTCATGAAAGAAATACTATCAAGAGCAGTGGATGTTGGTGTATCGATGAAAAGGGAGGGAATTGAGTGGAAGCTACCTATAGTGCTGTTTGCGGATGATACAGTTCTGATGAGTGATAATGAATGGGAGTTGTAGGGTCTGGTAAATGAGTTTGGAACAGTGTGCGAAAAACGGAATTTGAAGGTAAATGCGGGGAAGAGCAAGGTTATGGTCTTTGAAAGGGGTGAAGTCACAGAGTGTGAGGTGAAGCTGAACGGCCAGGCTATGGAGCTCGTCAACTCTTTTAAGTATCTGGGCAGTGTGTTGAGTAAAGATGGGACTATGGATGAAGAAGTGCGGGAGAGGGTACAACAGGGGAAGAGGGTTGTAGGAACGCTGAAAGCAGTAACAAGAAATAGGGTGGTCAGTATGGAAGTGAAGAAGTCCTTGCATGACAGTGTGGTAATCCCGACACTGACTTACGGAGGCGAAGCATGGACGTTGGTTGAGAGACTCAGACCTAGAGTGAGAGTTGTGGAAATTAATTACTTAAGAAGTGCGTGCGGAGTTACATGGAGGGATAGACAAACTAATGAGGAAGTAAGAAGGAGGTGTGGTGTGGAGGTAGATGTGCTGGAAAGTGTGAAAAGGAACAACTTGAGATGGTTCGGCGATATGGAACGAACATGGAAAGCGAGAGAATGACTAAAAGGGTGTACGAGAGCGAGGTGGAGGGACAGAGAGGGAGAGGTAGACCGAATGAGAGGTGGAAGGATGGAGTGAGGAAGTACATGAACGAAGGAGGTGCTGGTTGGGGGGAGGGGTGTCGACTGACTGGGAACAGAGGTGCATGGGGGCGGTTCGTTCGTGGCCACCCCTTCGGGGATCACGGCGTCAGGCAATAGATAGATAGATAGACTACCTTCATATGATTCTGCTAATTACTGAAAATCTATGTCAACCCGTATTCAAACCAGACATGCACATGGAAAAAAAAGACCCTTTATAATATAATCAGTTTTATTAATCTCGACACGTGGAGTGGTGTAAATAGGGCGATGAAGAGGCAAAATACACTGGCTCCCTTAACCCTTTCAATCAGATTACGCCAATTTTGTTTTCTTCCAGCTACCACCAGACAATTTTAATCAGCTTAAGAAGGACCTGTGAGATTCAGAGGGTTAATGGGGATAGTCTTTAACCCTTTCACTCTTAGAGGTCCTTCATAACCAGAGTACTGTAATACATTCTGGCACCAGCATTCATAAAATTGAAAATAATGACATCTGATTGAAGAGGTTAAGATACAATAGTAAATTATATCTGCCTTTAAACATGTGGGGATTTGAACTATTGACAAGACATTTAAAGGGTTGATGTTGCAGCCAAGGTCGTGCCAGCCAATTTACCCTTTAGGCACCATAACGTCGCTTTATGCATTTTATTCTGGCTATTCACTTATGTTCCACGAAGCTTCACTAAACAACAGTTAATCATATTGCTAGATTTTGACATTTGTTTATCCATCCTCCATTCTGTACATAATATTACAGGTCTTCCTCGATTTACGATTGGGTTACATTCCTGAAAACCGGATCTTAAATTAAAAAATTGTATAGCGAACCCTAAAATGAATGAGGTCAATGGGGATGCGTTTTTGTAGCAGCCAAAACCCAAACCCAAACACCTAAAAGCCTATAATAATAACGTAAATTGGGGCATCGGATAGTGAAGGAGACCTGTAATAAATAAATAAATGCACTGAAAATTTAAAATAGCACCACCCAAAAGAGGACATGCCAAGAGACCAGGGTGAAATAATTTGAACCCAGTTTGACTTCTACCCATTCTTCATGTAAACAAACATTTATTGTTAGCCAGAGTAAAACAAAAATGACGCCATCATGCAAAGTGGGTAAAAAAGCCATTTGTAAAGAGAATCATGGCAACTTTATCACAGTAAAGGTGGATTTACACAAAGGCTTTTTTCCAGCAACTTTTTCTGTAATTGTTCACATAGATTCTGATTTACACTTGAATATGAATTCCACCACTTATAATGATCTACATTCAGTCTAGTCACTATTATACCCCGTTCCAAGTAGAAAGACTAGAAAATTGGTAACCATAACCTCTAACCCAAAAAAGGCCACAGCAATGAACTGTTACTTTCCACAACTATTCCCTGGCTGACCCTTCCCAAATATTAGTAATAACAGCTTGATTACTCAAATCATTTGTGAGTTATAGAGGTTAATGTTTAAGAGTTTTGGCATACTTATTTGGAACAGGGTATAGTACACAATAGTCTTCAAATATTGCCAGAATTTAGGTGCAGATCAAAAGTTATCAGGAAAATCTCTGGTGTTAAAAATCTGCCTTTTCAGCCATGTTGTACACCTCATTATTGGTATCGTTAAGGGGACACCGACTGCTTTTTTGGCCTATAAATTTATTCATTCATAAATTCGTAGTTTCCTCGCTAGACATCCCTCAAACTTAGAAAAACATCCCCTAGACCCCCCTCAAGATAAATTTGTACATTTTTCGGAAGAAAAATGTCCCGGCCGAAGGCCTATTCCTCTTACAATTACAGGCTCGCTATCGCTCGCCAGGAAAAAATTGACACCTAAATGGCACGATAGGTCTTAAAATTTATAACAAAATGGGACGAAAGGTCTTAAAATCGCCAAACAAATGGGCCGAACGTCTAAAAATCTCAAAACAAATGGGACTAAACACGAGGGAGAAAGAGGACCAGAAAAACGGTCTGTCTCCCCTTAACCCTTGGGATCCGGGAGGCCTCATATGAGGCAAAATGGTAAAAAAAAAAATCGCCACTATAATCATAACTCGGCAACCACGCGTAGTAGCGATGTCATCTCTATGCCATTCTACAGACAACAAAAAGTTCTACAATTTGCAAAAACATTGACTGCTCTAGGTAGTCTCAATCAGTAGCTACTGAATTATGAAGTTGATTTTACCAAAATTCATATGAGGCCCCTCGGATCCCATGGGTTAAGTGAGTCAGGTTGGTGTCACACAAGTCACTTTATTGGCGGATTGAACCCAAGTCGCAGAACTAGGCTGAAAAATATGATGTAGTCAAGTTAAGGGAGCCCACCTCGCTTTTTTTCTCTTTCTCTTCCTCTCTACTGTATTCGGCTTGTATCCATTCGGCCCCATTCAGCCTACTGTTTTAAGACGTTTACCCCCATCCAGTTGTCAATATTTTCCTGGCGAGAGGTAGCGAGCCAGCATATATATATTTTTGTTTTGAGAGCAAGCTAAATTTGTAAAATTTTTGATAGAAAAATTTCTCCGGCAAAGCCGGATTTCTCCATACTATGCTGGCTCGCAATCACTCGCCAGGAAGAAATCGACACCTGGATGGGGATAAACGTCTTAAAACAGTTGGCTGAATGGGGCCGCTGGGTACAAGCCAGGGAAAGAGAGAAAAAGAGAGGAAGATAAAAAAAAAAAACGGTGACCCCCCTTAAGCATTAAATATTTTCACGTCTTTTGTAGCGGTATTTTGAATCTGGTAGCCGATATTCTTGAGAAGGCCTAGTATAGATAAGAAGTATTTTTCCCCAAAAAACTACTTGATATTTTGTAGAGGAAACTAAGACTGTGGATACAAATATGCTGGTAACACTGCTTGTGTTGGCTTGCTTAAGTGTATTACCAAGAAATAGCCAATTCTAAATAAAATATTAATAGATTAGTCTTCAAAAGTTACTAGATAGCAAGGAAAAAAACTAATAGTAATAATAATAATAGAATAAATAAATAAATAAATAAATAGATATCTTATAATGTAACACTTGCCAAATAAATATACCAACACAGGAATGGCACAATATTAACCCTTTCACGCACGTGCGGACGCCATCGTGTCCTACAGGGATACTTTAACCTTTCAGGGGTGCTTAGAAACCTTTAGATTAATTACTTCAACCTCTTCAATTGTCTTTGAGCGAGTTGTGGGCAGAAAACTAATTTTGGAGAGGCAAATATGAGATTAAGATAATTCTATTTGGAATACTAAGCGGCAACCCCCGGACCTGAAAGGGTTAAGACAAAAGAACTCCTCAAAATCACTATGTGGACACTCTTTTTGTATAGCATATATAGAATAGTATATACTGTAGTATACCGGGTATATAGTATACTTGAGGGAAATCTTAAGAATATCACTTGAAATTTGCTCGTCACTAAAAATAAGCAAAAATCTTTAAATCTACCAGTAATAACTCGGACTTGGCAACTCTGAGCGAGGTGTACAACATGGCAACTGTAATGGAGATAGTGTAGGTTTTTCCCTAAAGAAGGATTAAAATATCAGTGGCTGCACCCTCTTCAGATAATATAGTGCATTTTTTACAACCTGGTGAAGTCCATTCTTTGATCATTACTATATTAGATTCATGAAGAAATTAAACTATGGGTTGTTTTCTACTTCAGCAGTGTAGTTATTTTTCTAATAAAATTATTATCTTCCTAGCTTCCTAAAAGAAAATGTATTATATAAACCCAAAAAGTTTTTTTTTTTTTTTTTTTTTTTTTATATATACCTGTACCGTATATGTATGTACACTCGACCAAAAATCAATCTTTACACTAACGCTTTAAACATTCTGGAAGTGGGTCGAAATCTGATGATAATACCTCACAGACGTATGTTTCACCCGATTCATTCTGTTCACGCTAGATTATTTACAGCTCACCAGTGTAAAGATTGTTTTTTGGTCGAGTGTACATACTCAGGCACATACCCGATAGCTGGGGGTGGCCGACTTGAGACACATTGATTTTTAATAAATTATATTGATGGTGAACATAAAAAAAAAAAAAAAAAAAAAAAAAAAAAATTGACAAGTTTTGGTCTTTCAAAGCCATAACATATTTTAGACATTTTGGCAGTTCAGTACGCAATACAGGTACTGTATACTGTAACCCAGTTTCTCCAAGTTAAAAAAAATGCACTACAGGCTGCAACCTGCAACAGGATAATCAACATTATCACATGACAACAAGATCTACAAAACACATTAAAAAATTCACATTTGGCACCAATGCATTAAGATCTATTCAATGAAAAATTATACATACAGTAATATTTACCAATATTAATTCATGGGTAACACTTTAGATATCAAACTGTGCTGATGCAATACTGATAGTGTATACCTACAGCACAATAAACTAAAAACTATGACTGGCAATAAATTATTTCTGAGAATATACTGAAGTATATCACAAAATATAAAACACTTGTACTCATTGTAAACATTAAGAACAGTAAAGCTTCAATAAGTTATGACACAAATGGAAATTAAGAAACTTTTTACATCGGTTCTAAAGTATTAAGTAATCATTTGTATTTGAGTATATCACGCCATCTTAATTACTTGTGAGAGGGCATGACTAGACAAATTCTTGGCACATGTAAGCTGGTACCGGTATAACACGAGCGCTTTTTCCCTCGACTTTTATCATCAACATTGGTCTGGCTGCTCATGAGGTAAACTTTTAGTGTAATTCTTTCATCTTCATCATATTATTTTCAAGAGCGGTTCCCATTTCTCCGTCTAGCCGGCTAGCCTTATGAGGGCCCTGGCCCAGTGGGCTAGTATAAAATAAACACGTCAACAACAACAACAACCCATTTCTCCGTTTTTGCTTCCGTCCCGCCACGCGTGTGTCGACAATGACGTCACTCTGACGTTTCTCCGCTACCCTTCCGAGACCACATAAGAAGTTAAGATTTCACGACCGCGAGAAAGATGAAATACAGTATTGCCGCACTTATTCTTAACTCGCCCAGTTCAGCTACTTTCTTTATAGAGGGCAAGTGATTCATGTTCGTGTAGCTGATGTACACAATATATGGTAATCTGCACAAAATAAACAGAGGTATAATATAGAAGAGTATTGTAGTTAACCCGGCAAGCGCGATAGGCCTCACGGAAGGCTTCCTATAGGGAACGCGATAGGCCTCACGGAAGCATGACCATAAAAAAAGCCTTCCAAAAAAAAAAAGGGCCTATCAAAACAAAGGATTTTGTCTCTAGGTGAGATAATTCCCCTCTAGTACTCATCCATGTGTTTCTCACCCCTCCCCCTCCCCTCCTTCCCCACCTTATTCCCCCCTCCCCCCCTCCTCAATTATCACCTATTTTTCCTCTTATTATCATCATTTATCGGTTATTTTTCTCTCCCGCGATAATGTAGCACAAGTGGGTTGCATAAAAGATCGTTATGCAACACCCAGACACCGGCACACACCGCCCCGCTCGTCTCAGTTGACTCCCAGACAGCGAGAGGGGAGGGCTGCCTGTATTTACCTAATTGTATTTACCTAATTGTAGGTAATTGTGGCTCTCTCTCGCCTGAGATTATGACCGGGTGGCCAATATCTTCGTTTTTCACCACCCAAATGCTTTTCCCACTTATTTTAGCACTCTTGAAGGTTCATATACAGTAGAATCTCGCATCCCACGATTTATTGGTACCGAAATATTACCGTGGGACCGGAATTCGTGGGATGCAGAGTATTAAAGTAATGGGGAAAATTACAAAAGTACTGGAGGCTATCGTCGGGCGACTATTGACCATCACTTTACATGCCAATAATCAAAAATAAGTTGCTTTAACCCTCCAGCCTCGGCTACGCATTCTATAATACCGGTATATCCCCAAAACCTGGGGGATTTGGCCGAAAAAACGTCTCGCCTAGGCTACCGTATCTTTGTTATTTTGACTGCTTCCACATTCCCACGCATCCCCAAGCGTAGATGTGTTTCGTTCCTGTAGAATGGCGTTGAGTAGAGCTCTCTAAGTCAACTGGTTCAGTTGTGATGACGATTTCCGTGGAGAGTACCTTGTGGCGATGTCAGCCACTTTTCACTACTTTTCACTACTTAACAATAACACAGCCACACACGAACAAACGACGCCTTACCAGCTGTTGTTTACATGCGTCGGACGGACGCCTTTCAAAACAAGCTTACAGGCTTTCAAGCTGCTATGAAAAGAAAGGTAAGTAAAACACAAACTAAAAACTTTGAAAAGTTGATGAGGTGATTATTGTGATGGATGTGGTGATAGACGGGAGGCGGATGTTAGATACCACCCTCCGTGGCCCCACTCTCGTTCTCCGTCACCCCACCGTCGCCGCCAAAGCCGTGGGAATCTTGTGGTTTTTCGTGGGATGAGAATTCAGGTAGCCATTGGATAGTACCGTGGGATGCGTAATCGTGGGATCGAAATGCGTGAGATGCGTGACTCTACTGTATACATCATATATGTAAAATAAAAGCATACCGAAAACAAATAATGCTTTATATTGTAAATATAACGAATTCTGTCAGAATCCAGGGCTAGAAATGCACAAATAACTACCCTAGCCCCTAGGTCTATTTCGCGCTTGTCAGGTTAAGTACCGGTATATGATTGAAAACAGTGAAGGAAACCAAGTTAAATTGACAAGCATGACCATCTAAAATGCTACAAATTTTAAGCATAAATTTGTTGGTATAAGAAAAATACAACTCTTGCCTTCACAACATGATAGTAACAAGGCTATTTTTTTCGCCGTGATCTGGGCTATAATTGCCACGGCTGGGCTAATAAACTTTGGCAATACTGCAAACTCGCTCACAGCGTAGCCTCAGCGGAGAGTGAGACGGCTGGAATGCGAATGTTTTCTTTCATTTACAGTAAACTTCCGTTAATCCGAAGGGCAGCGGACCGGCCCTCGTTCGGATTAGTGGATTTTTTGGATTATCGGACTTTACCCCTATGAACCTGTGTATTAATGGCCTGATGAAAACATTGAGGCATTAGGCCACCCAAATGACACACACACATATCATATATTCATGAAATCACTTCAAAAGTTTACCATTGTCATTGTAGCCTATTACCTACTTCAAAACATTCAGATTAATGGTCAAAGGAATCTGCTGATATAAACGTAAACACCATATGTCCGCATCGTCTACTAGCGAGTTTGTCTTGCTCTTGAAGATCAGATCAGATGTGGTTCGGGAAGTAATGCCTTAACAACGGCACTTCCCTGAGAGGTTCTTGTAATTTTCCTTTTGTGACGTGCTCTGTTATATTATATTGTATTGAAAGCACCCTTGTCTTGTTGTCTTGAAAGCACCCTTGGGACGCTCCGATCACTGAACTATAAATAGTAGCGTATCGGAACGTCCAAAGGTGCGTTTTCAAGCTCAAGACTGAATGCGCTTGCAGAAAATGCGGTGCAAGCCAGTAGCGCATCGGAGCGTCCCAAGGATGCGTTCAAGAGCAAAACAAACTCTCTAGCAGACAATGTGGTGTTTATGTTTATATCAGTAGCTTCCTTTGACCATTAATCTGAATGTTTTGAAGTAGGTAATAGGCTACAATGACAATGGTAAACTTTTAAAGTCAATTCATGAACATATGATGTGTGTGTGCTCCATTATGTGTCATTTGAGTGGACTAATGCCTCAAAAAGGGGACTTTGGGACTTCTTGAAATTCGGACCATCGGGTGAATTCGGATTTGGCCTCAAATTGAAAAATTCGGACTATTGGGTGATTCGAATCATCGGTCGTCGGATTAAAGGACTTTTACTGTACATTATATATGCACTACACGTATATCCTGTGAGTATCTACTTAAGTTATAAGTTGTGTTCTATTGATTTGTGACAACACGAGGTAATGCATGACTTCATTGGCACCATTTATATATTCTGTCTTCCGTCCAAAGCTAAATCCAATTAATTTTTCGCGGAGCCGGCTCAGCGGTCGGAAGCGAGCCTGACGGAACCCAAGAATCCTCGGTTCACACCTAACGGACCCGAAGTGGGAAAGGAGTGACGTTGTCGGTCATGTGACATTGGCTTGGATGGACGTACAGAAGTGGAAATGGGAACCGCGCTTCAGTCGAATTACCGATACCATTGCTAAAGATCCAAGAAATGTTGCCAGAAAAATGTTGACCATCAACATTTTTGGATAATAGCTCCTGTGTGATACCCCCTTTATTCAGACTTCAAACATTTAGTTCATCATCTGGATCAATCTTCTCATTTTTAAACTTGAGGACCGTGAGAAGCTGAATCAGAACAAACTTTCAAATAATTGTATCCATTATATGGCACCTACATTTATGACTATCACTTATTGTACTGATGTGGCAAAGCTACAAATAAAGTTTCAGTTTTCCATTACTAAAGAACAAAACCCAATATTGGACTTGATTTTCAAGTACTGTACCTTTATGATACAATATTCAAAGTTTAACTAATTATTACTTCTTTCATAGCTTAATGATTATTTATGCAATATAATTTACATACTATACAGCAATTCCTTATTTTTTCTACTGTTTCATCCATCTTCTATCTTTTCTTTGGGTGAAGTAAAATTAACATGATAAACAGCAGTTTCTCACATACAGTACTGCAATTTTCTTCTAGTAATATCCGTCTTCTATCTTTTCTTCATTTGGTTTACTTGAAGTCAAAATCTGTAGTTCCTCGATTATCTCATCCGCCTGTGGGACCGTGTGATGACTGTGTCTTTGAGTAGAGGTAGGTAGGTGGTGTGACTGATGCGGCGTCGAGATTGAGGCTGATGAGGATTATTGTCTAAGTATTTGAATATCTGGATGGCCTTGTTGTGATGCTGACTGCTGCTGCTGCTGCTGTTGTAATACTTGGACCTCTGACTGGGTGGATGATAATGAAGATGACTGAGAGTGAGTTTGGTGATGCCTTAATGCTTGGACTTCAGCCTGTGATTGTGCTTGTCCAGGTGGGGATGAGAGAGAGGATGATGTCTGGTGGTGAAGCCTTGAGCCAAGTGCCTCTAGCTGCACCTGTCCTACCGCCTCGTGCCTCCGTAAGTGTAGCCTAAGGTGCGTGCGTTGGGAGGCTCGGTACGGACAGTGAGGGCAGGCATAAGGCTTCTCACCAGTGTGAGTCCTGACATGCTGTACAAGAACATCTGACCTCACGAAAGACTTGCCGCAGTAGCCGCAAACTTTCGAGCCTCTCCCGCGCCGCCCATACACCACCGCCCCCAACTGTAAGAGACAAAGGTGTGTCACTCTGTGCTGCCCGGCAGGTCTCAACATTTCTTGCCTTCTCCTCTACCACTACCATATCTCACAAGTTATGCACTCCATTAGACAGTTCCTTATTTGTACTTATGGTAAGAACTTGCTCCTTTCATATAATTCTAGACACATCACATCACTAAGCATGCACATCACAAAGTTCGTAAGTCAGGACAATATTGGACTATACCTGTATACTGTACTGTAATAGCATAAATATTGATATTCTTTTAGCAAAACAAATTTGTAGGAGATATACCTGGTTTACATACTGACTATAAAGTTTTACGTTATATCACAAGTTGTTTGAGACATGCATATATATTTATAAAACAAAGTGCAATGTTTCTTACACTGAAAATTGTACAGAATCATATTCCTAAGACAAAACTTGAGTAAACTTTAACATTCTTACATACTGCATATGACTTTACTGCCCAATAAAGGTGATTATTCCAAAGACAAATGATTAGAAAGTAATATACAATCAATGAAAAATATTACATATAGTAATATCACTTCATTTTACTATGATAAGATAATGAGACAGAAAGTCAAATCATAATATATATTTTCAAATTTTGATTTTCATTATGCATGATTAACTAGTAGGTCCAATTTGTGGGACTATCATTGAAGTGCACATACTGTACAGTTATAATGATTAAAACTACAAAGGCTACACTTCCATTTTCAAGCTACTGTACTTCAATCTTACCTCTAAAATGTCTCTCTCTATTAAGAACTTTTGTGATTTTGGACCAATTCTATTTTTGGCATTTAAAATGTGTTGGGCCAGAGGGAGGGCTGGTCCTGCACTAGAGCACTGTGTACGACTCTGATATGCTTGTTGAGCGAGCCTCTCTGACGGGCACGGTGGGAACAAAAGGGACACTGGAAGGGTTTCTCTCCCGTGTGAGTCCTCATGTGAGACGTGAGAGTAGACATCTGGCAAGCTTGGTAGGGGCAGAGTGTACAGGCGAAGGGTCTTTCCCCAGTGTGAGTCCGAATGTGGATCATCAACTTGGCGCGGGAGTCAAACACTTTCTCGCACACAGCACACGCTCTAACTACTGGGCCCCGCTGCCGCTGCTGCTGGAAGACAACAGAAAACGGCATGTGATTCCTACTGAAACACTGGGGCTCTCTATCACCCTCAATCATACAAACATATATACAAACACATACACAACACCTACTAATTAACCTCACATATTTACAAATATTTATTTTTTTCCGCATGGTTATCTAGTACAGTACTGTAACTATAATACAGTATATTACTGCATACAGAGTATAAACTACAACACGGTAATGATGCATCAGGGTATCTCTTCTGATATTTGTACATTCCTTTGTAACAATAAATAAATAAATATATATATATATATGTATATAAATTGTCATGTAGATGTGTTAAAATATTTCTGTACTACAAAATGACTATGATCTTTATGTATATAATACTATACTTACAAAATTAGAAGTTGATCAATATTATCCAGATAGCAATGCATACAGCAGACAGACTTGGAGGCAGCAGCTCTGGCTGAGGCTGGTGAACGACGACCAATACTACACAAAGGTTACACGGTAATATCTAGATAACAAAAATCATAAGGTAAAAGAAAAATACAAATGTCTTGTCTCATTGGTTGCAGATTTATTTGAATAACTTAAATAACATCACTGTAGTGTCTAAAAAGTTTATTTGAAATAAGAATAAATTAAAATAAATTAATGCCACAGGGGCTACAACTACTTAAGCTTACTAATACTGAGATGGTCTGACTTGTCATTGTAAAAAGGAACCACAAATTACTTCACATCACAAAAATATTCTCTCTCGGTGCTCTGATGATTACTGTACTGGGCCTTAAATCTTAGGTTGTTCACTCACATATGGATACTGTACGTTCATAGGCTTAAAGGGCAATGTCAAGTTAAGCTGGTACAATATGTTAGTTTGTAAGTGCTTAAGGGGGTAGTACTCGCTTTTTCTGGACCCCCTTCTCCCTCATGTTTAGCATATTAGTTTTGAGGTTTTAAGATATTAGTTCTGTTAGTTTGGCGATTTTGAGACCTTTCGCCTAATTTTTTTGTCAATATTAAGATCTTTTGTGTCCTTTAGGTGTCAATTTTTTCCTGGCAAGTGAAAGCGAGCCTCTCATTCTTAGAAGGAACCAACCTTTGGCCGGTACATTTTTCTACTGAAAAATGTACACATTTATCTTGATAGGGGGTCTAGGGGGTGTTTTTCTAAGCTTGATGTAGGTCTAGCGAGGAAACTAAACAAATATAATAATAAATAAATATATAGCCCAAAAACCAAGCACTACCCCCTTAACCGCTTCAGTGTATCATGACACTTTGTTACTTATAGCATGGCTATCGGTAAATGATTTTATTCAGTTCAGAAAGACCTTGGGGATAGTATTACATACATACAGTATATACACTTTAAAGACTGAGTGATCCATAACCGATATTGTTTCAGTATCATATCTTAATAGCGGCATTCCAAGCAATCCTGTTGTGGGCTGCCTCACTTGTCAAATTTCTAAAGTGGAGATCAGATCACAGAACCTGATCTCACGTTTTTATAGGTCTACCCCTCCGAGTAGCTCTCTTCATATTCACAGACTTGCATCTCTTCACCCGTTCTCTTAACCTAAGAAGTGCGCATGGGGGGTATGAGACACCACACTCCTGTCCTGACGTATTTGAGCTGTTCCCATCACTAACATCGTTATTTCACCATAAATAGCATTAATACTTATCCATACCGTATGTGCCTATTATAGGTTGATTATAAAGGTATTAACCTGTTACAACAATAAAACAGGTGGAAACAGTGTTTGGATGGTCAAAATCGGCGATACAGGCCGGGAGTTACATAATGTATGGCTGAGGCAACCTCCCTGCCCTCCACCCCTACCCTTGGCTGGAGAGACACTGTTCCGCAATAGTCTCTCTCTCGCTCTTTCCCACGCTTGGTAACAGTGATGACAACGCCCTGCTACCAACTCGCTAATGTTAGCACGAAAATTAACCACAGAATAAGGGAATATGGATAGAATAAATGGATAGGCGACGAGCAGGGAGGTTTTAGGAAGGGAAGAGGATGTGTAGATCAGATTTTTACCCTGAATTGTGTTGTGGAGAAGTATCTGGAGAAGAAACAAAAGGTGTATGTTGCCTTTATGGACTTGGAGAAGGCCTATGACAGAGTGGATAGAGAAGGTTTGTGGAAAGTACTTAGAATATACGGAGTAGAGGGCAAGTTGCTGAAAGCAGTGAAGAGCATGTATGAGGGTGCAAAGGCGGCAGTACGTGTGGAGAGTGAGCAGAGCGAGTTCTTTGACCTGAATGTTGGTTTGAAACAGGGGTGTGTGATGTCCCCGTGGTTGTTTACTGTATATATGGATGGAGTTATGAAAGAAATACTATCAAGAGCAGTGGATGTTGGTGTATCGCTGAAAAGGGAGGGAATTGAGTGGAAGCTACCTATACTGCTGTTTGCGGATGATACAGTTCTGATGAGTGATAATGAATGGGAGTTGCAGGGTCTGGTAAATGAGTTTGGAACAGTGTGCGAAAAACGGAATTTGAAGGTAAATACGGGGAAGAGCAAGGTTATGGTCTTCGAAAGGGGTGAAGTCACAGAGTGTGAGGTGAAGCTGAACGGTCAGGCTATGGAGATCGTCAACTCTTTTAAGTATCTGGGCAGTGTGTTGAGTAAAGATGGGACTATGGATGAAGAGGTGCGGGAGAGGGTACAACAGGGGAAGAGGGTTGTAGGAACGCTAAAAGCAGTAACAAGAAATAGGGTGGTCAGTATGGAAGTGAAGAAGTCCTTGCATGACAGTGTGGTAATCCCGACACTGACTTACGGAAGCGAAGCATGGACGTTGGTTGAGAGACTCAGACCAAGAGTGAGAGCAGTGGAAATGAATTACTTAAGGAGTGCGTGCGGAGTTACATGGAGAGATAGACAGACTAATGAGGAAGTAAGAAGGAGGTGTGGTGTGGAGGTAGATGTGCTGGAAAGTGTGAAAAGGAACAACTTGAGATGGTTCGGCCATATGGAACGTATGGAAAGCGAGAGAATGACTAAGAGGGTGTACGAGAGCGAGGTGGAGGGACAGAGGGGGAGAGGTAGACCGAATATGAGGTGGAAGGATGGAGTGAGGAACTACATGAACGAAGGCGGTGCTGGTTGGGGGGAGGGGCGTCGACTGACTGGGGACAGAGGTGCATGGGGGCGGTTCGTTCGTGGCCACCCCTTCGGGGATCACGGCGTCAGGCAATAGATAGATAGATAGATAAGGGAATAACAGGGAAAATAGGTGATAACTGAAGGAGGGGAGGAAAGTGGGGAAGGAGGGGAGGTGGAGGAGTGATATTTGGCATGGCCCAGGGGCAATAAAAAAACAATTATTATTATTATTATTTTTTTTTTGGGTGTTTTAAATGGATTTTTGTTTTCCCTTACTCTTAAGAGTCTTCCCGCAGTCCGCCGGGGGAACTCTTAAGAGTCTCCCCGCAGTTCCCGGGTTAACATGCCCAAAACAACTAAGACTTCTTATAAGCATGTCATCACTGATACTCTTAATAAATAACTACCTTTTCAGCTCCACATTAGTTACCTAATCTTTCATATTAACCCCAAATATCTATTTCCCCTTATATTCCCACAGGTCCTTCCTAATCTGTATAAAATTGTATGAGATTAGCCAGAATATATAAAGAATGTCTCATTATACTGAACGAGTTAACTAGTCCAGCCAGAAATTTATAGTTACCTTTAAAAAATCCAACTTATTATAATCAAACTTCTAAATTAATAAAGCACTGTACAGTATATATTAATTCCCTATTTAATAATTGTCAGATAATTATGATTGTGTGTCAATTAAGATGGAATATATTGCCACTTTCTTATTAACTAAACAATAATATTGTCCAGTATACTGTACTAATGCGAAATGTGTTCGATGATTAGCTAACAAAAATCAATTGTGAACTTTGTACAGGTTTTTGTGATAATTTAGGAACATACGTTTCAGTATCTACACGATATAAATATAATTAGTCTTTATTCATAACACTTGAGTTCTGGTAACATGTGCAATATTAAATATAATATGATACTGTATATTTGCCATCTCTACACAAAACAGCACTAAACAGAACTTTGTCAGCGATTCACAGCATCATTCTAGAGCACTATAGTAAAATATGAGAGTCCACCATCCACAAATGCAGGACATCTCAACCTTCCACATACAAAAATAAGGGTACTAAAATAATCTCCATCCTCTAAAGATTAAAAGTACAGTACGAAGATCCTACACGCTACACAAGTGTCGTAGTATGTGATGCAGGGAAGAACTACGCTTCTCTGAAGTACGTCGGGAATGCTCAAAATAAATAAATAAATAATTACCAAATACATCACAGATCCCTAAACTCATATGCCAAATAGCTAGACTATGGATGTATAAATATTTGTTCACAAACTGTAATTATAAATTCTCATAATTTAAATATATTTACTGAAATACTTTTGTTAACTATGAATAATTCAAGGTACAGTATTATAAAACATTATTTATTATTAATATCTTTTCAATGACATAAGGTTATGATTGCTTATGTTGTATGTGCAATAATAATTTCCAACTCCTGAGCTAGGTGTCATATAAGTTAAGGGAACTGCATTGAACTGTTCTTAGCCATAGCTGGTGTTGATAAGAAAGAAGGGGTTTTCCTAGAATACATTATATTATAGTACTGTTGTAATTCTTTCACGGTTAGCATAAGAATTGATCCAAGTGCCTTTTCCTTGCCATTTCTCCCTCAGCAGAAACTATATCTTTATCATATTCAGGTACAATCTTTAGATATATTTAATGGTGGATAAGAAAAAATATGAAGACACAGACAAACAAAGACAAAAAATCCATGTCAAATGTTTAACATTCATAAAGATAAATGTCACTCCAGTATACGAAATAAAAAAAATATTATAATTTTATTATACTGCCTAATATACAGTAAATGGAGTGATAGCCAAAAGCTAAATTTTCTATTGCTTTTAACTTAATGCTATCATAATTGTGCATAAGAGATTTGAGTTACAAAGAGAATGCTACTTAAAAAAAATTAAAGAACTAAAAAAATTCTAAAGTAATATTCCACCAAGAACTAAATTAAAGCTACGAGCCTGGTGCACCTATCTATACTATTTAAAAAAATAATAGCCTCTTAGAATTTCATTATGACTTAAATCAATGTTACGAGCCTGGTGCACCTATCGTAGCATCCAGAGGCAAGCAATCAGAGTGGCGGCGCTTAACGTGCTTCACCAGATCGTATCGGTAATTGACGCGATAAGGGCAGTACGGGCAGGCGTAGGGTCGCTCCCCAGTGTGTATCCGCAGGTGCCTCTTGAGATCGGACTTTTGATTGGTGCTGTAGGGACACCTTAGGCAGGAATAGGGACGGTAGCGCAGGGGGGGGATGTGGGGTATGCACGTCCCGCCCCCTACTACACCCGCGGGAGGAGGCAGCTGAGGGAGGTACTGCAAAGGAGAGAAAAAGGGAGACAGGTTTTACCACGGAGGCAAACACTCCAGGCGTGATGACAAGACCCACGGAAACAATGACTGCTTAAGGATATCTAGGTTTTTTTATTTTTTATTTCTTATTTCTGGTATTGCTATAAATGCAGTGAGCAATGGTCTTAATCTAAATCATTTGACTATGATTATGATACTTTATTCAACTATATAAAATAATTCTTTTAGAATGTTCTCTAATCACTGATACAGCATACAGCTTTTCCACAAACTATCACACATAGTTACACAGCACACAGCTTCAAGAAAGTAAAGATTATCAAACCCTTGCACACTTATTCTTACACTGTCTTATTCTTTGAATTGGTTTGCTTTCTATTTATTCCATTAGTGTAAAAGAGTGGAAAGGAATTTAAAAAAAAAATCTAGGAAGAGCTGTTTGTAGATAGCTAAAATAATATCATTGATTTCTTAGTGCAATATGCAATATAATCACTTATTATCTTTGCATTCCATCACACACTAACAACAGATATGGATGAGATCATTCACTAAATCTAAGATGCAACGCTGCCCCAAAACTATTCCTCTCTCTTAAACTTAACCTTTCATTCCTTCAAGTCCAGAATTGCAGGTCTCTAAACAAGACAGGTACCTCTTGAATCAATCTCCAAAAGTTATTAAGTCTTTGTACTATACATCGGTTGTCTTTTTAATGCTTCTAGTCAAAATCACAGACCTTCTTCACATGGATACATTCCATTTGCATTTCAAAATGCTTTTGTACTTCCTAATATTAATTGAGTATTTCTACATATTTGTAACTCGAAGTAATACTGTACATAAATACTTGAGATCTTAATGAGAATGGCTCTAAATTCTAAGAATACTGTTTTATATACCTAGATATATGTACATCTAGATATACGTGCACTTTTCTAAAAGTGTTTTGTACTATCTAATATTGGATGTCATCTAGCCAACTTAAGGGCTAAGTTGTTGAGCATAAACAGGTGCTCAGTCAGTGGTGATAATGGTAGAGTTGTCATTGATAATCTGCACATGGGGGAAGAGAGGACTGGGGATGTTGGGGATAGGTAGGTCCATGTCACTAGCGTCCCCATTTTGACTGTCGGGCTTGGCCTGGCGGGGGACCTTGCCACTGGCCGGACCTTGACCCAGTCCGTCCTTCTGGCCACCGGTGTCATTGCCTAGTATCATATGAGGGACAAGGTGGGCATTGGGCTCCACTTTGTGCACGGTTCTAATGTGCCGGTTAAGGTGGGACTTCTGGGCAAAAGCTACAGGACAGTGCGGGCAGGAGTATGGTCTCTCCCCAGTATGAGTCCGCACATGGAGCACCAATCCGTCCCTCCTCCGGAACCTCCTGTTGCAGAACGGGCACAGGTAAGGCATGGTGACCTCATCGTGCTGCTGATGTTGTTGCTGCTGCTGGTGATGTGCTGCCAGGGCCAGGTGATGTCCAGTGGTGCTGCATATTCCGGCCATCAGACGCTGCAACAGAGAACATCGGCTTCAGATGGAGGTGCAGTCAGGCAGGCAGGTTGACAGACAGGCAGGCAGGCAGGCAGGCAGGCAGGCAGGCAGCAGGCAGTCACTGCTTGAGGATCACTACCATGCTCTACCCATACTACTGATACGCCTGGAAAATGAGATGTGTGGACGATCTCCTAACCACCCACACCCATGTTTACTTCTACATACTACAGCAAAGGCATAGAGAGAAGCCTAAATTACACAGCAGGGGAACTTTAATCTCTACCTGACCTGCACAAGAGTAAGGCCAGGTACTCAAGTCATGCAACAGTAGCAATACAGAATACAGTACTGTGATAATAATACTATAGCCACAAGTCTCTCAGATTTTCTATTTAAAAATGTTAAGGTTTTGCTTTTCGTAACAGTAAAATAAAATGCAATTTTAAAATGTCATTTTTTATTTACAAATGTACACTTATGCATCTTTAAAGCAAATTTGTTCACTTTCTATAGCTTTAAATATAATTGACAAACATTCCTTAATAAAATAGTTTTCTTTGCACATAAAGAAGGCTGCCATCATGATCATCTTTCAGATGTCATATTATGAAATTCAAAGTATCCAAAATGGCACATTGTACACAGTAAACTCCCCAGTATAGTTATAGGGATTTGCTTTCTTATTATTATAATACAAAGATTTTTTTTTACTGTAGATTGTACTTAGAATACATCACAATAAAGCTAAAATTGTGTATTCAAGATAACTTTTGTGGTTGTTTGTAGATTGGTCAATAATAAGTAAGAGTAATAAAACTGCCACTCAACATATCTATCACAATACAATAAATCCTAGCCCCTACAACAGAGGGATGATAAAACTATCCACATTGCCTTTTGTGAGTGGTTACTGAATATTGACTATGAGAAAACAGATTGGTGGTAGGAACACAAATAATGAAACCAAATTCTTGAGAAAAAAAACAAAAAAAAAATGACAATAGCCTGATAAACAATTTCCATTTTTTCTCCCTCTCTCAGATTTTGTCCCGGTGTCTGTTCCTAGTGTGCCTGTCAAGATCAGACTTCTGCAGAGCAGCATATACGCAATAGCTACATTTGTACGGTCTCTCCCCAGTGTGACTCCTGATATGCCGTACCAAGCTACCCTTTGAAGTCATCTTCTGCTCACAATAGGGGCACTGAAATATCCTTTTCAACGGTTCAATAATGGCCAGATCCGGTCCTCTTGGAAAAGCAGCAAGTCTAGTTGCCTCGGCCAGCCTCGAGTATGACGAGGCAAGGGTCTGTGAGTGAGGGAGAGGGTATGGTTGCTGGTTGTGGCGTGAGCTTAGGGAGGGCTCAGCCGTGTGCAACCCGTGCCACGCCGGCCCCAGGTCACCCAGCTGCAAGGGAGAAAGTAAGAGAGCGGTCATATCTTGGTCTCTCTACTGGCCCCACTGCAACTATCACTGTTTTTAATGCTCTCACTAAGTCACCACTTAATGCCTCCTTATTTTTACTTTAGTTTTCAGATTCAGATGTCAATCTCAAAACAAATTACAATAACTCAGCATTGCTTCCTATTTGAAAATAAATATAGTACTGAATATTATATATATACAGTATATATATATATATAATTATATATATATATATATATATATATATATATATATATATACACAGTGTATATATATAATGTTATTTGAAAATGCTAAAAACACGTCTTTTATAAATACTCTACAATAATTTCATATTTTACAGGTCAGTTTCTATCCATTTTCACATTTTCCTTTCCTTTCATATAAACGGCACTACAGTATATTTGTTCATACACAAACCCCAAAACCAATTTTTTGTGTTAGTTAGTGTGCTTGTGCATGTAAGTAGAGTACTAGCGTGGTGGTGCGTGTGGGAGTGTAGGGGAGTGGGCAGGAAGGTATGGCTGAGGAGGGAACCCTAGGGAAGGAACCAAGAGGCCAGGGGGTGCGTGGCGTGCCCTTAGGTGGCGATCTAGGTCAGATTTCTGTATGGCCGCGTAAGAGCACACATGGCACTGGTACGGTCGCTCCCCCGTGTGCATCCTCAGGTGGCGCAGGAGGCTGTCTTTGCGGCGTGCACGGTGAGGGCACAGGGGGCAGCTAAATGGTCTCTCTCTGGGGTCCCCTTGCCCGCCCCATATCCGGCCCCCGACACACCTGAGCTCCCCTCTTCCCAGCGACCCTCCACTTCCACTTCCACCTCCACCTCCACCTCCTCCACCTCCACCTCCTCCTCCTCCTCCTCCTCCTCCTCCTCCACCACCACCACTCTGCCGGACAAGAGAACACACATCAGACCCTCTCCACACATCCTTCTACACCACTTGATCTCCACCACCAATCTGCACATCAGATCCTCTCCTTCACACAACCACTACCATTCCACACTCTCTGACCCACCACTATATACAACAGATTACTACACTACCAGAACAAACATCACATCGTGGATAAAATAAGTACAATATATCACACTTTGTATATAATAAATCTTCTACTATTTCTAGACAAATACTTTAATTTACCATTAATAAATAGCAAACTAACTTGTAAACTTTGTATAAATGTAGAACTGGTGTTCTGGTAACTTATGAAATCAATTGCTATTAGTGTTGCTAAACAATATTACGGAACAGACTGCATAATAACTAAAACTTTGATATTATCAAAAGTGAACAGGGATAGATAATATATAATTAAATGGTAAATAATATGCATTTACAGTTTATTATCTGTGTGACCAATAATTATTTTTGTTCTTGTATTATTGTTAATAATTACACAAATACTAAAAAGAACTGACCATAAGTAAAGGAAAATCCATATACTCTATACTTAGCACCAATAAAAAAGAAAGGCCTTAAAAGGTAATGAAATTCTAGATCCAGTAAAAATAAAATGAATGAATTATATAAGGAATTGTATTAAAAACTCACTATTTAAAGCAGCTATATGAATGTCTTTTTAACACATTATTTCATATAATAATGTAGGAGCAATAAAACTAGCCTCTCTCCATATATGAAGCTCCTTATAGCTTTGGAAGGCTGTAATATCTTACTGTAATAATACAAAATTGCATTTAATCAAATACTCAGATAACCAAGATAGTTACTGGCAATGAAAATTATGATCCTAATCTACTGTTTATTTGTAAAATAAAAACCAAGCTGCAGCAAATTTTTATGTATGTTTTTCAAGCTATTATTCACCGTATAGATAATATATCAATATTATTATAGTGTATCAAATTCTGAATCCAAATATTTCACTAATTCAGGACAACCATTTCAAAACTAAAAAAACTCTTCCATGCCCATATTCCTAAATAATACCACATCTTCACCCTCATACATACAGTACAGTACATCCTATAAAAGACAGAGATCCATAAGAGGTACGGTTTCAGTCTCACGTCCTAATGGCGGCATTCCAGGCTACCTCACTTTCAAGTTTAAACATTCAAAAACTGATTGATGATGATGATGCAGTTTTTACCACCAAACACTCCCTGCTGAATAGCAAGGCTAGGGTGGGTGCCCTGATGAATCAGGGACTTAGTGAATAGTTGCCACAGATTGCTAGACCGCACTGTTCACCAACAGCACTGACGTCTGCCAATAACTTACTGGCTGGCCCGAGGCTCGAACCGTCAACCTCACGGTTAGCAGGCGAACGCTCTACCAATCGAGCTACGGCCTGTGGCCTGATTGTAGAACCTGATCCCACAACTTTCTAGGTCTACACTCCACACAGCTCTCTCCACGTTCGTAGACTTGCATCTCTTCATCCTATTTTGGTCGTCTATTTTCTCCATAGGTCTAAACCTACTAAGCCTGCTTATGCACATCTCTTTGCTGATATTCTTAACACCTAACTGCCTCCTCAGCTCCTCTTAGTTACCCTACCTTTCAGTATAATCCCACATATCCATCTGACCATTCTCATTTAATTCCATTCTATTCTCTTAGTATCATCCACTGCCATGTTTCTGAAGCAGTCATTCCATTTATTATATATAGCCTATTATATATTCCCTTCAAGCAAGATGAAAATCCTCTTATGGTTATCCGCTTTAACAGTTCTCTTACATTCACCAGCAGCATACATACCGGTACATACAAGTTTAAAGACCGTTTTGTCCACAGAGAATGTGGTTACAGTCTCACGTCCTAAAACATACCGGTACATACAAGTTTAAAGACCGTTTTGTCCACAGAGAATGTGGTTACAGTCTCACGTCCTAAATGGCGGCTTTCCAGGCGTCCCTGTCAAGGGCTGCCTCTGTTGTCAAGTTCTTTATTTTGAGATCGGACCGGAGTACCTGATCCCACGTCATTCTAGGTCTACTCCTACTCGCAGTTCCCCCCACGTTCACAGTCTGGCATTTCTTCACCCAGTTCTGATCATCCATTCTCTCCACATGTTCAAACCAACCAAGTCGGCTTGTGCGCATCACTTCACTAACACTCCTAATGCCCAGACGCCTTCTTAATTCCTCGCTCGATACCCCGTCCCTAAGGTTAACCTCACATATCCATCTCACCATTCTCTTCTCATTCCGCATCTAACTATAAATTAGTAGAAATAACTGATATTTTCAAGAAACTGTAGGATATCTAGTTCTCCTTCATAAACTAACACTCAGTTTCTTAGTGTTTGTTCAACTTGGGAGAGGCACAATTGTCACATACCCTTCCTACCCGGTCTGCCTTAGGTAAGGACAGCACGAAAGAAGGGCCGCTACCCGGTATGCCTTATCTAAGGCATGAGCTTAATAGCCTAATTAAGCTTGGTCTGAACGCCGTGCGTACGACGTATGTCAACAAACCCAAGCGTTCGTCACCGCACCTCCGAAAACAAGGAGAAGACTCCTCAATGTTATTGTTCTGACGTCATGACGAAATTAGTGTCTAAAAAGCCCCCATATTGGCAACATCTCTGCAATATTGGCTCCACTGAAATCGTCATCACAACTGAACCAGTTGACTTACAGAGCTCTACTCAATGCCAAAATACAGATTGAAAACCGCACTACGATTATAGATGAGTGGGAAAGTTCTAGCAGTGAAAATAAACATAAATACAGTAGCCTAGGCCTAGACGTTTTTCAGCCATTTCGCCCGGGTAGGGGCGACCGTCATTGAGTAAGACAGCCCGGGGAGGAAGGGTTAAAGAATACGACTGTCAGTCCTAAAATATGAATCATCCCCATGCGCATTACTATTATCTTTCATAAATATTGAATAAAGCTCCATCCCTTAACATTATTGATTTTATTTTTTACCGCACTACTTTCCCATTACCGAAGCATGAATCCCATTTTCTCACTTTTATTATGTACACTTTCTTTACAGAAATATTCTAGCGAGCCTATAGCGAAGGGTTAATTCTGGAAGAATTAGAACTATTACAAGTGATCTAACTACAATGAACTCAATAGAGGTATAGAAGTATGCAATGAAAATACAAGTTACTAAATACAAAGATCCATGGTCACTTCAGTTTCAGTAAGAAAGTAATGCATAAAGTAGGTACCGTATATAAACATTCGTTTCATACACTACATAACATTTCAAAATTGTAATTTGGTAAGATACAAAATTTCTCTGAAGTCTCATGAGGTGAATGACTTTGATGATCAACACTTGACTTCACTAATGTAAACTTGAGTCCTGAAATGTGATTCAGTTTTCAAAAATCTTTGACAGCATTATTACAATACTTAAACATGATCATTTAAAAATGTTACAATTTCTGTGATTCTTTATTTGACCATCTTGCATCAGTGTTTACATGTCACTCTTGGCAGTGGAGGCATAAGGCTGTGTGGTGGAGCCGGCAGTGTGAATAACATGAGGCCAGGCGCTTGTGGTAGCTGTGGTAGTTGTGGCAGGAGGAGGGAAAGTAATACTAGACATGTTGCCAGTTTCCACAAACGTGGCAATGGCATCCTTATGTCTCCGGCGGATGTGCTTATCTACATCAGACTTCTGAATGGCTCTGTAGGGGCAGTATGAACACTTGAATGGTCTCTCCCCAGTGTGAGTCCTGATGTGTCTGGCCAAGCTGTCTCGAGTTGTGGCACGATAGGGACAGAGAGGGCACATGTGTGGGCGTTCTGAGGGATGGTGCTGTGAGCCCCCATGCCTGTGGGAGGCTCGCAATGGAGGGACAGGCTTGCCCAGGTGTGCGGTTAGACTTTCCGAGAGGCTTTCCCATGCACGACGCGCCAGGTCCGGCCCTTGCAACTGCAAAGGAAACAAAAAAATGCCTCATGAGTTGCAGAGCTCTTGGACCTGGCTGGCCGGCTGGCATAGGGAATATAGGGCAGGGAGAAAGGAAAAGGCAGTACAGGTACACTTAAACAGGAAAAAATAAGAATGCTGTAAATTGAAAGATGAAAAGAAGGAAAATAACAAAATGGTGGCATTAGTGTTAAGATGCTTCAGTAATCATGTAACCTATAGAGGATAGAAATGGTATGGTCTGACTGATGAATTTCTATAATAATAATAAAAAAAAAAAAAAAAAATCCATACACCATAGCTAAGTACTGTAAAATTTATATTGAAATTAATACCCTAACATACTATATAAATAGTTTTACCATATATATTTACTAATGATAATTTCAAATTTGTAAGTTACAGGACTGTAATAAAAATAAATAATAAAATTATAATACTTTATGTTTAAACTTCGTACACCGCCTGTTGGGTAATATTTGTAGTTTTTAATTATAGATAAGTAACTATAGGCTTTCACAGTTAAACAAGGCCATTGTGAATGAGTTCGCAAAGCATAATTTTAAATCCCCACACTTTAGTATCAGAGAAACACTTAACTTAGTGTGTACCCCCTAAAGAACACCCAAAATTAAATGTTGTCATGATAATCTTTGGAAAAGTTACAGAAATCTAATATACTAATGCCACTTATTTGTTTTTTCATTCTTGGTCACACTGTATGGGAATGTGATCAGAGGATGGATGTCACTTTCAACAAAGAACACACCAAACCATTGATATTTTCCAAATAATAATGATCCCAGTCCCGACTCACTCAGCACTGTTTCAGTAGTATCAAGGAGGTGGTATAGAGCTGGCTGTATGTTTGCTAAGGATATGCTTGCGTAAATCGGTGGCCTGGATGGCAGCAAAGGGGCAAAGTGGACATCGGTGTGGGCGATAGCCAGTGTGAGTGTGGAGGTGGCGCACTAGTTTGTCTCTGGCTACGGCACGGTAAGGACAGTGGGGGCAGGCATAGTTGCGCTCCCCGCGGTGGTAGCGAAGATGGCGCTCCAGGCTGGATGCGGAGCTCAGCGACCGCCCGCACAGACCACAAACATTGCCCAGTACAGACGTCGCGCCCCGCTGCAATGGAGAAACAGCTGCGTCAGGGTACCTCCCCTTTCATCTTTCTTCGTCTCTTTCATCCAGTTTTTCTAATGATTATCCTCTGTCCAAGCCTCTATGAAGCCGCTTTTCTTCCCTTTAAAATGCTTTCTTTCTACTCTGGGCACTGTATCATGTTTTCCCTGACTATTGCCTGGATAATCTTAATGAAATTTCTTTTATAGATGTTACATCCCAAACAGTTGAATTTCAATAGAGGTTAAATCTTAAAAGCTGCATTGTTAGATATTTGAATGCTGGCAGTTTGAACACCAAATTTCTTAATATATACTGAATTCATTTGATAGCATAAATCAGAAGAAAAAAATCATGTGAATACTGCACTTCACAGTATTAGTGCATTACCAATAAAACATTTAGCAAAAGACACTGAATTTTATAAGTTAAATATCTTTCAAGTTTGTGTATTTATCGTGAATGGATTACAGCAAACAGTAGAAGGTGCATTATACAATACAGTATTGTAATAATGATTTAAAATGCAGTGCATATTATTAAATGATAACAAGGCATCTATCAAAAGACAGTAAACACTGAACACATATCAGTAATACTTTACATGCACAAATAGTTTATTATATTCCCTTTTGTTATAAGTCTGAAACTGAAACCATTTTGTAATTTTGGCCTTAACTGGCCACTTATATTGTACAAAAAATAAATAAAAAGTTTGACACTTGGATTCCTTTGGGGATATCCAAGATAAACAATGTATATGGCTTCCTATTATTACAGATAATTTATTAGTTAAGATTCTTAAACCTTTCACTGAAAAAGATTAATCTTTAAACTGTGTAATATCCATAAAAATTCAATAAATAAATAAACATACTCTCAGTAATCTTCTGTAAAGTATCTGACAAGCCATACAAATATCTTTGCTGTACAGTAAAACCTCGCCCATCCAGACTAATTGGGGGAGAACCCTGTCTGGATCTGCCAAAAGTCCAGATCTGCCGAAAGTCTGTATATGTATATATATATATATATATATATATATATATATTCAGCCATCCAGACAAATCCGGATGGCTTAAACATGAGTCCGGATATCTAATTTAAACAACCAGACTTAGGTTTCAGCCATCCAGACGAATCCGGATATCTAACGCTGGATGTAAACAATATGTGCGGTAACTTGCCACATAGTTTATTACATTCTCTGCATATACGTTTGTCACTAAATTATAATATAACCCTCGAATAAATATGCTACCAAACTCCAATATTAATTTATATATACTGTATATATAAATATAATAATAATTATATCATGCCTCAGTAATGTACTGTTCTGTATATATTTCAATAGTGATGTGTTATTATACTGTATCTCCATAAATCATAAAAGAGTAGGAAAGACACTTGATAATAATTGCAGTTATACAATACTGTATAGACTTTTTCTATTGCACTAGACATATCGAAAGCTTTCGATAGAGTCTGGCATAAATCTTTAATTTCTAAACTACCCTCCTTCGGTTTCTATCCCTCCATCGGTGCCTTTGTCTCTAATTTCCTTTCCGGCCGTTCCATAGCCGCGGTTGTGGACGGCCATTGTTCACTTCCTCTTTCTAATTTTTATAAATGATCTCCTTAACTGTACCTTAATTCCCATCCATTCATACGCAGACGACTCAACCTTACACTACTCCATTAGTTTTTCAGAACGCCCCAGCCAGCAATCCCTTAACGACAAACGTAATGAAGCCATAGAACTCTTAAATTCTGATCTAAATACTATCTCCAATTGGGGCAAAGAAAACCTTGTTACCTTTAATGCTTCCAAAACCCAATTTCTCCATCTATCTACCCGTCAGGATCTCCCAGCGGACTATCCCTTATTCTTCTACAATACAAAAATCAACCCTTCATCCTCTCTCAATATTCTTGGTGTCTCTTTTTCTTCTGCTCTCATTTGGAAGGACCATATTACCAGTCTTGCTAAGGCAGCCACCCAGAAGCTGGGTGTGCTCAACCGCCTTAGGGGGTTCTTTTCCCCAGCACAGCTTCTTGCTTTGTACAGGGGCATAGTGCGTCCTTGTATTGAGTATTGTTCACATGGGTGGGGAGGTTCCTCTCACACCGCTCTCCTAGACAAAGTTGAAAGGAAGGCCTTTCGTATCATTAACTCCCGTCCACTTACCAACTCTCTGCAATCTCTCTCTCTCCGCCGCAATGTTGCATCTCTCTCGCTATTCTATCGCTACTATAATAATCAGTGTTCCTCAGAGCTTTCCCAGTGCATACCACCTCCTTTACGTAGGGCACGTGGTACCCGTCTTGCAACTCAATCCCACCCCTACTCTGTGCAACTCTAACCCAAGAGTGAAATGTTACTCTCAAACTTTCTTCTACTCAACAGCTGAGCTCTGGAACTCTTTCCTAGAATCAGTCTTTCCCTCTTCCTATGACTTAACCCTTGTCTAGCGGGGTGTTTTGGGCTCATTTGGGCATATTCAGGCCCTCCTGCATGATAAATCAAGCATCTGCATGAAAAAAAAATATTTAGCAAAAAACTAGGCACTAAAAGCTTCAAAATGAGACCAGAACGAGCTACGTGGCACTCGTGGTTCTCTTGCAGTGATGCCACGAACATGGGAGTTTAGCATATATCGGTATATTTTTCCCAGCTATGCTCACTACTGGCTACACTGCCGGCCTCTCGAGAACACAGGGAACATGAGTTAATGGGCGGCGGTAAGCCCTGGAAGTCGGCTGTCTGGCCCGCTGCGCTCCCGGCCATTTGCACTCAATTTTAACCCTTTAAAAGCCTTAATAATGCTCCTAACTTGCTGCAAATTGGTGCACGACTTAAGTCGAGCACCGCCAATAAGGGGTTAAATTGCTTCAAACTCTGTGTGTCCAGGCATTTTGGCTCGATCGTCCCTTGATTTTGGCCCTGTCACTCTTTCAACTATGGGGGAGGCACTCGCTATAGGCAATTCTGCCTTTTGCCTCCCTCAATCACATAGAAAAAGAAAAAAAAACAGTAGTACAGTATTTTTATCCCATCAATCTTGCAGCTCAATTAGCTTTTGTAAATAATTTATCTTTTTCTTCTTCACCTACAATTGTTTAGGCAGTTTAACACTGTGGTGCCACAGCTCATCTAATACACCAAAACACAAAAACTTCTACTTAGTGTCATTGACAGTAATTATACACAGTCTTAGGGCCACAATCTAGTTACTCTGATTGTGCTATGGCCACAATCAAGTTACTTAGACAGTGTTTTGGTAAGTCTTCTTACTAAGATAGTGTAATTGGCAAGCCTTAAGAGGGAAAACCAATTCAGCATCAACTTGCAATTATGTCAAGTACTTCATCAGGATCATGGCGGGGAAACGATGCTAGTTGGATGTTTGGCGCGAATGTGTCGGCGCAGATGTGTGGCCTGAATGGTGGCAAAGGGACAGAACTGACAGCGGTGTGGGCGATGGCCAGTGTGGGTGTGCATGTGGTTGACCAGCTTATCACGGGCCACAGCGCGGTAAGGACAGTAGGTGCAGGCGTACCGGCGCTCCCCTCGGTGGTAGCGGAGGTGGCGCTCGAGGCTGGAGGTGGAGCTTAGCGTCTTGCCACACAGACCACAAACATTGCCCAGCATGGTTGCCACACCTCGCTGCAATGGAGGAAACAGGTGCATCAGGGGCCAGCCTCCTTTTTGTCTCGGAAGGTTTCCTCCTTTTTGTCTTTCTTCCTCGATGCTTTTGTTCTTCTTCATAATTTATTGCCGTCCAGTTTTCTATACATTTTTGTTTTTATTCTGGCATAATATTTTACATTTTGCTATAATTTTGTCATATCATACTTTGTAGTCTTCAACAATTTTCCTAGCATTGCTTTCCTTCTTCTTAGATCTTTATTGTCAATCACAAAATATAATTGCTTTGGTCCCTCTGACATAAGTACGGGTATAACAGTATATTATTACAGCTGTATTACTGTAATATACTCTGAAATCTTAATACCCTCTGACATGAGTACTGGTATACAGTATATTACTACAGCTGTAATACTGTAATATACTCTGAAATCTTAATACACCATAAGTTTAAAATGGGTTAAAGTTGTTGCATTGTAATTTTTGATGTTGCCTACATAGTACACAGTTGTGAACACTAATACCTATGTACAGTACTCATTTGAATCTACAGTATATTGAAGTCAAATACATTACCTGTACAATGCTTTACTATATTGAATATGCTTTAGAAATCTGCTTTAAACATTTAAACATTCACACAAGTTAATACTTAGTGCTCACAACTGTACATTATCCAATAAAGTATCCCAAGCTCAGCTGACCTCTACTTTATAAATGTATTCCTTTCTCCCCCTCGTAGTATTATTACCTTCATTCCTATTTCTACGCCTAGATTATCCCTATACAACAATGTATCTGATAGCTTAGTATTGTATACTTGCCATTTCTCATATGAATTTCCAGGTTTTCGATACTGTATTCCATATTTTATTAATTAGCATTTCTTTTTTTACCACAAACCAATACATGGCCATTCTTCGTGGAATTAATGATCTATCTAAAAAGTTTCCTTGTATGTCTGTATGTACTGTATATACTCAGGCATATACCCCATAGTTGGGGGTGGCTGACTCGAGACAGAGCTCAAACTGAAACAACATTTGAAATTCCAATTCATAGGATCCTAGACCACTTTCGTGTTCCCTCACCCCTTTCTGTCTCGTGTAGTAGGTGAATTATACAAGGGGAGGAAGATTCCTAGCCCCTATATATTCTAATGTACAGCTTAGTACTAATCATAGTATAAATGCAAATAAATTAGACTTTAAAAATCTAGGTTATGTACACAACTAATTTCTTTAAATGATACTTTATTTAATACTTTTCTTATAAATAACTAAGTGGCATCAAAATATCACTTGCACACAACAATATTGATCACGGTCACCGGGGTAGCCTGAGGAATCCAATAAACATTTCACAATAAACTAGGTTGGCCTCTGACCACTGGTTCACATAAAGTTTCTGTACAATCAGGCTTCCACACATTACAAAAGTTACAATACAATTTCCTCAGTTAAGTTTTTTGTATGCCTTACAAGAGCTTCCTTAAAATAATTTAAAAACTGATCTGGATTCGATCCCTCCAAGTAAGCTTAACTTACATAACATAAAAAAAACTAAAAAATATTATAAACATCTAACAATGCTTTTTCTTTTAGCATCATACCTTTAAAGCATTTAACCCCTTAAGCACCATGATGCCTTTTTGCCTTTGATTCTGGCTAAAATTATACTATTTTATGCAGTTTAACACCTTAAGAGCGGCCTAGGCGGTATATAATATGTAGCCACCAGCGGGGTGTTTTTACCCAAAATAGGGCTGTTTACGTGATCATTTTCATGCCTAAATAAGACCCAGAGCGTAAAACAAGTATCTATCCCTGAAAGGGCATAAACAGAGCTTTCCAATGACACCACAACGATCCTTTTATGACCGCTAGTTTTCTTGCAACAACCGCGCAACATGAGTGCAAAAAGCATGTAATTCGGTACTTTCCCCATACAATTCAGTATGTAGCGAGTGAGAGAGGGAGGGAGGAGGTGGGATTCGTGTCAGTAGGTTCGCCGCGGTGGTCTGGAGCAGTCATACGCTCGCTACTCTCCTGCCACCACTTGTCTCTCTCTCTCAGCAACATTACGTGCTGAAATTGCCACACGACCTATGTCGCGCGCCGCCAGATAGTCCAGATTTATTATACTCGACTTATGTTGCGTGCCGCTAGTTATGGGTTAAGAAGGACCTAATGTTATTCAGAGGCTTTATTGGGATAGTTTTTACCCCTTTGAGTCCTAGAGGTTGATTATAAGGTAAGGAAAATCATCTAATGGTAACCAGGATATGAGGAAAATCACGCCACGGTGCTGCAGGGGTTAAGGAGAGAATTAATGTAAGACTAACTGCCTCAATAAAGTTAATAAACCAGTGGGCCAACAGTAGCTTATTGTGAACTTTCCTGTAACCCTAGGTAAGGCGATTCCGGTACTCCAGTTATTTATACTCGGGTACGTTATCAATGGATTTAAAAGTTTATTACACTACAGTATTTACAAACAGGCCTTATATCAACGCCTAACTCATGGCCATAGTGAGAAAAATAGAAAAGTTATTTATATATATAATTATATATACTGTATACATATATCCTATCTTTGGTCCTATAGGGAATAAAAGATAAAAGTAGCTGTTGTGTTCACATGACACAACACGGAAAATGCCAATAATGCAAGAACTGTACAAACTAATTCAATAGTATGCCAAAATCATTTATGAGAAATTGTGGATAATCAAGAGAGAAGGGTAGCAACTTGGTACTCCTGCAATGTTAAAAACAAAAAAATATCTCCCTTGAATCCCCTCATGTACTATAAAAAACAAATGAGAACTGTCAAGATAACGTGCTATACAATGATAGGACAGTTTTTTGTTAGTATTGTTCACAAACTATTGAATCCGGCTGTACATATGATAGGACTTCACCACAAATAATGCAATTATGTTGGCATGCGCATTACATTCTATCTCTCTTGTCTCTAACTTTCCAATCTCAACAACTAACCGAAATACTAGGGTTTTAACTTTTTACACAGCCTCTGATTTCCTTGTTAATCCTTTCTATGCATCATGCCATATTTTGTTTTAATCTAGCAACCTCTATACGATCTAGTTCAATTTAATTAAGACGCCTCAAACTTTAAGCGATACTGTTAATCCCTTTAATTCCTAAGTCTTTCCCAAATTAAAAAAGATTGAGTGGGCGTAGCTAAAGTATATCGAATTGAAAGTGAGTACAGGGTATGGCTGTATTATGATAATTTGGTGATCATCTTTACATAGAAGGTACCCAGCCGGACTCCCTTCACCAACTGTGCTTCTAGAAGGTACCCAGCCGGACTCCCTTCACCAACTGTGCTTCCTTAGACAGAAGGCTCAAGTACAGTACTATCAACTTCCAATTGCTCAGTATGCATGGTTGTAGTTAAATGTCTCCTAGCAATAACATCAACATAGTAATTATAATGTGATGTAGATTGTAGCTACTTAAATATCAAAACCAAACTAGCACATTTCTCACTGTAAAATCAATACAGAATAACACAGACATCTAACAATTTAATCATTGCAGAATTATTGTCTTTGCTTTTTAGCTGAATAACTCCACTGACAATATATCTGAAATTAAAATAATATGAACATTACAAAGCTGGTTCAAAAGCCGCTGAATACCTAAAGAAGCTGTACACCAAAGAAAATAAAGCCTCCCATATTAAGAATGGATAAAAATACTGATGGCAATGTGGTGAGTGTTCTACTGTATAACTGTATGTCTTCTGATGTGGGTGTTGGAGGTAGGAGTAGAGGCACAAAGGGGTTATAGAATTAAACTGAACTAGCCCCAATACAAAACTACTGTACTGTAGATTGTTCATAGAATGTAAAAGGGGAGTCTATAAGAGTGGCGCAGGGCCTTCGAACTGCTGTAAAGGCTGTTGGAGTGGCTGATGGTGGGGGTGCCTGGCTCGTACATGCCGGTGTAGGGCACTAGAGTCAGCTGAACGAAACTCACAAGCGGGACAACCATAAGGTTTCTCCCCAGTGTGAGTCCGGAGGTGCTTTTTCATGTCCCCACGGCGGAGGGCCCGATAAGGACACCAACCACAAACAAACGGCTTGACCCCTCCCTCTGGCTGCCTGTTGCCCTCTGCAGCCAGCTCTACCTCGCCTAACTGGCCAAGACAGGAAGCTTGGCGGTTGGACAGCCCCATCGACCCGGTCTGGTGTGAGCCGCCGCGCCTCCGCACAGCTGCCATCACTGCCGCCAGCCCACCACGCGGCTGCAAGGAAACCACCACATCAGCACCTTCTACACTCCCTCAGCCGCCACCACTCACCCAGCCACACCACAACCCTTATCAAAATGTTTCCAATATCTCCTCAATTTCTGTTGCTACTGATATAAAACATATCTATGGTCATCATTCCATTTCCAGCCTAGTGTGTCTCCAATACCGTCTCAATTTATGTTAGTGCTACAAAATAAGTCTACAGTCATCACTCCTTCAACAGCCTACAGAGTCAGGGTCACTGCGGGGGAGGAGGGTTGGTACTGGGAGGGAGGGATCGAGTAGTGGACAGGTCGCAGGGAAAGGAGAGTGTGGGAGGTGGCTCAGGAGAAGGCGGGGAAAGTTGGGAGAATGGAGGAAGGGTGTGAGTCAAGGGTTTGGTGGATTGAGTTGTAGAAGGGACAGTAGAAGGCTTGGGTATTTGTGGTGAGAGTTCAGATGGCTGTGCTTGAGAAGGTTGGGATGATTGTGATGGCTGTGATTGAGAAGGTTGTGAAGGTTGCGACTGGGATGAATGGGACTGTGGGGATTGGAGGGGCTGTATCTGGGAAGGCATAGAAGGAAAGTGCTGGAGATCAGAGTACTTAATCTTGTGGACCCCCTGAATGTGCCTACGAAAGTTGCTCTTGTCGCCCGACATGTAAACGCAGAAAGGACACTTGAAAGGCTTCTCCCCAGTGTGAATCCTGATGTGTTTGTCGAGATCAACCCTGGACCGAGAGCTGTAGTGGCAGTAGAGGCAGGGGTAGTGCCTATCTGCCACCATACTCCCCGTGCCGGCCCCTCGGACACCCTGGCCACCACCGCTCCACCCCATGGCGGCCCCGTCCACCACTTCCCTAGCCGGCCATAATGCGGAGGATGCGACACAGCTCACCAGGCGGGTCGTCTCCATGGCCGCGATGGTCCCTGGCCCCGGCCCGCACTGCAACAGACAACCCGCCCATCAGCCTCTGCCTTACACCAGAAACCACCACAACTTTCATCTTTACAAATTTTTCCTCATCACAATTTCTTCACCAGTCATAAGTTTCAATAACAGTTTCAAAATGGCACCCAATAAACTTTTTTCAAACATATTTTTGTTTGTTTTAGTAATTACGAAAGCATACTTCTAACCAGATTTTGATCTTGTTTTAGATAGTTTATGGTCAGTAGGAATTATGTAGACGAATCCCAAGTCATTTTAAAATAAATAAATATTAAATAAAGTTTTATATACTGTATACTGTAATGGCAAAATTTACTTTGTAAAAACTCACTTGACACAGTATTTACAGACTGAAAAAATGGCTGTCTCACTCTTAAATTCTCTTGCACACTTTATTACAATTTACTAATCAAAAGTGAATATTTTAAGGCTTGTGAGCTACTTGCAGGTCTTAGTATCTCATAAAATTAGTCCCTGGCTTTTATATATTGGCTGTCATTTAGGCTATATTAATTTTAGCCAAGTGCATGATGCAGAGTTTCTTATTAATAGACTGCTACATTGCATTATATACATACATTCCACTCTGTATTTATTGAAATTGAAATAATTATTTAATTACAGTACATATTCGTACGGTAGTATTTTATTAAGACCAGTGTGATAAACGTCTTTAAGCAAACTCACAACCAGATTGTGTTAAATGTGCCTGAAGCAATTTAGAAAAACATGAAAACTTTGAACATACCATAAACTATTGAAAAATGGTTGTTATTGGCTAAACTACTTCACTAAACTCACTCCATTCAAATTTTCACTTCACTTCTATAAGAAGATAGGCCACAAAAAAACAAAAAACATACTTCTCACTTCACTTCTCTAAGAAGATGGGCCATAATAAAAAAAGTACTTCAGTTTTTAAAGAGCTGGTATTGATTGTAAGTCTCACACAATACTGGTCCACATACTGTATTATATTGTAATTTCCCATTCTTAATAGTGTATACCTCAAGAAATTAGGCTAGGTATTCTGCATAGTATCAAATATTCAAGACATTATTTATAACACATTGTATATACAGTATATTTAGCAAGGTGTAGAGTTTAAGCACAAACAGGAAAGAACATCCATGGGGGGCTTTAGGCATGTGATAGAGAGTTGTTGGAACTTATATTTCATAAGCTGGCCTTTCTTGTTATTCTTAATGTGCCTCACAAACAGAGAGAGCAACTCGATTAGTTTTCATGAAACAATTCCTCGTCTCAAAACTACCGTACACCACAAGCACATTACACTTTATGTACGGGGGCCGCACCATAAAGACTATACGGCCGTGTATTTCGGACCAGTTGCTGCTCCCAAGTTCCTAACACAGCCACATGGATCCTAGTGGTGGGAAGGTGGTGCTGGAGTCTTAGGCTCCAACATGACTGATGTATTACAGTTGGGAATTCCCCTTGTTTCCACCAACCAAGAGTGGAAGGCTCACAAAGACAAAAAGACACAAAGACAAAGGGCTCACATTTGCATGCATGCATGCACAGTACTGCATCTAAATCATTTAAGATAAATTATTAGTTAATAAGATGATCCTCTGCTAACATGTGTTCCTCGTCAGGTTAACTTTGGTGTCTCTTGTCTTGGAAATGAACCACGTGAGGATTACATTTATGTTTAGGATTCTGTTAAAATTGACAAAGAGCTAATAATTTGTTCATATAAACCAAATGCATGTACCCTATCTACAGTATATATCTAGATAATTACCAAAGTATACTGATCCAGTAAATTTCCTGTAACAAGGGCACGCCCTAGCCCTGTCAATCAAGGGAGTGCACGGCATAAAAAACTATATCAAGTGCATCATCTACTGCTACACTGTCTCATTCCAACAAATCTTATCTAGTACAGTATATCCCACCTTCCCCATTGAATAGGTTTAGGCTTACAATAATATATTTCTTCATTGGGATATATTTATTCTCCAAAACTTTCTTCCTATTGTACAGTCAAGGTTTAAAGTCACCCATCCACAACACCGTTAATTTCCACCTAAGATAAATTAAGCCTAGGGGGCAAACTATCAATACATTGCTCAAAAAATTGTACAAATAAAAAATAAATATATAAATCAAAATTAAACCAATGAGAACTAATAATAATAATAATAAAAAAACAAATAAAGCAAATAAAAAATAAATCCACACACACCACAATAATCCGCCCAAAGACGTCAGATGAGCTAGTGTAAAGACAAATTCCCTTTGCAAGATATCTGAACCAATATACAATAGAATATTTATTAAGGTTATATTTAGATGTGTTAACAGAGTAATTTAATCTGACCACTAGGAAGAGAAAATAAGTGTAAGTTACCGAGGTGACTCAGTTTTGACTTTCTATACTGTACGGTCGCGCTAATAAGTCATGTCCCAGCTGTCATTACGTTTGGCTTGCTCTGTGCTGAATTAATGTCTGTCAGATGTTGAACAGGGTTGGTTAAGTGTAGGAACATGTTTGTATATTTCACTCGATATGAAACAATGAAGCTTAGATATTGCTTATACCAATTATTGATCAAAACATACTTGGTGCCGAGACATCACTTATTAGCGCGACTGTACATTTCTTTCAGTGCATAAGAATCAACTCTCAGTATGATCACAATATATTTTGCTCTATTATGGCTACAGCCTTGACAACAAAAATGGGGTATGCACCTGAGTAGGTAGATAGATGGCTACCACCTTTAGAAAATGTAATCATCATTTTTGGAGGAATGATTTTTCTTTAAAAAACTTCCTGGTAAAAAAAAAAAAAAAAAAAACTACTGTATAACATACAAAATCCTATTTTCAGTCTTTGAATGAACTTGTGTAGTTAACTGAATAAAATATCATTGGTAACAAATGACTATCATAAAGTACCTAGTTAACTGAACTTAACATTTCTAATAAAGTAAAGAAATATACTTGCCATTCACACAATATAATTACTTTCTATAAATCCAAATAAATAATGGGAATGCGATATTGACTGCATCAGTTGGAAAATAAATTCTGTATTTTCTATATCGTATACCGGCATTCTACTGTAGACTGAAATATTTAATTTATTCTAACTGGCCAACTGATTTACTGTAGCCTACTGAACTTACAGTACAGTACATAAAACTTCTCTAACGTAAGTCATTACCTTTGATAAATTCAACATAACGATACTTATTTCTTAAAAAATATTAATTTAAAAACAAACTTTTACAATTTCTTTCCTCTAATGAATAAGCTAATACTGTATTTGCTTAATTTGAAAATAAGCTTTTACCATTCCTTTCCTCTACTGAATAAGCTATCTGTGTGAACATTAAGACGGCTCTGGAGGCTGGACGAAAGGCATGAGTGTGTGCATGTGTCTGGTTCGTATGTGTCTGTGCACGTTGCTTTTGTGTGCGGCGCGGTATGGGCAATGCGGGCATTGGAAGGGCCGCTCCCCCGTGTGCGTGCGGATGTGGCGGGTCAGGTCCATGGAGGAGTGGAAGATACGCCCGCACAGCCCGCACTGAAAGTCACGCCAGCCCCGTCGTGCCTAGAGGGGGAGATATGCCAGCCCTTAGTTAACATTCTCCTCTCCCTCAGATTGGGTTTTTACCTTATACTGTACTGTACAGTATTATGTTATCTGATCTATTGCTTTATGTTGTATTAACTTTTCTACCTTATGTGTCTTTATATTAATATTATTCAACCTACTCCTTAATGGTGTACCATATTCAGTTTTTCTTACCTTGTGTGTCTATATCTATCTTCCCTAACCTCGTGTCTCTCCTTTCCCTCAAATGTCATTATTCTAATTTGGCTATCAGATCATCATGCTTAGTAAAAATGTTCCTCTACCTCAAAACTTTAGCTTTTATACTTTAATTAGCATTATATAATTAAACTACTGTAGTTTGAATATAATACTTTTACTTAAATTGTAGTGTCTTCATTCATACAGAATTTAACAGAATATCCTGAACTTCCCAAATTGACTAATTCCTTGAATATGACCAAAGTACATTAATATAGGTGTAACTAGTTTGCTTGGGAATCAAATTCACTTGCTCATATAGTGATGTACATTCTGTTTCTTGATTTCATAACATAAATTTGCTAAATCATCAATGCCTTATTTCCACATACTGTATATAGTGATATTGATAATTTATTTTGTCTATAATATTATGCATTCCTGTTTTGGTATGCTTGCTTTGTAAACTTTATGTTTTAATTTACCATTCTCACTGCATATTTGTATTTGTTTTCTAAGCATCTGACCCCTCCTTAGCTTTAGAGAAAATTTCAATATCTTCTCTAACACACTTGTAATATTGATCTCAAACTTATTTTTGCTTTTGAGGTTTACACTTCCTTTGCAATTAGCCAGCCAAGGCTGACTGACTAATGATAATTATTATCTGCAGCTTAGGAAAGATCTCTAGGTATCTCTAGTAATGCACGACTCCGAGTTCCTTTCTAAACCAAATACAAAGTCGAATGGAAAAGTAAAATGGAGTCCTCATACTTTTGTGCTAAATGCATCTACACGTGGGTTCCTTCACAGGGGAAAGTCAGTGAGTCAATGTGAAGTTAGTTAAACTTCAATTTTATGTAGGTAGCAACCCTTTCAGTTGGAGTTATTTTTTATTTAATAATGGCTAATACAGTATTAGGTAATTTTCTTCAGCTAAGGAACGAAGAATCGTTTGTCAGGCTAAAAGTTGTTCTCATATAACCAAAAAATGAATGAAGTAATCAAGCTGGCATTTCTACCATTTGGACAGGGATGAAGTCAACCAGGATATAGGTGTGGAAAACCACAGCCCATTTAGAGTTACAAAACAGTTACAGGTCAAGCTTTCTGGCCAAGTTATAGTAAAAATTATTCTATATTAGCTAAAGGCTAATCACAGCCCATTTAGAGTTACAAACCAGAGTAACAGGTCAAGCTTTCTGGCCAAGTTATAGTAAAAATTATTCTATATTAGCTAAAGGCAGTCACACTAGCACTTTATATTTGGCAATTGCAGTATGACAGCTTCTGCATCTAATCCTTTTAAGGGGAGATGGGTCATTTTTCTGGGGCCCCTTTCTCCCTCGTGTTTAGCCCAATTAGTTTTGATATTTTAAGATGTTCGGACCATTAGTTTGGCGATTTTAATACCTTTAGCCCTATTTTGTTGTCAATTTTAAGTCCTTTCATGCCATTTAGGTGTTAATTTTAAGTCCTTTCATGCCATTTAGGTGTTAATTTTAAGTCCTTTCATGCCATTTAGGTGTTGTTAATTTTTTTCCTGGCGAGCGATAGCGAGCCTGTATTTTTAAGACGAACCGGCCTTTGGCCGTGGAAATGTTTTCTACCAAAACATGTACAAATTTATCTTGAAGGGGGCCCCCGTCTAGGGGGTGTTTTTCTAAGCTTGGAGGTATAGCGAGGAAACTAAAAAATATGAATAAATTAATTAACAGACCAAAAAAACGGTCACTATCCCCTTAAACATTCAGATATCGCACCTCAATCCCTATATCCTATTCATTATATTCAGTCCAGAATGTTAACCCCTAACCTTTTGTAATTCAGGGTGAGCCAGAAGAAAAGGGATGTAAATTTACACTCTTATTTACTTGTTCACCCTTTCTTGACGGTAGAAATAACAGGTCAATAACTAAAGTACAATTTAAGATATGAAAGTTTGGGGTAAGAATTTCTGGTCTACTTACAATTGATTGGGTACAGTTGCCAATAACACTAAAGGACCCCTTACATGTAGACTGGAAAGAGTAGCTGGGAAAACTGTTCGTATGACACCACCTTCAAACCAGACAAATTTATTCAATTTGGAAGAGGCCTTTCATAGTCAACGGGTTAAGCTCTGGGTAAGTCACAATCTTCGTAACGTAAAACATATCCACATACGACAGTCGGTTGCTAGTGTGTATTAAAGCTATCTGATTGGAGTAGTTCACTTTGTTGAGAAAACTAATCTTATTCTTTGTTAGCTGGTGAAAAATGTACTTATCTCCATCATAATAACTTGGGTGTTATATGTACCGGTACTTCAATATTTCGCTGTAGTAATGAATACAGCTTCAAGAATATCATAAGAACATGATAATAGGTTTCACAAAGCACTCCAGAAAAGTATTTCATATATTTATTTCCAAACATCTTCACAGAAAAGAAAAAAAGAAATACAATATACTTTAATAAGGAAGATAGGTTCATAAATCATCTCCAGTGCATGAGTGATGAGCAACAACCAAGTCAGCTGTTTCTGATATTGTCATCGCATCAAGTAGGCTACTCTTAAGTCTCCAGCAGCATAATTTCTAGCATTCTTTTCAGTAACTATGATAAAATACATTCTTGGTGTGGTTGTCTTTTTTCTGGTTGCCTCTGTAATAAGAACAGCCTTTACAAAGACTTGTCAATTCTGGCATGGGTGAAGAGATCCATCTTGGACGAATGACTGAGGGATGAGACGGAGCTGACCAGGGTGGACAGCGGTGGCTCTTGTAGCACATACAGATCAGCATGTACAGTACGAACATGCCTGTTGACGGACTGCTTCTGTGAGGCTCGGTAGGGGCAGTGGGGACAGAAGTACGGTTTCTCCCCAGTGTGGGTGCGCAGGTGTCGCTTGAGATCGTTGGCCAAGCAGAACCCACGACCGCACACGGAACAAACGTGCCGCCGCCCACCAGAGTCCACCTTCCCCCTCTCCCCCAGGTCCAGCAGGGAAGGGTGAGGCGGGGCCAGGCCTGGGGGCACGGCAGGAAGACCAAGGCGGGACAGGAACGTGGGCAGCGGCAGGTGACACTCGTCCAGCGCTGCTGCTGCACCACCGCCCTGCCCCTGAAGCAGAACACCTGCCTTAGTAACACACCACACTGCCTCAATACTAACACTCCTCCACACTAAACAAAACATAGACTATCCATTTAAAAAATAATACATACAAAATCAATATCAAATTATATTATAATGAAGATTTAAACTGCTTGCCTTAATGTGTTTGTCAATGGTGTTTAAAAATGTCAAATATACTCTGTAATTTATAGACAACTTCATACACAAAGTTAAAGGTCACTCACATCTTACACAGATCAATAACTGCCAGTAAAAAGGATCATCACATAATTAAAGTATTAGCTAAATCTTGAAGAATTTTAATGAGAACAGTACTGTACTTGCTTTGTGTGACCTAAAATTGATAGGCCTTCCATCCTCAAATTAAGCTGGAGTTGGATACAATGTCTCAGATAAATCTCTCCATCTCACAATGACCTAGAAACTGGGTCAAGTGGGCAAGTGGGAGGAGGATGAGGCTAGTCCGGGTGTGGCACGAGTGTTGATATTGTGCACTGTGCGCATGTGGCGATACACGCTGCTCATCACCGCTGCCCGGAAGGTGCACAAGGGGCACGTGTAAGGCTTCTCCCCAGTGTGAGTCCGTACATGCCTGCGTAGGTCTTCCAGGCGGCCAAACCCCCGGCCACACACCAGGCAGCTCAAACTACCTCGCTGGCCACCACCACCTCCACCCAGCCTGGCCAGTTGAGCGCCCATGATCCCCACTCCGCCCGGTCCGCCCTCTCTACCCACGTGGCCGCCCTAAAAGAGAGGGATTGCCGCTCTTAGACCCGCACTTTGTCTGTCCCCATTAGCACCACCACATACATAACCACAGCTTTATCTAACAAGACAAATACAAAACCTTAAGTTTTAACTAAGAGAGTATAAAATAATGAAAGCACCACCAAATATACAACCATAACTTGATCTAACAAGGAAGTAAAGTTAATGAAGCAAATAAGAATAGGTTACAATATAGTTTATTGAATGTTAAAATAACTAATATAAATACAATATAGGTATATAATGTGACCAGAAATTAATATTCTTCCCCCTAAATATATTCAAATTGTATATACAGTAGTAATTTCTAGTCCCTCCCTCATACATAATATTTCCCAAAATAATGTATGTATGTGAAAATATATAAATTCTTGTGAATGTATAATAGGGTAGGCCTACTTAAAAATATAAATAAAATATATTCTTTGGTACTAAATCAATAAAACTTTTGTTTCTACTGTAGATTCTCCTGGTTGAATCAAACTTTACAATAACCAGTGAACACAGTAAATTCATTCAAGTCACTTTCCTAGTAACTAATACGCACCTATCAATAATATACCAGTATATATGATTAATTTTATGCTTAGAATTAAAAGCACTGAACTGATCTATTTCCTATCTCACATTTATAGTCGGATATTAACCTGAGGGGCACCAGAGTTGGTTTTGGAATGTGTTCCAAATAATCACACTATTGGAAACAATGGTTTCACTCTAATATATAGAAAGATAACAATTTTCTTTAGGACTACAATTGCACAACCTTACACTAAGGGTCCAGAAACAATCTGCAGTTAGGTGGCTGAATTTTATAAGTGTTTCAAATAACCAAAACATTGTGGTTATCAACACCATATGAAATGTTTGTATATATATTCTGACCACTTTATGTAGAGTGTTTATATATACTGTTTATATATACTGTATATATATATATATATATATATATAATATATATTCTGACCAATTTATGGAGTTTATTTTTCATCCACAATATATTTCAGGTTCCCATCATGGTATGTGAATTAGCAGAAGCACCATGTATAGTTCGAATGTGCCTAAGGACGCTGCTGTTCACTGCAGCCCGGTACGGACAGTAGGGGCAGGTATAGGGCTTCTCTCCCGTGTGTGTTCGGAAGTGTCGTCGCAGGTCCTCCATCTGAACAAACATGCGACCACATAACTGACAGGAGTGAGAGGACAGCCGAGTCTTAGTGCTCTTCGTAGCTTCCCCTGCATTCACTCCACTTCCTCCTTCCTCACCCAACAAGGGACCCAGGGATCCCGCGGGGACTACCATACCGACGCCACCAACAATACCGCCCATCTATAAAAGAGAACCAGAGTGGGCTCTTGTCATGATAATTGTCTACTGTATTACCATACTGTTTCAAAAACACAGGAAAAATTACCAATAATATTGCATTTATCCTTAGCATTAACATAACATGCTTTTTCGTAGCCAACTGTAACAGAAACCTATAACAGAGATATTATTTGGCATTGTATTTACGAATAAAACGTAGTCTCAATACAGTATATTAATTCATATATATTTCCCATTATTTCTGATCAATACCAATCATAATACAGTACAGTAATTACCAACAGAGGCAGAGGTTATTTATTCTCTCACTTCCAAGCCTTATCCTGAGAGCCATGGACAGATAGTATATGTTTTTTCAGGTTGGAGCTCTGAGCAGATGTATAAGGGCAATAATTGCATTGGTAAGGTTTTTCTCCAGTATGAGTCCTTAAGTGGAAGAGCAAGTGAGCCTTCTGAGCGGCTCGGTACGAGCAATGTTGGCAGGCAAACGGTTTTTCTCCAGTATGAGTCCTGATATGAGAATCAATGTGAACGCGCTGTGCCGCCCGGTAGGAACAGTGGGGGCAGGCAAAGGGCTTCTCCCCAGTATGAGTCCTCAGGTGACGTCGCAAGTCTCCAAGCTGACCGAATGTGCGACCACATAGCTGGCACGACAGGTTAGCTTCACCACTCTTCCTAGCTTCACCTGCATCCACACCACCTCCTTTCTCAACTGACAAGGGGCCAGGGTATTTCACTCCAAGAGCACCCACAGGTTCTACCGTACCGCTGCCATCAACGATACCGCGCATCTATAAAAGAAAACCAGAGTGGGCTCCTGTCATGATTTATCTACTGTATTGACAAACGTGATAAATAACCAGAAAAATTATTTCAATAACAATGCAATGCAACCCTTAGCATGTATTTATTTGTTTTTAAGTTAAAACATATAGCTACAGTATAACAAAAACAACTTCTAAACTGAATAAGCACTATACTGTATGCTAACGTAAGAATAACAATGCTAACAAAATTAATGCAATCATGTCCTCAAGGCATTTTATAAATCATGTGAAGACTAGTTTTTCTTAGTTTACCCTGTTTGGATCCCTGATATATTTTTCCTGTTATCGGAAAGCAAGACACCTCTTCTATAAGTAGTAGTGTTGCTCTATGGCCTTACCATTTTCACAAGGCGGGAAAATAAATGTAACAAAAACTAATTCACAAATTTTCAATTATAGTACTCTCGATAACAACAAAGTACAATTAGCTACCAAAAGGCGACGGGACAGGAAAGTATCGACAAATGATTAGCTATTCTCTGGCTTCGCAATATTTTCCTGACTGCTATGGACACCCCGCATGTGTTGTTTCAAATGACAGCTCTGAGCGGAGGCATACGGGCAAAGTTTGCATTGGTACGGCTTTTCCCCAGTATGAGTCCGTAAGTGGAAGAGCAAGTGGGCCTTCTGAGCGGCTCGGTACGTGCAGTGGTCGCAGCCAAAAGGCTTCTCCCCAGTATGAGTCCGAACGTGCGAGTTGAGGTGGACGCGCTGTGCCGCCCGGTAAGGACAGTGAGGGCAGGCATAGGGCTTCTCCCCAGTGTGAGTCCGGACGTGTGTGTTGAGGTGGTCACGCCGGTAAGTGGCATAAGAGCACATGGAGCAGGCGTAGGGCTTCTCCACATTGAGAGCCTGCAAGGAAATGCCTCGTATTAGCTTTATTTCCTTCAAAGCCTTTTTTTTTTTTTTTTACAGTAATTTGTACTAAACTGTGCCATAATCCATCAAAAACAGCTCACTGGAAGTGCTTACAAGCTCTCAGAAACTTCACAAACTATCCCAAATTGAAGGCATCTCGGACAATAGCTCACAAAAGAAATTTGCAGACAAATCCCACATCAACAGATATGACAAGACAATTCCCAAAGAACAAAAAAAACAAAAGAGTAACATTTACAGTATCATACAATCAGTATTAACTAAAGTACAGTATAAGTTATGAGAAATATTCAAACTTAAATTCCAAAACATAAATTCAAACAAGAATTCATATTCATATTTTCCAGTCAATAGCAGGTACAGTACTGTATATAGCATGGAAGTAAAGTTAGCTTCTATCATACATTATTACGGAAAATATTTGACGAAATATAAGTGCACAGGTAAGCCTACTGTAATGGGCGGGAGAGGGGGGATTATATTAAAATACTGTACTGTGAACACACCTATTATCCCTCTTCATTATGCAGGCGAACATGGTCTTGAAGCAAGGCCTGTTGTGCGGATCGAAAGGGGCAGTGAGGACAGGAGAAGGGTCGCTGCTGCACCATATGAGTGCGCAGGTGTGTAGTGAGATGGCTCCGCTGGGCGGCCTTGTAGTCACACCGCGGGCAGGGGAAGGGTTTCTCTCCGGTGTGGCGGCGGATATGCTTAGTGAGGATATAATTGGTTCTGGCAGCGTAGGGGCAATGGGGACACTGAAAGGGCTTCTCTCCTGTATGTATCCTAATGTGTTCATGGAGGTGAATGCGCTGGGAGGCTCGGTAGGGGCAGTGGGGGCATGCATAAGGCTTCTCCGCCTGGGAGGTCTGCTGGTGCAAGTTGACATTTTGCTTGCTCATCGCAGAATAAGGGAAGTGGTAGGTGAAGAACTTTTCCACATTGAGAGCCTGCAAGGAGATGGCTCGAATTAGCTTATAGAGATTGCTCAAGTGCAATCTAAAACTGCTGTGTAAGTTGTTTATAACCATAATACTGCAAGAATATTTACACAATTAAGTAAAAGGATATACCGTATAATATATTTTAAGAAATTAAACACATGTTAACTAGAGAACTTTTATTAATTTTTTTTAGGTCTGGCACAAATTTTCAGACAATGAGTATTATACAACAATGTACAGTAGGGGCTCACATAGAACGGGTTCGCATAGAACGAGTCGCTTATAGAACGCCGACCTAAAATATTGTTCCAAAATTTTCGTTAGGAACAAATGTGATCATATAGAACGATTTCGCCATCAAAGTAGGGCAAATCCGAGGAGTTCTCATATAGAGCGCCGAAATATCGTACAAAACGTACGAAATATCGTGCGCTCCTGACGGAAATTTACGCTTACAGTGAACATTGACGATATTGGGCCACCAAAATGCCACGATCACATAGAACGAAATCGCGTAGAACGGCCTCGTTTATCGACCAATTTCTCGTTCTATGTGAGACCCTACTGTAGTTTGTATATCTGGATGAAATGTTTATAACAGAACGTCAACGCAATTTTGAATAAAATAAAATGGCTTTTTACAGATATAATCTTTCCCCCAAAAAAAGGGACATAATCACAGTAAAAAAAAAAATATATGAAAATAGGAATGATAAATTTTCTCAGGTACTTTAATGTTAACTGACGGTACTGACCACAACTCATTGGTACTGTAGAGTTAAACATTTACATACATTGGTACTGACTTAGTTTTACCGTGGTCCAATATTACAGTACATACATGTAGAGGGAAAAAACTTCTCAACAGATACAACAACGCTATAAAAAAAGCACCTTGCCAAATTATATATATACCGTAACTAGAATATCCTTTGGCTTTAGCCTAACCTAATTTATTTGTTTCATTATCATTGGCTTAAATGCTGTCTCAGTACTGCACTATGGGAATAAAATAACAAGGGGTACTTCATGTAACTTCATACTTGTGGTTTGAAGTACGACTTTTTTCCCCATTAACCCCTACTGTACCAGAGGGTATCACTATAAATGTACCCTCCAGCAACAGGCATTGTAGCAAAAATGGCTTTAGAGTCAAGAGAGAATACCCTCTCACCCCGAAAGTTGGAGGAATACTGTCCCAGCTTGCTCCCACAGGCTTGGATATAGGCCGAGAAGTGTTGCCAAGGTCTCAGAGCAGTGCATATAAGTCACGGTACCTGGTACCGCTCGATACGGGCAGTTACAAGAACCGCATAGTACTGACGGCAATCTTCCGTCGCTGGTACTGACGAGCTACTTTATTACTGACGGCTGTATACCGTCGCTGGTACAGTAAGGGTTAATACATATTTATTATAGTTAAAACTATTAAAAACAAATATGTAGGTATAGTACAGTACTTCAACCAAGTATTAATAATAATGTTTTGTTTTTCGCATAATAAAGATAATTTTATAATCAATAGAAATTACATTAAACAATTATTATTGACAGAGGCAGCCCTTGACAGGGCCGCCATTTAGGATGTGAGACTGTAACCACATTCTCTATGGACAAAACGGTCTTTAAACTTGTATGTATGTATGTATGACAAAAAGTTTAATACTTAATACGATACAGTAACTAATTAAAGTCTTTTCCAATTGCAACAGCCAAATATTCTCTTGGAATGTAATGCAGTACAGTATGTAAAACATTCTAACAATCACATGTTTTTCTGTAAATTATTATATATTTAATGATCCATGAATGTGAGCACTATTGAATCCACTGAAGTGGAGAACTGGTGAGAAAACCATTTTTTAAATATATTTTTTATCAGAACAATTTAGAAGAATGAATATTTTGAATGTGACTGCTTAAGGAGTAGTTGCGGCAAGCAGCATACGGACAGTGGGGGCATTTGTAAGGTTTCTCCCCAGTGTGAGTCCGCAAGTGCCTTTTGAGGTCGCCTCTCATGGTGGTTCCATACGGACAGTGGGGACACTTCAAAGGCCTTTCTCCCGTGTGTACACTAAGGTGCGCTTGCAAGTGGTCCCGCCGAATGCTGGCGTAAGGGCAGTACTGACAGGCGTGGGGTTTATCCACATATATTACCTGCAACGAGATGCCCGCCATTAGCCATATCACAAACCAACTTGTCAGAATTTGGAATAACCACTTTTTGCACATCTCATCAGAATACTTTAGTGTATATGCTTAAATTGACAAACATATTCACACTGCCTTCTTTCAGTAAATCTGTACTGAATTTATACAACTTTGAAAGTAAACCCAGTTTTTTGTGTAAAACTATTGCAGTAGTAAGTTCAATAATGGCAACTGCCATCTTGTAGTTTAGTTATTTATATACAAGTTAACTAACCACAGCTTAAAACAATGGCCAACAAATTTGTCATACCAATCAAACTGTGTTCAAATATAACTTGCAAAGTTTACATAGCTACTGTACCTTCTAAGACATGAACTAAGGAATTATTTTTACAGTAGTGTACTTTAACATAATAAACCAAACAATAATGCAACAGTACAATTGAACTACATTATATTCTTTGATTTACTTGTTACAATGACAAAGCTGTTCACAGAACAGAACGACTACTTATACCTGTACAGTATATATAAAATGCTATTTAAGTGTCTTTGGCCGAGTTAATCACAAGGGTAAACACGAGTTATATGACATACAATGATAAATCCCCTGCTGCTAGTTGATTCTGACTGTAAACAAACAGGGTATAATTTCTACCCATTTAGAACAGAAATTACTGCTAGTTTTTTTTTCTAACCAGACAATGCAATATTTCCATTTCAGTAGGCCTATACGTCATCTTGTTTTTTCTATATTTAACTACCGGTACATATTCATAAGTTTTTGTTAATGTGTAATAGTGTTATTAAACCACATCCTTCTCACTGATTATCCTGTTATATTAACATTATCTTTCTTTCAATATACAGGTTTTGCTTGTAACAGTATCTTAAATTTACAATCAGGTTGTTCTCAGAGTTCAAACTGGTTATGGGCATGTGTCTGTAGGTGCTCTTGATACACAGATTCCTCGTAAGCAACAAAGAAGCACTGAGGGCATGACAGGGGCTGCCCAGAGGCATTCGACTGTGAAGAGGAGTGCAGTAGAAGATGTCTCTGCAAGGCTGAGTTTCGACTAGCCGTGTACGGACACTGCGAGCAAGCATAGGGTCGCTCTCCAGTATGGGTTCGTATGTGTTTCTTTAGGTTATTGCTAACGGTTGCGGCATAAGGGCAATAGGGACACTGGTATGGTTTTTCTCCCGTGTGTATCCGCACGTGGGTGTTTAGGTGGTCGCGGCGGGAGGAGGAATAAGAGCAGTAGTGGCAGGCGAAGGGCTTCTCCACTCTCTGCAAGGAGATGCCTACAATTAGCTCAACTGCGCTTCTACCTTGAACCAATCACCTAAAACTTCAAGTTGTTCAATTTTGTCTTCTATCAATCGGCTAAAAATTCCTAGTTTTAAGTTTGTATCCTTTTATTTTCTCATTAGCCAGAAAGAGCCTCAATATATACTGTACACATGCTTTCTATTTGTATTATTTTGATTAGCATTTATAACAATAGTGTCAAAACTACTCTGCAATATGGCTTTACTCAACTGAAAAAGCAATTACAGTATGGTACAGTACAGTACATTATCACCTTTCCTTTCAGAATAATTTACCAAGGATTTCCATGCATGATTTGTACAGTAAGTAAAGGCTGATGTTGATGAATCCTAGTGCACTCTGACAATAAATATTCTTTTATATACACATTAGACAGGCACTCTTGGTCGACACATAGGTAAGTTATAGCCTCCTTAATTGGTCAATATTTTTTATTATCATCACAATTACAGTTATACCATACACACAGACAATACTTCCACTAACATATAATGTGTACCTTCATAATTTCTCTAATTCAATAATTCTGAAAATTATAATATATATCTTTAATGACATAGCTTTTTATCACAATTGGGAAAATAAGTACAGTATGCAGTACTTGATTATTCTTGAGTGCTTAAGAAAGAAACATTTGTACAGTATCTCTTAATACCTGTACCTGGAACTGTATACAGTACTACAAACTTAATACTGTATTCTGTATATTGAAATAAAACTTTCTAATTATATTACGGTAATACATTGCAGATTATTATATCGTATCAAGTCCGTTTTCCCTTACCAAGTATGATCTTAAAAAACACTACTGTAGTGTGGTAGGAAATGCACATCAAGATTTGTGCTGAGTAATTCTATATCTTTCAGCTTTTCAAAGACAAGTACAATACTTCTACTAATCTCATACAAAACCCTCATTGAATGGTAACTGAAGCTTCCTCAATGTGATTTCTTATGTGCCTCCTGAGCATGGAGCTCTGGCTGGCGGCGTATGTACAGTGGGGGTACGGGCAGGGGAAGGGCTTGTCCCCAGTGTGTATCCTAATGTGGTTTTTGAGGTCGCTGCTCTGTGTGGCTCGGTACGAACAGTGGGGGCAGGGGAAAGGTTTCTCTCCTGTATGGACCCTTTTATGGCGCTTTAGGTTCTGGTTGGTGGACGCGGCGTACGTGCAGACGTTGCACTGGTATGGCTTTTCTCCAGTGTGAGTCCGGAGGTGTATGTCAAGGTGGTTGCGACGGAACGTGGAATAAGGGCAGATCGGGCACGCGAAGGGCTTCTCCACATTGAGAGCCTGCAAGGAGAGGCCTACAATTAGGTATATCTATCAGTCATTGTCAAAAGTACATTTTTCTTATTTGATTTTTTGCTTGTATCCATATCATACATAAAATGTAATGCTCCACTTTAAGCCCAGAGCTGTATTTTGCCCTTATTCATATCTCCAAAGCTCTATTCAAGACGATTTAAACATGAGCATTTTCAATTTACAACTCATGTATGAGTTACCGCATGAATATCAAACTGGACTTGTGTCGCTGAAACAAATGGACATTTGGGACACATGTAAATCTCTCTGTCAGGGTGAATGCGGAGGTGTCTGCGCAAAACAGTGCCCTGGCTTGCAGCGTAGGGACAGTATGGACATTGGTATGGCCTGTCCCCACTGTGTGTACGGACATGAGCCTTCAGGTCACTCTTTTGTGCAGCTCGGTAGCTACACTGCGTATGGGGACAAGGATAGGGCCTCTCTCCGGTATGCTTTCTGACGTGCATGATTAGATTCTGTTTGGTCCCCGCCGCGTAGGTGCACAGCGAGCATTTATACGGCTTTTCCCCCGTGTGTATTCTCATGTGGCGCTTTAACAGCCAACGTCTCTTGAAGGTGTTGGCACAGACAGGGCAGGGAAAGAGCCTGTCATGACCGTCTGCTGCGAGGTGGTGCTGGTAGAGGGAGGAGCGCTGCATCTCTCCCTCGCCTTCACTCACCGCTGAGAGCCGCACGCCCACCTAGGAGGAAATGGAACCAGTCACTCCATGGCTTCCTCACATCACTACCAACTACTGTCTTACTTTAATACTTTCCTTCACCTTCCAAACCATACCATTTAGTTTCACTTCAGATACTGCTTGCTGAAAAGTGCATTTCATAGGTTCAAAGTGCATTTTATTTCAAAACCATTTAGTAAAATAAACAATTTCAAATGTTTGTTGAAGAAATGGTGCAAATATTATTCTCAGTGCATTTATTTCATAATCACACCAAAATAAACGATGCCAATGCTGAATCGGTACAGATCATAATCTAATATAATTAGAATGGCACACATGGTTAATTCCAAAAGAGCATAAAGTAAATACAATCTTTCAAATTTGGGGAAAAAAATCACATATATAAAAATATAACACTTAACCACAGAAACAATGGTAAATCACCAAGTGCTTAATTAAAAATTAGCAGAATGATTAATATTACCATACTGTACTGTGAAAGCAAACGAGAGAGAGAGAGAGAGAGAGAGAGAGAGAGAGAGAGAGAGAGAGAGAGAGAGAGAGAGAGAGAGAGAGAGAGAGAGAGAGAGAGAGAGAGAGAGAGAGAGAGAGACAGAGACAGAGAGAGAGAGAGACAGAGAGAGAGAGAGAGAGAGAGAGAGAGAATATAGTGAGTATGATTCTGTATATTTACCCCTTTACTCAAATATAAAATGGATAAATAATAAAAAACTTCTTTTGTTAAATTGGTATATTTATTATATAAAATACAATTATATTAGTTTTGCTCTATATATTTTATACACTATATCACACCCATGACTCCAGTGAATGGTATATTGCACTGTATGGTCAGAAATACTGGCATAGGCAATATCAACAGTCCACTGAAAACCTTGATAGTACTGTATATGTGAAAACTAGAAGTGTCGAACCGGAGCAATTTTGTTCGAAGACTTGAATGAATATGAGAAGAAATACAAGAAAATTAACATAAAATAGCATTGTTTTGGCCATTTTATCACTTCGAAAGACATAATTTGAACTATAAACCACAATTTTATCTTTACATAGATACCGGGTAATATAAAAAGACTAAAAATAATGGACTCGGCTTTCGTTTGAAACCCTAAGCTAACCCTAAGCTTTCTATGATGTGATATATAAAAGTACTGGACATAAGTTAGTCACATGTGAGGACTGTTAAGGAAAGAGAGAGCATAATTATATTAACTTAAAACTGCCAAGTTTATAAGAAAGATTTTTAGTGAATTGTTGATATTGACTGCAGAGTTTAGTCAAGAGATTATATGTAAAGCCAACTCTGATGAAATGGGAATAGGCCTACTGTACAGGAAATCTCTTTAGACAGATAACAATAACGGTTGATTAGGTGACGAACATATTACCACTTTAGGTAGACCAGTCAATTTGTGTGTGATCAAATTATTATGCAATATTGCTACACATACCGTATTAAAATTGTTTTTTAGTTAGATTAACAAATAATGTTACAAAGCCTATTCTGGACCACCACATACAAATTGAGTAGTCTGTCTTTGTGACCAACGCGGGTTGGCTAGAAGTTATGGTTGTCCCAAAGGTATTGTAGTCAAGTAAATTGGTCTTAAACCACACAACACATACACACATGCTACATTCGCATCATACTTGGTATACTATCCCCTCCCCCCAAAAAAAAAGGTAAAAAATAAGTAAATATATATACTGCATATATAAATAAAAATATACCGTATATATTTAATGTAAATGTAAGCAAATACAAATTATAATAAAATAAGAATAGTATTGGGTTTCTTGTCTTAAGTAGAGGAAAACTTAAGAAGTTGCTCATTAATGGTGCCACCCCCTCCCCTCTCATTTGTTGAAAACAATCTTGCTTGCTTACAAGTTACTAGTTAACCAATCCAATCCCAGCGACCACTATAGTCGTCAGTAGATAAGTAACTCCCCAGTCCCAGCGACGGATATAGTCGTCAGTAATGTACTTTCTTTGTAACTGCCTGTACAAGGCCGTACCAGTTACCACGACCGCTTGAGCACTGCTCCCGTTATGGCAACACTTCTCAGCTTATAATTTATGAGACCCACCGAAGGGTGGGAGGGTCAGTGTTGCCTAATCTCTGGAGGCGGAAAGGTGGTCTCTCCTGCCATTTTGGCCACATTGCTTGGGACGGCTGGGGACTTTTATTACTGTATCCTACAGTACAGTACAGGTTAAAGAGAGAAAAAAAGGATATTTTCAACATGACTACATAAAAACATTAAGAGTTAGTTGGCTAAATTCAATTGGAACGAAACACAATGAATAGTCAGTTGGGTGAATTTCTTTGCTTGGCTCATTAGTTTACTTATTACACTTTAAACTTCAAATGTTTTCGAGTACTGTACTCCACTCCAACCTACCAGTACAAGGAATACTTCCCAGATTAAGATGGCATACAATTAAACACTTGTCTTTCAACTTACAGGGCAAGGTAGACTAAGTTAATTTATACATAGTGGCCCAAGTAGTATGCAGTCAATTGAACAAGTAAATAAGCCTACCCACAAAAATAGCAGTACAGTAGTTAGATTAATAAATTTATTTAGCGTCAATATACTGTACAATAGTTAAGGTACAGTTGCCCGCATAAGTTCTCTTCCTTGTCATGATCTTATGTACAGTATGAATGAATTGTGTGTGTGGTTTCTTTTAATTACCAGTTGACTAGTCAGATAAGTTAACCACTGCATTAAAAACTACACTTGTAATTCAATCATGTGCATTATATATATATTTGGGCAGTGTGTTGAGTAAAGATGGGACTATGGATGAAGAAGTGCGGGAGAGGGTACAACAGGGGAAGAGGGTTGTAGGAACGTTGAAAGCAGTAACAAGAAATAGGGTGGTCAGTATGGAAGTGAAGAAGTCCTTGTGTGGTAATCCCGACACTGACTTACGGAAGCGAAGCATGGACGTTGGTTGAGACTCAGACCAAAAATGAGAGCAGTGGAAATGAATTACTTAAGAAGTGTGTGCGGAGTTACATAGAGGGATAGACAGACTAATGAGGAAGTAAGAAGGTGTGGTGTGGAGGTAGATGTGCTGGAAAGTGTGAAAAGGAATAACTTGAGATGGTTCGGCCATATGGAACGTATGAAAAGCGAGAGAATGACTAAGAGGGTGTACGAGAGCGAGGTGGAGGGAGAGGTAGACCGAAAGAGAGGTGGAAGGATGGAGTGAGGAAGTATATGAACGAAGGCGGTGCTGGTTGGGGGGAGGGGCGTCGACTGACTGGGGACAGAGGTGCATGGGGTCGGTTCGTTCGTGGCCACCCCTTCGGGGATCACGGCGTCAGGCAATAGATAGATAGATAGATAGATTATATTTCCATGTATAAGATCACAGCGAGGAACGGAACTATGTGGGCAACTGTACATTGACAAATGTTTAGTTATCTAACTTTATTAATTAGGGAGTATCTTTTTTATTAATTCTACATAATAAATGGATCTTTACATACAAATATACTAGTCTAACTAGCAATGGTTTAATCCACGTTCCTAGGACTTACCCCTGTACGGGAAGGGTGCTACCAACCCTGTATCAAATGGAGATATGAATCGGAGTGCTAGTTTGTGATAAAGGACTAAATACCATTTAATTTCAGAAAGATCACTATTGTTTCAGCTTACTTTGTTTATGAAAGCTAAGGGAACCACTCTTAGTGAGGTTTAATAATATGGCAGAAAATGTCTAAACACTCAACCACCACTTCTTGAAAGGGTAGAGCCAAAAGTATTTTGCCACATCAACCCACTTCCTCTAAATCCCTACAATCTCTCTCACTCTTCTACCGCTATTACAATAATTGTGTTTTGAGCTTTCTCAGTGTATACCTCCTCCCTTACGGAGAGTAGGGGACAACCACCTCTTTAACACACTCCCACCCCTATACTGTCCAACTCTCTAACCCAAGACTGAACCAATTTTCTCAGTCTTTCGTCTACTTAACAAGTAAGCTTTGGAACTCTCTCCCTCTATCTTTCTTTCCCTGATCCTATGACTTAAACTGCTTCAACATACGTTGGTCAAGACATTTTTACTTATCGTACGGTACCTTGAATTTGGCTCGGTCACGCTTACAACTTTGGGCAAGACACTTGTTACAGGCAGCTTTACCTTGTGTCTCCTTCATTCACATAATATCCAGTATTAAGTTGATTCCAAATATTTGTATACCTTTTCATACACGTAAGAAATACATGCTCCACATTTTTTCCCAAATAAACTTTCAAAGGTTTTCCGTAATAAATACTATGATTTATTTAAACAAATAATAAACTATAATAAAATTATGTTAATATATCTTTTAATAAAAGTGGATTAACACTTGTACACTTCGTACAATAATGACTATTTTCATAGAATTCTCATAAACGGCTCATTATTATTATTACTGTAGAGGACTGTAATTCACTGATTAAAAATTAGCTATATACAGTAGTGTTATCAGATGTCCTAATTTTTTTAAATGTATTTAGTAACTAAATACTGTGATATATTGAAAGAAATTAAAAAAGGATAGGCACTATAGGAATTATGAGAACCATAAACTCATGTTTCAGTTTCCCGGGTTTGAGGATTTTGCCATAAAGTGTTTTCTGCGTATATGGTCTCTCAAATGACCGTTCCTGGAGCAGCGGTGAGGACAGTGAGGGCAGGCATAGGGCTTCTCCCCAGTGTGAGTCCTGATGTGGCGTGTTAGGTCCACCAGTTGGCGGTGGTTCTTGCCGCACATATGGCACTGGTACCGGGACCCCAGGCTATACGCCACCAGTGGACCGCCACTACCGTACGGGCTCGCTAAACCCCATCCCACCTGTCAAGCCAAGAAAAGCTCTGTTGGTTGGGCTCCAAATAACTACATATAATCACTCACATAAAATGCTGCAAGTAGCATACAGTACTTCGGAGAAAGTGAAATTCAGTGCAGGTCTGTACAAGATCCACAAAAACAACTAGGGAAAAAAAACAAAAAAAAACAAAAAAAAAAAAAAAAAAAAAAACATAGTAAAGACATGGAGAAATACCCAACATATTAACTGGAGTAGCACACAAACATAATCGTCAATTACCAATAACATTCTCGTTGAAATATAATTATATAGGCCTATTCCAGAGAATGCCAAGTGAAAGATATTTACTGTATAAATATACCGTACTATAAAACTTTAAAAAAAAAATTATCCTCCATTAACAGGAGAAAATACAAAATTGCCTGGAATAAATAATAAGTCATGTCCCAGCTGTCAATACGTTTGGCTTGCTCTGTGCTGTATTAATGTCTGTCAGATGTTGAATAGGTGGGTAAGTGTAGGAACATGTTTGTGTATTTCACTCGATATGAAGAAATAAAGCTTATACCTAAATTATTGAATTGCTTCTGCCAACTTAATCTGTTCATTAAAGTACCGGTATGTAATGTAGCATAATAAATCAAAATGTATTCTTAAATATAAGATCTATCCACTACTCAGGTTAAATAAAGTTGAAAACATATTGCTATCTTGAACTGCATCTGGATGTGGGTTGCAAAGCTAACATACCAATCCAAAAGCTTTTAACTGTACCTAGGGGTCAACCTTATTTAACAGTTACTATATTAAAATGCTCTTTTCTATTTACTAATCCCACAATTCATTTGTAATTATTATTGCTTCTATATTTTAATTCCCTAATGATCCTTCTTCTCAAGCCATTTTACATTCATACACTCCATTTTGCTTTCATAAACCTAGTTATATTGCGACTAACACCCACATGATTTCCTTGAGATATATTTGTACAGTATTTCACAGATCATAAAACCAGAATGTCCTTTATTTTACACTTCAACCCTTCATATACATTAACTAGTCCACAACTCTAAGAAGTTCAGAACTGCACTTTACAACCACTTTCTTCTCCCAAACCTCCCATCCACACACACATGCACAGTACAGATATAAAATAGGAGCCCTTTTGTACATATACTCAACATACATTATCTACAATCTATTAATTGAAAGCTAACCATTATGTACTAACCATGTACTAAAATTTTCCCTATGTCGTCTTCTGATGTGTTCCTTTAGATTCCCATTGCGCGAACACTTGTGATCACAGAAGGGACACTCGTATGGCTTCTCACCGGTATGCATTCGGACATGGCGGCGGTGGTCCTCTATCTGATGGAAGCCTTTGCCACAATACAAACAGGTATACTTGGCTAAGAAACCCAAACGAACATCCACCACACCACGACGAGCATCGACCATACCACCACCATAATGAACATCCACCAACCCACCACCATCATCATAAGAAGCTGCCCCTAATCTGCTCCCCACACTGCCACTTGCCGTCCCTAATCTGCTACAGCTCCCCCCACCGTCACTTTCCGCTAGTCTGCCTCGGTTCATCCCAGACCCCTGACCTACCTGCGATACCAAGAAATAGAGTATTGGTAGGTGTGGGTTACCAGGTTTGTATATTTAACACTATACTATAATAATGAAACTGGAATGGTGTCCATTGATAAGATCTCTTACTCATTAAATTAGCTAAATTTCAATATTATCATTAGCATTATCTGAACTTATTTTAATTAATGCTACAGATATAACAAATCCCCAATTCATCACTAAAGTGACTTATTACACATGTCAGTTTTTTTTTTTAGTAATACAGTACAGGTATTGAGCTATTTGTGTATCAGCCTGAAGCTCAAATGACTTGAACGTTACCACACAGAGAAACCCAAACCCTAAACAGACATTAAATTTTTTGAGCTGCAAGTCGTAAATATAGCTCACCCTATACAAAAAAAAAAAAAAAAAAATTAAAAAAAAAAAAAAATCATTGCCAGACAAAAACAGAAATTAAAGTACTGTACCGGTAGTTAAACCTCCACACTTGCAGCTCACAAGAAAATGAGTAAGATTCAAGTCCTGAGCAATCATAGCTTAGGTCCGCTATCTATGGTATGTTTGGAACTCAACCCAGACGATGAAAAAGAGACTGGCATGGTTCAAGTTGTGTTATTAAAGACCAGCGTTAGCAGAGTCAAGAGTCCATCTCCCACACTCAACCAACCCATTAATTCAAAGGATGACCTGTACTGTACTGTATATGCACTCTCTGATATAATTATATCGCTTATATTCCAAGCGATCCTAAAGTGAATTAAATCTTATTGATTCTGTACCTTACATATCAATTTCATAACGGGGTAGTAGTGTACTCCCTTTTTCTGGACACCCTTCTCCCTCATGTTTAGCATATTAGTTTTGAGGTTTTAAGACGTTCGTTCCGTTAGTTTGGCAATTTTGAGACCTCTCGCCTCATTTTTATTAAGACCTTTCGTACCTTTTAGGCGTCAAATTTTTTCCTTAGCAAGCCTCTAATTTTTTCTACCGAAAAATGTACAAATTTATCTTGAAAGGGGGTCTAGGGGGTGTTGTTCTAAGCTTGATAAGAGGTCTAAGTGAGGAAACTAAAAAATAAATTAATACATACATACACCAAAAACCAAGCACTATCTCCTAAGTTCATATATTCAATTTGAGAAGTCAAAAAAGGGCCATAAAATATTTTGAAGTGACCAAGTTTGTCAGTCCTTTGACTATAAGATATATTTCCTAAACTTAATTAGTCATCGGACTAAATGGTCATTCATTAGTAGAATTAAACAAACTTATTGATAAAATATGTCACTAGTGGACATGGTAATTCCAAATAATTAAAATCATGTACAACACATGGACAAATAATAGAGCAATCCTGATCATTTTACACAATAACTTTTAATTCCAAATGGCTTATCAGTCATTATAACCTCCTTTACTATATTTTGGATAGAAGGCATCAAAATGTTAACTTCACTCGCATTCAACTTTTGAAAATCCCCAACCCCTAAAAAGACCTAGCAAAAGATTTGACAGATTTGTATGTACTGTACTGTATATAATATTGTACAGTATTTCTCTAATAAAATAATTCCAAGGTACTTAAACTAAAATAAACCAATAATGTACTACACAACTGTTTGCACAGTTAGTCAGTAATATATATATATGTTTCTTTTTTCTTTTGAAGTGATGAGTAAGTGGGGTACAGTTTACTAGGCATAAAAACACAATATAAATTGCAAAAAATTTATTCAAAAATTCAATATAAAAATTATACTATTAAGTGCTACGAGTACTTTGCTAATATCAAGGGAACAGAGAGAGCAGGGAACACCTATTGTAAGCTTCATGCAAATCTCTACACAATGGGGACTGGAGAAATTATATATACCTTAGTGCGAGTAATTCTGAATAGCTGGAACTATTTCAATATGCTGTGTTACTTGTCAGTGAATTATGAATAAGTAGGGTATGCAAAACTGAATATGGATTGTTGCACTAAGTTCTCTCGCAATTATCCAAAATTTCCTACGTTCTCATAGGCAGTAGATTGCAAATATAAAAAAAAAGTTGACATACAGTATGTTCCCACTTTTTTTTTTAATACAGTCCATCCTCCTACAACGCGAGTTTAGGGGCGGCACTGGGCCTCGTGTTGTAGGTATTTCGCGTTGTAGGAATAACACTTTAAATGGAGATAAGGATGTTGTTTTTGGAGGCAAGAAGATAACATTGCATTGAGGGTGGAGATTTTGCAGGTAGGCAGGATGCCAGGGGGCATTATCCATTAGCAAAATCATCTTAAAATCCAGTGCGCATCGACGTCATCGCGCTGTAGGTGGGGGGGGGGGGGGTCGCGCAGTAAGAGGAGGCGCCGGATTTGAAGCACTCGTCAAGGCCATTTCGCGTTATATGTTTTTGGCTCGGGTTATAAGAGGTTTAGGTAATTCGGGACCCCCCCCCTCGTGTTGAAGGAGGATCGCATTGTAGGAGCTCGTGTTATAGGAGGATGGACTGTACATAATTCAAAAACAAATAAAACAATGTGCTATACTGAATTAAAATGTAAAACTTGCAAACTAAACAAAAATATTATATATATTTCAGATAAGATCACAGAACCTGATCCTAAGTATTTGTGTAATTTAATTATTAATATAATAAATAGTAGAAATTTTCCAGATTATTAATAGCAACTATTTTACAGCACCCACGAATCAAATGAGTTCATTGTTACTGTCTCGCTACAAATAACACTCAAAATTTAATAAGTTAATCTAATTTCTCCATCCAGTCCCATCATGAGTAGCTGCGTGATACATTGGGAATGGTTGAAAGTTGATGATAGAGACAAGTAACATAACACTGTTCAACAAAATACTGTAGTGCCCACACAAGAATTAGGGAAATCGTAATGTCCTCCCACCAGACCATTTTGTAAGGTCTCAAAAGTCATGCTCCATCATCATAAGAACTATAGTCGTATCTCTATATTTAATAATAAACAAAACCTTAACAATCAAGTGTTGTTAGGTTAAGTTGAGTATATTCTATCTTAAATCAAGAGAGTAAAGTTGAAGTTCTGAAAATATGGTGACTTTTGAGTGACAACACTTTAGAAGTGACCAGTTTTAATTCAAGGTTTAAGCTGCATAAACATATGACCGAGAAAGAGCCCCCAAATATGAATTTAATAATCTAGTTGTAAGCTACATTGAAATCTAATATCTTCGGATTGAAAGAAAAAAAATTGTATACAAACCGGTAATATACTGTATGCTTTTTAAAGATCGAATGATCGAAAAAAAGTTTAATTTTAACCAACAGCTTTTGTTTGTTTGTCTGACCTCTGACCGTTTTGGTGAGGTCGGTCCTCATTGTATTAGTTAGCTGGGCCTATAATTAGGCCTTGTAATTGGGGTTGGGTGTGAGAGGGATCTGCCTTGTGTGGGCTAATCAGCTTTCTGCAGACTCTCATTTTCTTATGTTATAGGTCAACCACCCAGATGTGATGCTAGAAAGTGTAATTGGTCAACTGGCGTACAATTTCTAGAGATTTATTCTATGACCAAACCACTGGATACAAAAATAATTCCAATGTTTGAAGAGCACACAACTTGTAAAAAAATAAAATAATCCCCTAGTCATTGTAGCATTACTAGTCACATAAGTACAGTAGGATAATTTTTTTAAACCTGCATAAATCTTGAACTTGCTCAAAACCAACTTTAAAGGTACCAGTGTAAACATGTAATAGCTGCAATATAAACATCTACTTAATGTGACTTTCTCAACTTGTATCAGCCTCGCAAGGTTATGTGATGTCTCTCTATCATCAACTCGCCACTATTTATGAAAAAACTGCACATGATGATACCTAGAGGGCCACCACAAACGCACACGATGACACCTAGAGGGCCACCACAAATGCACATGATGACACCTACAGAGGGCCACCACAAACATACACAACAGTAACAAGTTTCCTTTATCTATTGTATGTACGGTACTGCATAACTTATTCAATCAGATGACACTATTATATTAATGCTACTTCTAGATGATTTTACTCAGCTTAGGGTCGATCTATGTGAATCTGAAGATTTAAAGACTATCCCAAAAACTCTTTAAATCTTATAAGTCCTTCCTAAGTTGAATAAATATGCCTGGAGGTAGCTAGAACAAGACAATATTGACGTCATCTAATTGAAAGGGACGAAAGGGATAATATTAAGTAGTAACCAATTTCAACCAGGGTAACATCTATCCACTATTATTATGCAATACATTCCACCTTGTGTGTATTACATAGCTTTAAGAACTTTATATCAGGTAGACAGATTTTGCACCACTGTCAAGGAATTATGCATAGGGTCGACTAATTTGCACGAGATGATAAAAGTCGTACGGTACATAATGTCGATAAAAAAAACACACATAATAGTATTTAGATTATTAAAGTCAATAAAAAAGCCCACACATACTAGTATTTAGGTTATAATTTTCATATAAAAATATCAATATATACAAATATTTAACCCATCCTCCCCGGGCAGCATTTATAGATGATGACAGTCCTATCCGGGCGATCTGGCCAAAAAACGTTGTATGTAAACATAGGCCTATTCTTATTAGTTTAACTTGTAGAGAATTCACACAAATCTCAAAATGTAGCCCTTATGTGTATCTGTAGACTGGCGTTGAGTAGAGCTCTCTAGGTCAACTGGTTCAAGTGTGATGACGAATTCCGTGGAGAGAGTTTTGCCCGGATTTAGCCATATCGGACTTCTTCTTGTTGAGGCTTGGCGTCGCTCCGATCGGCTTTGTTTACAAACTTTTCATCGCGCGGCTTTCAAAGCACGCTTAATACGCTTTCAAGCTCACGGATTTTAAAAGGACGCCCGGACTCCGGGCCTTCGCAAGGTGCGTCCTTTTAAGATGCAGCCCGGGCAGGAAGGGTTAAGGATACATTTTGATAGCGGTACTAATTTAGTAGCCTAATCTAACTACTGTACTGTATTCACTTGTTGTGGGTATTTTGATGTACAGATGTTGCATACTAATAAGACCACCTTGTACAAATAGGCGAAGTTGACCCTAATAAGCAAAATTCCTTTTTAACGCCAATAATAGAAGACATACTGATACTCATCCTTTCCAGATAGTACAGAATGCATATATAGGGTAAAAAAGCTATACTATAAAATTTGTCAAGGCTAATATTATGAAACTAGATAATTATGCTCCAAATATTAAACATATGCTTATAACTCTAATAATCAGATGACACCATTGTTTTTTTTTTTACTCTAGACTCCACCAGACGATTCTACCCAGCTTAGGATGGACCTTTGGAAAACAAGTGCTAAAAGCTACCTCAATTAACCCTTTGACTGTCTGAGGTCCTATCTAAGTTGAATAGTTTTTGTCTAGAAGTAGTTATACTAAAGCAAAAATTGGCACCATCCGACTGACAGTTAAGAAAAGGACTTGAGATATGACTCTGCCAACATTTCGTTTTACTACTTGTTGGGCAGCCACAAGCCTAACAGTCTACTGTAGCTATAGAACTAAAACTGCACTTTCGGAATATGACTTCCACTTGGAATTTGGTAGATTAGCCAATTCGTATGTAGGGTTCCAATTTAAACTTCTAGTGTCAAAATATTTAAAGTATAATGTAATGCTCTATTAATGTATCTAATTCTACTCATCACTTCTTGTGGTCAGTTTTGTTATGGATTGTATGTACTAATTGAACACTGCATACAAACAGGCTAGTCTACCCTTTGCACCTTATGTGACTAACAATCAGTTATAGGAAATAAAATTAATTATTTTCAAAGAACATGCTTGAAAATGTAACTTATAAAAATGGATGGACACTGACAACAGACTTGTCACGCAAAACACATGAATAAGAAAGCATCAACTTGATCATTCAAGTTAAAAGACTGGAATGAAAATTCAACTAGGTCCCTCATACCAGCTTGGGCATCAGCTAATTCAATAACCTTTAGCAACAAATTATCACATAGGTTCACATTCGCTACAACACTGTGTATCACTTTACAACCAGCACACATCTGAGCAACTAGCAGCACCATCTCAACTTCTCTGGTCACATAAGGATCAGGATAACAAACTTCACTATTAAAATTATGTACAAAAATGAATTGTTCAACTTTCTAATGGGAATTTAATAACAATTTTATCAATGTAGTAATCAACACTTGACTACAACTATTAATATCATATACCAAACCAACAAGCAATTGGCAGCTTAAGCCACACTAAGCAATTTCTGCTCAAAGGTGAATAACTCCCCAAAACATCCAAGAAACTATCAAATCCTTTGCATGGAATGTTAGGTTGTGTACTGTACTTTATGTTACTGGCATGTGTATTTCACTTATAAGTGGGACTTGTGCAGAGCACCGAGATCTGAACACTTAAATATAAACTTAAAACTGAACCTTAAATATTCTATGTTTATCTTTCATGTGAGTCTGTAGATTATCTTTACGAGAGAACCTGCGAGCACAAATAGCACACACGAATGGCTTCTCACCAGTGTGTGCATACAAGTGCCGACTCCACTTGGACTTATCCAGGAACATTTTAGAACAGAAAGGACAGGCATAGTTAGCCGTGCCTCGCCTGGCTCTGTTTTTCTGCGAGGCCTTATCCTGGCCGTGTGGGGGGCTATGAATAGGAAGCGACTCCTCATCTTCCCCCCCGTCTACCCCCATCACCACCTCCACTGCCGCCCGCAACTCGCCGTCCTATAAAGAAACACCAGCAATAAGAAGCGGGCTAACGGATGGCAGCTACTGTATCAGGCCAAGCTACACCTACTCCACAACCTTGCTTCGTACGCCTACAGCACTAAGATGTACAGTACTACATATTAAAAAGCAATATCAACTCCATAAATAACACTTACAAAACTACAAGCAATAGCCAAAAATACCTAAGTAAACTAGTAACAAAGCTATATCATCAAAGTATATTTAAACTGCTTTGTGATTAAGAATATTTATAGGTAATGGGTACCATTATCTATAAATCCATCACTTTCCTCTCTTTAAATACTTCAGAGGAAGTATCACTGATTTACACTCACTCAATCCTAATCCTTTCCCTACAAACCCTTGCACATCACCCTGCCTGAGAGCAGCCCTCTGTGGATCTCCTATTTAACTAAAATTACAAGTATTTCAAGTTGGAACAAACTTGGAACTCACTGCAAATCAAATTAACAGCTCTCTAGAACTCCCCAATTAATTGAAATATTAGCCTATCCAACCAAGAACAAACTTGAACTGTGCATCAACAAGCAGCAGATCTCCCAATGAACTGAAATTATACCAACTCCCTTCTAGAATAGACATCTCATTGCAAGTCAACTTAGCATCTTCTCTCAATGAACTGAATTTATATCAACTCCCAGCTAGAACAAACTTGAACTCACTGCATTTGAACTAAGCAGCAATATGGTTGTGTGGTTCTTTAAGGTGGAGGTGATGAGCATCTCTGCTGTGAGCGTCTCTGAGGTGAGCGTGCAACCTGTCCTTGCGGGAGAAGGCTTTCCCGCAGGCCCCGCAGACAAAAGGCTTATCCCCCGTGTGGACCCGACAGTGACGGCTCCACTTGGTCTTGTCGCGGAAGAGTTTGCCGCAAAATGGACACTGGTACACCGTCCCCCACCTAGCTCGACTCTTCCTCCCTCCGCCGCCCTACAAAGAACATGAGACACTAGGGTCAGCAGCTGTTCCCTCTGCTCCACAATATTTCACAATCACATTAGCAGAGTGGAAGCAGTCTGCATTCATGGACAACCTCAAGTCAATAGATACTTCCTTCTGTAAACCAACAGTTCCAAGCTACCAGGTTTCCTTAGTTTGGGTACAGGTTCACTTCTTCACCAGCTTTAACTTTATAGACATATTTTGTCATAAAAAAAATAAGAAAAAGTAAGATGTAGGCATAACTGCCATAAACCAAAAATAAACATCTTTATAATAATGTTAAATAAAGTAGTAAAAAATATAATTTATTCATATATTTTATAAAATTCTCTATCTTGTATTCTAAATATGTATAGAAATAAGACAAACTTAAAAAGAATCCATAATATGAGTTTTATGAGGATTCTAAAGTAATATCAATGTTCAATTAGCCATATTCCAATTACACATAACGTGATCTGGATCCTGTGGCGGTACCAAGTACTAGTAGAAAGGCATAAAGACATTTTGGGAGATTACGCTCCAAAGGCAATTTTGTCACTGTTTGTCTGGCAATTCACACTGCAGGCAAATTTAATTGAAAATGTGATAATTAATTTACCTTTAGTATAGATAAATTTCATTCTATGACGATTGTTATAAAAAAAAGGAATAATTCCTTAGGTTCTACATTTACATAGAGCAACGAAATCTATACATGTTTAAATACGACTAAGGGAACCCCGTCAAGAGTCTATGAACTGCAAAATGTTTCTCGTTCTGAACAAAGGAACATTAATCTTGAATTAAGTCAGTGTTATCATGGTCATACAGCAATCTGTGGTTATCTGTGTAATTCTGCATATCATATATTAGTATAGTACTGTACATCCATAATTCTGCATATCATATATTAGTATAGTACTGTACATCCATAATTGCACCAAAATTAGTTTGAAGTGCTCTGTATCGACGAGCTGTCGATCGCATCAACACAAATTTGGCTCATGTTATCTCATATTTATGAAAATTCTTAATTTATATTTCCTGCAATTATTTCAGGAAATGTATATGCTTATGGATATTCAAATGAGATATATTAAGACTGTCAAAATCAGTCTGCTGGTCGTTGGAATAGGGCTAATTGAAATAAAAATATACAGGATACTGAAATATTCTTTATTAACAAAGATGTACCGTATTCATTGGTTTACAGTACTAACTTTTCAAACACATAACTGTACTGTAAATCTAGATAAATTCAGTCAAAACATTAAAAATATTTACATAAAGCTTTAAGTCTTTTCACAAGCTAACATTACTTTTGACGGCGAGACCAGATCTTTGCACAACGGGCCCGTCTGAGTTATGAATACAGAGCATGTGCCTCTTAACATTGGTCTTGAGCGTGGAGCTGTATGGGCAGTGCGAGCAATGGTACGGCTTTTCCCCCGTATGAGTATTGTAATGCCGCTTCAGCTCTGAGCTAGACCTACACCTCAGACCACAGACATTACAAGTATAGTCCACGGTGTTGGGCCACGTGACCACCTTGCCAATATTACAGAGTGGGCCGAGTTTACCCTGGCCAGCTGGGTCCACCACATAACTGTAGTCGGCCAGTTGCGGTGGTGGACCTGCCTCACCCTGCAAGGAGGAATATGGTCTCAATCTTAGCTCATCTACCAACCACTTACACCACCAATACAATCATCTCTACACTCCCACTACAATCACCATGTACAATACGATTTCACGATACAGTACTAACAATTTCAACATTTCTCATTTCTTTAAATAATTAATGTAATAAATACTGTAAAGTTAAAGCAGCTATGAACTATGAGAGGCAAACTTCCAACTAACAAAGAAAATGTTAATTAATGAATTTAATCATACTTAACACCAAGCCTACTGCACGACAATGCATACACTAGTCTAAATATGTATACACCATAAAATGTAGTTTCCTTTTTCCTGGTATACTAATGTACAGGTATAGCCAAATAACTTTCAGTATGGGTCATTAAGAACTTTCCTTTAAGTGGATGGGATGCCAATGTCATGTCTAAGAGCACAGAGAACAGACCCAAGTTCTAATGTGCCCTCAGCATGTATTATAAAAATATTTGAATGTAAACACATTGTAGCAATAAAGAAAACTTTGTTGAGACTTAATACTTTTAGTGGCAGTATCCCTCCTGTTATGTTACTTATTTGCATGTTACATTGGGATGTAATGATTTTTTCTTCATGGGTTAAAGATATTCACAATAGAAAAACAAAGAGAGCTTGAGGACTCCAAGGCATATCATAGATTTGTGGCTTGGGTGCCCTTGACGCAGGCGCGCGGCTATCAGCGGCCAACACCACCTTCACACACTAGACACTATCACATGCCTTGGAACTAGGTTAGGACAAACACAAAACTACCTCAGCACTAGTACATCATCTGCAACATCTCAATAGGAAAGACAAAAGGTGAAAATTAAATAGCAAAGTCTTCATTGGTAGCATATCGCGTAATGTGCAAAAGCATTTGTAAAATATGATTTAAAGCATAATCAATAAATCAGAATGTTAATACACACAAAGAAAATTTAAACTTTAGATTATATTTAACTTTGTTGCAGATAAATCAAAGTGACTGAGGCGAGGCAAGCATACAGGAATAAGTAAATGACTACCGGTACATTATATTATCACCAAAATACAGATATCAACATTTAAATGACTGGACTGATAATCCTGATATAGCAACTTGTGAATGAATATTGTACTTGTAGTCATTAACAACATCCTTGTTAATATTCATGAAAACAGATCTCAGAAATGCATAGTTAAATATTGTATTCAATATAGAAATGAGAAGCATTAGGTTTGGAGCTTGACATCAATTGAAGGTACAGGGATTAAAAGTAATCATTTCACAGTCTGAGATCTCTTGACATGCATCACATAATACTGACCCTTACAGCAGTTGTTTCAATATCTACAAAACCTTCACTACAGTTATTATACACCCAATGTTGTGCACTCGTTTACTGGTGTGATTGAGGAAAATCAATGTCTAAAGTATGATGAGGAGGAGAAAAAAGGAGAAAACATACAAGGACAGAAACATAGGAATAGGATAAACCAAACAATACAATAAAAAAGAATGCAAAAAAAAAAAAAAAAAGGAAACATGGTGTTCTCATAACAATCAAGGAAGCATAAATATTTCATTTCTATGGGTTATGAATGATATCTTGACCCTAGTCTAAGTTTTTTTTTTTAATATAATTAGTGGGTAGCTTTTCCAATTATTATTTTGTGTTCTATATACAGGTATAGTTCACCTTTTGCTTTATTAATCCCTTTCTTCTCCAGTTCCTAATTAAGTTTTTGCCCAATCAATTTAAAATCATACTTGATCCCCTTTCTTACCCATAAAACTTGAGCGTTCACCTATCCATCCTTAAAAATATCTGATAACTATTTAATATTCTCTCATATTTATTAATATCCAATACTTATCACTTCCTTCTTAATCCGGCATATCATTTAGTTACAGTACTTTTTGTATATATAATTTCTATATGCTGTACATAAGTGCTTATTTAACCCTTTCACGCATAGGACGCAATTTGAGCCTATTCTGGGATACTTATAAGCCTTTGTGACTATCAGGGGTGTTTAGAAACCTTTAGTTTAGTTACTTCAACCTCTGCAGTTGTCTTTGAGTTAACTATGGCCAGAAAACTCATTTTGGAATTATTAGATTGAGAGAACAGTATTTCTGATTGCTAATCGGCAACCCCCGCGTCCACAGGATAGCGAGAGGGTTAACTTGCATAACATTATTATCTCAATGATACTATACTTCTTCCAAATTTCAAATCTTCTTTGCAGTCTGTTAAATATATCTCTCCCAAAATCTTAATGCTCAACTTTGTCTATTTGTGTAATGTCCAATACTATCTTATATACTGTAGTTCCATTATCTACATATTTAATAGGTAAGTCCAATCAACAATTTCCTTTATTATCTATGATTCTAAAATCAAATTTTATACATTAAGGAATAATATCACTTATACTCTTGTGTCCTTTCCAATTACTCAGTGGTCTGGTTAATCTGCTCTACATAACTAACTAATTACTGTACAGGCAGAATACTAGAGCTAAATATCCAACAACACCTACCACTGTAACTTTAAAGTCTCCAATTCTCAGTACTGTATTTATCTTCAGACTAATTCTCCTTTTCAATTTAGCCACGCAACACTCCGCCATTCAATTCTTTGTATATAATTTCAATTTAAATACCGGAACCGTACTGTCATTAACTGATTAACCCGAAAACAGTATGTTTTAACATTCCCTCTACCTCTATCGAACTTTTTTTTTGGGGGGGGGGGATCAACACACCCCTAAATCGTGACCAAGTGTACTGAGCTCAAAGTCTTGGATATTGGTCTGTTCAGGTGGCACTAAAACAGTTTGCTCAAATCCTCCTGGTTATCAAGTAATCGTGGTCGTATGTTTGAAAATATATGTATCAAATTACAGTACTGTACTACCGTACTTCAGCCACACAGGTTTTATAGTGAACCTGGAGTCTACAGTATGTTCTATTGAGGCAGATTGCATTTTATGGGTTAACACAAATGCCATGCCAATAAAGCCACAATTATTTACATATCGTCTAACTTGACAATTCATGTTCTTCAATATCAAAATCATTCTTGTCCAGTAATTTACCTTTGAACATTATTTTTTGTCTATTCTGTATCTGGCATATTTCTCCATTAACACAATATATTTACAAAAATAGGAATCAACCTTTCTGCCTCCTAAACATATATTAAACCTTTTCTTTTTATCTCCGTTTCTCTTTACCGAGTTTCCTTCCTTTTAATTTAAATATACCATTCCACTGTCTAACCCTATACTTGTAGCTAGCTCTTCTTTATAAAAGCTCTGTTTCATAACCTACTCTATTCCTTTTCTCCCTTTCACATAAATTTTGTGACAATGGCTTGAATTGTTACCTTATTTCTTTACACAAAGCTCTTTTTTGTCCTTTGTTTCAACCTATCTTTCCCAAATTACTAGTTAGCCACTTTTTTTCAACCAACTCAAATTTCACTGTACTGTATACCTAAATACCTTCTTAAAGGCTACCATAGAACTAAATGTCTTTCAATTTTTCTGGCCTTACTCTCCCCTATTCATGTGCACTATAATCCCCACCAAATATTTGGATTTACCGGTAAAAGCCCGGACAAAATACTGTACCTATAAAACAAGTATAAAAAATAAAGACAATACAGGTACTAAACCAAACACTACCGAGAAAAAAATAAATAATAAATAAAAAGAGAATGCATAAGCAATAGATTGATGTGAATATTGATGGTTATGTCTGTAACACATCTCGAGTACTGGAATATGTTTGATAGCTAATTTGAATTACAAGCATCCCTCATTTCAAAAGCAAACTTTGATGCAATCACAAATAAAAATATAAGCCAATGCAGACAAAATTTGGTAATGTACTGATTAGCTAGTCATAGTACATCGAGTCTTAGAACAGAGGGAAACTTGCACAGTACTTGTGCGTGTAAATGGAAAAATCTTGACAAAACTGGACATTTTAAATGGGACCTAACATCTATAGAATAGGTAGCTCCTAGATTATCATTACAATATAAGCTATAGAGAAAGGGAAACAATTTCTTAATCCAAGTGCACTCAATTTCTGTTTGTCTAGTGCAGGCTCTGGCAGTGGTGGTATGAATTCAATGCCAACAGGAGAGATTTCTTACAAAAATAACATCTTTACTGGAATCTCATGTAGTAATGTACACCCTATGTGGTGGATTGTGTTCTTTCATTTCATAAATTTTATTTTAGTAAGCGTTGTTTCCACATAGCGATTTGGTAAGTTGTTTTGACTTTATATTGTCTTTGTTCCAGTTTTGGTTTGACTTTGTTGTGCAAGTTTTACATTTTAATTTTCTTGACTTTAATTTGAAGGTGTACAACCAAGTAATGTTATGAGCCTGTGTTTATCCTATGACAGTTCTATAAGGGTTAGTCATTACTCTGAAGAACTAACTCCGCACCTTGGAGCCCCAGAATTGTCATGAGGTGAGATTAGAGGCTTTCTTAACACCCAGAACTTCCAGAAGCCTTTACTAGCCCCTTCTACATGTATCAATTCGCTTACAAGGAATTGGTGACTGACAACCAGGATATTGAGCTTTACTTATCGTAACTAAGGGGTCTCCCAAACAATGCTAATTGAAACCAAAGGTTTCATGTTTGTGCTAGTCATAGCATGAAGAAGTGTACGATGGGACCCCTACTTTTTATTTTATATAAAACAAGCAATGTAATGTACTGTTAATTCTTAGCAGTTCCTTTCAAATCTCTATAGTTCATTCGGTAATTATTTTTCATGAAAATTGTAACTTCATCAAACTACAAAGATCAATACATTATACATAATTATAATCTCAAATTTGAGTAGCATAGCTTTGGTGACCTTTAATTCACCGACAAAATTAATGGTCATCAATATTCTTAATATTTGTGCATTATTTGCTTTCAATAAAATGTCCAGTAATGTGAAGTGTTGCAAAAAGAAAATATATGATGTGTATTTATTAAAATATCTAGTCTATTAACTAAATTTATTGTAACATTAGTTACCTTGACCTTCAACTTATAGACCTTCTGATAATTACCACCTCAAAAAATCAGAATAATTGTAGTTTGCATTACTCGTCAAACTTTAGTAGCCTACTGTATAAGCAACTAAATTTACACTACCGTAAAATATGAATTTGTATGTTACTAATTTTGAACCACCGCACATTATTTCACAAACAAATATGTCCATGAAGTACATGAACAAGTTCATTAATACAAAAGTTGCATCCCCTTTGCATTATTCAGTAGTGCTTGATGGTCAAATATACAATAGGTATATAGAAGGGGATTACAAGCTCACATACCGATCAAAACTTTTAGTGTAAAAATAATTATATAACATTGGCAGACGAGTGCTGTGGCAACTGTCCAATGAAGTCCCTGAAACATCAGGTTACCCACCCTAGCCCTGCTCTTGAGAAGGGAGTGCATGATGATAAAAACTGCATCTGCATCAATGTAACTACGCTAACAATTGAAGGAAGATACATTTTAGTATCTAGTATCTGCATTTAGTATCTGGTATTATTTTGCAAGTTTTACATTATAATTTTTACAAATTAAGAAGTAATATCGGTGCAACAATGAACGCTTCAACGAACAGAAAACTTCCAATATGCAAAGGAAAACATGGGTTCATTAAAAAACTTAATATTATACAATATAGCGATTTTGATAAGTTATTTTACCATTATCTTGTATCGTCCCAGTTTTGGTTTGTTTAGTTTGCAAGTTTTACATTTTAATAATCATAATTTCAGGACCTCTTATGCCTCCTACAAGTATTTCAATTGTGCACTCAAGAGGAACTACAGGAGGTAAATAAAGAGAAAGGGTCTATATAGTAAGCCAGGCGAAGGTAACTACAAGAGGAGGTAGTGTGGCAACAAGTTTATAATACAACTGCTGTAAGGTTATACAAAAACGATATACCCTTTGGTGTCGGGTCACAGGCTCCAGCTCTTGCTTATAGCTCCCTCATAATTAGAAACATCACTAATCTAAAATTATGCCTTTCAAGTCTGCATAATCAATAATAATGCCAGTCTACATTGCTCTAGTACCAATTTTATATGATCTACTAAATTTGGAGTCTTAGTTTTTTGTTTAACTATGGATTCAACATGGATAAGATCACTTCATAACTTTATATAATTAAATGTAAATATTTTATTTCTTATATATGCAACTATTTTTTAAATATTTGTCTAATATGTATATAACAAGTTATTGATTATATTATTATATTATTTTTAGCATAATTTATTTCTAAACCAACTGTAATAATGTGACATATTATCAAAGCCATGTACAATAAAACCCCTCCCTATCAGACCAAGGTTTCTGGGTCATGAATAAGGTCCAGATGTTAACTCTTACCTTGTGGACAAAGTACAAAATATTTAGGCAAATGTCCAAACAATGGTAGACCGGGATAGTGATATTGTCCAAACACCAAACATCCTTTTTGGACTATCACTAGGGTATTTCAAACTAAGTCCGAAATACTGTGATATGTCACACTTCGGACTGGGTCTCCAACCAATTATTCAAGGAGTTCTATTGAAAGTTATATCTGAATACATGACTTTGTGTAACTAACAATATTTAAAAAATATATATATATATATAATCCAAACAAATATTGCAACGACATCCTTTCTTCATGTTACTACGATGCTTCTATTATTACTATTGTGTACAGTTGATATAAATTTTAATTAAAAGCTAAATGTCTTCCCTGCATTTATTATCAAAAGGTTAAATTTAAATTTAAGAAAAATATTTTACAATACTATGGAATTTACTGTAAATTAAAATTTTGTTTATGATTTTCAATCATTAAGTAGAATCTGCTGATGTAGAAAGCTGGCGCTATGACGCTAAAAAACAGTAGTATTCTATTATTATTATGAGGGAGTTGAGAGCCACTGTGCCGGTGATCCAACCCAAGTGGGCAGAAGATGAGGCCAACACTCACCGCTTGCTGGGCCGCTGCGTCGTCACCACCAAACAGGTTATGAGGGAACCCCCCCTCGCCCTCCTCTCCCCAGCTTAACACTGGAGGACCCTGAGGAGTACAACACATGGACACTTAAAAAGACAGTACAGTAATTAACAGTTCAGTACAATATTATTATATCAAAACCAAACCCTTTCCCATTTCTATATATGATACCATGATAACATATGAATCAGAATTATAAACTACAGTACCGTACCCCAATTCTGATCACATTGAATGTACTTGAATCAGTAAGAATTAAGATTAAAAGTACAGTAGTAAATAATTATAAGAAAATTTAAAAACCCACAATAGTACAAACATGTAAAATAAATCTTACCCCCTGGAGGCCGGAGGGCCCTGGTAACTGGTCAGCTGAGTAGTCCATCTGGTCATGCTCCTCCTTTTCTATATCGCCTGCATGACCCTGGTACTCATAATCGTTGCTGGTGCCATCCTCATCCCCGTCGATCTCACTGCCCTCATCCCGGTCCCCCTGGCTATCCTTACCGCCCCCTCCCCCCTCATCTACCTCCACCTTTATGGTCTGTACTGGCAGGAGGGAGGGGTCGGCCGCTCGGGGTGACGACGTGGTGACGGGGTGGGAGGACTCGGGGGATCGGAGGGACGCGGGGTCGGAACTTCCCCCACGCATCCCCGGCAGCTGTGACTGGTGCTGCCCAGAGGGGGTATGGGGGTCGCCTCTACTCCGCCCACTCTCCTGGGATAGGCTCGGAGGCGGGGGCATGGACTGGGATGGCACATGTGACTCAGGTACGCTGGAGAGTTGTGGGGGTGCATGACTAGGCACTGATGATGTGGAAGAGGAGTGGGAGGAGGAAGACTGGGAGGAGCCCCGGGAGATGTGGGGTGAAGGGGCCCTCCCCCGGTCCCCTCCAGAGTCCCGTCTTTTTCGTTTGGCAGGGGGACTATCCTCCCGCCGTTCAGGTACATTAACAGGCGCCTTCTTCTGGGCCTTAGTCGGGTCTTCATCAGGAACTGCAAGACCCTTAATTCTCAAACACTCTGCAGCCTTGATAAGTCCCGCTAGCTCACTCTGCCTCACGTCTACTTCACCTATGTACATATAGTCTAACAAGGCCTCTAAATCTGACTTTTTTATGTCTTTGAGCACTACTACAGGATTTTTACAAGGAGTCTTTTCAAATATTTCCGCAAAATAATCACTACATGTCGACATCACAAGTTTGTGCACTGGGAAGAACTTCCCCTCACACGCTAAAGTAGCATCCGTGTATGTGCTCTGAAAGGAGAGAAAATAAATATAAATACAGTGTTCAGTATATACATTTAATTTAAATTTGTTATCTGAACTAGGTAATAACTGAAATAATTACCAAATCTAAGGTATGTCCACTCAGCAATATTAGTACTGAGAAATAGTTCACATTTGCTACTCTATTCATTTTAGCCAAATAACTGCTTTATTTCACTCAATCTTCTGAACCACTTTCCATCCACTCTATTCCTCTTGACTGATTACCCATTTTCTAGTATATACAGTACTGTGGTCAAGCTCACCAACCACCCTACTCTATCACATCTTACTCCTTTATTTTAACATTGTGGTTTCCTGATATTCAAAATTATAACCTCCAGTTCTTATGATTCAAAAGTAATTAATTACCAATTGATATTTTTAAACATATATACTGTAACTGTCTTGATGGTGTAATGGTTAGTTCTGTATGTGGTATCGTGGATTCAAATCCTGGGAGGATCACACGCTTTCATTAATTTCATTAGGGGGGTTTTGGTGTTAAGAACAATGTTAATTAATATCCATAGGTTCAGGATCATTTCATTGCAAGGTCGGTCCTTTGAGATCTGTACCCCATAAAATTTTCTTTCCTCTCGCATAAGCATTGGGCTATTCATAATGCATTTGGGTCCAGTACATGATTAACCCCTTCAGACTCATACGACGCAGAGGTTACCAGATTGGCAATAAGAAATAGAGTTCTCTCACTCTTATAATTACCTCTCCAAAATTAGTTTTCTGCCCACAGCTAACTCAAAGACAACTGCAGAGGTTGAAGTAACAAAACTAAAGGTTTCTAAATACCCCTGATGGTAACAAAGGCTTTAAAGTATCCCTAATCGGCTCAAAATTGCGTCATATGTCGGAGAGGGTTAAGAATGATATCTAGTATTCAATAAATGGATATTAATTGTGGGTGTGTGCTGTACCTTTAACTGATGGTGTAATGGTTACACCATGTAAGTTCTGTATGTAGTATCCTGGGAGGATCACATGCTTTGATTAATTTCACTTGTTTGTTTTTTTTGTGTTAAGAACGATGTTAATTAATATACCGGTACTATATATCTTTATAAGATTTTCAAAATAAATTTAGTACTACTCGATATTTTAGACATAAAATTATAGGATACACTAAAACATATCTATCTTCACACACGAGAACAATGTCATTACAAAACCCCGAAAAACCACTCTATCTGTTTTATCACATGCTCTTTCCTTCAAGATATCCTAATACTGTTGAGTGTTCTGTGCTTTGCAGAGTATTTAACAATTATCTTCATTTTGGTACTAAGTCAAAATGACAATTTCTAATTATTTTAATTCCCTAATTTTCAAAACTGTCACTAAGCTGAAGTATATATTGCTAATTTTCAATATTTAAAAAAATGTGCATTTCCTGTGCATCTATCCCTCATCCTCCCTACATAACCAGTCTAGTCCTGCTTATCACCTCAATAATGCTAAAAGTACCCCATTCAGATTATAAGTTAATTGCTTATTTAATCTTCCACTGATTCCTCATATCTCGCTATACAGAATTCTCAATTCATTAAATTCTTTACCATGTTTAACTTTCATAGCTCAGATCATACACTATATGCATTCCCTATCCCATTTGACATATTAGTAAGAGCAGAATTCCTTCCTATGTCACAAGAAAATTAAACATATGAAACTTGACAACTTAACTGAATAATTAAATTAAATAAGAATGTTTCTACACCAACCCCCCACAGTTCGCAATCGCATCACCAAGGTAACAGAACTCACACTATTCAAAACAAAGCCCTGAAGATCATTACAGGCTGCACAGCTACTGCACCCACAGATAACCTACATCAAGAAACCAAAATCCTCAAAGTCAAAGACCATCTGGACATGAGAGGCACTCAATTCCTGGCAGCAGCCTCCACGAACCAAGACCACCCACTAAACTACATGGCAACACACCCACAGACACCAAGAAATATCAAAACAACACCCAGCACACGGTATCACACACAATTATTGTCCTCTCTCCCTCCCTGCCCACCCCGAACCAACTTCCAGAAGCACATCCATACTCATATCTCTCGCCAATCCATCCACTCACTCACAGACAACACGCAGCTGCATGCACGACCTCCCGAAATCCATCCTTCCCTCGCGAGGAAAGAGTCCACCTGGCCAGGCTGAGATGCGGACACCATCCAGCTCTCCTGAGCTATCAGAAGACTGGATGACTCCGTTGTCGACGCCTGCCCGGGATGTAACACAGCACCCCATACCATTAAACACATCATAGAAGACTGCATTTCACACAACCACTTACGCCAACAACACAATCTACACTCAATTAGAGCTCTGTGGGAAAGCCCGATCGTGGCCATGGCCTTCCTCAGGGACTCGGGGCTGTTCGGCCAGGCAGCTTAACCCGTTGAGCCCCGGCTAGTTATAATATTTTGTTCACCCCAGTCCCAAGCCATTTTCACTTCTTTTTTTTGTTTGCTAAAATGGAAGACAAGGACGAGAAATGAAAAAAAACAAAAATCACCTCGGATATTTTTTTTTGGGGGGGGGCCTCAAAAAAATTTGTTGAGCCAAAATGGAAGAGAATGGTGAGAAATGAAGAAAAAATAAATCACCTCGGTCATTTGGGGGGCGGGGGGGTCGAAAGTTTGTCTCCCCCGCATGACCACCCGCCCGGGAGCACTAGGGTGAAAACTGAGTATGGCATTGTACGGCATACATCCTAAGGAGTGTCTCACATAAATCTCAAGCCTCTAGCTCCCATACGACCGGAGTAATGAAGGTTCAAAGTGGCGGTGAACTAAGGGTGTAAAGTATCCCCACTAAGCCCACCACCACCAGCTGCGCGGCTGTCTTGGCCCGCTCACACCTACCGGCCCGGCTCCCACACACACTACGGTACCTCCCCCTCCTATTCTCCCGCCATTTCCTACCTTACGAGCCACGTAAGTGATTTTTATATGTCGGACGCACGTGATGCGTCGCTGGGAGTTGGTGATCAAACACTGCCGACGCATCACGTGCGACGCTGGGTCTCACTGGGTTAAGGAACAAGAACAACAACAACTTACACTTTCCACTCATCTATTTAAAAGTTGATACCATCAGAAAGACCCCGAGTTGTCAGTCAAATTCCACAGTAATGCACTAAAAGCTTACTACTCACAGCAAAGATCCCCTAACCCTGTTATCCCAAATGAACCTAATCATACAACAAGCAACTCTAGGCGGGTGCCCAACCCCGAAAAGGGTTGAAATAGGGGAGCTATCCCCTCGCCAAAGGTGGCTTTCTAGGGCCTTTCCTAGCTGTTGCTGAGAGGATTGGGTTCTAGTCATGTGGTGATGGGCTGGTCTATCAGAGTGAGAACTGAGCGATCTCTGCCATACCCATAGCTTAATCTGACTGTTCCTTTTACTTATATATTTTCTAGATCTCAAGTGATGGCGTCTCTTCCATGGATTGACCTCCCAATCTACCAAGATTGGAAGCCAAAGCGTCACATTTTGCCTTTGCCCCTCAACTTTCTCTTCATAATTGCTGAGGGACACAGGGCCCTGGGTGGGGCTTTGGTTTCCCGGGCGTTTCCTCACCCTCCACAGCTCCCCGCCATGGAGTGGCTTCGGTCACCCAGGCTTTATTGTGGTCGGCAGGGGGGGTTCTGTGGGGGCGCTCGGTTGTGGCCTTGGGGCTGTTCGGCCAGGCAGCTTGGGGAACAACAACAAGCAACTCTGAATAGTTATACCGGACTACCTTCTTAGAAACACAGCAGAGGCCTACCCATTCCATTCAGCAGTGCCATAACCTGTACTTAAAAACATAACCTGTTTTTGCCTACAATTTTTGTTTTATGTGCATGAATGAGACAAAAGGCAAAGCTGCCTATAACAAGTGTCCACTCCAAGGTTGAAAGAGTGATAGATCAAAATTAAAGTACATTATAGGTAATTTAGGTGATAGACCAAAATCAAAGTACATTAGAGGTAATTTAGGTGTGTTGGAAAGAAGTGTAATAGGAGGGGAGTTAGTTGGATTACTCTCTGTGTAGGTGAGGCACAAATATATACGGTGGGGGAAGCCGGGCAAATAAAATAGGAGTTCCAGCAACTCCGCATCATATGCCCATGTGGCCTCCCCTGGGTACTGCCCTGCTGGATTAGTGCCGACCATCTCCCCTGTTTACAAACTACTCTTATTCCATTATATGATCTCAATACCTTGTCTAGGCAGCATGGCAAGCCCTCTATGAACACTTTCAATAGCATATTCAATATAAATAAAAATTGGCGAGCGTTCTAAATAAATTCCTAATGCACTCCAACATTCACTTAACTCTCCCTGATCATCAGGGCACCCGCCTTAGCTCAGCTATTGCGCAAAGAGTGCATGGTGGTAAAAACTGCACCATATATTACACAAACATGACACTCCTTTAACCCTTCTGACCCGGGGTCGTCCTCCTAAGGACAGTGTCAGGTACGCGGGCGATTTGGCCGAAAAACGTCTAGGCCTAGGCTACCGTATCTTTGTTATTTTAATTGCTAGAAATTTCCCACGCATCTTTAAACGTAGTGTGGTTTCCAATCTGTAGACTGGCATTGAGTAGAACTCTGTAAGTCAACTGATTCAGTTGTGATGACGATTTCCGTGGAGCGAATTTTTCCACGATGTTGACAATATCGGAGCTTTTCAGACACTAATTTCGTCATACCATACAACAACATTGATCCGACGTCTCCTTCTTGTTTTCGGAGGTGCGGTGACGCAATGACCGGCTTTGTTTACATGCGTCGGACCAAGCTGAATAGGCTTTCAAGCTTACTGCCTGCTATAAGGACACCCGGGGTCCTGCCCAACTGCCGCAGTGTCCTTATAACAGGACAACCAGGCTGGAAGGGTTAACACAAAGATTTCTCCTTGCCCCATACCTCCATGTGTTCAGGTACAGTATCTACAGTATAATGCAGGGTTGTAAATAACGCAGGTTTTTTTATTTAACAAAGCCCACTCCAACCGGGCTTTCTAGTTTTTAAAAAATTAGTCATTTCAGGTAGATAGAGGCGAAAACAATACCTCTTTTCAGTAATAGTATATTTAAGTAGGTAAACATGAGGGGAAACTACCATAGGGAAACTCAACTCAATTTTTAGAGTATATGCACCCACTAACCACATAATAGAACGGAGACAGTGTGAAAGACCTTGGGGTATTAATGTCTGAAAATATGGGTTTCAAAGTACATAACCAGGTCAAAGTGGCGGCTGCGAAACGTCTAACGGGTTGGATTCTGCGTACTTTTAAAACACGCGGTGAAATTGCTCTTCAAATCTCTAGTGCTACCGCGGCTTGAATACTGTAGCGTATTAACATCCCCATACAAAGCAGGTGAAATAAATGACGTAGAGAGTGTACAAAGAAAATTTCGCATATAAGTTCGATAAAACATCTACACTATTGGGAGCGTTTAAGAACACTGAATCTGTACTCACTGGAACGTAGAAGAGAACGTTACCTAATAATATACACGTGGAAAATCGCAGAGGGTTTAGTACCAAACCTACATACTCCGATAAGTCATGAAATTCAGTGATAGGAGAGGCTGGGAATGCGAAATCCCCCGGATGAATAACAGGGGTGCTATGGGCTCTCTGCGAGAGGGCTGGTTATCACACAGAAGCCCACGTCTCTTCAACAAACTCCCACGGCGAGTAAGAGACATGAGGGACATCTCGTTAGACAACTTCAAGAGAGCCCTAGATGTCGAACTGCAAAAAGTGCCAGACGAGCCCATCCTCGCAAGGGAGCGAGCTGTCGCTTCAAACAGTCTACTGCACCAAATCACCACCCATAACGAGGGGCGTCGCGCTCCTTGGTGCTGCTAGAAGAGTGGCGAACACATCAAAAGGTATCAAAAGGTAAGTACAGTACATACATACAAGTTTAACACTCAAAGAGCGGGTGGTGGAGTATATTTGACTGTGCCGCCCAGCGGGGGGTTTTACTGTAAACGAGCTTGTTGCCGTGCTCGTTTTCATGCATAAACAAGAGCCAGAGCGTAATACAAGTATGTATCCCTGAAAGGGCGTTAAATGAGCTTTCTAATGACACCAGAACCATCCTTCTACGATCACTGGTTGTCTTGCAACGATCGTGCAACCGAAGGGCAAAATCGGTAAACTACGGTCATTTCCTTACATTATTACGTGTGAAATGAGTGAGGGAGGGTGGAGTAGGGCGGAGTACATCTCAGTAGCTCCACGGCCACCGTGGCGAGCGGTCATGAGGTAACCTACGCTCCTCCCACCGCTCCGCTCTCTCTCCGAGCACATTACGTGCTCAAAATTGCATGCGACTATAGCCGGGCCCCGCCACATAGTCCTTGGTTCTCTCGCCGGGCTATAGCCGGGCGCCGCCAAAGAAGCGTTAAAGACCGTTTGTCCACAGAGAGTGTGGTTAGTCTCACGTCCTAAATGGCAGCTTTCCAGGCGACCCTGTTAACCCCTCGAGTACCAGCGACGCAAGTTATGCGTCACCTATACATGTAACACTAAACCCCAGCGACGCATAGGGTGCGTCAGCGTTAGTTACTTTTGTCCTATGGCACCTAGAGTTCAGATTTGTATGGGAACTGCTTAAGTATCCACAACAATACCAATGGTTGCAAACCCTCCAAGTCCAGCCGCGTGCGCGGGAGTGATTTTCCAGTATTTTGCCTAACCATCTACTGAGCTGGTATGGTCATGTTGAACGAATGGAAGATGAAAGGCTTACAAAGAGAATATGTGAGTCAGACACAAGGGGAGATAGACAGGCAGGAAGACCCACCCCCATTATTGAGATGGAGAGACTGTGTAAGACAAGCTTTGGATGATATAGAGGAATGACTATAGATCAGGCAAGGGAAGTGGTAATAAACAGGAATGAATGGAGAATGCTTGTGAATAGATGAGTGAACACGTGGTTATTTGGGGGAAGGGGTCAGGCGCAAGTTGGACTAGATAATAGTCCATCAGGCGCCTGGCCCAGGGAGATAGTTTATATGAAGAGTGCACCTGGAACTGTGGTGGGCAGGCTTGTGGTTTCGGCTCCACTGCATGTATTTTGCCTAACCATCTACTGAGCTGGAATGGTCATGTTGAACGAATGGAAGATGAAAGGCTTACAAAGAGAATATGTGAGTCAGACACAAAGGGAGATAGACAGGCAGGAAGACCCACCCCCATTATTGAGATGGAGAGACTGTGTAAGACAAGCTTTGGATGATATAGAGGAATGACTATAGATCAGGCAAGGGAAGTGGTAATAAACAGGAATGAATGGAGAATGCTTGTGAATAGATGAGTGAACACGTGGTTATTTGGGGGAAGGGGTCGGGCGCAAGTTGGACTAGATAATAGTCCATCAGGCGCCTGTTTATATGAAGAGTGCGCCTGGAACTGTGGTGGGCAGGCTTGTGGTTTCGGCTCCACTGCATGTGTTCCCCCCCCCCCCCCTTAAAAAAATGGGGATTGGGCACGAGTATATACATACAGTGGAGCCCCAATCTTCGCCACATAGGTCCTCGTTGTTTCAATATTCGTTGTAGACACCAAATATTCCCAATTTCCATCTTGGCACATAAATATTCCAGTCAAAACCCGAAAAAAGTAAAAATACTGGATTTTTTTTACATAAAACTAGAAAACAAACAAAACCAATCAAAAAAAGTTAACTGAACTAAAAGAATCTGCCACTGTCAAGGTGTTTGCCGCTTAGAGACGAAATCCGGTCGTCATTGCGCAAGATGCCGCCATCTTTGTACAAGGTTAACACTAGCTCACAGTCCATTCGTTTCTATGTTGAAAAACCAGCTGTTTGCAAGCTTTTTTTGTGCCTGAACCTCGTATCTCTTGCGTTTATTATAACCTCTAGTACATCTGGTGATAGGGATGGTGGTAGTAATGCAGGAAATTCATGCTCAAAACCGTCCCGTTACCGTCCCATTAGTCTTACATCAATCATAGGAAAGCTACTAGAGTCAATTATTGCTAGTAAAATTAGAAACCACTTAGATACATTTAATTTAATAAATTCTTCTCAGCATGGATTCACTCAGGGACGTTCTTGCCTTACTAATTTGCTTAGTTTTTTCTCCGAGGTATATGAAGCAGCAGATAATGACAAGTCATATGATATAATATATTTAGATTTCAGTAAAGCTTTCGACAGAGTCCCCCATGAGAGATTGATGAGAAAGGTTGAGGCGCATGGAATAGGTGGGGCGTTGTTGGGATGGATTAGGTCATGGCTAATTGGTAGGAAGCAGAGAGTCAGCATAAATGGTACGAAGTCAGAATGGGGAGCAGTCAAAAGTGGTGTCCCCCAGGGATCTGTATTAGGTCCTCTGTTGTTTGTTATATACATAAATGACCTTGATTTAGGTATAACTAGTAGGATAAGTAAATTTGCAGACGATACCAAAATGGGGAGAACAATTGATTCAGATAGAGATATAGAGTGCCTCCAAAGGGATCTAGATACCTTACACGAATGGTCAGTAAATTGGCAGATGAAGTTTAACATTGACAAATGCAAGGTATTAAAGATAGGGAAGATGTATACAAATGTTAAATATAAACTAGCTAATGTGGAATTAGAAAACTCGAATTGTGAGAAAGATCTAGGTGTGTTTGTTAGCAATGATTTGAAGCCTAGACAACAGTGTATAAGCGTTCGAAACAAGGCAAACAGGATTCTCGGGTTCATCTCAAGGAGTGTGAGTAACAGAACTGCTGATGTTATCTTAAAACTTTACTTGTCATTAGTGAGACAACATATGGATTATGCTGTTCAATTTTGGTGTCCTTATTACAGAATGGACATAGATTCATTGGAGAGAGTACAACGTAGAATGACAAAAATGATCCATAATATTAGAAATCTTCCGTATAAAGAAAGGTTGAAGAAATTAGGCTTACATTCGTTAGAGGGGATATGATAGAGGTGTTCAAGTGGGTTAGTGGGATTAACAAAGGGGACATGACAAATGTACTAAAGCTCAGTGATAGCGAAAGAACTCGTACCAATGGTTTCAAATTAGATAAATTTCGTTTCAGAAAAGATATAGGCAAATATTGGTTTGGTAACAGAGTTGTAGATGGGTGGAATGGACTACCAAGTGCTAAAGTGGGATTAAAAACGATAGGGAGCTTTAAGATAAAATTGGATAAGCATATGGACGAGAAGGGTTGGGTGTGAAGGGGGATCAGCAGGGTTGGGCCAATCAGCGCTCTGCAGACCCCCGTAATCCTGCGTTAATCTCTAACCGTTTTGGTAAGATGATCCTCAGGGTATTAGAGTGTTGAGCCTATAATTGGGCTTTGTAATTGGGTTTGTGTGGGACAGGGATCTGCCTTGCTTACGCCAATCGGCTTTCTGCAGACTCCCATTTTCTTATGTTCTTAAAACACAAAGGCCAGTCGGACGAAAGCGGTTAAATTAGCCTAGACAAAGTCTGTGTGGTAAGTAATCTTCTCATATGTATTTATACATATTTTCATCATATGTATTTATTGGATGTATTTGGGGCGAAATGGGTACTTGAGGGGTGACTGGACGAATTTAGGCTAGGCCTACCATTTTTTCCATAAGAATAATGCCCCAATGTACTGTACAGTATTTATAATGCACCTAAGTTAGGAATGTTATATAGCCATGTCTACATTATTTATTACAATGCACAAGATTTACTTTATGAAAACAAAAAACTGTTTTCATAGGCTAAAACTGGGAAAAAGTGCTACTTTTAGAATGAGCACGGAACCGATTAGAATTTCCCCCATAAGAACAGTGCCCCGATCTTGGTTGTTTCAATCTTAGCTCGATTTCTGCGGAACCGATTAGGAGCGAAGATGCGGGTTCCACTGTACATTCATCTTCCCATGTTAATTATTATGTTCCTTCCAACAACCAACCATACTCCTAAAATCGATTAATGAAATTTACAAACACATGTGGCAGTCCGTGGACTCGAACCCAGGATGCTCACACCGAAAATCAACACCTTATACATCGCACCACGAAGACAGTTAAAGGTTGGTGGACACTGCCTACGATTTATTATGCAACTTCGAATCCTGCATATCAATCTAAGCATGTACACACATCCCAACTGCAACTCACGTAGGCTATGCATATGTGAATGGAAAGAGCAATTAATGGGGCCTTAACCACTTAGGGAAGTCCTCTCGATAAATTATTCCTGAACCAATATCAATTATTATGTTCCTTCCAACAACCAACCATACTCCTAAAATCGATTAATGAAATTTACAAACAGATGTGGCAGTCCGTGGACTCGAACCCAGGATGCTCACACCGAAAATCAACACCTTATACATCGCACCACGAAGACAGTTAAAGGTTGGTGGACACTGCCTACGATTTATTATGCAACTTCGAATCTTGTGACTTTCCGCCGCCCCGCAGGACCCCTAAATTACCTAGGTGAGCGTTTTTTGTTTTTTTCCCTTCATTACTAACCCATCCCCGAAGGGGTGGCCACGAACGAACCGCCCCCATGCACCTCTGCCCCAGTCAGTCGACGCCCAGCCTCCCAACCAGCACCGCCTTCATCCATATACTTCCTCACTCCATCCTTCCACCTCGCTCTCGTACACCACACCCTCTTAGTCATTCTCTCGCTTTCCATACGGCCGAACCATCTCAAGTTGTTCCTTTTCACACTTTCCAGCATATCTATATATATATAAAAATATAGTCTTAAAAAGCACAGAACATTAAATATGCTCGACTCGGGTAGGTACCGGGCATCCACCCCAATCCTGGTAAGACGCACTATTCTTTCCCTTCATTCTTCTTATCTCTTCCTTGGCATAATCCATTTCAGGATGAGAAATCTCTAAAACTAATAACAACTAACAAAGTGAAGGTGATACTTACTTTACACCGAACTTCACCCAATATGTGGAAGAAAGTGGATCTGTGGTTGTTCCACTTTAAAGATAGAAGTCCGTCCTCCATCTCGCTCTTGGATCTGCAGAAATAAAAGATGGTAGCCTATATAAATACCGGTATCTTCGCAATTGCTTAAGTGAAAACACTGAAAGAAAACATAAATTGGGGTGTTGTGGGACAGGGATCTGCCTTGCTTAGGCCAATCGGCTTTCTGCAGACTCCCATTTTCTTATGTTCTTATAATGAGCGTAAGGTCAAGCTGGTCCTAGTAGGTGAAGTAAACTGCACTCCATTGAACTCTGCACTTTATAAGTCTGAAAAGGTACAAAATATAAATAATATAAAAGTTGGAGTAAATGTTCAAACATTTGGTCTAGTATTCAGTTGAGACCCTCACCCCATGTCTGCAAAAAACACAGGTAAGAACATGAGATCATGGAAATCTACCTAACCTACCTAAGTTTAAGGTTGTCTTCGCTACTCTCCTAGTTCACAGCCATCCAATATGACTATCCAAATCACGTTTGAAACTTTCCACCGTTTCTGAGCTGATGAAAGCATTGGGCAATCTATTCCACATATCCACCAGACCACAACCCTATTTCCAAACCAATCTACTGTAATTGCCGGACACTGTGATCCCTGAAGGGGTGGCCATGAACGAAACGCCCCTACGCACCAATGCTTAGCTGTATAATTTTTAAAGCTGAATTTATATAATTTGCTTAAACAATTTCCACTTTCAAATGTTAAAATGGATTTTCATTGAACAAATTAGAATACAATATGATATTTATCTAGTGTGCCTAAACAACTTCCACTTTCAAATGTTAAAATGGATTTTCATCGAACACAATTAGAATGCAATATGATAAGCCACAAAAAATCCAAAAACATATCGACAGTAGGGCCATTAGAAGATGTCGATGGAAACCTAGTGGCCGACCCAGGGGAAATGGCAGACATACTAAGGGCACAGTATGAAAGTGTCTTCAGTCTTCCTAACCCCCACAAATCTGTGGATGACCCAGCGGCTTTCTTCACAATGCAAGAGCCCTCTCCCTCACCAATACTGACCGACATAATCCCAGAAATTAATGATATAATTCAAGCCATTGACGACATAGCAGCCGACTCAGCAACAGGTCCAGACGGGTTCAGTGCACAGCTCCTAAAAACCTGCAAAGCTGAACTGGCGCTACCACTGCAACTAATAGCTGCCAAGTCCCTAGCTACCGGTACAGTTCCCTCATCCCTGAAGGAAGGGATAGTGAAACCTATCCACAAAGGGGGTAGCAAATGACTGGCCAAAAACTATCGGCCCGTAGTGCTAACCTCGCACATAACAAAGATAATTGAGCGGGTCGTCAGAAAGAGAATAACGAAACACATGGAGGACCTCGACGCTTTCAACGGGGGACAGAACGGGTTTAGAAAGGGCCGGTCCTGTCTGTCGCAGCTACTTGCCCACCATGAGGCTCTACTAGAAGACATCAGTAAAGGCAAGAACGTCGACGTGATATACCTGGATTTCACCAAGGCATTTGACAAAGTTGATCACGGCCTCGTTCTTCACAAGCTGAAAAAGCTAGGTATAGGAGGAAATCTCGGCAAGTGGCTGCACAGCTTCCTAACACATAGGGAACAGAGAGTATCGGTCCAAGGACACCTTTCAGACCCAAGCGAGGTAATAAGTGGCGTTCCGCAGGGTCTGTACTGGGACCACTTCTGTTCCTTATCATGATAGGGGATATTGATCATGATCTCCAGCACTCCACGGCCACCTCATTTGCAGATGACACAAGAGTAATGAGGAGGGTAGAGTCAGCTGACGATGTGGCCCTGCTACAAGAAGATCTGAATCGCCTACTGGACTGGGCAGATTCCAACATGAGGATGAACGGCGAGAAATTCGAATTGCTAAGGTACGGCCCTCTACAAACCATCAAAGAGAGCACCGGCTACCAGGCAAATCAAGAAACCATCACTCCAAAAGAACATGTGCGGGATCTGGGAGTAACAATGAGTACAGATGGAACTTTTTCTCGCCACATCAACCAAACCACCGAGACAGCTAGGAGACTCGCAGGATGGATACTCAGGACCTTCCAAACTAGAGAGAGGGCCTGTATGCTGACACTCTGGAAGGCTCTGGTCCTCCCAAAGGAATACTGCTGCCAGCTATGGACTCCCCACAAGATAGGTGACATCGGCAAACTGGAGTCTCTACAGAGGACCTTCACCAGCAGGATCTGGGGTCTCCAACACATGAACTACTGGGAACGCCTGAAGGAGTTGCGGCTCTACTCCCTTCAGAGACGACGAGAACGTTACCTAGTGATTTATGTGTGGAAGACCCTAGAAGGGCTGGTACCTGACGTGGGACTAGTCATCAACAATCACGTTAGAAAAGGGCGACTGTGCTACATCAAGAGGACTGAGGCTACCTCTCAGAAAATAGGAACAGTCGCCCACAACAACTTCAGCAAAAATGGGGCTCGCCTCTTCAATACTGTACCAAAGGCCGTCCGGGAACTGACGGGAGTCACGACAGACTCCTTCAAGCGTCAGCTGGACCGATGGCTGGCTACAGTACCAGACGAGCCCCCAATACCAGGATATCCCAGCACCGCATCCAACTCGTTAGTAAATAGACAGAACGAGGGAGTTGCGGAGCTGCCTGGCTGCAGCGGAAGTCCACTTTAGCTGCGTCCACAGAGGACAGAATTCTACCAAGTATGACCAAGTAAGTATTTTAATCATACAAAAATTACAATACAAATCTCCCTTATCATTAACCACCCCCCTCCCTGTCTACACACAAGGTTGGTAAAGCAATGTAGTACAGTATTTCAAATTTCTTGTTCTCTCTCCCCGCAGTTCTTTTGTCTCTTTTCTCCACTAAAATACGCCTTGTACAGGATCTACCTTCTGTTGGGACATTCTCAACAACACGACCGTTCAGGAAACACCGTCGTATGGGCTTAACGACTAACCAATCAAAATGACTTCCCTCCTTGATTCTACCATCTCATAGGCCTTTTAAATAAGATGGATTGCATTCCCTATCAGGAAGAGTGTAGTGTGGCAACTAACAATACAGCCCTAAGACTGATGAGTGATAACCATTTCAGCAATCAATCCACTCAAAAAACCTGCCATCACACACCGTGAACATAGGCTAGCTCCATCAATTCTTTCCATGATATCCTCATCTAATCCAGAAGAACACCACCAAATCTTAAGAACGGTGAAACTACTGTTAGAGTAGACAAGCCAAGTTTGCGATATAGACAAAATAATGCATATCTAAAATAAGTAATTTAATATATTTAATGTACGCAAAATGCACGGCAAGGGTAGTGTTAGTGGCCAAACCTGTGTTTTTATGAAAAACAAGGGTGCAAGCCTTTTCGGGAAGGATGTCGTGTCCGGGCGTACGGTCGGCATGTTTACATAGGTCGATCGCCGCGGTTAAGTTCGCGTCTATTTTATATCCAACGGCAGTCAAAATAGACAGAAACATGATCGAGAGCGGCCGCCGCTCCGCGTAGTATAAACAAGGCAGGCGGTACGCCCGAACACTACATCTTTGCCGCCTTTTCCCTATAATTACCGTGGGGAGTCCTATGAAGATCAGGGAAAATGTAGGGTAAAGATAATCAAAATGGACAAATAAGCTCTATTTGGCAATAACCATTTGCCGTGGGATACAAAATTAGTTGATGAGGGAGGGAAGCCCCCCTCACCCCCCGGGGACTAATTCACATTGTCATGTTTTAACGGTAGGGGTAAAATCTTCCTTATAGTGGGATCAAGAACGAGAGCTATAAGAAAAAGTTAGATAGGCATATGGACGAGATGGGTTGGGTGTGGGCCAGTCGGCGCTCTACAGACCCGCATTGTCTGTCCTCTGACCGTTTTGGTGAGGTCGGTCCTCATGGTATTAGTGAGCTGGGCCTATAAATAGTCCTGGTAATTAGGGTTGGGTGTGCGAGGGATATGCCTTGTGTGGGCCAATCGGCTTTCTACAGACTCCCATTTTATGTTATTATAATACATTTTGGAAAATGTCACTTTTTGTCACTAATTTTCCCATTGATATTTTTATTTTTCTCTGTTAGTTTTGATCAATATATAGTGTTTAGAAATCATTACAATCCTCGGAGAAACCGTTTTCCCCATTTTCGATTGATGTTGAGACACTCCCCCCGATAATGGGGAGGGCTATGATTTGAAGACATTAGCCTAACCTAACATTACCTAACCTATCCTAGTATTATGGGTGGGGGCTGCCGCCACCACACCCCTACTGGTTGGCTACTAATCCCTTTAGGCTATAAAAAAAAAAAAATGGCCGTCGATAATACGAAGGCGAAAGACATTTAGATGAAGTCTAGGTGTTTACTCTGCAATCTTCAGCTTTGATTGTACGTTGATAACAGGAAATTACCGTATTGACAACCTTGTTACGAAAATTACATTTTAGTAGCATACTTTTATATTAGGTTTTTCCGAGGGTTAAAACACATTTTCATATAAACCTTGGGAGACAAGTGAAAATGGCGAGTATACGAATCGGTGCCGTCTATAGGAAAGTATTGACAACCATGTTACGAAAGAAAAGAGTGCTCCACGGCTCTACAATAAACTGCCTGAGAATGTCAAGAAGAGTGAAAATTTTGAGATTTTTAAGGAGATTGAAGACGCACTTATTCACCGAGTGCTATGACCTCGAAGACAAGACCATAAAGCCTGAATTAAAGTGCTAGAATATGTGAGGGCGGCTGCGACGAGCGTCGTGAAAGCGATGGAGCGCGGCCGAGAATCATCACTACAAGTAACAAGTAAGTAAAACATTTGGTCAATATTTACGAGTCACACCACAGCTGGGATCTCATTTCTAATGGTAGTTTTGGGTTCCTATCATTCTAGGCCTATACTTCATTGCTATATACTTTTTATCCACGGGAATTTTTTTGTTTGTCTTGGCTTAATTTTTTTTTTAGCATTAACCTAACCAAAAACCTAACCTAACCTAATAGCCCCCAAATACATTTAGGTTAGGTTAGGCTAATGGAGAAAAAAAAAAAAAAAAAAAAAAAAAAAAAAAAATCCTGTGGATAAAAAGTATATAGCAATGAAGCATAGAATGATAGGAACCCAAAACAACCATTAGATTTGAGATGCCACCTGTGGTGCGACTCGTAAATATTGACCAAACATTTTAGTACCGTATACTTTTATTAGGTTTTGTCGAGGGTTAAAACACATTTTCATATGATGTTTAGAGCATAACCTAGGCCTATAGATTCCAGATTTGTCTTCAAATATTACAAAATAATTTGTGACTATCTTATTCAGTAATAGGCCTACTTACATTTCCGATAGTAGGCTAGACATAAGCTATAGGCCTATACCAATGTATTATGTGATATTCCATTTATGTAGGCCACACAAAAATCTATGAGTCTCATGGCTGTCGCACCGTAATATCGTACCCTATTCTCAATTCATAAATAATTCAAAGACAACTAAAATACCGAGAAAAACTCAGTAGGCCTAGGTTATTACCACGGCAATCATCCAAGACAGTCGAAAAACTCTCGGTTCAGTCACAGAAAACAATAACAATTCAGGCGGAGCTTCCTCAACATACGTCCCAGGCTCTTCAATTGTCTACACAGGCAGATACGGGATCGAAAATACTACAACGATCAAGTTAGGCTACGTTGATGCATTCAAGAGCAGGTTAGACACAATGCTGGGTAGGCTAAGCTTAGTCCCAGACAGGCTAACCCTCCAATTACACACTACCCACATCAAACTCGGTTATGAAACTAGCCTACTAGGCCTACGCCTCAAAAAGTATGCAAGATCGAGGAGAGGTGTGCAAGCGGCGGACTTCGAAGTCGACCGTGGTGAATCAACCTAAATTTCGAAAAGTAAATGTTCACGATTAGCCTGTTCATAGGCTAGCATAGTGAAGGAAGGCCCATTACCTTAGGCCTTTAAATATAAAGGCAACGTTGAATAATAGGCCTAGTTCTGGTTCCAAATAAATATCTTGCGTACAACACGGCATCAATACGCAACTTGAACTAGACGCACAAACACTATCACACTAGCCTATGTCCCTAAATTATAAAAAGGAGACATTATCAAGCTATCGTCTTCCTCCAGGCTGTCTTAAGGTGATAATCAAACCCCCTGAGGAGGAGAGGACCTACGTGAGAGAGGAGCTAGGAGGCAGGGAGGAGAGTGCGGCAGGGTGGCAGGGCGGGGCAGGCAGGCAGGGAGGGAGAGGCAGGGTGTGGAAGGGACGCCTCACACACAAAGCCTGACGCTGCCTCACCTGTCCTCGCCTCTCACGCCCTAACCCACTCACTACCTTAAACTCTACCTATACCCACGGACTCTATGATACTTAAGCAACATCGCTATATAGTTGGTAAAGGGTAAAATCGACTTACGGGAGGAGAAACGAGTGGCAAAGAGCGAGGGGTTGCGGGTACTTCTCTCACGTCGCCATCTTGGCCGCGCATGCGTCTCGCACCCACGCCACCAGTGGCATCGGAATCAAATGTGGAGGAATAGTTGTTCTCCATATATACTTACTGTAAAATTATCAGTATATGTAAGTAAGTTATATCGAATTAGTAAGTGCATATGAACTGTACTCATATACTACATTTTCTATTTCAGTCTTCTATTATCAATTAATTTGTATCCATAACTAAGTGCATTGCACCAACACAGCAACTGCAAATATTTATATATTTACATAGGAAACCTTTGTATTTGGAATACAGGTCCAATGAGAAGAGGATGAACTGACGTTCTTTACGGTACAACTCATTGTCATAGAAATTTCATGTTTTATTCATACACACGCAATTTTCTCGCCTACACACTGCACAGTACAAAAAATGGATGGATCTCTCTACTTTAGTCCTTACTCCTTAACGCATGCGTTGATAAAATTATTCTTGGAATGATAATAAACTAGAGAAGGTAAGAGCATAATACACATATTACGCCTACACCATACAGTGAATGTGCCTGACTGCGAGAAATCTATAGGCCTATAGATGTAGCATGCATACCGCATGCAATAAAACATGTCTATAATTTTCTGCAAATTGCATTAAAATTAACAACATGGACATACTGAAGTGCGGTAGGCCTGTCACTTACGAATAATTTGAACACCCGTATGGGTTAATTAAATAAATGCCACACACAAGCGAAGTTCATAGCCATGCCCAATCAAGGAAACTAAGATAACCTATCTATGTGTAGCAGAAATCTAAAATCTCGGATGCATTCAGTAAAAAAAAAAAAAAAAATGTGAGGCTACAGTCATTTCAAAGGAAGCCAAAAAGGGAAAGGAAGTCATGGCGCGGGAAAGGGGAGGGAGGGAGGAAGGGAGAGAGAGAGAGAGGAAGGGAGGAAATGGACGGTTGGAGGGGAGAGGGTGAGAGCGAGGGAGATAGAAAAGATACGAAGGGGAGGAAAGGAAGCGAGGGAGAGGGTGGTGGTGGTGGTGGAGGAGGACAGAGCGAAGAAAGGAAGGCAGGAGGATGGTTGGATGGCGGGAAATGGAAGAATGTGATGAATTCTAGGTTAGCTAGAAAAACAGGTATGATGTGATAACTTTCTCCTAACTGAATTAAGAGATAGATGATAGAGAGAGAGTGTGTGTGTGTGTTTAATAACTTCCAAACCTATCCTAATCGCACACCATATATCTCAAGAGCGGCAAGGTGTTAATCCCATAATAATCACTATCCTCTTAAATCCCCGCACATTTTGCGACCCACGAGTGAACATCTAGCGCCTAATGAGAGAGAGAGAGAGATCCAATATAGCCGAAAATAAAATGCAGAGGAGGGAGAGAGAGAACAAAGAAAGCAGAGAAAGGAAAATGGAGACCTTAAAGGAGAGAGAGAGAGAGCATAGCAGACAGGAAAGGAAGGATAACGACAGGAAGACGTTAGAAGAAAAAAAAGATAAGGGGTAAAATTAACGAACTAAATGCTAGGCTTGCCTGTATGTATTTGAAGAGGCCTTCTTTGTGATTTATTGGATACCTGTTTATGTTTCTATCCCACAGTGGACGGCCCGACTAGCTTTATTTAGTCTATTTCGGCCTTTATACCTACCCTCATATCTTATACTGTATATGTAGGCTATATATTATATATTTTCTTTCTTTTTGGAACCCCTCATATCTGTACATCGATAAATAGAAAGATAAATACATACAGTATATATCGATAAATAGAATTTAAAAACCTATGCATCTTCAGATGCATACAGGCAAGCGTACACAAAGTAAGTTACAGTAGCTATAGCCTAAGACTGAAAAGAAAAACACTTATGCATTATATAAGAAGTTTAATAACTATGCAGTATAATATTTTGTTTTAATCATTTCATAATCGTTCGAAGATTTGAGATGAGCGAAATTTGAGGAAAGACAAGTAAGAAACAAGACGGCTGAAGTAATTTATCACAATTTTGGGAAAGCCAAGAGAGAGAGAGACTGACTTTCACCAGCCTATGATCATGCAGAGAAAGTATTATGGTATCATGCATAACCACTTGCCACTTGGGTATGGTAATTGTGGACATGCTATACGTGTGTGTGTGTGTGTTTTTTTTTTATGATGTTGATATTGTATTTTATTTTATTTTACTGGTGTTGGTACTGCTGTCGTTTATCTCTTTGGTTTGATTTGTTCTGTTATTGTTGAGGACGATATATATATATTTTTTTATATGTTGACGATTCTCCTGTGTTCCTGTCATTGTTGTACTCGTATATTGTATACATATGGATAAGCCAGATTGACCTCTCTCTCTCTCTCTCTCTCTCTCTCTTTGTATATATATATATATATATATATATATATATATATATATATATATATATAAAGAGAGAGAGAGAGAGTTATTTTGTTCAGTGTTTGTACCACTCGCCAATACATACATATATCTATTTGCATACGTGGATCGCAGGTGTGTGTACATACCGTGTGTGTGTGTATTCCTGACTGTCTGTGTGTGTGTTGTCTGTTTGAATACATACCCTGTATGTTAGTTTGTGTGGAAATGTATGTATATGCACCTTGTCTGTATGTTAGTTTGTGTGGGTAGATGTGTGTCTGTATGCCTTGTTTGTCCGTCTGTTAGTTTGTCTGTGTGTATATGAATGTCTGTGTGCCTTGTTTATTTGTCTCTGTTAGTTTGTCTGTGTGCCTTGTTTGTTTGTTTGTCTGTGTGTTTATGAATGTCTGTGTGCCTTGTTTATTTGTCTCTGTTAGTTTGTCTGTGTGCCTTGTTTGTTTGTTTGTCTGTGTGTTTATGAATGGGTGTATGCCTTGTTTGTTTGTCAGTATGTTAGTATGTCTGTGTATCTATAAGCTATATGAATGTCTGTGTGCCTTGTGTTTTTGTTTGTCCGTCTGTTAGTTTGCCTGTGTGTGTCTATATGAATGTGTGTATGCCTTGTTTGATTGTTTGTCTGTGTGTGCATATGTATGTTTGTATGCCTTGTGTGTTTGTTTGTTAGTTTGTCTGTGTGTGTATATGTATGTTTGTGTACTTTGCTTGTTTGTATGTCTGTTAGTTTGTCTGTGTGTGTGTATATATGTCTGTGTACCTTGTTTGTTTGTTTGTCTGTTAGTTTGTCTGTGTGTGTGTATATATGTTTGTGTGCCTTGTTTGTTTGTATGTCTTTTAGCTTGTCCGTGTGTGTATATGTATGTATGTCAGCCTTGTTTGTTTGTATGTCTGTTAGTTTGTCTGTGTGTGTGTATATGTATGTCTTTGAGCCTTGTTTGTTAGTTTGTCCGTGTGTGTATATGTATGTATGTGATCCTTGTTTGTTTGTATGTCTGTTAGTTTGTCTGTGTGTGTGTATATGTATGTCTGTGAGCCTTGTTTGTTTGTTTGTTAGTTTGTCTGTGTGTGTGTATATATGTGTACCTTGTTTGTTTGTCTGTCTATTATCTTATCAGCATGTATATATGTATGTCTGCTTGCCTTGTTTGTTTGTGTGTCTGTTAGTTTACACGTATGTCAGCGTATGTGCATGCGTGCGTTTGTGTGTAGGTCTTCTCTGCCTGTGCATGTATGTAAGCATGTGTATGTATGTGTGCCTTGTATGACTCTCTGATTATTTGTGTTTGTCTGTGTGCATGTATATTTGTCTGTGTGTGTGTGTGTGCGTGTATGTATATATGTGTTCCTCGTGTGTTACCCATGTAGGAGCGTTTATAGTATACACATGTGTGAATTGCGTGAGATATATGATACTATAGTCTATTTATTATAAGTAGGCCAGATTCTTTAATTATATTCTCTGTAACTTAAAAAGGATCTAAGCAAATGGGCTTTAAATATCCACACCTGTCCCCTGGCTGACTCTTTCCCAATGGTATAAATATTGCCTCGATTAATCAAGTTGGTTTTGAGGTATAGCGGTTAGTTTTCTTATTTATTTTTAATTAATTTATTATATTTATTTATTTATTTATTTATTTTTTGGGGGGGCTAATTATAATAAATGGACTATATGAGGCATATAATTCATTCATTATAATTAATTAATTCGATAAATAAATACATACATAAAAACAACTAACCTCTATACCTGTATACTGTACTGTACAGGTATAATTATGCTGTAATTACTCTAACAATAATTACTCTAACACTCTAGTGAAGTAATGCTCTTTGTTTCAGAGTGTTATATACTGCAATAATTATTATAATCATATATTCATTGTTTAGTTTCAGCCTATTTAACATTATTATATATTTACTATACTTTATAATATATAGCCGACATTATAATATTTATATGATTTTATTCTGCTTAAGAAGGGTCTCTAGAAAGTAAGACATTTATTAATAAAATAACAACAATAACACAAACAGTATAACGCGGATGTTCTTGATTTATATTGTAAACAAAATAAAAATAAAAATGTGACATTAACCCCTTGAGGATCATGACGCATTTAGGCAGTTTATTCTGGCTATCATTAGACGCTTTTATACTGTTAAGGGGAGATTTCCACTTGAGGGACTTTTTACTTGACCCCTTTCTCCCTCATGTCTAGCCCTATTGCTTTTGAGATTTTAAGACGTTTGCCCCATTAGTTTGGTGATTTTTAAGAATGTTCGCCCCATTCTGTCAATTTTAAGATCTTTCGTGCCATTTAGGTGTCGATTTTATCCTGGCGAGCGATAGCGAGCCTGTAATTTAAGAGTAATCGGCCTTCGGCCGGGACGTTTTTCTACCGAAAAATGTACAAATTTATCTTGAAAGGGGGTCAAGGGGGTGACATTTTAAGATTGCTGGAGGAGTAGGAAACAAACTAGAAACCTGCCCTTAAGGAAGGATATGTGACAATTAACCCTTTGAGTACCAGTGACGTGTGTTGAATATTGTTCTAGTTATATCTAAGCGATATTATGCAGCTTAGGAAGGATCTGTGGTAGTTAAAAAGGTTGGCAGCGATACTTTGAAGCCGTATTATTGCTAGAGGTCCTTCCTAAGCTGAATATTATCGTCTACATTTAGCCAAGATGAAATACAAAAGACGTCACCGGTATTGAACGGGTTAATAGGGTAAAGACTATCTCACTTAAGGGGGGTGACCTGTTTTTGTTCTGTCCTTTTCTATCTTTCTCTGGCTTGTATCCATTTGGCCCCATTCAGTCTACTGTTTAAAGACGTTTATCCCCATCCAGGTGTAATTTTTTTACTGGTGAGCGTTAGCGAGCCAGCATATTATTTATTTTTGTTTGACAGCAGGCTAAATTAGTACATTTTTCGATAGAAAAATGTCTCCGGCGAAGCCAAATTTCTTCATATAATGCTGGCTCGCTATCGCTCGCCAGGAAGAAATCGACACCTAGATGGGGATAAACGTCTTAAAATAGTTGGCTGAATGGGGCCGAATTGATACAAGCCAGAGAAAGAGAGAAAAGGACAGAAATAACAAAAAGCAGGTCACCTCCCTTAACCCTCCGACTTCCATATTATGTCCTTCCTAACCTGAATAAAATCGTCTAACAATAAATAACCGGAATGAACTGTCAGAATGCGTCAGAATCCTCAAGGGGTTAATTAACATACTTATATATTTGAATAATCTCTAGGGAGGTTTATCGTATATTTTGGGTTAAGGGGGTAAGTGCTTAGTTTTTGGTCTATGCATTTATTTAATTTATTTATTTGTGAGTTGCCTCGCTAGACCTCTATCAAGCTTTTAATAGCACCCCCTAGGCCCCCTTTCAGGATAAATTTGTAATTTTTTCGGTAGAAAAATGTCCTGGCCGAAGGTCGGTTCCTTCTGAAATTACAGGCTCGCTACCGCTCGCCAGGAAGAAATCGACACCTTTATGGCACGAAAGGTCTTAACATTGACGACGAAATGGGCGAAAAGTCTTAAAATCGACAAACTAACGGTACAAATTACAAATTTATCTAGAAGGGGGATCTTGGGGACGTTTTTTAAAGCTTGATGGAGGTATTGGGAGGAAGCTAACATAATAATATATAAAGCTTGATGGAGGTATTGGGAGGAAGCTAACATAATAATATATAAAGCTTGATGGAGGTATTGGGAGGAAGCTAACATAATAATATATAAAGCTTGATGGAGGTATTGGGAGGAAGCTAACATAATAATATATAAAGCTTGATGGAGGTATTGGGAGGAAGCTAACATAATAATATATAAAGCTTGATGGAGGTATTGGGAGGAAGCTAACATAATAATATATAAAGCTTGATGGAGGTATTGGGAGGAAGCTAAAATAATAATATATAAAGCTTGATGGAGGTATTGGGAGGAAGCTAACATAATAATATATAAAGCTTGATGGAGGTATTGGGAGGAAGCTAACATAATAATATATAAAGCTTGATGGAGGTATTGGGAGGAAGCTAAAATAATAATATATAAAGCTTGATGGAGGTATTGGGAGGAAGCTAAAATAATAATATATAAAGCTTGATGGAGGTATTGGGAGGAAGCTAAAATAATAATATATAAAGCTTGATGGAGGTATTGGGAGGAAGCTAAAATAATAATATATAAAGCTTGATGGAGGTATTGGGAGGAAGCTAACATAATAATATATAAAGCTTGATGGAGGTATTGGGAGGAAGCTAAAATAATAATATATAAACCAATATAAAGACCAATGATTAAACCTCCCCCCCCCCCCTCCCCCCCTTAACACTACTTGGTGCAACGT